>OY390729.1:8645908-9245908 GCA_959613375.1 Heteropelma amictum
CGATTGAGCTTTTTCCTGCTCTTTTCGCCAACACCTTTCGCTTCTCTGAAACGTTATTAATCTTGAAAGCATATAGAAGGTAAAAAGAGCGAGGATTGAATTCGAGGAAAATATTTATTTCGTCTTGGTTTTGTGGGTCGGAGAGTATTGAAAAAAAAGTGGTAATGGATCTGATCCAACAGGGTCAAGGTTAAATTGATGCAAAATGAGCTCGTGATACACGAACGTTTTTGTCATCTCCGTCCAAGTTAATCCACGCTCTCGTGCACATGTCTGTGTGTCGGATGCTGGAAAAGGATGCTGGAAATACGCGAGAAACGATGGCGCCACTGGAGTCGCGCGATATATATTTTATCTCCAAAAGGAGTTGTTAGTCACTCTTTGGGGTGTCTTTTCTTTTTCTTCCTTCCCCGTTTTATGTTCTCCTGTCCTCTATACTCCAGCCTCTTTATAACACGAGCGTTCGTGCTTCTTTCTCAGCCCATCTCTCTGCCATCCCCCATTCCCTCTGGACAAGTTTTCTCGTTTACTTTGCGAGAGAGAGAGAGAGAGAGAGAGGGTGCGAGAATGGAAAATAAACGTACCCTTGCGAATTCCATCCCATTTACTCAACTTTTTCCCTTTCTCTTTCGTTTCTCGAACGCTCAAAAATGTCATCCCCTTTTCTCCCTCTGCGATATCGTCCTCACGTATGTCTGCTCTCGAACATGGAAGGCGGTAGCCTATTTTCCCACCCCCTGCTGTATCCCGTCTGGGTTTTCCATTTTAGCGAACTCTACCTTCCTTTTTCTCAATTTTTGAGAAAATATTCACCATTTTTTTGTTGGAAAATACCCTCTCAAAAATGGGACGAAATGCGAATCGGTAGGTTTATTTGTTTTATAAATAAATTGCCTGCACGGAGGAGGTGGCGGTGAGACTTCCGGTTCTTGTGCAGGACATCTCGGCTGTTTCACTCTCGGGGACAACGGTTTGGCGCACGGCGCTCTTCTCCGACGCTCCAAGGAGACGCAACTCTTGTCCCACTCTGGTATTTCGTCAATTTCACTCCTCACTCTGCACATTTCTGCAACGTTGATGTCGAGCCTCCTATCGCAATCCCGCTCATTTCGCGACCTGTCCAGTTTTTCATTCGCAACAAATTTTTCAATTGGTCAATTATTTTATACCACGAGAAGGTCATCTTCACAAGTATGAGGAATTTCGGGCATTTTTCAGCTTTGTTTAACATTTTTTCCCCCTCTTTCTGTCCCTCGGCTTTTTCCTACGATCTCACGAATATACACTCGACACGAATTTTCCGTTCGCTAATTGGCTCGGTCGTTATCCGCACGAAAACGTCGGATTGTCAATTTTCGAGTTAGTTCACTTTCACGGCAGGCTTTCGCATCGATTTTTCTTTCAAATAATAAATTTTCCATAGTGCTCTACTCGAAATTACCGTTTACAGCGTTTAATCGTTCTCATTGTCATTAATTTACTTACGAAATATTTTTCGTTGAAAAAAAAAAATGTCGAGTTACGTCGCTACGCGTCGAAATTCCCCATACATAAGTACGCGTTTCACGGATCGGTTTGCATCCTCATTTTGTATTTACATTTTTATGGTCCAAGGTTTTTCCGTTTTGTAATTCCAAACGGGAGGCCGAGATGAGAATTCGTATATTCGATGTCACCGAACGAACCTGCTGTTTTAAAAAATTTTTTTTATACAAATGTACAAGAGAATAACGTTCGCAATTACGCAAACTGCAAAGGAAATATTTCAGGGAATACTTCGCGGTAGTTATTTTGTGGAATAAACGATGGTGGCATCATTAACCACAAGTTCATTTGGAAGTTATACTTTCCAAGTTTAAATGGAACTTGAAACACGAGAATTGAAAAATTACAGCATTTATGATTCAATAATTTCGCGATAATCGACAATTTCACGGCTTTGCGTGCACTCCCAGCCGGAGGGCGGAACCGATCGTTGCCATCGAATTTCTCGACGTTATTCCAACTCTGCTCACGGTTTTATTTCGTTATCACCGAATTTTCCTTCTTTTGGCCCTATTTAATCGCTCGTTCAACACGAAATTTCCTCCTCACATATTCGAAAGGGAGAAGAAAAACCGACGAATGAAAATTTACGTATTTATTCCAATTATGCGGTGAATGTATCAATAATTTAAAGGGAGATGGAAAATTGTGCAAAACGACGTTTCGTTTAATGACGGGCGGCGAAACAGCTGAAGATAAACACGATAATAATGATAATTATCATATCACTATTATTATGTACCTTATTTTGAAGACGCATCGCACGAATAATCTCAACAAAAAATGAAAAAAGATGTTCGGCTACGTGGCACGAATTTTTTTTAATACTTGAAAAATTTTTTCGATGAAAATATATGACGAACATTCTTCGATGATGAAAGACCTTGCAGTCTCGATAAACTTTAACGATTTCCACGTCGGTGACTCTCGATACAGCGTCCTGACGTAATAAGTTATATGTATACGTACAACGGGGGTGGCAGGGGCTTTCCATAGTTAAAAGTCGGCGAGAACGATGAGTGGGTAGAGAGATTCGAGAGGGAGCAGTGGAGTCTGGCTCGGAGAGAGAATGCTCGATGTTTAAGTTCCCGGGATCGTTAGAAACGATATTCCTTCCTCCATTAGGGAAATGAATTCCACCCCTGGGATATACAGGGATGGTTATAGCAACGCCGGCACCTCTTTCAATTCTCATTTCGTACAGCGCCATCACCGGTCTGTGTACAGGTAAGTCCACTGCGGACGGGCAACGCGAATATAATTGCAGTTGAGACACAACAAAAAAAAGCACGACGATTTTTCTCGTACGATCGATACGACGTCGTTTTAATATTTTTCAAAGCGAATATTTTTTTCCATTCACCTTGCAACAACCACGAGTATCTTGTATCCAAAGTATTCCATCGGAAAACTTATCCACACGTGGACGCTAATTTTTCAAAACACTTTATTTTACAACGTGAGAGAAATAGTATATCGCGTCGTGCAGAAACGAGCGAGATTACAACGTCAGAGATGTTTTTCCTCGTGTGGAGACGACGATACTCGACTGACAAAATGAAAATGGAATTGCAGAGAAGAGTCACGGTACAGGGTGTGCGCGTTACACTTGCATGTGAAAGCTTTACTTCCTTCTCAAAGTTTCTGATGCGAGAAACAACGCGACTGTGTATACGAGCTCGGGCACTCTAAATATTTCACGTTCATACACACCGAGGGGCTTGCAACCCTTTTTGCCGTTTACGATACGTGTAGCGTCGTTTTGCGGACCAAATTATCCGTTCTTTGTTTTCGTCTGCATAAATAGCGAGTGAACTTGAATAAAAGCAGAGAAAAAAGTGCTCTAGGATGGTCGAAAAATGTACGAACCGCTTCAGTAGATACGCTCGTCGCGGAGGATCGAACAGACGTCGGTGTCTGCAGTGGAAAACGCAGTGCATGCACGGGCGTAAGGAGAAAAAGTGGTGTATAGTCAGACGTCGAAGAAAAGTTTCTGCGTGTCCTCTTTGTTTCAATTTTATTATTATTGTTGTTGTTTTTAGGATTATTCTTTAAGAGAGACGTAATTGCGGATATTGTGTCACTCGAAACTCGGCGGGATTTTACATGAACGCGAAATCAGTCGTTGGAAATTCATTTGATTTTCACGCGAGTCCTTAGTGGCGAGTCCTTTTTGCCGTTTACGATACGTGTAGCGTCGTTTCGCGGACCAAATTATCCGTTCTTTGTTTTCGTCTGCATAAATAGCGAGTGAACTTGAATAAAAGCAGAGAAAAAAGTGCTCTAGGATGGCCGAAAAATGTACGAACCGCTTCAGTAGATACGCTCGTCGCGGAGGATCGAACAGACGTCGGTGCCTGCAGTGGAAAACGCAGTGCATGTACGGGCGTAAGGAGAAAAAGTGGTGTATAGTCAGACGTCGAAGAAAAGTTTCTGCCTGTCCTCTTTGTTTCAATTTTATTATTATTGTTGTTGTTTTTAGGATTATTCTTTAAGAGAGACGTAATTGCGGATATTGTGTCACTCGAAACTCGGCGGGATTTTACATGAACGCGAAATCAGTCGTTGGAAATTCATTTGATTTTCACGCGAGTCCTTAGTGGCGAGTCCTTTTTGCCGTTTACGATACGTGTAGCGTCGTTTTGAGGACCAAATTATCCGTTCTTTGTTTTCGTCTGCATAAATAGCGAGTGAACTTGAATAAAAGCAGAGAAAAAAGTGCTCTAGGATGGTCGAAAAATGTACGAACCGCTTCAGTAGATACGCTCGTCGCGGAGGATCGAACAGACGTCGGTGCCTGCAGTGGAAAACGCAGTGCATGTACGGACGTAAGGAGAAAAAGTGGTGTATAGTCAGACGTCGAAGAAAAGTTTCTGCGTGTCCTCTTTGTTTCAATTTTATTATTATTGTTGTTGTTTTTAGGATTATTCTTTAAGAGAGACATAATTGCGGATATTGTATCACTCGAAACTCGGCGGAATTTTACATGAACGCGAAATCAGTCGTTGGAAATTCATTTGATTTTCACGCGAGTCCTTAGTCGCTATACAGGTGGCGCTCTGTCGTACCCCGTCGCTACCGTTTCGCTTTTTGCAGCATCCATTCATCCGCGGACGTATATTACGGCAGTGTCCATGATATCGAGGCTTTTGACGAAGGGTTCTGATATAAAAGCCTCTTTGTGTGCTTTTTCTTAATCTGGAAAGTGATTGGGTCACTCCGTGTCCCTTCGTTTCTCTACCCTTGCACAGCACATACGTGCTGTAGCTTTGATATATTTTTTCTAGACACGTTTTTTTCTTTTTCATTATTGCCGAGCAGCGAGAAATTCTACGCAATCAAAAATGGCGGTATACTTACAATAATGAACACGTGACGGTAGCTGACAAATGTGATAAGCGTTTCATTACGTGATTTCCCTTGAAGTTTACCGAATGGAGAAATAGACGCGAAGGTGAGAAGGAGTCGGAAAAATTGTAACGTTTTTTTTACAAAGATCGCACTAGCTGATGCGTGAACGTTGTTCGACCATTTTGGTTTTCAACGTGCTGGGTACATTTTTAACAAACTATGGAGGATTTCTGTACGAATCGTACGAAGGTGGCTATACTCTATTCATGCATGTACCTGCAGTCAAAGTACATGAAAAACTTTATTTCATTCCATGCATCCGGAGCAAAGTATTTCCCATGAGAGTGTCACCGCACGCAGGCCAGCTGGAGTGCATCTCGCGAAAAGTTCGATACATATTTTTCATGTACAATTTATATTTCAATTAAAACTGTAAAAGTAAACAAATTTTCTTGCACGTAGGCTTTGAGACACTCTTTGAGTGGGTTATGGAAAAAAAAACGCGGTAATTGAAAAAAAATTCGAGGTGATGCGGACAGTTTACGAGAGAACGAGGAAAGTATAAGTGTAAGACAGAAAACAATCGGAGCAAACTGAGAGATTTCGATGTAACAATTATAGAGAGAGAGAGAGAGAGGGAGAGAGCGGAAGGACTCGCTGGTCCTGGTCGGTCAACCAGGTATGACCAAGCCGTCGCATCGACAACGACAGGCTCTGGGGACCATTTCTACACGCACAGCTTGGTCCACGAATGCCCTCGAAGGTCCATGGAACAGTGGAAGGCTGACTAATCGGATCAGACGAAGGATATATCCCTCGTCTTCCGTGTATTCTATTTCGGCTTTCCGTATATCTTCACTTCGTCCTGCCTTTCTCCAACGACTATGAAGAGCAATTACTCGCTTCGTGAAAGCTCAATAGCAATGCCAGCAACGCTGGACCATCACCAGAAGCTGTACAAAGAGTCAACAGCAGACTACACATGCCACTTTGGCAAAATACGTATTTTTATCGTTTGGAGCTGCGATGGCTCTGCATTCGCTTACAACGAGATCGTTCGTTACCTCGACGCAACGGATCATTAGCCGTGAATCGTTCGAGTCAAACTTAAGGACCTTTTCACAACCGCCGTTGATGAATATTCTGAACTTTTAGATATTTTAATCAAATTTACGAGAGTCGTTTGAAAAGGGGCATAATTTAATTAAGATAAAAAGAAAAGCTGCTCTACTTTATATCCATCGGTATAAACACATTCGTGTTACAGCGATGTTATGAGTAAAAGCGTCGAGTTCTCTCGGTATCCGAGTGCGTTTAGACTAGGTACATGATATTGATCGACGTACTAACGCTACGCGCAACTCTCCCTGTGTTTCTCGCTCTGCCTCAACGTTTTCTCTTCCGTCATTTTTCCCTCCCATCCCTCTCCTCTCCCTGCCTCTTTCTCTTTTTCCACTCAGCCACCCTCTCTTCATTTTTTCTGTACTACTTCTTTTCTGCTTCTCACGACAGAGACTCTCAATCTCGTTTCTTTTTTACCCCGTTCTCTTTTTTTCCCCCTTTCCCTCGTCTTTTTTATGTCTCTTTCTTCTCGAGAAGTTAGCGCGGTCCATCAACTAGCTGCGATACTCCGTGACTATATACGCGTGTATATATGTATACGTAACGTCACGTGATGTTCTCGAGATGAGTATAAGAACTGAAAATTCAAATATCAGGACCGCAGGAGAGATTTTTTTCCTTTCATTTTTCTTTCTCTTTTTTTTTGCCCTCCTCTCATTTGAGCTCTCGTCGTTCCGCGAGCATGACGCGAAGCGAATTTTATGTAGGAGCCTCAATGAGGTGAAATGAATTTTGCAAGGGCTTTGTCGATGCATATATCTACGGAGAGTATTTTCGCGGTGAATTGTAGGAAAAACTGAGGTAATGCAGAGGAGCTCTGATAAGAATAATACTCAATTACCGTCGTATCGAGTCTATCGAGGGAAGATTAAAGTGCATTTCCAAGGGCACGAGATATTACAAGCGCTGACATCTCCGGTAATGCCGATTGCAGCAGAGGTTGTTTTTGAAAAAAAGTACAAAGAAGAAATAAAGTTTTGATCCTCTCTTTTCATATTTCATCGTCTCATTTTTTAGCCTCTTGGCCTCGTTATCGTGCCACTCAAAGTTAACGTTCCACGAAAATATGATCAATGTTTTAATGGGTCGAACCTTTTTTTTTCTCAATTTCAAATGTTTCAACAGGTTTTATCGATTGGAAATTTGCAGTAAAACTCGATACTTCAATGAGAAAGTAGTATTTAATTGATGAAATTCGTATTATTGCATTTTCTGACCGGAATATCGGGTTTTCGATGATATACCGGTGTGTTTCGCAATCAGCGGGAAAAAATACATCGATATAGACTATTAGAAATCATTTTTGAGTTCCAAAATTTTTCGTCATTTTTTGCAAAATTGAGTAAAATCATTAAAATGCTCGCCATTTTTTTCCCCTTTGAGGTAGACATTCCAACTAGTGCTTATTCTCTTCGCAATTCATGAGGCTTCAAAATGCCGTTTGGTTTACGTAGATATCTTAATTTTTCGATTTTTGGCAGATTGTTTAAGTTGGACCATCGATTTTCGCCAATTTTTCCATCATACCCCTTTGCGTTTTTTTCGCCGATTTTCACCCTCGATTTTGAGGGTGAAGCAATTTAGCTATCGCCATTTAACTTTCACCGTTCTCTAAGTCTACTCGAGGGCTTTTCAAAACACCCCCAAAAAATGTCCATAGCTCAAATAGAACCGTAGTTATGACCACTTGAAATTTCAACTTTTCGAGGTTTCTGGAAAACTGGCCAAAAATGAGCTGAATTTTTTTTTTTCGATTTTTCGATAATTCAACAGCTGTTTCGATGGCAAATTTTCCGCCGATTTCGAAACTCATCGAGTTTTTTCCGAAAACTCGAAACTTTAGTAACAAAACGCGAAAAATCCGAATCTCGCCACGTATGTAACCTTGTTTGTTTTGAGTTTTTTTTTACAAAGATTTAAATTTATTTTGTACGCTTATCATCGCCGTTCTGCGCTTTCCGAGAGAGCAACGAGGTCGAAAAGCCGTGGGGGTTCGGCCGAAGGACTATAACACTGGAAGAGAAGTCTGCGGGGGAAAGAACTCGAGCCTCGTTTCTCTCTATAGCTTCTGTGTATGATGAGAGGCAGTGACAGACGAGAATCGCGTTATATAGTTGCTCCGGCCTTGTACTCTCACCCTTTTTGTCTTTTCCTCCTCACCATGTACTTCCGGTCACGTCCAACCCCATTTGCCCAACGTCCTCATCTCTCATCTCGTCTCCCGTGGTCATCGTATCTGTCTCTTATAAATACCCGATCTACAGCAACTTCTATTTTTTTTCCTCCACACTACACGAACAATTTTAGTGCAAAAAACAACGAAAAAAAACAATCACCACGCACCAAGAGTTTTTCACACCCCCAATGTATCGCAGAGAATTTTCCTCTCATCCCTTCCACTTTTCTCATCGATGATACATAAATTTGTAATTCGTAACCATCGCACAATATCATCCAAGTAAACCAAAAAAATAGTAATTGAGATTCAGCAACAATTATCCATCGCTCTTTACGAACGTCGTTCAAGAATCAACCCTTATTTCGAGAAGAAAATGGGTGACAAATATTTGCACGAGAAAAATAAATGTCCGATTTCAATGGGGTTTAAAAAAGCATCACTTTTTTCAATAAGCTTTGTCCCTACCTCCTCCTCCTTGCCTCACAGTATCCAACAACCCCCGACGATCGAGGGTTTCATTTTCTTCGTAATTCAGCTCGTTCAAAACCTTGTTTTTTTCCTCCTTGTCCCTTGACTGTTTTTTTTTTATCGCCCTGTCTCGTCTGCTCGTATATTCACGCTGGTGTGCAATTATTCGTACGCGGACTGGCGTGCAAATTATAAGAGGGTTGGAATTGCTGTGAACGCGCGCGAGAGGCGAGAGCAAAAGGATATACGCGGGAGAAGAATTTATGCAAAAGGTGAAGGAAAAAGTGAGAGGCACGCTGTGTAGAAGGTGTGTAAAGACATCAAGTGAAATGGGCCCGTTTCGCGTTTGTTTCCCTGATGGCAAGCACGTATCATGCGCTTCAGCGATTCGTTCTCACCAGCCATTAACAAGGACCTCGTTCGTACAATCAGCGTACAAGAGATATCACTGCGATTCGAAATCGTCGAAACGAAGCTACTCTTCCATTTTGCCAGAGTTCCCTCTTTTCTCAATTCCATTCTCTCGTGCAGACTGCTTTGTTGGACGACAATAAACATTTGGCGAACTTGAAAACTGACGCGAAAGAAAGAACGACGCGTTTAAAAGCTGCAAAAAAATATGAATACATTTTATTTTTTCTCGGCAACTTAGATTTTGCTCAATTACATTTTTATCGACGAAATAGATACTCCAGTCATCAAAAATACTCGATGAAACTATTTTCCACAATAAATATAATTAACTGCGTAAAATGCCAATTGAAAGTACGCTATGTTTTGACAATACCCGATGAGTAGAAAATTCCGACGACGGTGAATGAAGAATTTAACAATGTTCCCTGTCAGCCATCTTTGACGATACAAACATTTTTTACTCTTTTCCTTTGCCTCTTTTTTTTCTCTTCCCTTTTCACCTGTACTTCTCGTGTAAACCCTTAACTTTGGCGTCTGTGTTGGTGACCAACGGCATTAAAAAAAAAGGGAATATTGCTCCGGGCAGAATCTACCTTCACGAGCGCGTGGATTTAGTTACAAAGTTTTTAATGGCGCAAGCTCGGTCTCCTCTGTACTCCCACGCACTTCACTCGTTTGTACCCTCTGTTTGTTTGAAATTTCCTTCAAAACTGTACACTCGATACTGAAAGGCTCTTCTCGTTACGTTGGAACAATCTCTTTTCCTTCTTCCCCATATATATTCATGTATTCGTGTATTTTCCACGCGTGTTTCCATTTTTTTATTATTTTTTTCTTCCTTCCTCTCGCATTGTCCAGACTCTGACGGATTTACACGCGTCTTCTTACATTTTTCATTCACGCGACACGGGTTTTCTCATCGCAATGCAACCCCTCGTTGGAAGGAAAAATTCTGAAAACGCGTGTCTAAAAATGTCCCCTTAAACTTCAATAATTTCGTGCACAGTTTCGGCCTGAAAAAAAATCACGAAATGTGAGAATGGTTACTTTGCTACATGCGTAAGACTCAGGCGCGAGCAATTGTTGCAAAACTAACATTCTCGGTCGTCAGTGCGTTAACGAAGCAAAAGTCGATTGAGAGAAGGGTCAAAAAAGCTGCCCGGACGCACTCTCGAACCATTCCCTTGTGGAACTCGAGATGTTGACGGTGGAAAATGGCTTCGATCGAGAGTCGTTCAGACTGTCGAGGAAGATGGGCAGGTGTAACGTAAACAGGCATTTCCCATTATCTGCTCCAGCAGTTTTCAACGAAGACACTTTCCAGTCTCCCTCACAGTCTCTTCAGGATCAGGAAAATATTTATTCGTACGTGCCTCGGTATGTTAATGAGCACATTCTCAGTGCGTACGTACTCGACTGGAACAGTATTACACAAGCAAGTTGTACGCCAGGTCGAAATTCCGCAGCCTCTTTCATTAATGAGCACTAATTAACAAACATGCTCCAGCATCTCGCAAAATTCCCTCTCTCTATCGATCTCTCTTGTTTTGGCTGCATCCGCATGGTCGCCAGCATCCAGCAAAGGTCCAGAGCACTTTGGAGATCTCATCTCCTTCGGCCCTGATCGTCCCCTTGGTCGACGTCGTCCTCGTCTTTGTCATACGTCACTAGAAACGTCACCTTACGTATGAATCTGGAATTATCTCAATAGAGACACAATTCGCTGGTAAGAACAATAAAATAAAAATTGAAATTGCTTCGATGTTTGTCCATCGACGAAAATGACGATATCCCTGGCACGGTAATTTTCGATAACAATTGGTGACGGACAGATATTCGCAAACTATTTAAAAAAAAAAGAAAAAATAGCGAATCGTTCGGAAAATGTATTTTGAACTCGGTAGCGATAATTGTTCCGTCATAATTTCCGTATATCACGCGGGTATACAGAACGCGAATTGATTGAGCGAGTGGGAGACTGGTTACGAGCTCCAACAATCGTGAATTTAAATTAGCGGTTCAATTAGGCGACCCAGCTCAATGTGAACTGTACATTTATATACCGAAGCATTGCCTTTCCTCCTCCCCACTTGCACGACCAATTTCCGTGTATCTCTTGTTCTGGCTTCACTGATACTTCTCTCGCAATATCCATCTCTGCACATTTTGCCGTACCTGCAATTTCGCAAAGTGGGCGCCGTTTGGTACCTATCTAAACGACTCTGCTCACTCGACATTTAAGCTTCAGTGAAGTAATACGATGCTGAACTAACTTTGGCTAAACCTCGATCTCTCTCCCTTTCTCTCTCTCTCTCTCGAAAACCTGGTGCAAAGTCAATCTTGGACGACGTGGCTTTTTTGCCGAATTCACCGAAACAGTTGGACGTCATTTTTTGTTTTTTCGAAAAGTACCGACGACAAACAAAAAAAATGTGATAGAAATTATGCACGATAATGTATCGTTAAAAATGACTCGATTATTAATTGATCATTGAATTTCATCAAAAATGTAAATACATTCATAATCATTATGCACAGAAACAAAACAGTTACATGTCGATATCACGTAAATAATATATCGTACATTGCACAGAATGAATAATTTCCTCGAGATGACCTCGATAAATGCCCATGCGAAAACAATTTTCGCAATTTATCGATCGCAATTTATCGCCATTTTAGATTCAAACGGAGTAAAAAACAAAAAGTACACGCGCACGCAAACGCGGAAGAAAAGTCTCGGCGTTTTCGCGCTGTTTTCAGGATCATCTTCCTCTGCATTTCGCACGCTCGCAGTCTCCGATATTTTACTCTTCTCATATATATACACCGCCATCTTCTTTAATCGCTTCCACGAGAGATTTTTTATACGAGCGAGATAAATAAGAAGCCAAAAAAGTAAGACACAGAGAGATTCCCTTTCATCATTTCTTTTCCAAGAGCGTCGTCGTGCTCTCAGCATTTCCGGGCGAACTAAAATAATGGAAACGACTGGTAATCCAGGCGTGTATACTCATACGGATATGGCGATGTAAGTTTTCATACAGAGCAATCCGTGACGATGAGAGGACGAATAAGAGCACGTCATTTCGCGACAGCCAGACGCGACCGCGTTCTCCTTTTACGAGTGAATTTACGCGATCCCCGATGCAAACCTCATTTCACTTTTATCGACTTCCTCCCTTCCTCCGAATCACCTACCCCTTTTGCCTTACACGCCACAGGGGTCGCGTGTGTCACCCGAGTACCTTTTGCGCGCGTGTGCGTCTCCGTGTTTGCGTCGTTGGAGGCAAAGTATCGCGCCTGATGGTCGTTTCATCAGGAACGAGAAGCGATAAAAATTGTCACATTGCGGCTAATCTAATAATAATGCTCATCTTTCTTCGAGAATAAGACGAGATCGAGATGGTCCACGATCGTCGCCGCACGTCCGACAAAAAGAGGATTCTTTTTTCGTCCTGCCAATTCGGGTGTTTCTCCACATCTGAGCTCGTGATGGCGTCAAAGAGCAACATCTTACTCAATTTTCACAGCGAGTTGTGTACCAGTTCTCGTCCCTTACTCGGGCATAATTATCGTACGGTGAGAAACTTGCGCAGCATCCTCTCTTCGGTTTATCACGCTCGCGTTTTCCAAAAGGCTTTTGTGTGTCACCCAAGGAACAACTTTGGGGTCTTCTTCGGGGGCATTGTCACTCTCCTCCGAGGCTCAAACGCCCTCTTTTTCTTCCCGGGTGTCCTTACGGTTTACGACCTCTGCTCAACGCGGATAAATTGCTCTCACGTTTGTATTTGCCGTTCGAACGAAGAATTTCGATCGACACCCTCGCGTTTTTTTTTTTCGTCGCAATGGTCCATGAGATTCGTGCGAAATGACGATAGATGTAGTTTTTTTAAATATATAAATGTCTGAGTTATTGAAATAAATTCTTTCGACAAGTTTCGTCCCTTTGATGTTTTCGTCTCTTTTTCATCTTCTTCTCTTCGATATTTCTCACGGAGCGACACCGTTGTAGCTCTTTTACCACCCTGACTCGCCTTTTTTGCGAGCCTCGAAACACACACACACGTGAATATTCTTCTTTGGATAGTTTTGCGACTCGATGGAGCAGTGATGAATTCCAATTTTTCGGTATTGCATCCAGAGAGGCGAGTCTCTCGGGCGACATTGATGTTTTCCCGAATGCATCGACTAGTGTCAGTCGACTGGGAATAAAAGGCATATGTACATTGCACGTCAATGTATATACATATTTGCACCCCCACACCCCCACACACACACACACACACACACACACCGGATATAAAATATCCAGAAGGTGAGAAAGAGCTATCGAATTTTGGCACGAACCTCAAACCATTCTCGACGCTGAATCGCGCACGATGAATTCGTTCACGGGGGATCGCGGTACGAAAAGCTCCACCGGAGAAGCCGAGAAACGAGGGTCGCTGCTTCTGGTCCTCCGAGCACGAGCTCTCCCTTTCTCCGGCTGAAAGAAAGTTGATAAAAAGCAGCTCTTGGTCGGTCCGACGTGAAAAAAGATTACCCACAAATATCGATCCTTTTTTCTATTACCGCATCAATAGTCAATGCCAACTTTTTCTTCGTTTTCAAAATTCCACCACACCGAAAGAGTACTTTGATGTTTTAACATCCCTTTGGAGATGCTTTTTTGAGATACTTTTTTTTCAACTCGAAATACGAATTTGTTTAGAACGCTGGTAAAAAATGGGTGTGAAAAAGTTCGAGGCTTATTTTTCGTGGCTCTTACAGCCAACGGTTTACGCTCGAATAATTTCATCGATTTTTTCCCAGCTCGATATAAGATTTGTCACGATATGGCGAATAAACAAAGAGGATTTTCGTGTTATTCGTCAGAACTACCCTTTTCACAAATTGCATTGAAAAGAAAAAGAAACTGGATCACGTATACGTATGTATGCTACATACGCCAACACAATAATGCCCGGGATACACAGTGTACCCGCGCTGCAATCTCTTTCCAGGCTCCGCGAGTTGATAAATGGGCACATCCGGGAAGTGACGCAGTGCTTGACGCGCTTCAAGAGTATGTGGACATGGGGTGACGTTTGTGGAAAAATAGGGTAGAGCGAATGTCGAAAGCACTCGACATTTGCAACTGGCAGCAGAATGAAACGATACTCTATAATCTTTACGGAGTGAGTTTCGGTCCAAGATATCCGCCATTGTTGCAAAGTTTACCCCGAATGAGCTTTCGAACAGCCCAATTTTTCAAATCTACGTTTTTTGATCAAAAAAACAACTTGTTTTACATCGAAATCATAAATAATCGTTCGATGATTTACCGATTTTTTCTCTCGACGATAAAGCTTGTATCGCCACTAGGGAAATAATCATTCGTCAGCTTTCATTTCTGTACAATCAACCTTCTCGGCAGGCCAGCTGCGAGAATTTTTTTTATTCGACGGAATACTATACAGGTACGTTTACAAAAACGGTTCTCCCTATTTGGATTTTGAAAGAAAAAGTCACACAAAACGAATCGGGTAATTAGAAAAAGGGTGTGTCGATATCGAAAGACAATTAAACACGAGAAAAATTAATTCCACAGATTCCTCTGATTTTTCTCGTCGCTCGCAAGGGTATACACCAGCCATATTTTTATCCTTGGCGCTGCGAATTAAATAAAAAACCTACGCGCTCGTTCCATTGGAGATCACGGCGCTTTCCTTGTCATGACAGGCCACGGCTGCTTTGTCGTTCGACATCATTTGCTGTATTTCGGACAACGATTTGCCTTTCGTCTCCGGCAGAACGGTTAGACTGTAAATCATGAGGAACATCATGAGAAAAGCGTAGAACCAAAAAACATATTTTTCCGTGAAATAATCGACCATAGGTTGGTAAGTTTTGCTCGTGAAAAAAGCGAAAGCCGCGGATGTCATGTTGATCAAGCACGTGGCCATGCTTTTGATGTTGGCCGGGAACATTTCGCTTATGAGGGTGCTCGGTACTGGCATGATGCCAATGGCCAGACTCATTTGAAAGGCAACGATCGATACAATCGGTAACCACTGAAATAAATCCTCGCTCGAGTCAAAGCCGAGATCCAACAGCTGATAATCAACTCCCAATGCGACGAAAGCCACCGCGACACCCAGACTGGAGAGTGCCAACATGATTTTTCTCCCACACGCGTCATTCGTATAAGTCGTGGTCCAGCCGGCGATTATGCCCAAAACACCGACCATTATGACAACGTTCGAAGGCGCCACGACGGTAACTCCGGCGTTTTTCAAAATAATCTCCATGTAAAAAGCCATCGTCCACAGACCGCTCAGCTGCACGAGTATGTAGATGACGTTGACGAGCATAATTGCCTTTCGATTGATCGGCAGAGCGATCTGTCGGAATTTGTCCGCGTAAGTGATTCTCTTCTCGAACGACGTGAATTGCTTGATGCTTTCCAGTTCTTGGGTGACGTCTGCGCCGCGATTGTACCACTCGAGGGACGATTTAGCCTCGTCCAATCGTCCTCGGACTACCAGATAGTGAGGGGACTCGGGTTTCAGGTAAAACAGAGTGATGAAGAGAAGATTGGGCACGAGGCTGGCGCACGAAAATATCCACATTGGCGTGTAAGCGCCTACGATGTTGCCCAGGACGTTACCGACCGGTAAACCCTGAGTTATCAGGCCTACCAGCGAACCGCGTATTCTTGCGTCTGATATTTCACCGATGTAGAGTGGAAACGTGCTGTAATACATTCCCATTCCTAATCCACTAAGTACACGTGATGCATACACCCAAGTTATGCTATCTGCCATCAAGAGACACGCCCAACCAATCGCTAATGGTATACCACTGTAAAGTACCGATGCCTTGCTACCCAGTTGATCCACACTCAGAACACCGAGCACCGCACCGAATATACGTCCTATTCCTATTATCGCTGCTATCCAAGACGCCTCTGAATCCGTCGCCGGTAATTCCGCATTGGGGCTGGCGAACTTTGCGAGATACGGCGACGACCATCCACCGACCATTCCAACGACGATTGACAGCATGAAGACTGGGGGGAAACGGTGTGTTTTAACGCCTGTCATTCTTACGTCCGAGAAAAATCATCTCGTGAGACGCGCGTTTGAATTGAACTTTTTGCAACTGAGATTCGATAATGAAGGTCCAAATGCCTTTCCTAGTTTTCTCTCATCTTCTGTGATAGATTTGGAAAAAATGCAAGAGAGACATTGAATCATTGAATTTCTGTTAATTTTTTCGAGCGACTTTTTGCCATCTTTCATGACGTTTTTCGTCGAGAAAGTGTGGGAATATCTTTGATTATTGAGAATTCATTGATTTTTGAATGAGGAAGAACGAGACTTACCGTCAGCTGCTGCGAGCCACTGGGGCCAAACGATTGACATCTTGGAAGGCTTCGATACTTCAAAGACGGTCGAGGCCATTTCAATAAATGCGTGTCAATCGTTTCCAATGATTTTTAACACTCCCCCAGTCTGTCCTTTCTGACTCCGCCGATGATACCCGGCGTCTCGTCAGGACTCCGTCGCTGCTCAGTATGCGAGCGCTCGTCGCTCGATCGTCGCACGTCTCGATCTACGAAGAAATCTTTCACTCGTCTGTCGTAGATTTTTTTTATTCTCCCAGCATCTCTCGACAAGCGACGATTTATGACGTTAGACTGTTATCAAAGGTTATCAGCATGTGAGCTTTATATGCAAGTCACGGTCAGGGTCTTTGATTTCCATTTTATATTCTCTCGTGATGTTTTACACATTTGTCTTGGATCTCATGTTGCGATGTCACCCGCGAACAGAGCAAATATTTATACAGTGTTATCAGCTGAACGACGATAGACGATCTTGCTCAAGCATATGATGCAAACATCGTGATATCCAAGTAGTAATGGAACGTGCAACATTAGAAGTTTTCAAAGAAATTATTTTTAGAAAAAAACGAATTTTAATAACGACCAGGCATGGTACTCGCGCCCACACGAGCGATCAGCTGGACGATTGCGCTGCAGCGCCTTAATTTTTTACCCAATTTTCAATCTGTCAAAAGTCAGTAACTGTCAAATTCAAGCGAAACCAAACTTCAGCACCAGTCGAACCAGCGAACTATTTTTCTCGTCGAATTAAATGTAAATTAATTATTGAAAAAAATTATGGGACATAGATTTTTAGAATCTTACCTCCTTAACTTTTCCGTAAGATGATTTCAATTATGTTCCATGCTTGGGATAATTCGTCAATCGTGATGAAAAAACAAATTTCAGGAGCCTTGTGATCTTAAGAATATCGAGAACGTTAATGCCGCAATGTTTCCGCGCGCTCATGATAACGTTGGCGTTCGGTTGCCGTCTTTTTTATTATTGATCACAGAACATCCGAGAGACGAATTACGCAGCGATTGAGCGAACCTCTCTTGGTTCTCCTTCGGCGTAACGTTAATAATTCTGAAGGCGGAGTCACGAATACGAACGGGGGGGGTTTTTGCTGGATTTAAATAGTTCGAACATGATTTTTTCGAAGGAATTTGGGAAAAATTTCTATTTTTCGCAATTCTTTTTTCTTGCGTTTGCACAGTTGCATACTTTCGCATAATTTCGCATCATGATTTATTATGAAATTCGATCGATTTTCAATATCGTAATTTTCTTCTCAACAAAATGATTTCAAGTCATCTACATTACGAGTTATCATTCGAAAATATCTTAAAGTTGATGGAAAATCCTGGATGACGTTGCGCACGTACGTGTCAATTAGCATTCCATCGTATCCAAAGTTATATCGAGAAATTTTGCGCTTTGTGCTTCAGAATGATGCAACTCGTGCGTCTGAGCGAGTAGCGCCAGTGAAGACTCGCCGTTTTCGAAAAGGTATGGCGTAATTAAGATGACGGAATCTTAAACTGGCGCAATGAACTATACCGCGATAATACATTAATGGCTACATGCGGTACATGAAGAAAATCAACTTGACAAATGAGTGTATGTACAACGATAACGGGATATCTCTCGTCTCTTAAATCTTCGAGGCGGACACGTATATAGCTTTGGGTTATTTGCGCGGATGAAACAGGTGATCGGCAGCCTCCAAGATGTACGAAATACATGTGATGTGATGAAATACACGCGAGGATACTGAAAAATGTTCCCCTTTTGTGAGCTGCCATGCTAACGCGTTATATCTTTACAATTTTTTGCTCCCAACTGATATCATCCACGGTATGAAAATAAAAACGATAGCGAACTGTGGGGCATCGGTTAATCTTGGTCCACGATTGATCTCCTGTTTCAGATGTCCTGACAGTGGGCCACGGGCCACCAGGATGCCGACAGACGACGACTATGGCCGAAGAGAATGTCTCCTGTTGCACCAGCACCCCACCTCGCAGTATGGACAACAATCGACGACAGTATCGTCACTGCCCCTATCATCAACGATATCATCATCGTCAACGTCATTGTCGATACCGACGCAGCAAGTTGGGCCGTCGAGCGGAATTTCCGCGACGGACTGCTATCACAAGCAGCAACAACAGTCCACTCAACGTAGCAGCACCTCCTCATCATCATCATCCACACCCGCAGCCTCCTCCAACGTCGTTTCCGCGTCTCACCAAGACCGTTATCAAATCAACGACAAGCTACAGACGAGCGAAGTTCCCAGCGAGTATGGCAGCAGCAGCAGCAGCCGCGTGTTGCACGAAAGATACGAAAGACCCAGCGAGAGCCAGCAGCATTACAAGAACAAAGCCGAAGCCTCGCGCACTACTCAATCCAGCATCGATAACGCGAGATACGTCATCGACTCGTGCCAGGATCAAAGGATCGGTCAAACGTCGGCATCCTCCCAGATCGGTCTGCAAATCGGTCATCACGCCTACGGGTCGACCTCCATCGCCTTGGGACGCTCGTCAAATTCGTCATCGTGCCAAGCGACATCTACGGTCGGATCGAGCGGCAACGTTCACATCGATCGTTACATCCGCTATACCGAAGCAACGTCTCTGTCCGGCGATCAGAAGCTCTCGCTCCAGCCGATCGATCGTTTCCAGCCGACGATCGTCAATGAGAACGCCGAGCACGGTACGTACAACAATGTCAAAACAACCGGATCGTCGATGCCGTCGGGCGACGGTGCTGCCAAGGCCGGCGCGAGCGAGTACGCGAATTCTTCCATCATCACGGGTATCGTTGGTGGAAGTTCCGTCCTTGGCGGTAGTACGCCGAGTGCAAACGCGTTCTCACCGGACACCTTTCCATCACCACCGTCGCCAGCACCGGCGAGCGATCGGTTCGTGCCTCCACCACCGCTCTCACCAAGCCCGAGCGAGAAGTACACCTCCTCTCAGAGTCTCAATGCTGTTTGTTATACCGGCTCTTCTTGCGATCGGATTCTGCCACCGGGATCGCCTGGCAATCGAGATCGGTGTTACGTTACCGCGCCTGCCTCACCAATGTCCAAAGACGTTAGATATTCGGCAATGTCTTCCGATAGAAATAATCTCGTTATCGATCGAATACAAGCATCGTTGCACGAGGCCAAGGAACATCAGGAGCAGCAGCAGCAGCAGCAGCAGCATAGATACGCGGCTGGGCCGACGGAGACGTTGCTGTCATCGGCATCGCCGGTGCTCGGTGCTGGCAAATCCAGAGATTCGGAAAATTCACGCTGCGGTGGGTTCCAAGTGGCTGCCGGACACAAAGACTCCAGCGGCGTGGGTATGCCATCGAGGTATTTCATATCGAGCGACAGACTTCCGTCGTCATCACCGATCAACGCGTCGGAGAGATTCGCCACTGGTGCCAAGACCGCGGAGAGATATCACGGCAGCGATTCACCCAGCCACGAGAATCAGACGCGTTATCATCATCATCAGCAGCAGCATCATCGACAGGAGCTTGCATCGACGGGCTTGCACCCCGAGTGTTATTCCAGCGTCTCCAGCAGCGAGAGATACTTGTCCAGTTCGCCCAATCCCGAGACCCCACACGGGCGTTATTCGGCGGAGCGCTCGCATCTCAATTCGACCGGTGGTGATCGCGAATCCAGACGTTACTCGACCTCCGAGAGAAGCCTCGAGGGCATCTGTCAGAAGTACAGCGAGAGAAAGGAGTCTAGAGGCTGTTCGAATTCCGGCTCACCCGCGAATACGGATGAATACATCTGCGGCAGGTTCTCCAGCTTCCAGGAGGTTACGATGCAGCCTCGTTATCCCCTCGACCAGCGGTTCGTCGATATTGGCGGTATCCAGCGTTACGTCACCAGCCAATCGAGCAACAGCAACGCCGTTAGGCACGAGCAGACCAGAGCCAGCGACAGATACGTCGGGAGCGCGAGCAACGACCGTTACTTATCCACCGCATCGCCCGGCCACGATAGCCGCTTGGGCGTCAATTCCGACGGCGTTAGATATGGTAATTGCCCCTCTTCGACGGAAAGACTCCTGGCATCGAGCGCTGCTTCGTCCTCCGCCACGGACTCGGCGCGTTATCATCAAGCCTTGTACTCCGGTGGAACGACCAATTGCGGGCAAACGAAGAGTAATCGTTACGGACCTCTCTCGCCTACACCCGAAAACAACCAGTCGAATCTTCGTGGCTATTCGCAGCAGTGCACCTCCGCAAAGTCAAGCGGCGCAAATCCCACCTCCAGCGACAAGTACATACAGGTCTCGAAATCGTTGCAAGTATCTTACGGCAATGCGGAGCGCTATCATCAAGTGGGACAGGTGGAACAGTTCGAGAGAAGTGGTCCGGAACGGGGTTATCCGGTCGACAGATATGGACATCCTTCCAATTCCGGCAATACCGATCAGCGTTATCAGGTTGCTGGCAGTAATGGAGCTTTCCACAGCGTCAATACCGACAGATTTTCTCCGAGCAGAGTCGGACATCCGGACAAGTATCTTTCCCTACCGAAGCCCAAGGACAATTTCGTTACCGGTCGCATTGTAACTTCCTGTTCGACTTTGGGCGTCGGTGGCCCGGCTAGTTCTTCCGTCTCGGGTCCAGAGAGATCTTACAGCAGCACGGCAACTGCCACTTACGTACCGCCAAACGCTCATACGCCCGTTGAACGTTACGTTCCTCAACCACCGCCGGAAGTCCTTTACCCGGAAAGATATGCCGACAGATACGTGTCGCCAGCGGCTCACACGCCGACCGACCGTTACGTGCCAACTGCCGATCCTGGCGACCCATACATGAGACGCGATCTCGGCTTTCATCACCATTACCGGCTACCGCAACCTGGCTACCCCTATCATCAGACCCACTTTCGTTTCCGGAGTTTTGCTTACGCATCGCCAGGCCGCCATGGCGGTAGTCCCGGTTCCAGCAGCTCGAGCAGCTCCACATCGGTGCAACGAGAGTTGTCCACGTCACCTCTGCTCAGATCCAAAGTTCGAAATTCAGCGATCGAAATCGGCAACTCGGGACGACAAGTTAACCCAACCGGTCAAGCTACTTGTTGCTCGGATCCTACGAGAAACTGTTGTCCACCCGTTAGGAGATCTCTGCCTCCTGGGGCTCTGCCTTCTATACCCAATCAATCGGCGCACTCCTCTTGGTGAGTAATTCTAATGATTTTTTATATTTGGCAAACCTAGAGCATCCTATAGTTGCAACATCGGAAAAAAGAATAACCTCAAAGGATTTGCCTGTTGGAGAAAAAATTTGTACAACGATTTTAGCGAACCAACGTAATTTATGGAACTTTGGTGCGTCTGGAATCCGATCTTGTTTGTACTCTCTGGCCTCTCCTTGTTGGCGCATTTGAAAGCCCATTACTCTAATTATGATAAAGCCAAGAAATTAGTACAGGGGACGTAGAAAGAAGCCTTATCGCCAAGTTAAATATTATTAATGGGCATTCGAGGATTAGAAATGCGAATGAACAAGGCAATTTTGGCCAAATTACAGAGTGGAAAATCGTGTAGAGCAAGTATATATTTATCAAGGGCAACAAATAGACAAAGAGCTACATTAAAAGCTGCTCCACGTAGCCGTGCCCCTTTCCCAACTGCAACGATAACGAGTCCACTTTTCGTTGGCAAAAAAAAATTGCGTCGTTGAAAAAAAAAATAAGAAAAAATAGATTTTTCCGAAAAAAAGTTTTTTTGGCGACACACGAGCGGCGCCGATTTTTTTGAAGGTTGTCCGGACCTGTAGAAACATGACCTCGAGTTTTGGGAAAAGTCTTGGTTGCTTTTTAACTATTAAAAATGATTGAAAATTAAAAAGCCCTTTGGATGAAAGTCAGTTCATATTTCATAAGAGACAAGGCGTATATCGTACGGGAAGAAAAATTCATTTTCGTCTGCAACTTCTTTGTTCATCAAAAGTTTTTTTTTCATCTGCAACCCGGTGAAGATCGAGTACGGTTCAGCACAATTTTCGTTTTTGAAAAAGACCAAAATGGCCGAGGCAACTTTATTTCTTTTTCACTCTTGTTCCATAACTCTCAAGAAGCAGTGTCCTCTGTTCTTTGTCGCCCAACACGAGCTGTAATAGTGATGCTAAGTAAGATTGCTGCCTTCTTCTCTTCTCAACTGTACGTATATATGAAAGTTAGTCTCGTGGCTGACTGGATGCCACGGATTCAATTTCCCAGGGTGTCAAGCGTGTGACTTCTCGCGGGCCTCTCGCGAAAAGTGGAATGGGCCCGAAACTTTTAATTAGTTCGTGATCTTTGCCTCTCTCGTGTTTATACGAGTTCAAACGCGAGGCATAAGAACACCCGAGATATAAACCCTCCCCGGTCGTCGAGACACCGTGCAGGTCGGGGTTCTCGCTATCCACGACGTCCTGGATTAATTAAAAAGACGCAGCATTACCGCCCCCGTTTTCTCCATCTCGTTGATTTTTTCCTGACGTTTCCTCTTTCTCTCTCCGTTCGTCGTTTGCACACAATACGCCTTATAGTTACGAAGACACGAACCGCAACGCGTTGATCATCATACGTCACCCCTGATTCATATCCATTTCTCGCAACAGGAATTATCGAGAAAACTTTAATTTTTATCCAAAAACGACGTATGCGGTGTATTTTATCTCACACGGGGAGGATTCATTTTTTCTCACGAAGAATTTCAATTGGCACCTTTCCGACGTCGAGTCTTTCCGATGAAACTCTCTATTTTATTCTGCAAGGAAATTGTAATCCAAAGAGAGAGGCAAAGGGAAAGAGACCGACGGAACTTTTGGAGCGGTTATTTTGCGGAATAAACCTGCAGGGCTATTAGCGAGTTGGCTCTCTGGTCCATTGGATCATCGTTCGCATATTTACCCTCATTTGGCTATGGCGAAAATCAACTACGATTTTTTTTATTATCAACATCGGAAAACGTCGATTTTTCGTCAATTATACCGGCATACCGTACGCAACGTGTGATTTCTTCGATTTTTCTATGGTCCAGGAATGGTCCCTTGCGAACTCTGTGTACACGCGTCGACTTTGATTTTTCCTCAAAGTACGAGGGCTGAAGAAATGTGACGGTAGAACCAGTGTGAGCAGAGGTCTACTCTCAGACCTATGGATGTAGGTCTCGGTTGGCGTAGATTTTGCACTCTCAGCATCCATGCGGCAGAGATTTTTTTCTTCCCGTTGTCATCCAAAGGGCCTCGGAAACGAGGGATTTTCAGTGTGGGAGTACAAAAATAGTTCCGAGGGAAACGAAAATATCCGGAGATCGGACATGACAAAACGACAGGAAAGAGCTGCGAAAGAGAGATCGAGCGGATCTCCTGTCGTACAATCGGATTATATGTCGTTGAAAAGTATATCTCCTCGCTTCTTCTCGTTAATGTCGTCACTTAAACTTTGAGATTTCTTCCTACCGTCTTTGCTCTCTTTTTACACCCCCTTTCCTTTTTCCTCTCGCCCTTTTCCCTTTTTGTTTTTTCACTCTCGATAAATGTTCTCCGGCAGAGAATAAAAATTCTCAGAGACCGAACGATCGTGCCAGATTCAAGGGTCACAAAAGTTCGAGCGGACAACTTCAAAGACGTACCCTGCGCGATTCTTTCTTTCGCCTTGACTCTGTGCTGTCTTCATTTTACGTCTTTAGAAGCAATTAAAAGTACATGATATCGGAGGGAAATTGAAAATTGAATCGTCGGCGAATGCCGGAAGCAAAGTGCGGAAAAGAAATTGTTCCAGTCGATGGATACTCTTTTACAATATTTATTAAAAATCCGCCCGAGGGTTTGTCATCTTTCGTACTCTGTGTTCTTGCACAATTTTATCTCTCCGTGACTGCGCGCGTTCGATGTGAATTTACGATTTCAATGCGTTCAAAATACGTCGAAATTTTTTTCAGTACGGTTATTATTTTTTTTTATAGACAAATTGTCAATTTACTTTTTTTTTCCTTTTTTTATTTAAGCGCACGCTCCGTAATCAGCGAGAATGTAAAACGCTCTGAATTATAGACGAAGAAACGGAGCTCGTTTCGTCAGAGGAGCGGAGGAAAAGAAATGCGAATAAACAAACGATTCGCAGAGTGCACTCTCCAAATGTAACGAATGCTTTTCCCAGCTCCCTCTCCTCCATATATCCCGATCGTTCGTTTTCCACGTTCGAGAAAAGGGAACGCGAAGCGTTCGTCCTTTACTCGTTGGAAAACGAAAAGAAAGGGGCCATTTTCCATTACCTACCTTCACACACATGTTTCAATGTGTATTACACTCGTGTTTGTGTGCACATGTTGGATATATTATAGCGGTCGAGAAGCGGAACATCGAACGACCTATATTGGGCTTCGGTGAAGAATTTACACCCCAAGCTTTAAAACTCCCTTCCTCGACATTTTTAAAAATGATGGTGGTGTCTGTCGGAACTTTTACCGAGGATCCTTCGAGCTTTGAAAAAATGTGTGGTTTACAAATTTAAAAAAAAATCGTACATTAATAATTCTTTGTTGCAAAAATTAAGAAAAATGATTGAAAAAAAGACTAGATTTATCAGCTTGTCCAACGTATCTGAGATGTTGGTCCTGATTTTTGTTGGGATCCCCTCTACGTTCACCATTTCCCGGCTGCTGCAATTTCGAATTCCGACAGTTGGGATTTTTCTATTTCACGGATGTCGTAAATGTGACTCTCGTTCTCTCCTTTTTTCTCCCGTCTTTCCAATCGTTTCGACCTCATGTTCCACCTCCCCCATTTGCTTTATCTCAGCCATGGCCCTTCTCTCCTCTATTCGGTTTCCGGTACTGGAGGATTTTTACTCCATTCTGTTTTTTTTTTTTAATTTTTTCTTTCGTCTCTATGACTCTACCCCCATGGTGTATCCCGCAAGAATCTTAATTAGCGAAAAACCCCTTGAGCCTCGGTGTGCTGGGTCACGACCTGGAGAAGAGGAGAGCGTGCACGTAATTTGCATTTCTCCAACTTCTTTTTTTCCCCATTTTCGTTTTTCTTCTTTCTCTCCTTTCTTTTATACTTCCTTTCTTTACTCTCTTATGTTTTCCCTCTGGCAAATTCTTTTTGTCATTCTTTTTCAGCACTTTTCCCGCACGTACCTCAACGGCCATTAACGTGAATATCAGAAAAGCTTATTATTCCATACATCCTGAAAACTCCCTTTTCTCTCGCTGTATATGTGTACAGACGCGTATTAACATTGGTTTGTTCCGTGGAATGGCTGTTGAAATGTTCCTCCAAAACAATAGTATCGCAGATGAGATTGAAAGACGAACATTTGCGGTCTGGGGTAAATCATAGTATTAAGAAAATTAAATAAAATAGGAGCAGCGATGTAAAGCCCAGCTGTGACTCGATACCGAGCGTTTGAGAGTGTTAATTCACCTGAATAGCATCAAGCTGTAATAGGCCTTGACGAATGGTGTTCCAACCTTCGTTATTATATATAACAATTGTTATAACATATAATAATTATTATACATCCTTTGAAAAATATTTAAAAAATATTTCATCAAATACCAAATTCATGGCGATACATGGTACCACATGTTCGATCGTGGTACTCTTGTCCAATTAACAAACGTACAGACAATGGTTCATAAGGCAACTGACAGTAATCGAACGAGAGCCAGCTATTAAACAACCATTCGATCGAAGAGGAGGCAGACAGAGATATGAAGAGAGAGAGAGAGAGAGAGAGAAATAACGGGGTGGTATGAAAAGGAGGGGCGGGCCAGCGAGAGTCGATTACTTCGCTAATACTCGATGTCGCGATTCCGACCTCCGCAACGTCGCTTGACCACCTGTCGCATTCTTGATTCACCACTCAATTCTAATCCATTCTGCTAAAATGCCGTGTTCAAAATCGTATTCCACGCAGATGCGTGCAATGTAATTTGACGAAGGATCATTGCAGGCGATTTATTCGATCGCTGAATAGAGACGAATTCAAAGTACCCTTTGCTCAAAAAAAAGAATCAGCTCTCGTACCACTCCGAGCGCATCCGACAGAACGCGACTAGTGCGGCATCTCTCGAATTCAATGTGAAATCGCGTCTCAGGTGTACCGAGGAAGATACTTGATTTTATCGATCGTCAGATCAACCGTGGCGTCATTCCCCTTCTCGACGACCCGTGACGTTGATTCGAGAGAGAAAAATTCGTATTTCGAGATTTCTGGCCAACGTTTTTCCCCTTCTCGTCGACCCTTTCACTGTCTGTCCAGCACCAACTGTTTCTACTTGTTCCTACCTCTCTTGCTTCCTCCTGCTTCTTCGCCGTAACTCTCTCTCTCTCTCTCTTCGCTTTATCTTTTTCTTCTCGACTGCCACGAAGATCAGTGAACTCTCGTGGCTCTCCCACCATTTCGTTACCTCACTTTTTTTTTACTCAATCCTCTCTTTTTCCTTTCTTTTCTTCTCGCCGGCGAGACTCGTATGACTCATGGTGTTTCACAGAGATATCTCCCGCTCGTTTAGTTTCCAGTACGCGAGGGATTCGGCAAGAGCATGTGGTATTATCGCGAAATACTCTCAAGGATACAGCGTTTGCTTACGAGAATTTTTCATATTTTCCTGTATATCTGTGAGGCAAAAAAGTGTCGTCATTCACTGAATTTTGGTCGTTCAATTGGTGCCGGAATCGCGGTATTATAATTTAATTCTTCGGCGATATTATGTGATGACTGTCTCAGTGATGATTCGCTCTTTGAAAAGTGTTGTCCCCGCGGTAGATGGTCGATCTTGAGCTCGATCGTCGCGACCATTTTCGATAATCGTGCCTTGCCATTTCGTAGCTCGCTATTTCTGTATACATTCATCGACGATTGTTCGAGGCGATGTCTTACCGTGATAAGACAAGACTGTAACGTACGTGGAACTCCGATATCACCAACGTGATTTTGCTGTGACGAAAGATCCCGAGTTTAGACCGTACGGACGAACAAAACAGTATCGAGCGTCAGGAATAATACGTGGTCTGTTCGTATATTCTTTTTCTACTGTTGAAATCGAGGGCAACAACTTTGTAATATGCGAGAATTTTGTGACTTGTCGTTTTTGACGATGAAATTATGATAATTGTGGAATTCGACAACACTCCCACCGATGACTAAAGGCTCTTGGTAAGTTCGTCTAGATATCATTAAAGATCTTTAAGGAGCATCAAGCTCAGCTGTTCGACTGATGAGAATCGAGGGTATCGCCTCTCTCGGTGGCAGAGCGTAATTCTGTGCTACTAGAATCAAAGTACTTTGTCTTTTTATTTGTCTTTTTCTGTCGAGAATAGTCGTATTTCTCAAGAAGCTTCGTTAATATAAAAAATCTACTCTGGCTAGAGATTAGAAAATTTTGATCGAAAAGAAAAACACGGTTGAAGTTGAAGCCACGATTCGGAAGAACCTTTGCGTTGGCGCCTGCGAGGCTGTTTTTCCGCTCTATAGCAATGTCGAGCGGGTAAGCAGTCTCGCAGGCGCGGTACTACCGCTCGACGCTGGCCCGGAGAGGCTATCTTTCCGCTCTACAGCAATGTCGGGCGGGAAAACAGTCTCGCAGGCGCATTATTCCTGTTCGACGCTGGCCCGGAGAGGCTATCTTTCCGCTCTACAGCAATGTCGGGCGGGTAAGCAGTCTCGCAGGCGCGGTACTACCGCTCGACGCTGGCCCGGAGAGGCCATCTTTCCGCTCTACAGCAATGTCGAGCGGGTAAGCAGTCTCGCAGGCGCATTATTCCCGCTCGACGTATCCGTCAAGAAAGTTTTTTAGTTCGTGGATTTACCACTTGGCGCTTCGTATGCTATCGCTTGATGCCCGTTAAACGTTATCAAAGAGATTTGATAAACAATTTGTACCAAGATAAAATCATTTTGCCCGAGGATGGAGCTCCAGACTCGGAAATATCGCGTTGATAACGCGCAGTCAGTTTTCTAAAATTGAAGATAGAAATAACGTTTTTTGTTGTTCGATTTTTGAAAACATGTTTTATACGAGAAAAAAGGAAAAAACGAAGGAAATGACTCGGATAACTTTCGAAATAATTTTAATGAAAAAAGGCTTCTGGATGAGTCGGAGAGGCTATGTAAATGCCTGGTGAGTGGTCGAGGTTTGCATGAATTCACTGGAATAATGATTTAATCATGTCGTACGATATTACATCATTCCATGTAGTTGGATAATTCAATGACGACGAAATTTTCCACGTGTATACTCCGCTCTAGAGTTTGACTAATGGTCCGCTCATGCATGTATGTAGGTATGTATGGATTAGCACTGATTGTTCATCAATATAATTGCGACAGCAGCACGAAACGTAGTCGTGCTCCTGGCAAACAGCGGCCATACGATAATTCTATGGAAGTACCGGTGGTTGCAAAGTTCAGTCCGCTGGTTTCAAGTTGCAGCAACATTTGATCAATCCCGTAATCAATTTTCCGTCTACTCCACCCACACTTGATTAAGCATACTCGCGATTCTCTCGAAGCCCACGAAAAACAATATTATCAAGCCCTTATCCGATGGAAATTTTTTCTAGCAATTATAATACGTCGAATAATCGATGGTTACGACGACGATAAAGGGTAGTTAATTGCGATAATAATTGAGAAAAAGCGGATCGAATTATTTTATGATGGAACTGTTCGTTTTCTTTTTATTTCGCAAAAGCTACTTGTCGAATCTGTATTTTTTATTTTAAACCTGTATTCTCCCGAGGGCGTGCTGGGCTAATTATGAGAGTGGCAAAATATACACTCGATGCTGTTCCATCACGTCGTATCGAAAGCTCAAATTTGGTTTGATGATATTCATACACACTTCTGAACAAAACATACTGTGCATTATCTCTCGTGTGCTCGCTTGAGATTTCCTGATTCGGTATATAGCTTCGCATCTGTTGTACCAAATGGAGAACACGTGGTCTTGTGATATATAGGCGTGTGTAAGTTTATGTATTTATATATGTACGTGTATGAACCGACACTTGTCTTTTTGGAGAAGGATGCTGAAATTTAAGCGTACACACACTGTACGTACGAGAGAGCACTGCATGCAATAGTTTAATGTATGAATAATATGTATATAGATATATAGATATTTACACTGTATAAAACAGGGTGGAAAGCTCTTTGGGGGTGAGAAATTACCAGCCGAATGTTGTGCCGTTACAACACGAAAGCGATGTAGGAACGAGTGTCTAGAGCGATAGAAAGAAGGTTAAGTGTAGAAGGGTAGGGTGCTACCACGGTTTTCGTGCTAATTTGCAAGTGTCACGGACAGATTTGCCTGAAATTAAGCCTCCCTCCGCACGCTGTACGACGTCCCTTAATTCGCCTGCAATATTTCTCGTATACGATCCATCCTAAGGGAGTAACCAGCATATACAATACGTATATACACTCTCACGCGATATATTATGTATATGTATGTTACTATTCAACATCCAAACTCGCAATCCTCCGACTTTCACTAAAATCAACGCTCTCCGCGTGCATATTCACGTCACACACTGTAAATCCGTGTACTTGGGAAAAGTGGAAGTATTCAGAGTTGGAGAAACAGAGAGCAAGCAATTTTCAATGATGCAAGAGAAATTTGACGGTTTTTTTGTGTTTTTTCACTGAAATATCGAGTTTTCGGAGAAAACTCGGTGGGTTTCGTAATCAGCGGAAAATTTCAGATCGAATAGGCTCTTGAAAAATTGAAAATTGGAAAAAAAAAATTTCGACCCTTTTTGGGCCACTTTTACGAAACCCCCGAAAATCCGAAATTTCAAGTGGTCATAACTACGGTTCTATTTGAGCTAGATATATTTTTTGGGGGTGTTTTGAAAAGCCCTCGAGTAGACTTAGAGAACGGTGAAAGTTAAATGTCGCTAGCTAAATTCCTTCACCCTCAAAATCGAGGTTGAAAATCGGCGAAAAAAACGCAAAGGGGTATGTATGGGAAAATTTGCAAAAATCGATGGTCGGTCTTTAAAAATCTGCCAAAAATCGAAAAATCAAGATATCTCGATGAACCAAACGGCATTTTGAAGCCTCAACAATTGCAAAGAGAATAAGCACAAGTTGGAATGTCTATCGCAAACGAAAAAGAAATGGCAAACATTTTAGTGAACCAACTCAATCCGGCAAAAAATCGCGAAAAATTTTGGATTTTAAAAAACATTTCTAATGATCCATGTCGATGTATTTGTTCCCGCTCATTACGAAACACATCGATATTCCGTCGAAAAGCCAATATTTCGGTCCGAAAATCCGATAATGCGAGTTTTATCAATTAATTCCTATTTTCTCATTGAAATATCGACTTGTTATCCCGCCGGTTATATTTTTAAGCTTTTCCCAGATATCTACCGCTCCAGTTTTTCAATTATAGCTTGATCGCTTAAATAATATTGATATTGAAAAACGTATGAGCATTTTTCACGCGCAAAGTACTAAAGTAAAAAGACGGAATTTAATGTCGAGGGTTCCAGGAGCATACTGTATACATGGGTACGTTCACATCCATGTATGCACGAGTATCAAGCCGCATGTTCTTTGTGTGATACGGAAAAACATGCATGTACTCGCTATGTACGTGAACTACTTTTATCTTTCACAAAGAAAAAAAAACGAAAAATTGTCGACCTCATTTATACAGTACGTGAGCTTCGGGATTACCGGGGCAATTCGTCGTCAGACTTGAGCTGCTTTTGCGACTTTTACCCTTGTGTAAAAATAGCGGATATATATATCAGTTTCGTCGTCTGTGTAGATGCAATCATTAAGGACGCCCCGGTGATGGAGCTCCCTGGCAAGTCGATGCGCACTCCAATACGTTTATTCTCACGGAGATAAGGCTCTACTGCCACGGAAAATATATTAGAAAAAATCACACACTTATCTCCTGGGATTAATTCCATCTTTGAAGCACGTAAATAATAATTCTAAAGTTACCTCTGCTCGTGTAAATAATCGTGTGTATACGCGTGTTGGAAAAATCGCAGCAAAGTCAAAAATCGTTTCATCGTTACCGGAACGCGTAGGAAAATTCGAGATTAAACTTTCTTTCAGAGTACACTGCAGATGGCGCTGTAATTATCAGACGGTTATTGCGACGTTCGATTAAACACGCGTTTAAGCGACATTGTGCACCCTGCAACAGGGGATGGGGGGTGAATTTTTGAGACGTTTGATGTAAACATGCATGGCTTAATCGTTCTTCTTCCGGTAGTGGAATTTCTCTTACGTCGAAAATCTACAACGACCCGTTGTCGGTTTGCAAAGGTACAACCATCGAACCGGTGAATTCCCCGGTTATAGCGATTTTCTTGTCTACCGACGGAGGATCGAAGGGGTTTTCTCTGTATGTGTAAGAAGGATTTCCATGGACCAGGGGATAGGGAGGCGAAGGAGGGAGCAGAGCGAGCGGGAATCCGAGCTATACGCGAGGTGAATTACAAAGTTGGCTCGGATTTCCATCTCTCTCTCTCTCTGTCTCTCTGTATCTCTTTCCAAGTCGGTATATACACATGCGGACGAAAGGAAACCTTTGTCGGTTGGTTGAATCCCCGTTGGGTTTTACAGGTCCAGGATATACAGCGGTACAAGCCGGCCACCGAATCGGACGTTCCGGGTTCGTCGCCAGAGACCGTTCACCGCGACTCTCGATCTTCCTCTCTCTTTCCTTCTCTCCTTATCTCCATTCTTTTCCGTCACTCGATGGGGTCTCAGACATTCCCAAGGGAGTCACTTGGCCTCCCATCCAGCACTCTCGAAAGATCCTGCAGCTCCAGCTCGGTTCTCCATACGTTCTTCGAGAATGGAGGCGCATATTCATGTAACTCCGCAGTAGACCTCCAGCAGTAGAGTAGGAGAGCATACATCACAAAATATGTACGACTGGGGATGCTCAATAATTCGAGCCTCAATCTCTAACAAGCTGGAAAACGTACACGAACTTTGGTCCTCAATAAAATACATCAAATTAAATTCATCTTCCTCCATTCAGTGTTCTCCGACACAGAGAGTGTCTGCCGACTGATTTTGGCGGTTCTTCTCACCACCGATCATTTCCTCAAGTTCATCTTATCGTTTATGATGTTTTTCGCGATACGAGAATCATCTCGGAGCCCTCTTCAGAGGGTAAAACACACCCTATTATGGAATCCTACGTGTCTTCCGAGAGAACATGGAAAAGCTTATAACTCAAAATGCTGCGGTGATCCCCTTGAGCTTCGAATCCCGGACGTCGATCTCCCGAGTCTTCACAGTCCGTTTTTGTGCTCCATCCGTGTTTCTCCTTTCATCCAACGCGCGTCTGCGTCGCTGGAACGTATTACGCGAAACCCGAGTTCTTTCAAGCGTCCCAAAAAGTGTCCCAGTGGACAAAAGATTATTCCGTCGTCCGATGTCATCTTTTCCCCGCACAACGTGCGGACGTAGCTCGTGGACGAGCTGATCCGCACATGGTGGAAAAAAGACCCGAGGTCGGACACACATACCCCGGTCCTGTCTATGGCTTTCAACCCCAGGAAAAAACGGAACGTCGTCCCGAGTATAACATTGTTTCAGGCACGCGTATGAAACGCGTGAAATGAGAGGAACCGAGAGGAAAAGGAGAGGCAGCATCACGGGGAAAGATGGCCAAGGTGTGAGGGCGAAGAAAACAAAGAAAGTAAAATAAAAGTCCGAGGAAACAGAGATGTGGAGCCAGAAGGCATTGCGAGAGATGTGCGACACAGTCGCGTGTGTGTACACACCCCAGCGCTGACATAAATCCGGAGGGTCAGACCGAAGGTGCTGCTGGGTACACCAGCAGGTGTGAACTATTTGTGCGACGAATATGAAGACTGGCGCGGAGACACGGGGACGTGCCCAGGAGTCTCAAGTTCGGTACAATCTTCCCTCTGCAAAATAGAATGTACACGCGGGATGTACGCGAACAGAGCGTGTCTAGTTGAAACGGGGGATGAAACGGCGGGGGGGGGGGGGGATGAGAGTTTGCTGCTATTGTGCTACGGTTAAGAAACTCCACTGACAGGGCCATATAATACGGTGTAACGCTATGTACGTCTTGATTCTGCTTGGCTGGATTATTCTGTATTTGTTAACACGCAGGTTAGGTCTCTGGACCGAAGCACAAGTTGCGGAAACTTTGCTGTCAAGCGCATAAATAAGATGGAATTAGTACGATTGAGTGATAATATTTTCATGAAAAAAATTTGGACTGTCTCTCCTCTTCTTCTTCGTTGTTTCATTCTCCTTCATCTCCCTCATCTCGTTCGAGCCCGTTTATACACCAGAGGATTTTCCTCAGCTCCGTACACGCGGCGTCAGGCGCGTATCCCCCTTAATCTTCTGGCAATCTTAATCTCGAGTTAAATGCAAAACCGATATGATGCAAACGAGAGCCGGAAAATCCGCTAGCTCTCCTGTGTGCGCCCTCACCGGTCCATTTAGAGAGTGTCGAAGAAAAAGCGAGGGCGATATGAACGTCGGAGGTCTCATCGCTCGCGTTTGAATATTCCGCACCGTAATACGAGTACAGGTGTATCGAGTTACACAGGCGAGAAATAGTATCACCGGAAGTGCAAGGGATGCTGCGAATAAGATGCAGCTTGCTGTTTATACCGGTTGAGGAAGATGCTGGATACTTTTACGATCGGATCTGAGCCTCTGATTGCAAGCCTCGTCGCTGATAATCGTTGTAGAGCTCGGAGAACCGTCACTCGATTTTAAATTCCGAAGCAACTTTATATTTTCGATCGATCAAGAACAAAATCGTCTTTTAAAAACAGTGAAAGATGCAAAATCTGTAAAACGAGAAACAGGCATGATAAGTTCATAGATTTCGTTCACCAGGGCGTACGGAAGCTTGTTGTTATTCGAGAGGAATCATCGTCGGCGGGGTAACAATCGATACTCCCTCGTCACTCGATATGCACCCTCATAACGCGGTCGCCGAAACTAATTGGAGCTGAGCTGAAAAGAAAATTGTATTGGCATGCCTTGTACAAAAGTTTACGCGAGGTACACAATTTTGTATCACGTGCCATTTCTGTTTTTCCCTCCGCATTGTCTCGGGATGACAAAACAAATTTGAATCGAGTACACAGAGTCGGTATACTTCTAGAAAAAAATTGTTGCAATTTTTCTCGTTGCCTGATTCTGCTCTCTGGACCATTTCGAATAATCGTGAGGAAGAAAGTTGATTGTTAAAATGGAATTTCGATCGATTTGGAATGGAAAGCTCGACGTATGAATTATACTCATCATCCATGTATATATTGAGACTGCAAAGACCAATTGCAGGGCTTCGCTCGCGGAAAGCCAATTAGTTGGATTCTAGCTGTACCAGCCCTGCGAGTGGTTGAGTGAGAAGACGAGAGCGCGAGACGGAGAGGGAGACGAGAGATGGGGGATAGAAACCACGAGACGGATAACGCGATGACCGGATAGGGCTGGCGTCAAGATAACACATGGCAAGCGAGGAGTTTGAGGGATCCTCGCTAGAGGGGGTTAAATGTGGCTGGTTTGGAAATGTGGCTGGCCCGTAGGGATTTATAGCCGTTTTCGTCCAGCTACCAGAGCGATGGCTACCGTGGCTATTCGTTGCTATGGGCTTAAGGCTTTCCAGACGTACACACACACACACACACACGCGCATATCCAAAGATATTTATGTATAGCACGAGATGAGGGTAGTCGGAGATTTGGACGTAGACGTGCGGGAGTGAGCGAGAAAGAAACATGCAAACTCATACTTCCGGTCGTGATATCTCACTCTGCCGCCGAACCTGCGCAGCCTCGTTCGCGTGTACTCGGTGCTTTCCCCGTTATTTCGGACCCCGTATACGATGTACACCGAGCTTCAACGACGCCCACGTTGCGGCTAGGTGAAAAACGCAGGTTGAGAAGAAGGGAGCTTGAAAGACGAAGGAAAACATGATTTCATCTCGTATTTTAACCGATTTTTCTCTGATGTATCGATCTCTCGTTTCTCGCTTAAGGTAGTTCTATCGTTAGATTCAAATCGAGAAATTGTTTTGCAGTTTTTCTCACATACAAAATGGTTCGCGGGCTTCAGTTAAATAAGAAAAGTTGTTGCAAATCGACTAAAGAACAGCATACTCCAAATTCACGGTCATCCCAGGTGATATGTGCTTGCTCTATAATTACAAAAATTGCGAAAAAAATTTTCTTAAGATTTTTTTGGAAAACTCAAGAAATCTTCTTTGATGTTGCATAAAAATGTATGCAAAGTTTTAGAAGGCTTCACCACGTAGAAGCCAAGATATTCATTGATGAAAATGCAACTTTTAACACGCGCTCTTACGAGAGACTACCGAAAATTGTGGTTTTTACCAATAAATATCTCAACTTCCACGTGGTAAAACCTTCCAAAATTTATTACACACGTATATATGACATCAAAGAATACGTATTCAAATTTTCAACAAAATCTTAAGAAAACGATAAAACGATAGAACTACCTTAATCATCTCGCGTTCGATAGAGTCGGTTCTTGCTCTTAAAATCGACGACGAGCGTAAAAAAGATTATCGCAACCGCGTGGTAGATTTAGAACGCTATAAGCACGGAGAGCAAATATTCAACTTTGCTGGAGCAGCTTTTGTTCGCTTTTTTTGGCTCTCGCGAGATGAAAAGCGACGGACTCGGAGGGGAACAGAACGATTTTCTTTCCTTCTTGCGCGAATAACTTTGCATCCTTCTTTTTACCACCGACTGCTGATACAAACATTGCATTATTCATACCCGCAGGCTTTTTCGCTTACCAACAAACGAAGCTAAGCTCGGACTATATGAGGCTTTCGTCCACGTCTCTCTCTCTCTCTTACGCTCTTTTCTTTCATCACCCTCTTCTTCCACTTTTCTCCAAAGTTGCGCGCCTTTCCCGCGACTCACACCCCCACGTACTTGCTCCAACCGTTGCATAATTAACGTTGGTAATTCACCTGAATCTGCGGCTTCTTACCGCCCATGCCTGACGACTTTAATCCAGACCGGATCGGATTGAGGATCCCGCTGCTGCTGCTTCAGCTCGGTGTTGGCCGGTTTGCGCTCCGCCAAAAATGACTGCCCTTTTTTCCCTTTCCCACCCCGTCGCGTACGTCAGTAGCGGAAACCATCGAGAGCAAACCGGCTTAGCACGCGAATTATGAACAATATTAGATCGCGTTTAACGTACACGATGCTGTATTTCTACAAGCCTGAAACTTTATCCAGCGAAAAGCAACAAAACTTTTCTCTCCTCTTGCGTTATCCGATTACGCAGGGGCTGAAAAGATTAAGGGGGAATTAAGTTCGAGAATGCGGAGAGTGCATATGAAAATGTCATATACTATGCCGTAAAAACATCGAAAAGCCTGTCATTTCCGGTTAAACGTCGAATTTTGTCATACCAATGTTGGAATTATGTTTAATTTTGTTCAACGATTTTTGCTGATAAATTATCGTCGCAAAATGTTTGTCGGAAGGGCCTACGATTCCGTGCAACCCTCGAAGCCAGGAGACGAGCCTCCAGTCTCATTAGCCGCGTCAGGTGGTTCCAATGACATTTATACGCGAGTCTAACCATAAACGTCATCATCATGCGCGGCTGGCTGCATGTACCATCATTGTTTATATACATACATTACGTATAAAAATATACCAAGCTCACACAGAGCTATTTAGCATATTACGCGATGGTTGCGTCCTTCGTCCCTTTTTATTACGAGTCGTTGGATTAATAAAGTCGGCGAAGATAAACTACAAGGGAAAAATTATGACAAAACGAGGAAAGCTTCATGGACCGGAAGTCGAGATTTTTGCTCCGTGAATTTCAACGTTAATCTCGTTTGTTATTGTCGTTGCGTCGATTATTCTTCGAAAGTTTTTTGTCTAACAATCATCAACCGAATTCGACAATTTCGGTCGAGTTAAAATTCAAAAAATTTCCCTTGTTCGGTAAAATAGGCTCGCTCAGATGGAATTATAACCGAATGGCGAGCTAATTAACAATTCGAGGGTAAGCAATTCCGACGATCTTGAACGTGAGAACAGCTCGTGGTTATTTGGGTGAAAACGTTTTGCCAGCTGACTTTAGGCTAGGTGTACATGTATGTAAGCGTGTACATAAATCAGCAGACATGAGGAAGAAAACAGCGATCGGTGAGACTAGGCGTTCACGCGTATCGAGCGACTAGGAAAGCGAAGCCACCCCAGAACGCGAACGAGTGTAACCGAAGTTCGCCGGGGATTCCCGAGGCTTTGCAAAACTAGTCCGCTCTCTGGGTCAGGTCAACCGGAGGTCACTCAACCGCCCTCCAATCAAGCTGGCCAAACATCACAGTCCGTGTTGAGAAAGACGTGGAAAAAAGCTCAGTGATTGGCGCGGAGCGAAAGACGCAGCTTGGCCGCGAGAGCTTGGATAACAAAAAAAAATGAAAAAACCAAAATCAGTTTGAAAAATGAAGGAAAAAGAGATAATTCCATTTTTTCGCGGCATACAAGAAAAATATCGACATTCCCGAGAATATCGACTCCTCCGAAAACCTATGACGGAAGTGATGGAATAAATGACGGAAAAAATAAAAAATTGTTCGACAATTATTTACGTATATGCCAACGCGAATATAATTTCTTATTTATCCGTTGTAAAACGCATAAATAATATAATATCGGTGCAAAAGTAGGATGACGAATGAAAAATGGATGACTGGACCTCGAGACGCTGATTCGAAGCGTCCAACGACATTTTTCCGACTGGAAAAAACTCGAGCCTGGTGCTGGAAAAGGAAAAAACAAAGAGGAAAGAAAGCCGAGCCGTTTCGCAATGAATTTTTCCGTACGAACGGCCATCCAATTTTCCATCGTACCGGTATAATAAAGACGGATGCAGGAAGAGTGAAAGAGGAAAAAGAGAGAAAACGATAGGGGAGAGAGGCGGACGATGTAAGAAGGTGCACCAACATGTACTAAACTGTATACACAGAGCATGTACAGCAAAGTACAGCAAAGATATATATACATAACATAAAAGGGGGATGACGCATACGTGACCAGAATTTGCGAGAGATTCGAGTGAAACTCTCGAGCTGGCAACTCGCCGTTGTCGGCCTGGACCACGACCCTTTTCACTGGCTAGCCGCGCGGCCCGCAAGGAAATTCACGGCGAAATTTACCTCGTCCGGAACGAGACTCACGTAGTGAAAACTTTGCTAATCCGCCCTCTCTGGTGTGTTTTTACCAAGGGCGCGGTGTCGAGTTTCGCGTTATTAGGTTTCTATTACAATCGTAAACAATATGTCACGAAAGTTTGCTCTTTCACGATGGTCAGACGACACACGAGCCTGACACACTTGTGCGCAACTTTGCCTCGTCAAATTTCGCACGAGTTTTAATTAATCGTCCACGAATCGAACGGAATATCAAACGTTCGCAGATATGAAATTCGATGAAATATTTGACGGAATTATTAAATAAAAATAAGCGGAAGCTGCGACACGATCGAGCCAATAAAAATTCGTAACTATACCCTGGTTAAGCTCTCTCGTTTCGGATGTAATTCTGCGTTTAATTACATGCTTTTTTTCAGTTTCTTTCACTTCATTACGCGAGATGGATCCGCGAGGTTTTTTTTCTCCCTCGTCATCCGTCTTCATTCGCGGCAGTTTTTATTTTTTCTCGTGTCCTCTTGTCACGTATGATTTCCGTGTGGCTGCACCCCGGAGAGTGTTCGGCAGGGCACGTCATATGCGAAACTCGTTATTCCAAAGAGCGCGGCGAGATGCGCGTGACTTTCCGTTCATATTCGTGCAGGAAAAAAAAGTTGACGCGCTCTAGCCTCTCGAATTTTCCACCTCCGGAGAAAAATCGAGGGAGAGAGATGAATAAAAAAAATCGCGCATCAGTCGCGATTATTCGCCATACAACCGCGCATGATTCCATCGCGATCACGAGTACAGGCAGGTGACGCAATTGTGCACAGGGGATGAAAAAAACGCTGGAAAAATTCGCGTTCTCCAGCTGTCGTGTGTGACGCAGAAATGACCGTGAAAATAGTCAGACGCGATTGAACAAAGTACCGCAGCGAGGGACATCGCTTACATCTCGTTTACCAGCCCTACAGGGATGTAAAACCTGTGCTCCGAGTAAGTGAGCGCAATATTGCAGGAAACGATATCAGTTATCGGTTTTCCGGGTATTTCGAGAAGATATTGCGCCGGTAAATACGTGCACGTGTGCATGTACGTAGCATCAGAACCGAAGCAAGATGAGAGGAGGTTCGCGCGAAATGGACGACAAACCGGCGTTGGGGTGCCTCGAAGCCTCATCCTCCCCTGTACGTAGCTACATCCCTTTCTCCGCGCCCACACACCCAACCAGACGCACACTCAGTTGGACACTGAAACCCATTGACCGGGGTTAACCAAATTCTAGTTTAATAATATTATCACAGGACACGTTATACCATGGCGCCTCTGAACAGAGAGTGGCTGTGTGGTGCAGCGTGTTATACGCTCTCATCGTGTATATTCTCATCAAAAACGTTTAATCGCATTACGTGTTTCTTGCGGTCGAACAATCGACGTCTGGACCGTAACGAGAGGGATTAATGGAGCATTGCGACAATTGCGCAGCATCTCGCACGAAAACACGTGTACTGACGATTTTGAAAATTGCGAGAAAAAAAAACGTCCGACGTCCGAAAGACACTCTCAGGGAGGGTTTTAATTATTCAAAAAGTATATCGATTGATCGATATGAAAAATTGTTATTTATAAATTCGTCTTTTTTCGTATTTTCAACGTACTTTTGCGACCTCTTTGTTCGAACCCAGCAGGCTTTCTGTAGCGGAAATGGCGGAAGTCCGGATAAACAATGCCGAGCTTACTGAATATAAATTCGTGGATATTTGATTCAATAAAACAATGGCAAGTATCTGACAAAGTTTAATGGACAGCATGAATCTCGCTCCCCAAAAAGTTAACTACGCTTTCGAACTTTAGCGCGCTGTAATATTTCAATTTATTATTCTGTTACATTCATCCCCTTCAGTCCCTCTCTCTTTCGCATTGAGAAAACTTTCCGAAACAACACTCATCCGTATCTTTGTGCACGTAGTGCTGTTAACATTGAGCTTTCCCACGCGATAATTTTCTCGATACATATATACGTCCTGCGTCAACGTTTGCAACAGAAAATTCTCCCTGTAGGGGAGGAAATCCAGCCTGCTTGGGCGAAGAAGAGTTTTTTTAAGAGAATTCGATGCCCTGCACGATGGATTTCGATTAAAAAGTGGGACTTCCGGCGGTGGCCTTTGAAAAAAGTTGAGAAAAAGCGGATTAATTGTTTCCTCGGAGTGAAAGAAACTTTGAAACTTCTTGACTTTACGTGTACTTCGGTTGTATCATTAGATCAGCCTCGCCAAATTTTCTTTGCGTACCAAAGTTGATGCTTCGTGCACAGGCACTCTTACCTCGTGCGTGAGAAACTTTTGGGTAATCATGTGCTCAAGATGAGCTCTGATATTATCCAGACGGAAACGCAAGGATCATTAGGGTTTACATACTGCGCATGTGCATATAACTCTTTCTCTCTCATCAGCCGGAAATTAAACGTTTCTTGACGCGTTTGGATGCTGCTTTGGTCCAGAGCTTTTGCTTTGGTGAATCTACGCGTAAACACGTGACTGTTCGGACATCTTTTTCTACTCGTCTCCTCGTTGCTCTCTCGTTATTACGCGACCATGAAAGTGCCGAAACTTCCACGAGATGGCGTCTCCGTACTCATCTGCTTTTTATCTCAATTCTCTCGCTGGACCTGTGATTCTCGTGGGATTCTGGAGGCACATGTACATTGAAATTTGTGAGACGACGTCGTTTGGTAGCGCAGTTCGAGCCCGACTGAGAGAGGAAAGGGATGGTACTTTCAACCCCATCTAACGTTTCCGGCCCGTGCGCAACTCTCGTATTTCTCTTCCGGTACACACGTTTACCTATATACGAGTATGTACGCGCAGAGTGTACGTACATGTATGCATACACCTCCGAGACGTCGGAATTCCCAATGGAATTATTAATGGTTGCTATGCGAACGACTTTGCAAAATGGTAGAAATACGAGCATACTATATTTCATATGTGCCGATGAGCTATTTAGCCGCTACGCGTCTGTATACTTGTGGGTATTAGAATTAAGCTTTCCGCGGAACGGGATAAAAAACAAGCATGCGAATTACAAACTTTCGCGTTGTTTTCTCGTTGTTTCACCTCGTTCGCGAAAACCGACTCATATATTATACTCCACTTGGAAATAAGCGAGGTTCCTGGCTTCCGGATGAAGGTTTGTCGGTTAAATGAAAAGAGAAAAATACGAGTTGGCAAAATGACGTCGAATCGTGGTCACTTTTTGCTCCAAAAATGGAACAATACACGGAAAGAATTTTTAAATCATTTGTTTAATAGGCAAACGTTGCTACGATAAGTAGAAAAAATGTGTTGATACGAATGAAAGTGTACAATGGATATTGAGAAATTTGCGTGTTTGTTTTGAACGTTGAAAAAAGGAAGCCGAAATTTTCTGGGCCCCCACCAGAATTTTCACGCTCTTCGCGATAAAATCAGTTGGGGCTGGGTCGCCTGGCCGTGTAACGCGTGAGCTCAGGGCGAGCGTGTATTTATGTAAAGGCAAGCTGCGAGAGAGCGCGCGTATGTCTCTAAGCACAGGCCTAATGCCTGGCTGACGTGGTTGTATATAAGACGGTGACGACACCGACCGCGTTGTTTGGCAACAGAGGCATCGAGCGTAGGTATTGCAGAGGGAAGCATATGCCGAGAAAGTTTCGCGCAGTCTATCGCGTTCCACGCAAGAGAGCAGACGGACGTGTGAAGAGACTTCGATTAACGACGTCGAAAATGGTACGGAAATATTACGCAAAAATGCAATTTTGTAGAATTTTTTATTGGTTTTTGTTGGTATTTTTTATTTATGGTTGGACATTTTTTCACAATACAAGAGTGTACGAATTTTATCGATTAATTACTATTTTCTCATTGAAATATCGAGTTTTCGGAAAAAAACCATGCTATTCGTGCTCAGCGGGAGATTTCCTATCCAATAACCACAGGAGGAATATTAATTATTCGATTTTATGGGAAATCACTGTTTTCTCCTTGAAATAATGAGTTTTCGGGAATAAAACCATGCGATTCGTGCTCAGCGGGAGATTTCCTATCCAATAACCACAGGAGGAATATTAATTATTCAGAAATCAAAATTGATCCCAAAATCAGCGTACTTTCCGCGTAAACTCATTATTTTGGCCGGAAAACGCAAAAAACGATTTTAATCGAAAATCCCTGGTTTCTCCTTGAAATAATTAGTTTTTGGGTAAAAAACCACGCGATTCGTGTTCAGCGGGAGATTTCCTATGCAATAAACACAGAAGGAATATTAATTATTCAATTTTATGGAAAATCACTGTTTTCTCCTTGAAATAATGAGTTTTCGGGAATAAAACCATGCGATTCGTGCTTAGCGGGAGATTTGCTATCCAATAACCACAGGAGGAATAATAATTATTCAATTTTATGGAAAATCACTGTTTTCTCCTTGAAATAATTAGTTTTCGGGTAAAAAACCACGCGATTCGTGCTCAGCGGGAGATTTCCTATCCAATAACCACAGGAGAAATAATAATTAATCAGAAATCAAAATTGATCCCAAAATCAGCGTATTTTCCCCGTAAACTCATTATTTTGGCCAGAAAACGCAAAAAACGATTTTTATCGAAAATCCCTGGTTTCTCCTTGAAATAATTAGTTTTTGGGTAAAAAACCACGCGATTCGTGTTCAGCGGGAGATTTCCTATGCAATAAACACAGGAGGAATATTAATTATTCAATTTTATCGAAAATCCCTGTTTTCTCCATGAAATAATTAGTTTTCGGGTAAAAAACCATGCGATTCGTGTTCAGCGGGAGATTTCCTATGCAATATACACAGGAGCAATATAAATTACTCAAAAAGTAGAATTGATACCAAAATCAGCGTATTTTCCGCGTAAACTCATTATTTAAGCCGGAAAACGCAAAAAACGATTTTTGTCGAAAATCCCTGGTTTCTCCTTGAAATAATGAGTTTTCGGGAATAAAACCATGCGATTCGTGTTCAGCGGGAGATTTCCTATGCAATAAACACAGGAGGAATATTAATTATTCAATTTTATGGAAAATCACTGTTTTCTCCTTGAAATAATTAGTTTTCGGGTAAAAAACCATGCGATTCGTGTTCAGCGGGAGATTTCCTATGCAATATACACAGGAGCAATATAAATTACTCAAAAAGTAGAATTGATACCAAAATCAGCGTATTTTCCGCGTAAACTCATTATTTAAGCCGGAAAACGCAAAAAACGATTTTTGTCGAAAATCCCTGGTTTCTCCTTGAAATAATGAGTTTTCGGGAATAAAACCATGCGATTCGTGTTCAGCGGGAGATTTCCTATGCAATAAACACAGGAGGAATATTAATTATTCAATTTTATGGAAAATCACTGTTTTCTCCTTGAAATAATTAGTTTTCGGGTAAAAAACCATGCGATTCGTGTTCAGCGGGAGATTTCCTATGCAATATACACAGGAGCAATATAAATTACTCAAAAAGTAGAATTGATACCAAAATCAGCGTATTTTCCGCGTAAACTCATTATTTAAGCCGGAAAACGCAAAAAACGATTTTTGTCGAAAATCCCTGGTTTCTCCTTGAAATAATTAGTTTTCGGGTAAAAAACCATGCGATTCGTGCTCAGCGGGAGATTTCCTATGCAATAAACACAGGAGCAATATAAATTACTCAAAAATTAAAATTGATACCAAAATCAGCGTATTTTCCGCGTAAACTCATTATTTAAGCCGGAAAACGCAAAAAACGATTTTTATCGAAAATCCCTGGTTTCTCCTTGAAATAATGAGTTTTCGGGAATAAAACCATGCGATTCGTGCTCAGCGGGAGATTTCCTATCCAATAACCACAGGAGGAATAATAATTTTTCGGAAATCAAAATTGATCCCAAAATCAGCGTACTTTCCACGTAAACTCATTATTTTGGCCGGAAAACGCAAAAAACGATTTTTATCGAAAATCCCTGGTTTCTCCTTGAAATAATTAGTTTTCGGAAAAAAAACCATGCGATTCGTGTTCAGCGGGAGATTTCCTATGCAATAAACACAGGAGGAATGTTAATTATTCAATTTTATGGAAAATCACTGTTTTCTCCTTGAAATAATGAGTTTTCGGGAATAAAACCATGCGATTCGTGCTCAGCGGGAGATTTCCTATCCAATAACCACAGGAGGAATATTAATTATTCAGAAATCAAAATTGATCCCAAAATCAGCGTACTTTCCGCGTAAACTCATTATTTTGGCCGGAAAACGCAAAAAACGATTTTTCCCGAAAATCTCCGCTTTCCCTTTGAAATATTTAGTTTTCGGGAAAAAGTCGATGGAATTCTTCATCAGCGGAAAATTTTCTATCTAATAAACACTCCTGGAATATTAAAAACTAAGGATAAGAGACGCGCGCTCACCACTACAGCGGCTGTCACTACTTTGTGGACAACTGTCAAAAAGAGCATGAAAAACAGCGCGAATACAGTCTCGCATGAATTTCGCGGTTACGTTCATCACCGACCAATCAGGAAACGAATAAAACGACAACAAAGCATGCGATATTTCGATATTTCGATACTTTCAATCTATATCTCCTCATCAACTTTTTATTAGAAGGATATTAGAAGGATTAGAAGGATCTGCCAAAAATCGAAAAATCAAGATATCTACGTAAACCAAACGGCATTTTGAAGCCTTGACAATTGCAAAGAGAATAAGCACAAGTTGGAATGTCTATCTCAATCGAAAAAAAAATGGCAAGCATTTTAGTGAAACATCTCAATTCGGCAAAAAATGGCAAAAAATTTTGGATCTCAAAAATGATTTTAAATGATCTATATCAATGTATTTTGTCCCACTGATTACGAAACGCACTGGTATTTCATCGAAAACCCAATATTTCGATCGGAAAATGCAATAATACTAATTTTTTCAATTAATTACTATTTTCTTATTGAAATTTCGAGTTTTCTGAAAAAAGTCGGTGTGTTTCGTAATCAGCGGAAAATTTCCGATTGATGGGCTCTTGAGAAATCGAAAATTAAAAAAAAAAAATTTCGACCTTTTTTTGGCAACTTTTACGAAATCCCCGAAAAGTCGAAATTTCAAGTGGTCATAACTATGGTTCTATTTGAGCTATATATGTTTTTTGGGGGTGTTTTGAAAAGCCCTCGAGTAGACTTAGAGAACGGTGAAAGTTAAATGTCGATAGCTAAATTGCTTCACCCTCAAAATCGAGGTTGAAAATCGGCGAAAAAAACGCAAAGGGGTATGTATGGAAAAATTGGCAAAAATCGATGGTCCACCTTAAAAAATCTGCCAAAAATCGAAAAATCAAGATATCTCGATGAACCAAACGGCATTTTGAAGCCTCATCAATTGCGAAGAGAATAAGCACTAGTTGGAATGTCTACCTCAAAGGGGAAAAAAATGGCGAGCATTTTAGTGATTTTACTCAATTTTGCAAAAAATGACGAAAAATTTTGGAACTCAAAAATGATTTCTAATAGTCTATATCGATGTATTTTTTCCCGCTGATTGCGAAACACATCGGTATTTCATCGAAAACTTGATATTTTGATCCAAAAATGTAATAATATGAATATTATCAATAAATTACTATTTTCTCATTGAAATTTTGAGTTTTCTGAAAAAAGTCGGCGTGTTTCGTAATCAGCGGAAAATTTCCGATCGGATAAGACTTTGAAAGATTGAAAATTTGAAGAAAAAAATTTTGGCTCATTTTTGGCCAGTTTTCCAGAAACCTCAAAAAGTCGAAATTTCAAGTGGTCATAACTACGGTTCTATCTGAGCTAGATATATTTTTTGGGGGTGTTTTGAAAAGCCCTCGAGTAGACTTAGAGAACGGTGAAAGTTAAATGTCGATAGCTAAATTGCTTCACGCTCAAAATCGAGGTTGAAAATCGGCTAAAAAAACGCAAAGGGGTATGTATGGAAAAATTGGCAAAAATCGATGGTCCAACTTAAAAAATCTGCCAAAAATCGAAAAACCAAGATATCTCGATGAACCAAACGGCATTTTGAAGCCTTGACAATTGCAAAGAGAATAAGTACAAGTTGGAATATCTATCTCAACCGAAAAAAAAATGGCAAGCATTTTAGTGAATCAACTCAATTCGGCAAAAAATGGCAGAAAATTTTGGATCTCAAAAATGATTTTAAATTATCTATATCGATGTATTTTGTCCCGCTGATTACGAAACACACTGGTATTTCACCGAAAACCCAATATTTCGATCGGAAAATGCAATAATACGAATTTCATCGACTAATTACTATTTTCCCACTGAAATATCGAGTTTTCAAGAAAAAGTCGGTGGATTTATTCCAACACGCGTCATTGTTGGAACTTTCGTCCTTGGTGACCCTGTGGGTTCATCGAAATTACATCTTTTTCCCAAGGGAAAAGCTTTTTTGTCCCAACATTTCTCGTAATGTTCGTTTTTTTCGAGAAATTCGTCGAATCTCCTAGATTAATATTTGTTCAAACGGATGAGTGGATCTTTCCGAATATATGCAAGAATATATGCCTGAACTCGATCTCGATCTGGTTTGCACACAATGGAAAATGAAGATTGACGTTGCCGGCTCCCACCTCCCTACCCAGTCGGGAAGCAGGATGCATATATAGATTTATGCCCATATATAGTATATTATATATACATCCTCCTGTAATCCTTGCTCACCTCTGTGTGCAAGCTGAATCCTGTGATCTAAATTGCATTGTATCAAGGTTGATCATATCATTGATAACCGTTATCAGGTAAAGTACAGTCGCGATATCGGGATACAGGTAGAGAAACGTGGAGAGCAAAGAAGAGACGTGAAAGGCAAATTGAATAAGGGATGGTACGAAGGTTAAGAGGAGGACGAATCGGAGGGACCAAAGGAATCAGGGTGTGTGATGCGACGGATGGTATAGAATAACGGCGGAATAAGAGCGGAAGGCAATGACAAAATAGACGAGAAGAGACGATGCGCGGGTCGAAAACGAAAAATCGCAACAAAAAAACCGAGAAACACAAGAAAAATGACGGAGAAAAAGGTAAAATGATAATAAATTGGGAAAGGGATGAAAAGCACAGAGGTGGAGAAAATAACAGAGCGAGAGAGATGCGAAACGCGGTTGCTAAAGGGGCAAAGGACGAACAGAACTACGTTGAAATCCCAAGCGCGTGATGTAGGGTAAAAGAGGTAAAATACTGTGGTTGTCTGACCAGTCCTGCCTCCGAGCAACCCCCTATATCTGACAGTAACTCAATTAAGCCGACAGTACCCCCGTTACCGAGCCATCCTCACCTACCTCGTGATTATACTGTATTATACCTCGTCGTACCTCAACTTTCATCCACCTACATCTATACACTTATATACTATACTACATAATAACTTGGAGCGTACAATGTGTATTATATACATCCAAACGAGAGAAAATTCATTATTCCCCGGATCGACCACTTACTTCGTTGCTCTCGGGATATTCGCGAAAGGTCTCTCCTATAATACGAAGACTGAAAATTAAACTTATGCATCCTCGAAATTCTTGTAATAAAAAAGCTCCTCCCCCGCCCCTCCGTCTCAAGTCAACATCGACACCCGACATCTTTCCGCGATGCGAAAAAATCATTAAATACCAATGATTCTTCATCTTGATTCATTTATTATTTTCATCGATCATGATCGACGACGCCCGAATCGTTGGGATAAATTTATTGTAGTCGTCCCGCAACGAGTATCGAAAAAACGGTAAACAAGGACGAGGGTCGAAATTTGACTCAAACACGAAATCAGAGGTGAAAAAAATATTCTTTTTTAAAAAAATGAACCTCGTAGAAAAAATGATGTTCTCCACACATAAATACGCATATCACGTCATCATACGATAGATAATAAATTGCTCGGTTCAGTTGATGATTAGTCGTTCGTCTGTATTTCACAGGCAACCTTCGCCGAGCTCCGGAACGACCGGGACATCGACCGTATCTTCGTCAGGCACCGATGGCGAGAGTACGCAGAGCATCGGTATTTACGGGGTCGTTGGCGACGTCGGAAAGTCGGAAAAGTCGACAGCAACGACAGATCCTTCTTCCTCTCCGCTGGTCGGTCCGTCAAACATCGGTGACGGGATCGTCACTTCCGGGCCCAACATTACGAGGAGCGTTTCAGCCCCAGCGGGCCCGCGGCCGGTTGTTCAACAATCGATCAGCAGCACGAGCGCCGCGACGTCTCAGAGGCCGAGATTACGAAGAAACATGAGTCGCACCGAGGCTCTTCGAAAGTAAGAATGATTTCCAAATTTCTCACGACTTCCGCTTCGCTTTTGTCTTTTAATTCAACGATTCAACATCCTCTCGAAGACCAACCGTATTCGTTTCCTTCAACTTTATTCAAACATTTTCCAAGGTCTTGAAATTAATCACGACAAAATCGTATGAATTTTAAGTTCGTCGTTGACGAAGTTGCAACATTTTTCGAGCACGAAGATGACGTAAAATATGTATGAAAATTCCTCGACGATTCGATTTCTCGCAGCTTCAACCCGAGCGTGCAAAAGTGCATGCGAATTCCGGAATTCTCGAAAACGTTGAAAATCCATACTCGCTTCCGGAACACAAATTCTTCCCCACGTTTCTCATCTTTCTTCGAACGAATATTATCGTTTTTTCTCGACAACATTTTCCTGCAAATATATCCAACGTTTCGCTCGTTAGTTACATAAAACGAGAAACAGCAACTTTCTTCGGAGTTGACGAGGAGTCGGAGGTACTCGAGAAGCAACGATGGCTCGATCGCCGGAGGCGAATGGCTTCGAGAAAGTACGGAGCTCTGCTTCCGGAGTACAAGCCACCGGATCCTGATATCACGAGAGACGTACCAGATTCCACCGAAATACCCGAAGTGAGAACAAAACATGAAAAAAAAAAAAAAATGCAACTATACACTCATAAAATCTCCTACTGTCTGAAAAATCTCCCAAAAGTTTTGTCCTTCCTTGAACGTGTTTTTCAATCGGGTTGGGTCTTTTTTTTTTCTTTGCAACTCCGCAGGGAGTGACGTTGAGACGATGGCAGCAGCCAGTGAGGAGGAAAGATTCGGTGGCTCGCATGACGTTGTCGGGGCTTCATTACATGGTCGAGGTAAGTTGCCATTTATGTACATGTATGTAAATATATAAAATTTACATAGCCCGTGATACAGACCGATTCTCCTCGTTAGCAAAGTTAATATTGAACGAGGAACGACGTGAAGCGGAAGAGAAGCGTGGAAATGGAGGCTGTAGGGTAACATTTCGCGTAACCATTTTGGTGTTAACGAATTAAAACTTTATAGTCCCCAAATATTCGATCTGTTGAGACGACTGAAACCAAACTGCCGTACATATGCATCTATCTCGGCTTGACAGTCTCCTTCCGGTGTCAAGTTGAATTTCAAATTTGCCTCTGGTACACACGACGGTTTCCGTCGTCTCGCTCAAGAGACTCGTCCAACTCGCTATCTCGACGGTCAGTCCGATGACCACAACGGAGTAACAGTCCGCTCGAGCAAAAATCGATCGAAAACACCGAGTTTCGGAGCCTCGAAATCGATGCGTTTATTTTCACATTTTCCCAGATGAGTTTCGATCCACCAAAAAGCTCGCCACTTTTTCTCTGATTGAGATGGACGCTCCAACTTGTGCTTATTTTCTCGGTAATGTTTGAGGCTTCAAAATCTTTGATTTTTCGATTTTTGGCAGATTTTTGAAGCCTGGATATCGATTTTCACCAATTTTGGTGTTTGATCGACTTGGACAAAACAAGAACCATATTTCTCACTTTTTGTTTACTTTTCACTTTTTTTTTTTAACACAAGAATCGCTCGAGCCCATTCGATTGATTATTTTATTGAACACAAAATGAATACTCGCATATCTCCTCTTCCGAACGATTGAATCACGTGCAACGGTTGCGCATATTTAATGCTTTTTTCGTGTAACATTTTTCGACAACGATGGAATTTTCCATTTAATTAAACGTTTTATTACTAAAAATTCCTTCCACGTCAAAATCTGGTTTTCCATTCGATGAATCCTGATTGTAGCCGAAATGGAAAATCAGCTAATGCGATCAGTGTGGGGCGAAAATGGGTATGGGGTGGGAGAGAACGAGAGACGAGTGTATATACACCAGCAATCGCAACCAAGTTAATCCGCGCACGTTATTCGGAATATTTTATTTGTCGTTCATTCATTTTTTAATCTCCTCATTTTTTTCTTTTATCTTATCGAAACTCTCGAATTCACATTTTCGTAACAATCGCCCACGGAATTCCTCTGCCCTCTGTGCACATTTTCGCAAAACGTATACACACCGTCGAATCGTGTTTAACCACAGGATCAATATAATTGAAATCGTGATTGAAACGGAAATATACAGCGAGATATGGTGAAACGATGAAACACAAATAATCCCCGCCTACTCATCCTGAATTACGTGTACACTCGCGGTGAGGGAAAAACCGTGCCGGAAAAATTTCAAAAATATCTCGAAATTCACATCGGACGACGGATAAAAATCGATCGCTCGATCTGCACTTTCGACAAATGGAAAAAAAAAAGATAAACTCGTAAATACTTTTTGAAAATTTCGCGAAATGCGACAACGTTTCGCTCGAAACGGGGAACAAGTTTGGATCCAATATCGCGAGAAGAATTGGAGATTAATTCGAGGGAGAACGAACGACACTCGTGCTGTGCGAGCTCTCGTCTATTTTCTTTCCCTTTGCCTCTCGCTCTATTTAGCAATTGTATTTACGAGTTTATTGTTTTCCCGTTGGCCTGTCGGAGAAACGCGGAGGATTTGCGCCCCGACGCTTCTCAAAATAAATTCGTTCACGCACGATAGCCCAATTTCGGCTGGGACAGAAGAGGAAATTGATTCTCGGAGAACTTCCGATTGAAATCCCTGTCTCGACCCGCGACCCGCCGTCCCAGTGTCCTACGGTATAATATACCCATATATAACGATATTTAAATGTCAAAGGGGCTCATTTCGCATAATTGAAAATTATGGAGGAGCGAGAACGTGCCTTTGACTTTTATCGATATGTCGAATATCAAGTTTCACTTGGATGCACTCCGCAAATGATCATCACAGAGAGCATCCTTCACCAAACGATTTATCACCAAGAAAAAACGATTAAAAACGCGAACCGTTGTGTCATCGACGGTCCATCGATGAATGTCGTGAAATTGATACGAAAGATTGAAAAAAAAGATGCTGCACAGCCACGACGGTCCGGAAAACTAAAAAAATAAATGAGTTTGCGTATCTGTATCTCGCGTTGCTCTCGAGCATATGACAATAATCGTGATAATGGTATCAGCGAGTTCCGGCAAATTTTCCTCGTGCATAATTATCGGATGCTCGTCGTTTTAGTCGGCTTTGGGGCGAGCTATTATCGTCGCAGACTCGCATGGTAAATCCGATCCATGTCAAAGTTGAGTATACGTGTGCATAAAGCGACCGGGGGAGAAAGATCCTCGCGAGAGCGAGGGAGAAGGCGGAGGAAGGGCCGAGGAAGAGTAGAGCAGAGAGCGCGAGCCTGTCGGTCGCGTCCCAATCGTAATTAACGACGTCATCGTCATTAACGACGAGAACGCTTTCGGATCGCAAATGACACGCGCCTGTACAGAGTCGTACATCGATAATATCGGTACGCGGGCACGAGAGGACGTGAAACGTATAAACGTAGATGTGTCTCGCGATGAGAAACGAAGGAAGGAGCGATAGAATGCCCGATGCGGATGAATTGGCCTCCATAAAGCTCTGGCAATAATGAAAATATGAATATTCAAAGGATCGACGGGGTGTAGAACGCGAAACGCGAAGTAACGATCGACGGGTCGAGACGACACGACGCTGGACCACCGATCCTGTCGATGGCGGAAAGGTCCAGCGAATGGTCCGCCGGTATTTTGGCGCAGCATCCCCGAAAAAAATCTGGAGATCGTCGATCTTTTACCTCACGAGGGACTTGATTATCCCCATTGCTGGTTGAAATTTCGCCATCTGCACTGTCGGCGCTTAATTGGGTTTTATCCTCGTGCGATTCGCGGGAGTTGAGCCAAGAGGACATACGTTTACACGTGAAATTACGCAAACTCAATTCAATTCGATTTTCCATCGAGAATTATCGACAAGGTTTTGTTTTTTTATTCTTGTGGTCATTCGCCAATTTCCGCTCTGATTTCTGCGTGGAAACGAGACACTCCGCGGAATAACTTTTCTCGTGTATATTTAAAGCACGTGGAGATGTATACGGCGGTTTTATTACAACATCGTAACTTGGAAAACGCTGAGAATCCGAGTGCAAACGTCTGCTATGATTATAAACGTTAGCGAGTACAATTATTCGCGTATATATGTATATAAATTTCAACGTTTCCGCGTTTTATGTACCTGCATATACGTTCGTGTTGATAACGATGAAGGGTGCGTTGGAATGGCGAAAACCGACGGAAATATGGGGATGGGGAAGGGTATAACGATGGGGGTTGAGCGCACGACGGAATTTATAGACGACGAGGGACTTTGAAGTAGTATAATCTAAGATCCAGCTGGCGCGTTATTGTTTCACGAGACTCTGGGACAATTAATCCGCGATATTGGTTTAATGCAGCTGACAACGAGGGCGCAAGAGGGTGGAAGAAAAAAGGAACTTGGAGAGTCCGCACGACGACGCGTCGAGAGCTCATGAACGTAGTGAGAAAAATTGCGAGTACTCGATTTTCAGTATAGGAGGATTGATATTAGGGCAAATAATTGAGCGTTACAAGACGCAATTTTCTCCATTTTTAATTGCAAGGATATTTTGACCGAACCCGAGTGATGTTAATTTATTAGTCGTGTTGACGGTTCGGTCAGCTTCCCGGCACATGGTACACCAAAATGTCTGCGAGGCCCTTCACGCGCAGCGTATAGATTCGAGAAGCGAAATGCACTACGTGGACTTGAAAGGCCATAAATCGTTGCCGTCATAGCCGGCCTCTCTCCCTCTTGGAACACTCGCTCTTGTTCTGTATGTGACGTCAGATCAGCCATGGAGGCCCGCGTGTACGTGTATTATATCGTAAATACACACAAATGCGATGAATACACAATAAACAATGAATTTACTCATGTTTGTGTATCATAGCTTATTTTTTAAATCTAGAGACGAGGCAGACGGTGGAAAGATTCTGTCTAAAAATGCCTCCGCAGATTAGGTTGAATTTGCTGCTGATTCAACTTTTACGTTCTTTTTTCCATCAAATTTTCTTCCGTTTTTCAGCCTGAATTTGTATTAATACGAGGAAGCTTTAAACGCCTCCTGATTCATATGGTAAATAAAACATCGCAGAATCCGCGGAGTGAGCGATCGGTGATCCATCGAAGCGCAAAAGTACACAAAAGACGAGAATTCGAAGCATATTGTTGAATTATTCAGCTTCGTTTCATCCCGAAGGTGGAGATTACTGTAGACGTCTGTGTACATGTAATATCCGTGTGAATCGTAATTGTACAAATGGAGGGAGCTTTGAGTACCATCGTAAATTCAATTGATCGGATGGTATAATTTTATAGGAAATTTAAATGAAGTACTTTTGGAAATAAATCCGGCATTTGTGGATCTAAAATTTATCGCGTTTCAGAATCGCTTCGCAAAACCTGACCATTATGTGCGAAGCATATTTTCGCGAGGCGCAGAAATTGCCAGCAATTTCCTGTGTATATACCCGCGAGAGAAATAACAACGCGGAATTGCTTCAGTTTTCCTGAAGAAATCCCGGGCGTTCTCTCATCCCGATTTCAACACCGTCGAAAGAGCGCGGCAAAAGGTCTCGCGAGACCGACATTGTTGAACGTTTCCTGTGAATTATATAACCCGTTGATGTTTGTACCGAATCCGGAATCCCATAAATTCAAAAGTCCTTTAAACGAGGATTTCATCGAAGAATTACGATCGTTGCTATATTCGTTTTTATTTATTTTTTTCGTTTTTAATTTTCATTCAGACGCTAACGAAACAGAGGCCACGAGAGAGATCGGTCGCGAGTCGCGAATCGCGCAGTTTCCCACCGAGCGTAATATCGTCCATATCCCAAACGGAAGTTGCCACCCCGGCGAACGAGAGTGCCGCCGCGGTCGTCGAAGTCGACGAGGAAGACGAAGCTTTCTTTTTGAGGCCGATTCTGCCGTCGATTCCACCGCCAGCGCCACCGCCGCCACCAGCGGCCGCCGCCGCAGCAGCGCCAACGGCAATCACGTCGCAACAAATTCAGGACGATAAGATCCAAGCTCCGGAGGCTCAGACGAAGGAAAACACTTCCACGGCGGTGATTTCCAACGATCCGAGTCTCGATATCGATCGCGATTTCGTCGAGGAACTCGTCAGGTGAATATCGTCTCAGATTTTGATATAACAAATTTGATAAAAATATTCAGAGATTGCGAGCGCTCGGAATCGGACGAACGTACGATGAGAATCGGTGGGAATTCGTCGAAGAAAAGAAGCTAAAAATTCCCGTATTTGTCCGACCTTAAAAATCGATCTAAAACGAAACGTCAAACTGCTTCGAGCGTACTTTTCCTTTCTTCCCACACGGTGGGTGTTTGACTTTTGCACTTATTTCTTCTTTAGATTCACACCGCACAAGGAAGAAAGGTCATCGGTGGATGGATACCAAGTTAGAAGACCCCGAGCCATTACGAGGGACCATTACACCTCGAGGTAACGTTGAAAAATGAAAAAGTTTAAGTTGAATAACTTTTATATTTTCACGTTGGCTCTCAATCGCACAAATGAGAACCTCCGGAAAATTCGTAATTACCGTGGCTATTGACAATGACATCACTTTTTAAGCCTCGAAAGTCATACATGCTAAAGTCAAAGCAATGGGCTAAGTTTACGATTTCTTGTTCGATTTACACATAAAAAAATTCTCGGGGTTTTACATAAAAAAATGTTTTCCATCAAAAATTGACTTTGAAGAAAAACTCTTCCCGCGAGATTGTGTGATCGAAAAGTCATCGTCGAACGCTTTTCGCGAGATCGTCCGATCAAAGAGCCATTTCTTGAAAAATCTATATAAAAAAACTGAACATGAATTTCCGGAAACCGGACATGAAGCATCTTGCTCAGAGTCGTTCCCTCTATGCGTGGTTAAATTTTCATGGAGTTGTCGATCGTTCTTATCATCTGTCGTGACCTTGAAGGAGAAAAAACTGAGCATGAATTTCCGGAAACCGGACATGAAGCATCTTCTTCAGGGTCGTTTCCACTATGCGTGGTTAAATTTTCATGGAGTTGTCGTTCGTTCTTATCATCTGCCGTGACCTTGAAGGAGAAAAAACTGAACATGAATTTCCGGAAACCGGACATGAAGCATCTTCTTCAGGGTCGTTTCCTCTATGCGGGGTTAAATTTTCATGGAGTTGTCGATCGTTCTTATCATCTGCCGTGACCTTGAAGGAGAAAAAACTGAACATGAATTTCCGGAAACCGGACATGAAGCATCTTCTTCAGGGTCGTTTCCTCTATGCGTGGTTAAATTTTCATGGAGTTGTCGATCGTTCTTATCATCTGCCGTGACCTTGAAGGAGAAAAAACTGAACATGAATTTCCGGAAACCGGACATGAAGCATCTTCTTCAGGGTCGTTTCCTCTATGCGTGGTTAAATTTTCATGGAGTTGTCGATCGTTCTTATCATCTGCCGTGACCTTGAAGGAGAAAAGACTGAACATGAATTTCCGGAAACCGGACATGAAGCATCTTCTTCAGGGTCGTTTCCTCTATGCGTGGTTAAATTTTCATGGAGTTGTCGATCGTTCTTATCATCTGCCGTGACCTTGAAGGAGAAAAAACTGAACATGAATTTCCGGAAACCGGACATGAAGCATCTTCTTCAGGGTCGTTTCCTCTATGCGAGGTTAAATTTTCATGGAGTTGTCGATCGTTCTTATCATCTGCCGTGACCTTGAAGGAGAAAAAACTGAACATGAATTTCCGGAAACCGGACATGAAGCATCTTCTTCAGGGTCGTTTCCTCTATGCGGGGTTAAATTTTCATGGAGTTGTCGATCGTTCTTATCATCTGCCGTGACCTTGAAGGAGAAAAAACTGAACATGAATTTCCGGAAACCGGACATGAAGCATCTTCTTCAGGGTCGTTTCCTCTATGCGTGGTTATATTTTCATGGAGTTGTCGATCGTTCTTATCATCTGCCGTGACCTTGAAGGAGAAAAAACTGAACATGAATTTCCGGAAACCGGACATGAAGCATCTTCTTCACGGTCGTTTCCTCTATGCGTGGTTAAATTTTCATGGAGTTGTCGATCGTTCTTATCATCTGCCGTGACCTTGAAGGAGAAAAGACTGAACATGAATTTCCGGAAACCGGACATGAAGCATCTTCTTCAGGGTCGTTTCCTCTATGCGTGGTTAAATTTTCATGGAGTTGTCGATCGTTCTTATCATCTGCCGTGACCTTGAAGGAGAAAAAACTGAACATGAATTTCCGGAAACCGGACATGAAGCATCTTCTTCAGGGTCGTTTCCTCTATGCGTGGTTAAATTTTCATGGAGTTGTCGATCGTTCTTATCATCTGCCGTGACCTTGAAGGAGAAAAAACTGAACATGAATTTCCGGAAACCGGACATGAAGCATCTTCTTCAGGGTCGTTTCCTCTATGCGTGGTTAAATTTTCATGGAGTTGTCGATCGTTCTTATCATCTGCCGTGACCTTGAAGGAGAAAAAACTGAACATGAATTTCCGGAAACCGGACATGAAGCATCTTCTTCAGGGTCGTTTCCTCTATGCGTGGTTAAATTTTCATGGAGTTGTCGATCGTTCTTATCATCTGCCGTGACCTTGAAGGAGAAAAAACTGAACATGAATTTCCGAAAACCGGACATGAAGCATCTTCTTCAGGGTCGTTTCCTCTATGCGTGGTTAAATTTTCATGGAGTTGTCGATCGCTCTTATCATCTGCCGTGACCTTGAAGGAGAAAAAACTGAACATGAATTTCCGGAAACCGGACATGAAGCATCTTCTTCAGGGTCGTTTCCTCTATGCGTGGTTAAATTTTCATGGAGTTGTCGTTCGTTCTTATCATCTGCCGTGACCTTGAAGGAGAAAAAACTGAACATGAATTTCCGGAAACCGGACATGAAGCATCTTCTTCAGGGTCGTTTCCTCTATGCGTGGTTAAATTTTCATGGAGTTGTCGATCGTTCTTATCATCTGCCGTGACCTTGAAGGAGAAAAAACTGAACATGAATTTCCGGAAACCGGACATGAAGCATCTTCTTCAGGGTCGTTTCCTCTATGCGTGGTTAAATTTTCATGGAGTTGTCGATCGTTCTTATCATCTGCCGTGACCTTGAAGGAGAAAAGACTGAACATGAATTTCCGGAAACCGGACATGAAGCATCTTCTTCAGGGTCGTTTCCTCTATGCGTGGTTAAATTTTCATGGAGTTGTCGATCGTTCTTATCATCTGCCGTGACCTTGAAGGAGAAAAAACTGAACATGAATTTCCGGAAACCGGACATGAAGCATCTTCTTCAGGGTCGTTTCCTCTATGCGTGGTTAAATTTTCATGGAGTTGTCGATCGTTCTTATCATCTGCCGTGACCTTGAAGGAGAAAAAACTGAACATGAATTTCCGGAAACCGGACATGAAGCATCTTCTTCAGGGTCGTTTCCTCTATGCGGGGTTAAATTTTCATGGAGTTGTCGATCGTTCTTATCATCTGCCGTGACCTTGAAGGAGAAAAAACTGAACATGAATTTCCGGAAACCGGACATGAAGCATCTTCTTCAGGGTCGTTTCCTCTATGCGTGGTTAAATTTTCATGGAGTTGTCGATCGTTCTTATCATCTGCCGTGACCTTGAAGGAGAAAAAACTGAACATGAATTTCCGGAAACCGGACATGAAGCATCTTCTTCAGGGTCGTTTCCTCTATGCGTGGTTAAATTTTCATGGAGTTGTCGATCGTTCTTATCATCTGCCGTGACCTTGAAGGAGAAAAGACTGAACATGAATTTCCGGAAACCGGACATGAAGCATCTTCTTCAGGGTCGTTTCCTCTATGCGTGGTTAAATTTTCATGGAGTTGTCGATCGTTCTTATCATCTGCCGTGACCTTGAAGGAGAAAAAACTGAACATGAATTTCCGGAAACCGGACATGAAGCATCTTCTTCAGGGTCGTTTCCTCTATGCGTGGTTAAATTTTCATGGAGTTGTCGATCGTTCTTATCATCTGCCGTGACCTTGAAGGAGAAAAAACTGAACATGAATTTCCGGAAACCGGACATGAAGCATCTTCTTCAGGGTCGTTTCCTCTATGCGTGGTAAAATTTTCATGGAGTTGTCGATCGTTCTTATCATCTGCCGTGACCTTGAAGGAGAAAAAACTGAACATGAATTTCCGGAAACCGGACATGAAGCATCTTCTTCAGGGTCGTTTCCTCTATGCGTGGTTAAATTTTCATGGAGTTGTCGTTCGTTCTTATCATCTGCCGTGACCTTGAAGGAGAAAAAACTGAACATGAATTTCCGGAAACCGGACATGAAGCATCTTCTTCAGGGTCGTTTCCTCTATGCGTGGTTAAATTTTCATGGAGTTGTCGATCGTTCTTATCATCTGCCGTGACCTTGAAGGAGAAAAAACTGAACATGAATTTCCGGAAACCGGACATGAAGCATCTTCTTCAGGGTCGTTTCCTCTATGCGTGGTTAAATTTTCATGGAGTTGTCGATCGTTCTTATCATCTGCCGTGACCTTGAAGGAGAAAAAACTGAACATGAATTTCCGGAAACCGGACATGAAGCATCTTCTTCAGGGTCGTTTCCTCTATGCGTGGTTAAATTTTCATGGAGTTGTCGATCGTTCTTATCATCTGCCGTGACCTTGAAGGAGAAAAAACTGAACATGAATTTCCGGAAACCGGACATGAAGCATCTTCTTCAGGGTCGTTTCCTCTATGCGTGGTTAAATTTTCATGGAGTTGTCGATCGTTCTTATCATCTGCCGTGACCTTGAAGGAGAAAAAACTGAACATGAATTTCCGAAAACCGGACATGAAGCATCTTCTTCAGGGTCATTTCCTCTATGCGTGGTTAAATTTTCATGGAGTTGTCGATCGTTCTTATCATCTGCCGTGACCTTGAAGGAGAAAAAACTGAACATGAATTTCCGAAAACCGGACATGAAGCATCTTCTTCAGGGTCGTTTCCTCTATGCGTGGTTAAATTTTCATGGAGTTGTCGATCGTTCTTATCATCTGCCGTGACCTTGAAGGAGAAAAAACTGAACATGAATTTCCGGAAACCGGACATGAAGCATCTTCTTCAGGGTCGTTTCCTCTATGCGTGGTTAAATTTTCATGGAGTTGTCGATCGTTCTTATCATCTGCCGTGACCTTGAAGGAGAAAAAACTGAACATGAATTTCCGGAAACCGGACATGAAGCATCTTCTTCAGGGTCGTTTCCTCTATGCGTGGTTAAATTTTCATGGAGTTGTCGATCGTTCTCATCATCTGCCGCGACCTTGAAGGAGAAAAAACTGAACATGAATTTCCGGAAACCGGACATGAAGCATCTTCTTCAGGGTCGTTTCCTCTATGCGTGGTTAAATTTTCATGGAGTTGTCGATCGTTCTTATCATCTGCCGTGACCTTGAAGGAGAAAAAACTGAACATGAATTTCCGAAAACCGGACATGAAGCATCTTCTTCAGGGTCGTTTCCTCTATGCGTGGTTAAATTTTCATGGAGTTGTCGATCGTTCTTATCATCTGCCGTGACCTTGAAGGAGAAAAAACTGAACATGAATTTCCGGAAACCGGACATGAAGCATCTTCTTCAGGGTCGTTTCCTCTATGCGTGGTTAAATTTTCATGGAGTTGTCGATCGTTCTCATCATCTGCCGCGACCTTGAAGGAGAAAAAACTGAACATGAATTTCCGGAAACCGGACATGGAGCATCTTCTTCAGGGTCGTTTCCTCTATGCGTGGTTCAATTTTGATGGAGTTGTCGATCGTTCTCATCATCTGCCGATACTTTGAAGGAGAAAAAACTGAACGAAAATTTCCGAAAACCGGACATGAAGCATCTTGTTTAGAGTCGTTTCCCCTATGCGTGGTTAAATTTTGATAAAGTTGTCGATCGTTCTTTTCATCTGCCACTACTTTCGTTTTTTTTCGTTCTTCGCTTGTTCGTTTATTCACTCTACGTAATAATTTATTTATTTATCTCTTATATACTCTCTCATCAACATTTATTACGAGTTTGAAAGATTTGTGGATGAATGAGCGATTATGTATGAAGAATAGAGGGAGCTTCTGACGACCTCGAGGCGGAGGCGCGAAATACAGTTTAAATCTCGTATTTTTTATTCTGATGCTGTTGATGCTCTTATCTTAATTGATGCAAAAAGTTTGAGAGACGTCGTCGCGTGTAACTTTTCCAAGATTCAAAGGTCAAAGATCTGTTAGAGATTAGTATGATATATCGCGTCTTGTATTGAGTACGGAAAGGTTTACAGAAAGACGAGTTGGCGCAGGTCGAGGCAGCACGATGGGAGATCGATCTGTGACCCGGCAACTGGATCTCAACAGGAGGCGGCCGCAGATGTCATTTTACGACGTGAATTGTCCGGTGGTACGCGAATATCACCGAGTACAATCGATCGGGTTTTCGATAACAGCAATCGACGTCAATACGGGATGGGTATAGTCGGAAGACTTTTCGGGTAATTATGTGTGCTGTATCAAGTTGGATAATCAATGAAATTTATTCATTATACGTTTAGAATGGTACACTGGTACAAGAGACCAAAATAACGTGACATACATTCGAATTTCCTCGGGATTTTCCTCTTAAAAGTGTCTAAAGTGTTCGCTCGTCTTTGGAAAGGATCGCTTCGATGATTATCATTGAAAAATTCCATTTGACAGTTCTCTCTTCGGAAGCAAGATGCTGATGAAAAATTTCGACGAATTCGACTTTTTTTTTGTCATTTCAGGCGATCGTTCCGAAAAAGTGTCGCTCACAAGCCGGACGTGAGAAAGCAATTGGACGACATCGAGGATCACAGACCATTTTTTACCTACTGGATAACAACGGTGCAAGTTTTCATACTCATAATATCTCTCGCCTGTTACGGCTTTGGACCGGTTGGGATCGATCTCAATCGCCGATCGGGGCTGGTAAGAATCCTGTGATTTTTTAAAAATGTTTTTTCAAACGATCAGCAGTCTTCGTCAGTCGATAAATTGCCAAGTTATAGCCAAATTGATCTTAACTTTTTTTTAAAACATTCTTTTACACCACTTTTACAGTAATTACTATTATTATAATTTTGAATTTCGGAATGATAAAAGCAGCAATGATGGCCCTTGAAATAAAACAGAAATCGTTGTCATAAAGCGACAGGCATGACTATAAAAGCGCTGCAGCAACGAGGGTATTATTCCCAATCAGCTTTTTACGACATTTCCGCATTACCATATGGTCAACTATGAGCGTTTGAAAATAGAGTTTTCGGAGCTGAGCATATACGGGAGGGTAATAATTTTTGGAATTCACGAAGCTTCGTGTTTACTCTTCGTGCGGGTTTTAACGTCATCTCCAATTTACCGATAGATGCATTTTATTCGATTTATACAGGACGTTTCATTAAAAAAGGCCGAGTGAATATATTTTTTTGACTGAAAAAAAATAGAAAATTGAAATCGTTGTTTTTGAGTAAAAAGAGAAATATTTATTTGCGTCAGGTGCTTGTAACGAGCCTGTCCCTGCAACAAGTGGATTACGACGAGCCGGCAAACTTTTGGCTCGGCCCGAGAGCCGCCGATCTCATCCATCTTGGAGCAAAATTTGCCCCGTGCATGCGCCGGGACTTTAAGATACTGAACGAGATCGATGTTTGGCGCGAAAGGGAGCGCGACACCGCTTGTTGCATAAGAAACGACGATTCCGGCTGCGTTCAATCCAGCAAAGCCGATTGTTCAGTGAGTTTTCGAAATTTCGCATTTTTTTTGCTTCGATTTTGAACACTCTCAAAAAAATCATGAGAATAGTCATTCGTACTTTAGTTCGAAAGCTTTTTTACCAAAAATTAACCGAAATGCCAGACGCGCTCGTACGAGTATCAAAAAACTGCGACCGCCGAATCCGGCGATAAAAAAAACCACTTTGATGACCTTTTTTTAATTCTTTAATTAATATTCCCAGTGGATAATTAATGGACTTTATTATAATATGAATTTCTCTCACTTTCCTTTGCGAACCAACTGATCCGTGGAATGAGATCGACCGTCACGGTAAATTACTGTCAATCATCACGTTTGTCGCAAGAACTACACTTTTTTCCACGTCCGAAAGCTGCGAATTATTTTTCAGCACGCTTTTTACCAGAAATAACGATCGTGCCATTGGCGATCATTGTTGCTCGGTAAAACCGTGCTGTTTAACATACTTCGAAAGCTTTTTTTGCATGCATGAAACATTTAAACAATGTCATTCGTTTTGAAAATAAAATTGGACGTTTCGTGAAAAATATTTCTTCAGTCGGCGATGTATATGCATAGTACGATGGAAAAAATAAAAGAAATCAAATCAAACTGCAGAATACGATATCAACGTGGAAGAAATGGGTGCCTGGCGACAGTGGACCCGGCGGACGCATAAGCGGTTCGGTTTGCGGACTCGATCCCAAGTTCTGCGACGCTCCCGCTAGTGTCGCTCCGTACGAGTGGCCGGATGACATCACAAAATGGCCGATTTGTCGAAAGACTAATCCATTCAGTCAAAGATTCAGGTCAGAAAATATTCAGACATCGAATCACAGATCGGCTATTGAAATTTCTCGTTTGTCGGTCGTTGACTTAATTTTTTTTCGTCTTTTTTCGATCGCCAGAAGCAACAACGGCAATCATCAGCAAAACAGCAACAATTTTCCCATCGGGCGTTACAAGGACAAAATGGCGGAGCACATGGTTTGCGAGGTGATCGGTCATCCCTGCTGCATCGGCATTCACGGAATGTGTCGAATAACGACCAAGGAATACTGCGATTTCGTTCACGGTTATTTTCACGAGGAAGCCTCGCTTTGCTCTCAGGTCGAGTGTCTCCACGACGTTTGCGGAATGATACCTTTTCTCCATCCCGAATGGCCCGATCAGTTTTACCGACTGTTCACAACCACTTTTCTCCACGCCGGGTAAGTTTTCATCGTCATTCGTGCTCGCGCGTGAAAACATTAATCGAGAGTTTGATTGAAAAAAAAAAAAAATGGATAAAATCGCACTGACCTCGACGTCCGTTTCATTTCCAGCATTCTCCATCTCGCCATAACTCTTCTCGTTCAGTATTTTTTAATGCGAGACCTCGAAAAGCTCACGGGATCTCTGAGAATCGCGCTCATCTACTTTGTCGGCGCACTGGCTGGAAATCTGGCCAGCGCAATTTTCATTCCACACCGAGCCGAGGTAAAATACAATTTTTCAAAAACGACGTTCGAGCTTTACAAAAATTCCCACAATCTTTCATCGCCGTAAGCAAGAAAACGAATGAAATCGGTTTAAAATCGAAAAGTACAAAGTCGACTATTTGCAATAATAACGAGGAATTTCATTGAAAAAAAAAAAACAAAAAATCCCATACGTCTTATTTTTTTGAAAAATCTCGACGGCGCCGTGACACTCGTTCTCTCCTCCTCGTAGGTCGGTCCCGCCGGTGCTCACTTTGCTCTTCTCGCCACCCTGGTCGTCGAAGTGCTCAACTGCTGGCCGATGCTGAAACACCCCAGGAGAGCGCTGACGAAGCTCGTCTCGATCCTCGGCGGTCTTTTGTTGCTCGGGGTGTTACCGTGGGTCGATAATTATGCCCACTTGTTTGGTTTCATATTCGGCTTTCTCGCGGCGTACGCCCTCATGCCGTTCATCTCCTTCGGAAAGTACGACAGACGCCGTAAAATTTTGCTCATCTGGATCTGTCTCGTGCTCATAATCGGCCTTTTCGCCCTTTTGCTCACGCTCTTCTACAACGTGCCGTTCTACGAGTGTGAAATATGCAAACTGTTCAATTGCATACCGTTCACGCGCGACTTTTGCGCGTCGCAAAACATCAACTTCAAGAAGGAGGAGCCCGTATGACACACGGGGCCGCGGTTACCAGTCGAGCGCCAAGTACCGTTCGGCCCCCAAAGAAACGCTCGTCAACAAAATAACGCGCACATCCCAATGCCGCTCGTCGTGAATCATTGTTTCTCGTCCGACAAAACGGAAGTCGTGCTCGCCGTTTGTCTCGCCGTCGCGATTTCGCGGCCGGAAGCGAAATAAGGGACGTTCGAAAAAAACACAAAGTAAACGATGGAACATCGACGGAAAAAAAAAAAAAAAAACCACCAACGTGACACGATCGCCGAAAAAAAATACTCCAAAACGAACGATTCCTCTCATCCAACGTCGAGGAGACTCGCGCCGCGAGGAGGATCGTTTTCGGAGCGTCAGTGTGAAAAAAAAAAAACAAAAAAAATGCGAGAAAAGTGAGCGCCATCGCGAAACTCCGCCACGCCGATGAGTGAATTAAAAAATGTACAGTAAAACGAAAAAGAGACGAAGAAGAATCATTCCCCGTCTACTGCCATTTGAAAAAGACCGAGTATGAAAGAAAATAATTTTTAAAAAAACACAAACGACAACCCGAGATGTTGATTCGCGCTTGTTCATCGAGCATGAATATTTATAATGCCTTAATTAAAAATTAAAAAACGAAAAACCAGAAGGACAAACCGGGATGTATATGTATAAAAAGACGGAATAAAAAAAAACAAAAAGAAGAAAAAGAAAAAACAACGTATATAATAACACTTAAAAATTGAGTACGAATCGACGTAATTCGATCGATGATTTTCGTGCTCGTCGTAAGAGTCATTAACGGCCATCGCGAGGGGTTGAAAAAAAAACTTTTGTCGAAGCGTAAATTGCGGGATTAAAAGATGAAAAAACAAAAAACAATGAAGGAATTGTAAATATATTTAGGCTCGTACGGATCTAAGTAAGTGACTACTTGTCATACACACACACAGACACACACATACACACACACACTCGATGACACGCAATAAATATACGAACTCTCGAATAATCTCGTCGATTCTGTGAATCCGCTATGCGACCACGGTGCATATGTTGTCCTGCGTAAATTGTCAAACATGTTACGTGTGTAATGATTTTTTTACTCGCGATCTTATTTACGTTAGGCGAATTTTATCAAGTTTATATATATGCCCGATGTGTATAATATGAAGTTATTCGATGGGTGTATGAAATCGGAGAATGTACGACGGGTGACACGTTGAGGGTGGCCACCCCTATTTATTTTGCTTCCGGTGGTCGCCGGTGACTTTTCAACGAAATTTTCCGAATTTTTCGATGAAAAATACGGCGTTCCTCGGGAGTGCAAGTTTTTGCAGCAAAAAATTGGCCTCTGCGGGGAAAAACGTGAAAAACACACTCTTTTTTCTTATGTAACATTTTTTTCAACATTTTTTTTTACCATGGACACTCGATTCGCCGAAGTCACTTTTTTTGCCGCGAGAGCCGTCGTTTCTCGATGAACGCCGTGTTTGTCGTCGACCCTCGATGTGTCATCCTGACACGCGGGTGGCTGCGATACTCTGGAAATCCTCTGCACAAAATGAACGTCCTCGAATTCTCAAATATTTCCGAAAACTACACTGGACAGCTTTCGCACGGTCGTCGAAAATCACGTGGGTAATATTTGTTTTTTTTAGCAATTTTTGTTTCGTTTATTCGCGAGTCACAAGGGGTGAAAGAGGCAACGCGCGAAAAAATTGGATAAATATTACAGAAATCGGTTTTTCCTTCCACGACGAATGACTCTGCTCGTTTTTTCAACAGACTCGAATTTTCCAAACGTCATTTCCGTGCTCTGAATTTTTCTGCTTTTTGCACTTTTCTCATCAAATATTTTGACAAACATCTCAACAAAAATCTGAACGCGAACGTTTCCGTGCTGTTTGAAATAATCCAAGACCGTGTGAGATCTGTCAAAACGCGTCGTGTTTCCAAAAAATTCAGCCGATTTATGTGTATAAAAGCAATCATTCCCGAATGCGAATGAAAATCTCTAGAATAGCGAAATAAAACGAAAAGGAATTTGAGGAAAAAGGCGTGTGAAAAAAGACTCGATGAAAAAAAAAGAAGAAATGAAAATCAAGAGAAGGGAAGAAAAATTGCAAATAAACTTTTTATAAAAAAAAACGAGTGTGGACGACGCGGATAGCGTCAAGATGAGTTGTGAAAAACTCCGCGATAGTGTAACGAGTATGTGCTGTAAATATTAGGAGACGGAAACGAAAAGGTGAAACGAGAATAAAAGTTGGAGGGAAAAAAGATTGGTGCGAGTCTCGCGGATCGGAACGCACACGCCGGAACAATCTTTTATTTTCGCGTTGCAAAAAAAAAGTATCGCGCAAAAAAATGCTACAATGGTTGGCAAGATTAAAAAAATATGGGTCAAATCCAGACTGGCGAGAATACGAAAAAAGAAACGATATTTTCTCATGAACGAATCTTAGTGAAATTTCGATGAATAATTAAAGACCCGACGGCCAGCGGAAAATAATAATCGTAGCAGAGGTAAAATTGTAGGCTCTCGCTAAAGACTATGGGAATTTTCTCGCGATCCGCAAACTTACCTATATTAACATTCGTGATGAGAGAAGGCAAAAAATTATTATATTTTTCTTAATTATTCATTTTTTCAAGTATATACTCGTAAAAACGACGAGGGCTGAATCAACGCACGGACGCCGAAAGTGTTTTTGAATTAAAAACGTTTCGTAGGATAAGTATGGTTGGAGAATTTCATCGATAAACAAAATCAATTTTTCTGTGTTGTTGATATTTAAATTGATGCATTTAATTCGATATTCGATATTCGATAATTCGATGAAACCGTACGAAAATGACGAACCTCTCGAGAATTATTTATGATTATCCGGAAGGAAAAAGCGTGCCACTAACCGATTATGGAAATTCGATCATGACGCATACTTTTTATTATATAAATGAGTGATAAGACGAAATTTCGATGAAATAACGCAGAGCCACTTTGGTCGGAATTTTCCCACGGAAATATTGGCTCTCTTCTACTTTTTTTTCCTTTTTTCATTTTTCTCATAATCAACCGATGAAAGTAATCGTTGGAGGAGAAAAAAAGTGTGGCCGAAGAATGTCGTAATTTGTCGTGCGATTGTGAGTCCGGACTAAGAAGGAAATAGGGGGCGCCAGTTGTAGCGTCGATTGTTTAAAATATTGTAGATCCTTTCACGCAAAAAAATCATCATCACACCAACCGTAGATGCATAATAGACTGTAAAAAATGATTACCAGATTGAAAAACCTAGTTCTCATGGCCATCCGTATGTTTTGAACGTCGCAATCTTGTATTACCGAAAAAAAGATCGAACGCACGAAAGGGTTGGATCGTAAGGTACGTTTTTTGACCCCTTAATACAATTCCCTGGTTCATCCAAGAATCGAGCAGAAAAAAAACACGACATCCACATGAGCACTGCGTGAAAAAAAAAAAATATTAATAAACAGAGTGAAAATGCACTAACGAAAAGAACAAAATTAGCGGTTGCCATTTTTCACGCTGATCGCACGACGCGCGGTGGAACGTTTTCTGAAATATTAAAAAAAAAAAGAAAAATGACAAAGAAACATCCGGTCTTGAGACGCAGTCGAAATTTAATGTTTTCTCGATCTTTTCGGATCGAGGCAACTAGCGAAAAAAAAGAAGAGAGAAAAAAATAGGGAGAACAGTAAATTTGACTGAAAACAAAAAAAGTTCTTTCGAGGAAAAAATGAAGTAAGCGCGAAAAAGTGAGAAAGAATTTGGTTTAGATCGAACCTGTACATAAATCGTTTGCGTTGGAGGAAGGATAAAAATGGACCAAGGTTGAATCTATAATAGAAAACAAAAGAAAAACAAAATAATGATAAATGCGAAAAACCGAAAGAAATTGGGGTGAACTTGTAACGTTCGAGCGAGAAAATGAAAAAAAAAAAAAAAAACAAGAAGGATGCACTCAATTTCCGAATAAAATCTCCAGTCGCGATCGACAAGCGCGGTAGATAGAACTTTAAGTACAGGTACCGTTACTCGTAAAATAATTATAAATAATTACGATATTACGATTAAAGATAGCGATAAATATTTCGTTGATTAAAATTGGACAAATGAGAATTAACTTTGCCACAGTTGCCGAGCTGAGAACAAACGTATTATGTTTATATACAAATACGTATGTATATAAAATACTCCAAAATTTCTTTAAATTAATCGCCGTCGAGGCGCTACCGCGTCTCTCGACGTATTTCCGTCTCGGAATTTGAAAGTCACCGAACCCTCTAAACGTCATTTAATTTTAACGATAAAAAAGCCCCGGACGAGAAACGACGTCTCACTTTCTTTTCCGTTTTATCCCCCAAAAAATACCAAAATAATCCGTCTCCTTAATTTCATTACCTCTGCTGATTTATCGTTGAAAAATTCCGAACGCAATGTGCGTATGTGTGTGTGTGTGCTCGCGCTCACACATACACGCGATACACACGACAGTCAGGCGGGTAAAAAATGACGCCGAGTCGCGAGACAACGTCGAGTTTTTTTCTCGAGATCTGGAGCGAGATCTGGCAATCGCAAAAAAAAAGAAAAAATTCTTTCAGCTTGATAGTATTTTTAAGGTACATTCCACCGTGGTCGCGCGGTGTTATTTTTCTGTATTCCTGTATGTATAATGCGAATTACCGCGTAAGTTTAAATCGAAACGATGACGAATGAATTGAGACGTGGAGATTTAAAAAAAACCATAAAGCGAGAGAGAAAAAAAAAATAACGAGAGGACTGCAAACGAGAAATGATGGAGAAATTTGAGAAAAAAAAGAAACATGAACAGAAGCCATACGATCGTACATAAATTCGACACTTTCGTTTTAATGTAGTTATTAACTCAATTATAAGGATCTTCAATTATATATACACACACACACACACATATACATACAAATATATATATATATATATATATATATGCGTGTATGTGTCTGTGTGTATTGTAACGAACCATGATGATATATTGTACTTGTCGCTGTTATACATATACATATTTAAAAACAACAATACAACTCTATATATATATATATATATATATATATATATATCCATATATATATTCACATACACGCCCAAACACACACACATACACACACATACATATATTATGTATATATATCAGACATATATAATATATTAATTTATTAATAATAAAGAAAACATGAAAAAAAATGATTAATCGTTCCGTACGCTCGTACGAAAGGGAGAGGATTATTCAGTGACGGTTCTTTTTTTTTTTTTTAGCCTCAAATAACGATGAGGATAAGGAAAAGTATCATGGGCGTTGAAAAACCCCAGTAACCACGCTGATGAATCGATCGCCTGTGGAAAACCGTAAATTCAATGTCATCCAGAAAATTATTCATTCCTGTAGGAATTAAAGGAGAATGCCGAGTGGTGAAATTTTTCATTTTTCCTCGACGCGATTTTTACCTTTTTTGTAATGATATTTTTTCATTTTCACCGGATATCCTGTGGAGATGGCGATGAGTTTGAGAGAGGCGAGGATAAGAATGACGAAATTGCCGCCAAAATAATCAACGAGATTCGAAATATATGGTCCTGTGAAAAAAAGGGGTAATTCGGCGGAACCCCGAATTAAGGGATTGCGCAAAGAGGCTTTGACGAGTTTATTGCCACACCGACTTTCAAGCTCGACCCAAGCGAGACGGTGCAAAGTCGAAAAAAAACAGACGTCAACGAGCGAGATAACGGAAGTGTTTTTTTTCGGCGGAATTATTTTTACGCACGAATTTTTAATTCGGAAAGTTTGAGAGGAGACGCGAAAAAAAAGAGGAACGCGCGAGGAGATGACAATCGTGCGCCTTTTATCGCATGTTTCAGACGATAAAATCATGTCGTTTTTTTTTTTCATAGAATGGAGCTCGAGCCTGACTTTGAACTTTCATTCATTTCAATTTTCATGACGGACAAACGAACGCAAAATTCGTTTTTTTGTTTCTGTGAAATGTGAACGATCCCAGCACGTCGTATGTTTATAGATTTTTATTTTTAAACGATGATATTACACAGCGCGATTTTTTGAGAACCGTAATATGCACATTTGTAATACATATATCGATTGAAAAAGATAAAAAAAAAAGAGAGATTTCCGTCTCGACGACGCGTCATTGAAAGTACAATTGTTTGAGGCCGCGTTTGTACTCGATTTTCTTAGCCGCGACGAATTCTTTCCACTCTCTTCGGGTCTCCGAGTTTTTCGGTCCCCATTTTGTCGAGGGTGTGAAAGCATCCGTCATCATCTGAAAATCATCGATCGAACGATCATGATCGACGCAAAAACGTTCGTTTTCTTTATTCGATATTCGCCAAATAATCATAATTATTTTACTCCAATTTATACAAAAAGAGATACATCGATTTACCTTGCCGATCGATGTTCCTCGTTTTTCCCAGATTTTTGCCACGGCCCAAGCGATTATCTGCAACACTCCCATGGCGAAAATGGTCCATCCGATAACTGGAGATCGCGGCGGAAAAAAAAAAATCATGATTTTTTTCGTTGGAAATTTTTTACGGAATTTTGATTTTCCAATGGTCCCCACTGACCGTACGCGTAAGCCGGAAACGCCATTCCGTCGTACTTGGGCGGTGTGTAGGTGGCTATCGAGTAGACGAGAACGACGATCATCAGGACCGGCGTGATTATGGACCAGCATAATCTCCAGTAGAGACCCGGTCGCGATTTCAGCATGAACTCAATGTCGTTGAGAAAGTTATCAAGACCGTAGAACCATGAAATCGTTATCATCTGCAGCAGACCGATTATCAGGGCGATAAACGTACCGCCGTAATAATCGATCAGTGTAACGAACCATTGACCGCCCTTTGAACAACAAATTAGCTCCCTAATGATCGAATAAATCAATGCCGAACAGGCGACGGATCGGGAGTCGATTAAGGTAGTTCTATCGTTTTATCGTTTTCTTAAGATTTTGTTGAAAATTTGAATACGTATTCTTTGATGTCATATATACGTGTGTAATAAATTTTGGAAGGTTTTACCACGTGGAAGTTGAGATATTTATTGGTAAAAATCACTATTTTCGGTAGTCTCTCGTAAGAGCGCGTGTTAAAAGTTGCATTTTCATCAATGAATATCTTGGCTTCTACGTGGTGAAGCCTTCTAAAACTTTGCATACATTTTTATGCAACATCAAAGAAGATTTCTTGAGTTTTCCAAAAAAATCTTGAGAACATTTTTTTCGCAATTTTTGTAATTATAGAGCAAGCACATATCACCTGGGATGACCGTGAATTTGGAGTATGCTGTTCTTTAGTCGATTTGCAACAACTTTTCTTATTTAACCGAAGCCCGCGAACCATTTTGTATGTGAGAAAAACTGCAAAACAATTTCTCGATTTGAATCTAACGATAGAACTACCTTAAGGTAGTTCTATCGGTGTATCGTTTTCTTAAGATTTTGTTGAAAATTTGAATACGTATTCTTTGATGTCATATATACGTGTGTAATAAATTTTGGAAGGTTTTACCACGTGGAAGTTGAGATATTTATTGGTAAAAACCACAATTTTCGGTAGTCTCTCGTAAGAGCGCGTGTTAAAAGTTGCATTTTCATCAATGAATATCTTGGCTTCTACGTGGTGAAGCCTTCTAAAACTTTGCATACATTTTTATGCAACATCGAAGAAGATTTCTCGAGTTTTCCAAAAAAATCTTAAGAAAATTTTTTTCGCAACTTTTGTAATTATAGAGCAAGCACATATCACCTGGGATGACCGTGAATTTGGAGTATGCTGTTCTTTAGTCGATTTGCAACAACTTTTCTTATTTAACTGAAGCCCGCGAACCATTTTGTATGTGAGAAAAACTGCAAAACAATTTCTCGATTTGAATCTAACGATAGAACTACCTTAAAAACCGCCTCAACCCTCCGCGGCACGGCGCCACTTCGCAATGCCACCTTCTCCAACGCTTTTATGCGATCAACCTTTATTTTTCTTTCCGCAATTTTATGATATCGGTACGTCGGAGGATCAAAGATCGTGTTGAAACTGTTTTTCAAATTCGTTCGTGCGAATAACAAAAATTCGGTAAAATTGTACTTTTTTTTCGAAAAAAATCGATATCGAAGAGAGTTTTCAGAGTATCCTTGTGATTTTTGGTACACGAAGGCTTTCGAGGTCGCTGATCACGAGTCTGATGATTTGCAAATTTCAAGATTTTCAATATCGAGCGGGAGACTTTGAAAAATTGTTGAAAATGATTTTGACGCGACAATTTCCAGGAAAATTCGTCGATTACAAAAATGAGTGCCGCAAAGGGTTATGACGATGAATTGGTGCTTATATAACAGGTTGAATTACGATATTTACGATGTATTTTGTAAAACGAGTAATTATCGTCGAATTTGACTTTCCCTCTGTTTTATCCGCGTATGGTAATTTACCGGCGTAACGTAGACGAGTCCAAAGAGACAGCCAGCGACGCAGAGGAGCATGGCCATCTTCCACTGCTTCGTGTTTGGAAAATGGTCGCAGAGAATGCCGAGAATACCGGCGCAAAGTGCCATTGCACTTCCGGTACCGAGAACGAACATCATGACGAAGAACATTACGGCGAACAGCTGTGGGACCACGTTGAATCTCGATAATGCATCTGGATAAGAGATAAACGCGAGACCAGTGCCGCCGCGAACGACGCTCGAGATATCGGTGGTTCCCATCTCGTGCGCCAAATTCCCGAGGATCCCAAAAATCGTGCACCCCGCCATGAAACTCGTAAAAGTGTCCAGAGTCGTCACGATCATCACGTCTCTGATTTTCGCAAAAATTCGTGATTTCATTTGGTGAATTTTCATTTTAAAAACCGGCCAAATTCAGAATTCCTCAATTTTGATTTGCATTCGTCGAAAAAACAAATTATTATTATATATTTGGTCCAAAAAATATAATATGACCTGAAAATCATCGATCAAACACCCCGATAAAGCTCGATCGGTAAAAAACCGGATGTATTTGTATCGAAAATGAAAAATATCTCGATAAAAAGAATAAGCCAAGGTTGGATGAGTTAGAATTAACCATTTTTGTATTTGTAGCAAAAAACAGCTTTGGAACCGCGGATAAGACGATCATTTCCGGGAAATAAGATTCGAGGGGTGAGAAGAGATTCGTCGTCTTTGATGGATCGAATAACATGGTGGAAATCGTTGAATTACCTGTCGACGCGATGCCTGAATTTATTGTGAGATGAATATGTGATGATCGGTCCGAAGCAAACGGCGAGGGAAAAGAAACACTGGGTTATTCCGGCGTACCAGACTTTCGGCTGCCACAGAGTGTCCCATTTTGGCGTAACGAAGAATAATATTCCCTCGATCGCACCGTCGAGAGTGACGGCTCGAACAAGCAGGGCGATCATGATGACGTAAGGGAAAATGGCGAGAAAATAAGCAGCTTTGCCGGTGCTCTTGACGCCCCGACAGAGCGTGGCAAAAACGGCGATCCATCCGACCACGAGGCAAAGCGAGAGCTTCAACGAAGGCAGTCCCAAACCACCCTCGATCGAAGTAGCCTCGTTCAGGACAATTTTTCTGATGAAAAATATTCCCACCTTTGTTAATTCGCGAGTGAGTGAAAAAAAAGAAAAAAAAATGGACATCGACAGTGGCAACGATCAATTATTTTCTAACCGGAAGTAAATTTCCGCGGAGCTGCTGTAATTTTGCATTCCCGAAGTTTGATTGACTTTGCTCTGCGCGTCGATGCAATTGCTCCATTCTTCTCGACAATAGGACCAAGGAAGGACGCTGTCGAAACTCGATATCAAATAACACAACGTCAAGGCCATCAAGGAACAATAATAAGTGACGACGCAGAATGCGGTCAACGCTTGACCGTAACCGAGACCTTGAAAAAACATCCATTTTCCCCATGCTATTATATCACGAGGTAATCTTTGATTTCTTCTCGTTTTGTTCGGAAGAAAAAAATGACTACCTCTCATGGCTGGACACATTGCCCACGCTTTCCCGCAGGATTTTCCCGTAAACTGTCCAAGTACACCCTCGAGATAATACGTGGGTTTTCCGACGAATATCAAAATGATTATGTACGGAATTAAAAAAGCGCCGCCACCGTTCTCGTACGCCGTAAAAGGGAATCTCCAGACGTTGCCCAAACCTACCGACGATGCTATGCACGCCATCAAAAACTCGAGACCACCGTCCCATTCCGAGTTTTCTTCCTCGCTCGACGGCTGGTAAGGACGAAAATCATTTTATCTCAGGTTTTTGTACCGACCGTTGGAACGACCGCAAGATTATTTCTCTTGGTTTCTAAAGACGAGTTAGTGCATTTTTTCAATCAATCGATCGATTGAAGTTTGAGAAAATTCGTTGATTCAAACGACGAAATTTGAATGAAAATTGTTATACTTCTCCGACGCTCGCCCCATCGACTATTTCACACACTTTGTTGCACTCGAAATCGACGTCATCTACGAAGCCATTGTTTACTCGAGCCCCATTTCCCTAAATGTTTTTAGATCATTGATAAGTTCGGTAAATATTGGAAGAGACGTCTTTACGGGATTGACTTTTAAGTTTTTGCTCAAACTGACTGCTCGAGAAACAATGCTTGACTCACGATAAGAGAGTGTATGAAAAATAAAACTTTCCATTATTGTCAGACATTTTTAACCTTATCTTCGACGATCATTGTTTATTCATTTCACGAGCTATTGAAACTTTGAAATTTGCAGAATTATCTGCTCGATCAATCACTGGATGACGGTTTTGTTAAATAATTTTTCAGAGTAAAAAAGTTTCAGTTAATTCTCCGTAATTAGCCACGCTACAAATAGCAACAATTTGTTTGATCTATTCGTGCAAATTAATCAGAAATCACGTCCCATAATATTACAGCTGTATATATTACTCACGCGTGTTTCGTTTTGAATATCGGCCATACTCATGTGTCACTGCTCGATGCACTCGTTTTACTTCTTTTGCACAATATAATAAAGCGGGTGTTCCGCAACGAGGAAAGAAGAAAATTCTTATCAGGATGCGGGAGAACATTTTATGATATCAAATTTGCCGTGGGTTCTACGATGCAGCAGACAGGCTGTAAAGCTTCCATGGATTAAGATACAATCGAGGCAAAGACTTTATTATCTCGCTAAACTGTACACCGTGTTGTTTGTCGCTGAATGAAAATATTTTTCACCCCGATCGTGATTATTATCATTACTGTTATGTTTTCGAATGTCGATTTCATTGAAAACTCACTGGAATAAAGGTAAAACACTAACACATTCTTTAATTCGATCGATATAAATTTAAAGGAAGAATTTCACTTGAAAGCTTCATAGTATTAAGTGAGCTACAGATAGAAAGTCGGTGAATAATAACGAAATTAAATGTTTTCTTTTTTACAGTGATGAACGAAGGATTTGAGTATTTCGCGAAATGCAATTCAACTACACGCGAGCAAGGGAACATAGAGTGCATCTTTTAAAAAATTTTCGCCGCTGCTACGTCAGTGCCACCTGACGGTGAGCGAATTATTTAGTTGTGGCGGAGGCGCCACCATACGACACTTGTACAAAACTCCCACGCGTCTCCCGCAATCTCCCGTCTCATGCGAATCTACGAGTACTGCCATCTAGCGCAAGGTGTCGGAACCCGCTCGTAGTCCGGTATTCGTTAAACACTCAGCAGGCATGTTTATTTGATTACAGTCGATCCGAAGCCATGCTTCGGAGTATTTAAATGACGAGTGGAAAGTGTATTTGTTGCAGAAAATTCGTTTGTTATTAAAATGGCAAAACTCAGTTCGTATTATACGCTGTGTCCTTTGATAGATCAGCAGAGTTTACTCGGCGTTGAGAAAGATGCCGATCCCGCGTGTGCGATTGTCACACTCGGCAGAAACATCGTAATACGTTATAAGGTTAGAACACATGAATTGTTGATATCATTCATAAAAATCATTTGTTAACTCGTTACCAAAATGTTTATTTCATCACTAAAATAAATATACCAAATTTCGATGAGATACTTTTAATTCGATAAATGGAATTTACAATACTTTGCGACGTACAAGTCCTATAAATTCGAGAAAATGTATGCCTTTTTGCCAATTTTTGACTAAATTTATGATCCTGGTAATATTAAATAAATGTCATTTGTTGCATGTAATTGCTCCATTATTTCAATGAAAAATGGTAATCTTAAAAAACTTGTGATATTGAAAAATAATAACCTCTCTTCCGGAATGGTGCGACTGGAGCTAGAAATTATCGTCGACGTTAATAAATCTTAATAAAACACAAGTACAAAGTTTCGGTGAGATATCTACAGACGGTACGTCGACAAACGACATTTTTCAGCTCCGAGACTTGAAACAAGTGAGCAGCTGGTCCAGCAAGGAGCGTTTAACGACACAAGTGACTTACGACAAAACGACAGACTGTTACGTGGCGGTGTTCAATGAAAAGTACATAAGAGTATGGAACAGAGATGAGACGGATCTGGACAAGGTCAAGAGATACAAATTCCCGTTTCGTTTTCACACGGTGCTGTCGCGCGACGACTCCTCTCCGATTCTCGTGAAGCAGGATGGAGCTACCGCTTCGCTGAATTGGGCATTGGAGAACAGAAAAACGTGGTCCTGCCGGGGAATTCTCAAACCCGACGAAAAATTGCAAAATTGCCAATTGATCGATTTCAACGGCAGAACTTATCTTTGTGCTCTCACGAAAATCGGAGAGTCTTACAATTACATCGTCGTGGGACTGCTGGATTCTACCTGCGTTCAGGATCCGGAGCACGCGATGCGAATCGAGTTGAAACGAACCTCGGAAAAATTAGTCGGCCATGTTATCCTGCAGGACAGAAGCAACGCGTACCTCCTGACGCTCTGGTCCCACGGTAGATTGTACAGTTATCCTCTGATAGGAACGTGCGCAGCGCCAGTGCCGGGAATGCTGATAAGCGTCGTAACGTCTCTGAGCACGAAGCACCCAGTGGTGATGGTGGCGCTGAATGAGTCGACGCTCGCGGCTTATGGCGCCGACGTACAGGAGGAAGGCTCCGTTCTCATTATTTACAACGTACAGTTCAAGCTCGTTCAGGCCGTGCAAAAGCTGAAATTGTACACGAGCGACGCTAAATTATGGAGGATAGAGGAGAAACTTTTCCTCGCGGCTAATCGACATTTGGCGATCGCTCCTTACTGCCTGTCGTCGCAGAGAATCGAGGCGATGCTCGGATCATCGTTGAACTTTCGAAGCGACGATATCGACAACGAGGAGGACAACGAAGTCGTCGTTATTCAAGAATCGATCGTCGCTCAATGGCTCGATAAAAAATCGTCGCCGTTGAGAATATCCACCAAGGGCATACCCGTGAAAATTGGAAAACAAATAAACGTTATGTTGAACGAGGGGGCGAGCGATTCGGCGATACATCAGAGCCTCATACCGCAACTCCTCGAAGCCAAAGATGTCAGGACGATCGTCTGGTGTCTCGATCATTTCGGCGATTTACCGGAGAAATTGCTCGTCGATTTGCTCTCCTTTTGTCTCGGAACTTCCGACGATACTTTTTCACCACCGGCGCAAAATGGCACTTCCGGTTTGGCAACGGATTGTCACGCTGCTGCCTCTTCGTCTCGCGATCGATTTTTGGATCGATTATTTCGTTGCAGCTTTTCCGATACCGAATTACTCGTTCGATTGAAATCCCAATTGAATTTCAACGAGGTACTGCAACTTACGGGATACATGATGAAGAAACTGGAGAGCGACGAGGATTTGTTCGACAATTATGTCCAACCTGATGAGAAACGAATATACGAATGGTGCTGCCTGTTGCTCGATTCGCACTATCAGAATTATCTGCTATCGCAGGATATCGTTGTGCTCAGCGTACTCGAAAGACTGACATCGCTGCTCGACGCTCGTGTGAGTTTTACTCTTCGTCTATAGCGGCTCTGCTAGCGAATCTGTGCCGCAATCACGAAAGTCAAACCAAAAAAAATCATCCTTTTTTCCAGTTCCAGCTACTTCGAGACATTGAAAACCTACGGCCGATGCTGATGCGGCTGATCAACGGAAAACCTTTGAAGACTTCGCTCAAGGAATTCAATAAATTTTATTCGATCGAAGAGGTGCAATTGTATTGATCGAAACTCGATGAAAGAAAAAACAAGAAATACACAAAAAAAAACCTCAATCCAAATTTCCATCTTTTCATATATTTTTACGAGACAAAGTATCCTTGATCCATGGACCATGTTTAAGACTTTTATTTTATTATGTACATGAATGGCAGCGAGTTGAGAAACGCTTGGCGTTTTTTATGCAAATCCTCGACGAGTGGCGTCGAAAGAGTGGCACGTTCTCGCCTTTCTTTTCCACTAATTTGAGAGAGTTTCGACACTAACGGAGACATCGGAATGTTACGGATCCAACGATATCTATGAGAGTTGATCTATGTAGGGAACGGTGGAGAGATCACCGATGGAGGCCATTGACACCTTGCCGCTGAGTTTGTTGATGACCTTGAAGAAACAAAATTCAATTCCACGGGTAGAGTCATTGTCTTTTTCAAGGTCAAACCCCCGAGACACGTATGTGATCCGTTTTTGAGTATACGAATTTCGATTTTTATCGAATCGAAAAAGCTACGAGAAAAAATGATTAATGGGCAGCTTTGCGACTCACGTTTTTGACGTCAGCGGGAGAAATTTTGTCAACTTCGTTGGCCAAAGCTAGCGGCGACGTGACGGTTCCCCTGTGTACAACTTGCTGGGCAAGATCGTCGACGAGTCCAACGTTACTGTCGTTATCGAACAAAATGGCGGCTTTGAGATTGTACTTGCCGCGATTGACGTCCGCATCGGTGATGTTTGCCGAACGCATCCATTTGTATCCAGCCTTTGTCAGCTGTAGGAAAAAAGCAAGAGGGGATCCGATGATTTTCGAACGTGTAGAAAAAATTAATCGAACCGGATGTTTCGATGTCGAGAAAAAAGGAATAAACCTTACCGATCCTGCGATGTTGGCAGGAGCCGAAAGCAGGAATCCGAACAATCCAGAATCGGAGTAACTGGCGTTGAAAGCCGTCACGGCAAACGGATCGTTTCCGGCCACGGATGCAAGGCTTTTGTACAACGGAGTCGTGCTGGTTCCCCATTTGGCATGCGGCCCTGTACCGGCGATCTGTTGCAAAACCGCCCAAGCGAGAGCCTCCTTATCTTTGTCAAAACCAGAGCTTTCGATCGCGAGCGCGACGGTTGCGAGCTCGGAATTGCGCTCTTTGCGCATTTCACCGCCGCAATACTTGGACGCGGCTGTGGCGTTTTCACCGCCGCAAAAGTTCAGATTCGCGGCGAAAGCGGACACCTCGTCGAGCGAAACTCCGCACGACACTACCGCGCATCTCGAACCGGAGAACCACGTGTTTACGTAATGTTGCATCTGCGATTAAGCGTTGTAAAACAGTCAACGTTATGGAAATTTGCGCTGGAGAGCTCGGAGTCTGGAGAGATAAAAATAAACAAAGGTCCGAAGGATCTTGCGATTGTGAGAAGCTCGTGGAATTTTTACTCACAGTTTCCGGCGATATCTTGCCGATCTGGCGCTTGGGCGCGTACAGCGAGTAACCGAGGCCGTTTCTGTACGCAGCCTTGTGCAACAGCTCGATAATACGCGTGGTTTCCGGTAGAGTCGACAATTCGTAACGCAATCGCGTTGATTGATCAGCGATTTCCCATGGCTTGAAGACCTGACGAGTGACAATGTCTTCCAAATATTGCAACCCGTGACCACTGCATTTGGACACGAAAAAAAAAATGATTTCGTTAGAATTTTACTCAAATTCGTGTCCGATGCGATTTTCAACTCGTTTGCCCGCGTATTCCACGATAATTCATAATCTGACGATAAAAAAACAGACGCAATTCTGAATTCAACTTTTCTAACATGTTCAGATTATTTTAAATGCAGGAACAACTCACACATGGTCTTTGGTTACTTGGAGAGTATAAGAAATGGTCTCGCGATCGCTCGTGGCCGTCAAGTCTCCTCCAATTTGCTGAATATTGCGAGTAATACCGAAATAACTCGCGCCGCTCGTAGTGAGTCCGGCGGATAGCCGCAGCAGATGGTTCAACCCTTGAGTATCGTAAGTCTCGTTACGAGAACCGGCTCTGGATCGACAAATGCATAAAAATGGAACGTTTTTATCGTGAAAAATAAGAAATTACTGCTTTTGCAACATTGCCGGTCCGATAATTGTTTCCGTTTGTTTTTTTCTCACGAAACAATCATGAAATTGGTTATTCTAACGATAAATGTGGGATCCACAGGAAAGATGAAAAATACACACCGAATGACGACAGAGACTCGAGCGATAGGGCTATTGTTTTCTACCGCGACAACGGCAACCTTGTTGCCCATGATTTGAACTCCGCTGAGCGAGGCTGGTGCATGTTGAGCCGCCGCTGCAACGGCATACTGACGCACCTGTAACGTTACGACTTAATTTGAAACATTTTTCACACAAAAAAAAACTCAAGTAATGTCGATTTTTCGTCAATGTGCTTGAAATCCGCCTGGATTACGTCGGTGATGACAGCAGTCTCGTACGTTGGCAGAAATTTACTCAGGAACAATGATTTTCAGGTAAATGTCATTGTGGGATCGATTAATTAACGTATTGGGTATGAAAAATTTTTCGGAAAATTCGTAAGATACATATGTATATATAGAGATACAATATCAGCAATATTTTATGCGAGAAAAATGATGTTGCGAGCTTTTACATAACACTTTTTCGACAACAAGACGTATAAAGTCGTAGCATTGAACTTCTGAAATGGCGAATATTCCGGTTGAGGGAAAGAATAATTAATCGAGATTTCAATTTTGAATTACCGTCTGATTACGGAAAATTGGTGATCGTATCGCCGAGCAAGCCATTTTTTTCCGTCTTGTATTACCACCTCGCACTACGAAAGACGGGAGATCCGTCTGCGGATGAAGCTTCGTCAAATTGCCACTGTCATTACGAAGATGATGGCGCTAGCGCTCGGCGGAAAACAAAAAAAAGCGGCTGAGTGACACTGAATCTTTTGGCGGGAGATTTTGGATCGAAAAGAAACAAAAACCAAAATAGAGAACGGTTTTTTCCCATCTTTTCTATGTTTTAGGTTACGTTTTTGAAAATCTTGCCACAAATATTATTAGCTATTGTCAGTATACACGCTGGGCTAGCTCTGGAAATGTTCGTAATTTCTAATTTGCAAGATTTCGCAGTCGACATTAGTTTAGCAAACGTGGCCCATGTGGCCACTTTTATTTCCAAACGGGCCACACGGTGTGTCGATTCTTCTCGTTGCTGGCTTATGAAATAAACACCCAACAAAATAAAATGACAAAATACTACCCGAAATTTGTACGTACGCGACGTACGCGAGCTCGCAAATACTAAGTCCAACAGACAACGGGAGAGGACGCCTGCTCTCGTTGAGATGACGAAGGGGCGAGCAGGGGCGAGAACGCAAACGAAATTCATCACAGAAAAGGAAGAAGAGAGAGAGCAAGAGTTTTTTCCTCTCAACAGAGAGGGAGGCCTTATACTCACGACTCTCGCAACAACCCCTTACTTGTCTGTATCGGGACAAGTCAACTGGTGTCAAGACACCTTGCAATTATCGTGCCAACAATAATTGCGCTATGTTTGTCAAAACAGTGTGCGTGATCGTTGCGTGTCGTGGGTCGTGCGCTGGACCATTGATGCTGTGAAAAAAACAATTCTACGGAATCCGGTAAGCGCATATAAAGTTTAAAAGAAAAAAATTCCGTAAAGTATTTCAGCAATTATGTAATTTTCATGCATCGTATTATCATAACCTCGCTCTGAAATAGTTTGTTTTTCTCGCCTGGTTTCAAATCCTTCCGACTCTCGTGTTCAAAGTGGCAAGAGGCTCGACGACATTTCGGGTCTTCCGTGTTTATTTTAACCACTCGATTTATATCGCGTGTAGTTACTAAAATAGCCAAAAATCCTACAAGTTATTTTAATACACGATGGAATACAGCGTCAAAGAAAGAGAAAGATGGACAAACCGCAACATTTTTCATTTTCCTCTTTTTTTCCCGCCTGACCCAGAAATGGGAGGAAACGAAGCCACGGGCGATGTTCCCAAAGCTGGATCCAAGGAAAATTGCGGCCTCACCACTGCCGAAGCTCTGGAAATTTTGCACAAAGACATTGGACGTGTTCTCGATGATTACGAGGACGAACGTAAAAGAAAGAAGTATGCATGCTGTTTTTGTGATCTTTTATCTCGATCGTTTTGTCGCACGTTTTCTCATTCGTAAACATTTTGTTTTTTCACCTATTTAGAAAATACAAAGCTCAATTGAAGGATGCTTTGCACCATCGTAGTCAATATACGACTCTGTGCTGGACTTCGGCTGTTGCGCTACTCGTCAATGCGGCTATCCTCATTGTAGCGTCGTTCAGCAGCATGGAACCAATGTGAGATGGATAAAATGAATCAACGTGTCCATGACAATTTTATTCGACCATTTTTCATACATACAGCAATTATTTTTACCAACGGGACAATTAAAAATGCACGAAAAGAACAATCAAAATACCATCATCCGGATATCAATTGAAATACCATTGACGAGAAATTGTTTTTCTTTCCATCGCAGATATTCTGCACTGCCTTACGAAGGACTGATAATTTGTTGCCTCATAGTTGTAAATTTCACGCTAGTCGTGTCGGACAATGTGCTACGTCACAATGAAATACCTCACAGAGTGCGTCATCTTCTAAAAAGATTAGAAGGTACGTGAGATTTTGCAAACGTTGACGAAAAATCGTTTTAATTTGATGCATTAAGGCTACTTTTCTAAATTTTTCATCAGTCGCGAGAACAGTGTGCCAATGGGACTCGGAGAACTATCCACATCTGTGCAGTCCGTTGTCGCCCTGCTTAACATTACAGTGGACATATCGCGATAACGTCATTGTCAATTTGCCATGGGCTCTTCTCGTTGCCGGGGACACGATAGTCATAAAGCCTGGGCAGCAAGTGCCCGGTTATTGCACTCCGTGCGAGGTAAAAAGTATTCTTTAAATTACGGGAGATGATCGATTCTTCATTGGCGAAATTTCGAACAATAATATTGCTTTCGTCTTCACACGCAGCATCCAGACGATCCGGTTTTACACGCGAAAGAAGTGTACAGTCCGCCGGTGCACAATGCCAATGAAATATTTTCGACGCCCCAGGGCAGAATGCCGTTGAGGAACAAAATTTATAAGCTCCAGGAAACTCCGTACTTGGTTAATCTGAGAATGGCCCTGGATCAGGCACTCGACAGGCCAGTTACTTATCACAATCGCGAGCGTCATCTCGTGATGATTTGCTGCATCGAACAATTGATTTATCCGATATTGCTGATTATCGTTATTTTGGTGAATTTATTGCGATATCTTTATCTGACGGAGTACGTCGGCATCGGCCATTGGACCGAGATATTTTTTCTGCAGCCGATAGCCGTTACTCTGCCATTGTTGCCGATAATATTTCCCGCATTTTGGATTCTTCTTAATTGCTTCGGTATGGCGAGATTCAAAGCTCTCTTCAAGCTCTATCAGTCCTCGAAGAAAATGCAGGTTCGTATATTTCATAATTCTCGAAAGAATCGTGAAAAATTGCGAAAGAAACGGAAAATATTAGCTTCTTTGCATTAATCGTTCATTTTTTCGTCTATTTGAGCCTACAAATAATACATTCAGTTCGTAGATCCCTTTGAGGATGCCGACATTTCAGGACCGAATAGCCCCGAGGTAGTCTACAATTGGTCCGAATTGACGGAATATTTTATCGACATTTTATTCGGACGAGAAAATATGATGTCGAGATCAGCGAGCATACTCCACGTTTTAGGATCCGTTACGGTATTTATAACCCGAAGGATGAACCAAGCTTGCCCGCGTGTGTTCTCCAACGATCTCAATAACATCGCGTAAAATCTCCGTTTTACGAAACGTTGCTAGGCACTGTGCTGCATCGACAAAAAGGGTATTCTCTCGTGGCCGAATCCGACAGCGGAGAAAGTCTTTTTTCTCAGGAATTCCAACACCGTGTCGCGCACTTCGAGCACCGTCAGCCTCGATAAAACCGCCGAGATACCGTGTCAGTCTGAGTCGAATAAAAATGAAATAAACAAAATGTCCTACGTACAACACGGTGAGTAGAAAAAAAAAGTTCTTTTCCATCGCTCGAAAAATTCATGAATGATATTCTCCTTGCGACGTTTCTCAAATTTTCCAGACATGTCGCATTCGGTCGCGGAAGTTTTGGACCTCACCCACGATCACGCTCTGCCGTTTCGCCTGCAATTCGACGATCATTCGTGGCGGCAGCATCTGAATTCTCTCAAGCCCCTGGGATTGGCGATTTTGTTGAATACGTGCAACATGGAGACGCAGGAGCATTATTCGCAATTTTGCTGTCACGTTACGTGCGAGGCGCTTTACAACGAGAATCTCGTGCCTGTTACTAACAGACGGTATGATCTCTTTTCAATGATTTATTCCTCGTCGTTTGTGTTTTTTTTTTCTCAGTTTCCTTCATCGCTCATTCGCTTTGCTTTTTCGTGCGGGTGTTTTTTTTGTCGACATTTTTTTTGCCATCATAACAAAGCTGCTTTGCGCTGGCTGTGCCCCACCCCGTCGCGTTTGTTTACCAGTGAAGAGAATAAAAATGCTAAAGTGTACTCCTGCGCTGTGAACAACTGTAACTAATGTCGTATTATGAAATAATCTGTCGAAGACGCCAGAGCAACATCTTAGACGATAAGAGTGGGTATCGAGCAAAAGACACAATGCAAAGTTCGAGACAGATCTATTTAGTCGAAGAATCTGGATGCCTGGGACAGATGTGGTCAGTCAAACAAACATTTATTTTTTTATTTTTGTTTTTATCTTGCTCCTCCTCTCTATTACGCTGTCTCTGTCTTTTTCGCTCTCTCTCTCTCTCTCTCTCTCTCTCTCTCTCTCTCTCAATAAATAATCTTTCTCAACAGAATCTTCTCATTAAAATCTTCCGGTGATCGTACGAGCAACCTTTGTCTTTTCCAATATTGTTTTCATTCGACGATAAACGCATCACTCGCATTTAACCGATTTTTCATTTCCCTTCATTGCAACATTCACCCCTCGTATTTGCGCGAAAACATTGTGAAAAATGAATAATCGGCGTTCTTCTCCACAGGTGTCTCTGTGAACTCGCGAAGCAAATTGGATTTCAAGACAGAGCCCAGGATATATTTCAATTGGAGCAGCAGCTTTCGACGTTTCGTCACGTAGTGAGTATCGACCGAGAGATTCTTCATTTTGCAGAGGAAAAAAAGGTTGTATCCTCGTGCGGTACAATTTCGCGATATTCGATTTTTCAGCAACCGGAAATGGTACGACGAGACATAAAATTTGCCAGATCCTTGTCGATCTCGACGAAATTGAAGTTCCCGTTTCCCCACATGGTCGCGGTTGTCGTCAAAGAAAAAAGCGGCGGTGGTTTGCAATTACTCACTCAGGGCACTGCCGACATAATTCTCGATTCGTGCATCGAATTTTGGGACGGCCACGATCTCTGCCCGTTATCCGCCTCCGATCGAAAGAAAGTCCAAGACTTTTATCAGCGTACGAGCCTCACGTCGTATTGCACCGCGTTCGCTTACAGGCCATTGATTAAAAGCGTTAGTAATAAATTTTCAAACATTTATCTGGAACTGCCGGCGGATAGCAAACATTTGTACATGCCACATAGAAGTCCGACACCGCTGCCTTGGGATTTTCGCAATGTTTTGGATCCAAGAGTCAAAGGAATCCTCGGACAGTTTCATTCGACCGGTGAGTTTGCCAAAATGTCGTCGTTGAGCGAAATCATTTCTGCGATTTCACGCTTTTTTTTTAAAGATTCGCTCTTGTGCAACGACAGCAAGGACGAGGAGATCAACGACATTGAAAGTTGCTTCGAGCTTCAGTGCAATCAGGTTTTCATCGGTATGGTAACGATGCAGTATCAGGCGCAAACGGACATGGTAATTTTGAGAAAATCTTCAAAAAAAAAAAGGAAACGATGATAAATAACGACGAATTACGTATTAATCCTTGATTTACCTTAGGTGCAATTGATTGAACAATTGGAGAGGGCGTGCATTCGATTCGTTCACTTTAGCAAAGAGAACGAATTGAGATCGCGGGTGTTCTCGGAGAAAATGGGTCTGGAGAGCGGTTGGAACTGTCACATTTCGTTGCTCAGCGAAAGGGCCAGGTATTTCAACATCAATTTTCATCGTTAAACCGCTCCATCGTCGTTTCTCCCTCGTCTCTCCACATTGGTCTTTTTCCTCATTTCGAAAACGAGATAATGTCGCTTTTGATGTTTGGCTTTTTCGTCTTTGTCGAAATTTTCCGATCGGACGATATATTCACCGCCCGCCCACCGTGCGATTCATCGAAATATCGCGTACATTTTTCCGGGGCACTGTACGATATCGCGTTTTCCTTTTCGTTGCAATATGCCATAGCAAAAATCGAGTCGCGAATAATGACACGATTTACCGAACACGGCAGATACCATTGACGATTTGTGCACGTGCATTGCAGGAGACAGCAATGGCTGGAGAGATATCCGCACTTGACTCGACTGTATATGTTTGTCTATATTCGTTATTCATCAGTTTCATTAACATCGCACGTTTGACTGTTTGATTCCCCACGTTGCAAATCATCGTCGCGAAATATTTTGCGATAAATACAAACGGACGTTTTTCTCATAACACGAACGCCCGCTGCCGACAATAGTATTTTCGATTCGCCAAAACTCGCGATAGTTTATTCGATAAAAATGACTGTTTCCGAGTTTCGTAAAAGAATGCCGTATGTCACGTACCTTCGTGCGCATGTTTTCGTTTGTTTGTCGTTTTTTTCGAACGTAAAACACCGAACGTAACTAACATGGCGTGAATCAGATCCGAAAGTCCGGTGGACTGGTGGGTGAGCCAGGCAGCAGCCATGTCCTCACCGACAGCTTCCACCCAATCTCACCAACGCAAACAATCCTGCATGGACGAGGCGAGCCACTTGCTTAACCGCGTCTGTCCCCGGTATGTTAATATTTCACGATTTTGCCGCTTATTTTTTCGATTCTTTCATCATTTATCAACAGACGTTAACAGATTGTCGCTCAAAGAAGCCAGAGAAAAAACGAAGCACGATTCTTCATGGTGTTTATGCATCCGTAAAACGATCATTGCGCGAGTAATTTTTCATTTGTTTTTGTTGGTCCGGATGAAAACGATATTTTACCGGAAGTTTGCCTTCTCACGAATGTGCTCTTTTTCTCCACGATTTTCCAGTTCAAATCTCGATACCAGCAGAGCGATGAGTATGTCAGCACCGAGTGCGATAAATACCGATTTTTCCACCGTTAAATTCGACGACGAGGCTACAGAGTGGCACAACGTTGAATACTCGCAGGCGAAAAGTGCAGTCAGTCAGAGGTTCGATAGAACGATTTTTTTTTTTCATAATCACAGGATAAGAATAATTTTTTCATCGTGTGCAGTATTTACGGCGATCCATTTGTTTTGTTTTTGTTTTTGTTTGACTCTGTTGCATGCCAGTGGCGATTTACTCGAGAAGAGACGTGGAGAAACAAAATCGTCGGCACTATCGTAATTATTCATTCATTAGTTTCACGGTTTCGCCGCGTTTTTTTCCGCTTCCGGTTAATTTTTGGCAACTATCGAAGAGTCATTATTTTTGCGATTATTCACTAACCATTCGGGATAAGCGTCGAGGAATAATTGCTTTAACGATTTTTTCGAGTTCTACCAACGGTGAATATAACGCGATGTTGCTTTTCGCGTGATTTTGACATTCAGGGAACCCGACACCGTGAGAAGCGAGGATAGCGTGCTCGTTCAGTGCGTCGACCTCGGCTCCGGTCAGGAGGCTTGGAGATCACTCAGCTGCCTCACGGACAGTACGGAGCAAAGTGCTCCGGTTAATTTCGATCTTTCCAACAGGGTCGGTAGTTTTCTGAATAGTAACGCGAATCGCTCTTTTTCGTAAAAATTCGTTTATTATTCAACGTTCCGATACGTAAATTATCGGAAGAAGAGAATATTTTCAAAATAAAGCACGAATCAAAAAGCTTTCGTAAATACATCCGCCGTAGAAAAAAAAAATCATTATCTTCGAAAATAAAATGTTTTTCGCAGACTTCAACTTTTCTATTTTTCGCTTCAGGCAAAACTTCCTCGTGGGATCGACAAAATAAGGCCGCACATTGAACTGATCGACAACGTGCCGCTGCTGGTTTCTCTCTTCACGGATTGCAACACCGCGGTAACGCGCGAAATGTTGCACATAATGCAAGATTACGGCGAGGTCGTTTGCGTGCTCGGCTCGTCAGCGAACGCCGAGAACATGCCGATATTCATGCAAGCGGATGCCGCGTGAGTCAATTGAGGATAATTTCGCATTTCTCGATAGTCAAAAATGGAAAAAAAGCGAATCACGAAATTATTCCGTTTTCGTGAATTATTCTACTCTCACGAAACAGCCGGGTATGATGTAACTCGTGTTGTAAGTCGTGTCGCAATCGATTTTAGCCTTAACCTCGGATCGTAGACTCTGAGGACGCATGATTTTCCGTCGACTAACGTGGAAATTTTGATACGACGATTTCTGCACGGTTTCGTAGTCCGGTGAAAAATTGATTTTTCTATAAACGCCCGAGTTGTCAATGATCGCAGTGGGTTTTTCCGATAGACCGGGATGTCGATAAGATTCACGCGCCACGGTGGTTTTCTCGATCGGCGCTGTTACCGGCCTGCTGGAATAACGATATTTCGCGCTTTTCGTTCTCACGATACCGGGATTCATGTAGGAACTCGCGTGTACGGTACTGTTTTCCATCGGCCCGTCGCCGCAGCCCAATCGCCTCGTCGGACGACAAGTTTTCGCTCTTTCGCCGTTTGGCCATCTGTAGGACATTTTGTTTGTCGTATTAACGTCAATTTTGCGGTTAACGGGTTTTCCTCCGATCTCGGATGCGATTATTTTCCGCGTCGTCGCAACACCCGGCGTCATGTAAGAGGACGAGTACGTGGTGTCACTGATTATTTTCGACGTCGAACGTTTTTTAGACTCCCGACAAATCTGCGCTCTTGCTCTCGATGGTTGGACGTAAACGACGTTATCCTCGCGCCGACTAAACAGGGTCTTTCGCTTGTCATAATTGCAATTTTTCATCGGCAAACACGCGATATCCATAGTTCTCCTCGACACGTTGACGAAAACAGGAATTACGTCACGCGCGGTGGCGAAAAAAGTAGCTTGATAAAGTTGACAATCGAACGTGCGAGTTTTTCGATTTGACATCTTCGATGTCAGTAGCGAAGGGGGCGTTGGAACGGGCACGTTCGGTATTCACCGGCAGCATTGCAGGGACTGCTTGCTGCTGCGCTCGCTGTACCGCCGGTGAATATCGAAATATCGAGTTTGAGGAATAATTCGCTTATTCTCCGATACATAAAAGTACCGGGGTTATTTTCCCACGGAACAAAGATTAATTCGTTATTACGTGATGTTTTCACGTCGTTTTAATGTCATGCGCAGAGTCGGCGTGGAACCTTTGTATCCCCAAGTGTGCCAAAAAGTGCCGGTTATGAAGCAGACGAAGGAAAGCCAAGAGCCGACTCCCGTCGATCTCAGCCGAGCTTTAAATTCCATCGCTTGCTCCCTCAGCGTCAGGAGAGAAGATCCCATAGCTATTTATTACCTCATAATGGAGGTAAATCGCGCAAATTTTCCGATGCCGCATTCGTCGAATCGACAGTTTGCTCTAATGAAATTTTCGTCAGGCTCGCGACTACATGAAGTGCCTGTGGAACTGCGTACAATTTTGGGTTTGCTGCATGGTCACCGTTTCCTTCACTCAGGCGATATCCGGATTTTTGTTGTTGCCACCCTTGTTCTCGGTCGGCCAAGTCGTGTGGCTGTGTTGCTTGATCATTCCGCTCCTGTCGTTGTCGATGATCGCAACACCATCCGACGGGACGATAATGCAAAGAGCCACTGGAAAAAATCAATGCGTCATAAGTGGACAGGTCAGATTCGATAACAAGGGCGATTTAATCATCGGAATTTCAATCGATCCCCGCTCCCATCTCTCTTGATCGGCGTATCTAAGAAAATAATAAAATGTTTATGCAATATTCGGTATTCGCAGGTCGCCTTGTTCGTCATGTGGTGTTACGGCACGAAATTTTTACCGACTGTTGTAACGATCGTCATAGCACAGTGCGTCTCGTTGATAACTCTCTGTCCGGTTTACACTAAAATCAACGAAAAATGCTTTTACGTTTATCCGGATGCGGATGGTGACACAGTGACGTGGGGCGGTTGGGGCGAAAAGCCCAACGTGATCGTCGCCGTTCAACATTTCGCACTGACTATTATAGTTTTACATTTTGGTAATTTGAATATCCGCGGAGGGTGGTAATGCGCGTTTGCATCCGCGGAGGGTGATGATGCACGTTTTATTGATACTTTTTTTTGCTTATTTCAGTAACGATATCCATGAGCTTCGTTCATAGAGAATATTCGATTTGGAGGAAATTGCCTTTCAACAATTGGGCCTGGGTGCTGAGCGCATTCGTCGTGTAAGGAAGCAATAAAACAATAAGCGATAAACCTCCTCTGGAATGAAAACATTTGAGTCTGAATAAAAAGATGATTGATCATTGGCAGGCTTGGTATTCAGGCGACATTTTCGGGAGTTTTACTGACTGACTTTTGGCGCGAAGAGGGACAAAAGATACAACAATTTCCGCTCCACTTGCCTTTATTTTTTTTATTGTCCCTGCCGCTGGTATTCGCCGTTAACGAAATGGTGAAATGGCAGGAGATCAAGTGAGTTTTTTTCTTCGTTTTCTTTTTCATCCTCAATAATGAAAACACCAACGGGAATTTTTGTTCCTCATGTTTTTTTTAGAGTCAACGTGAGATATCAGAAACGCGCTCGTCTAGAATTCGGCACGAAACTCGGTATGAATTCTCCGTTTTGATCGATTCGATCGAAGACGTCGCACCCGTCGAGGTCACGGATTAAATTAATGCCAAACATTACCCACCGGTGATTCATATTTTTCTTATTTTTGTTTTTTTTTTTACAAAAACCAATGGGAAAACGGAATACGAATTAATTTCCGTTGTATTCGAGTGATAAAATGCCCGTTTCGCCGAGTTTTATCATCGTTCTGCGGAGAGAAAACGAAAAAGACTTTTCCGTGCCGTTAACGAATCCCGTATACGTTGATTTTTAGTCTTTTTTCTAATTATCCGAGTCTCTATTGCATTCTACAGACACACGCGCTTTTTGTTCATTTTATTCGATTGAAACCGCTGTACGCTGTTTTTTCTAGATTCGGAAAAACGCGAGCGTTTATTTTTATCTTATTTTTCACGACCAAACAATTTTGTGTTTCGCATGTTAAACGGTTATACGAACAGGGAAGAAAACAGCGAGCCAACCTCACCGGAAGAAACAACGAATATTTTTCTATGCCGTAAGACGCCGAGCGTGTCATTTTTGAAATTGTGATGCATCATTGAGCCTTATCGTTCATAGCCTTTACGTAGATGGACAAACTGCCATTTGTTTATTCAATTTTCGTTCACAACCGTACGTTGTAGATAGGGTACGTGATCCAGTTAGCGTTGCAAATGCTAATTTGAAAATGAAGCATTAAAAGCATTTGCGGTGGCAAGTGGATGGCACCTGTAAAGATTAATTACGTAGAGAAAATAAAAAAGAATGAATGTCGTATTTTATGGTTTTCGCGTTGCGATTTGCATTCGATTTTCGTTTTTAGAATCGTAAAGAGAACACGAGCATAATTTTACGAAAAGAAAGTTCGGGAATTCGGTCCTTTCTCTCGCTGTCTTCAACCCCGATGCGACTCTGATGGCGAAATATGGACGGTGAAAGAAAGGATCAATGAAAAAACCGGTTGAATTCCCCAAAGCACCGTATTTTGAGAATTTTACGATTTTGTATGTAACTTCCTTTTATCACGTGCAATACTAACTCAGTGTTACGATCGTGTATAGAACTTGATTATCGTCGTTTACAAAAAAATGTATATGATGCTCCTTTTTTGTTTTTGAAGCATTATTCTCGTTTTGGGAGAAAGTACAATTGAAACAACGGTTTCAATATCGCATGTGATCGTCGATATAACTTTGAACTCTGTAACGATAAATAAAGTATTTCGAACGTTATGAAGTGTCCAAAGAAATCAGCAAATTGTTATTATTATTGGAAACACCGTCGCGATTTTTTCGCAACGATATAATTACAATAATCAGGAAACAACGCGAATACTGGAATGGAATATTTACAAAGATTACAGTTATTTCCTCATATAAATCTCATCTGTTTACACTTTGAGTGAAAATAAAAACAGCATATTCTGTACTGCGAGAATAATTGTAAACATTACGGCGCAGTACATGGCTTCGTAAAGTAACTTTGGTGCGAAAACGGTCCATACGAACAAATGAAATCTCTGAATGGTTGCGAGAATCGTGTAAAAGGCGAAAGTTGAAAATCGCCAGAGGATGACTTTTCTGTTTATGGACAAGATCGTCTCGATGTAGCTGGAATGAGAAAGTAATCTTGAAGAACATCGTTTCCTCCTCGATGTTTCATCGAAATACGGCTATCTTGTCGTTGGCTTTCTGTTCATTTTATTTACTGACCACTTTGAACGTGCGAATATCACGCTGCGATGTATCAGCATCAAATACGCCAAAACGGGCGCGGAATAAGTATTTATCGACAAGAATATCCCTGTCAGGAGAGGCCTGTAACGGTCCATTCCGACGTAACCGGCTGCTACGTCGATCGTGCCCAAGCTGTTTGAATTTCCCTGCATAATTGCATACCAACGTTTCGAGTTTGAGCAACGATCATTATTATTAACATCAGCAAAGATGCAAATAAATACTCGAACGGAAAATCGTTCGAAATTACCTGATAAAAGTAAAAAACGTTTCCCATCAGGATATCGAGATACATCATCTCGTTTTTGTCGTTTTTTCCAGTTTTCCATGCGTCGTTTATAACGCAACTGACTAATACTTGAACCGGAAGTAGAATGAGATTGTGCGGTCGATGCAACAGTGACGAGACAATTATCCACAGTTGGAGAATGAAGCGTAAGAATAATTTCACGAAAAGTTTGTTACTCTCAGCGCGACAAAGTCGATAAGCCCATAAGAGAGTATAGAGCAGTGTTATGATCCAGAATATCTCAACTTCCACGGTGCCGCTGTTGAACGGTAAATCACGCTTTATTTCCATTTTTATTTCGTCGCGTAAAAAGAGATGACGAATAAATTGTCATTGTTTTTGTTTCAAAACCGAACGATCGAGCGGTACGTGAGTTGAGTCAATTTTCAAGAACAGTCGCGACTTGCCTGGACCCGGAGAAGAGTGGAAAGCCGACGACGCTCTCGGTCGCCATGTGCCGAAGATATATGCAAGCCGACATTCCAACATGCGCGATCAAAGTTTTCTTCCTGTACTTTTCATCCTCGGAAACGTAACTTATCCGTACAAGGAGTCCGAGAGCTGAAAGCAAAAAACGAAAACGGCGTCTGTGATGAAAAAACCTCAAAGATCCGAGAGGAAAAACGAAAAAAGTATGGAAAATTTATACCGAACACGAGAAAAATCGTCATAGTCGTGTTATGTGGCCGATCTCTGAGCCATTGCGCGATGTCCGGTGCATTCGCGTACTTGTTTCCGGTGCTGTTTAATTTTCTCAATACTCGATGCAACCCGAGACACAGCAATATTTGAAAGCCAAATTTTCTGTTGTAATTATTTCTCGTGTCATCGAAAAACATAAGCATCAACATCGTCGTCCACAAAAAGTACCACGTTTGATGCTCCTCCTCGACGAAGCTGCTGCTGCTGAGACTCGCGATATGAGCGAGCATACACACGGGGAGGAAACAATCGCGCGGACGAATATCCAATAATCGTTTTTTCAGGGAGTCGGTCGAGAATAAGCTACCAGCGAAATAGCTGTTTGACGTGATGATTAAAAAAAAAACAATATTCAACGGAAGGTTTTTCGATTTTAATGACGGTGGGAAATTCTCAGGCTCCCAGAACGTTCTCAGCAGCAGGTAGGAAACGATGCTCGCGATTGTCCAACAAATTTTCCTCTTTGTTTCTCCTCGTTTCCAATTGTCGCCATACGCCACGATGTAAATAATCTGAAATAGAAGTAAACAGTCGTTGAGCGATTTCGTTAATTTTTTTAGAATTCGCGTACGCCGGAGATTCAATCGCTATTGACCCTACATGTGACATGAAAATCATTGCAACGGTCATTGCGTGAAGATCGTAATCAATCGTGGTGCGTATTAATAATTCCTTCATATTTTGCAGAGCTTTGTCGTACAGCGCGAGTGCTCTTGCGACAGAATCAGCCTCCTTCCGACTCGTCAACCACTTCACGTGAAGCTTCACAGCATCTTCGTAATACTTGTAGGCTTCTGAAAACATCGTGAGCTCGCACTGCGGCAAAAAAAATCTTCGTCTCCGAATTTCGGTGTAGAACGTGAATAAATCTTACCACTTGTCTCGTAATGAGGTATGGTTTTGAACATTTTCAAGGTTTGCTGGCTGTTGTAATAAAGGACGAAGAGTTTTGTGGAATCCGGCAGATTATTCAGCAAAACGGGTGGGATGCTTCCAACGTTGCAGGACGGTATCGGAGTACCCAGCATCAATGACAGCGCAGAAGCCACGTCGACTTGATTAATGCGATTTATCTGTTGATAGTTGGACGAACAATCGACGCCGACAACGAGAAAAGGTACGAGCGTTTCTTCGGGCGTCGAGCCGCCGTGTCCGCCGGAATCCCTCATCCCGTGATCACCGCAAATTACGAGAATCGACGGTAAACCATTATCGTTCTACAAAACACCAAGTCGCCCCTTTATGAAAAACAAAACGCATGATTATTGTCGGTCGTTCCAAAGAAATCAACGTTGCTCGTTGGGACTAACCCAAGCTTGTATTTTGCTCTGTATCTCATCGATAATTCTATCCATTTCCCTTAGTTTCGGCTTTATCAGAGGACTGAAAGGCCCGGCGATATGACCGATATGATCGAGCCCCAAATAATGAAGAATCAACAATGACCAATCGTCCTTGGACTCCAATTCTTTGGACAAGTTTCGAGTCACGTTGTTATCGACCTGTAATTCATCGTATTATTTTTTCTCATCGATATTAATTCTATCTTTTTGTTATTACAGTCTGTAACGTGAAAGTCCTATATCTTCCTATACTTGAGTGAAATCGTTGACGAAAAACGATGTCGTGCCCTCGTGTCGCCCGAATAACCCGGGAAATATCTTCAACCACGTGTCGTCGCCATAAAAATTAATTACGTGTCCATGTTTCTTTGCCTGCGATAAAAAGCTATCGCCGGAAACTGGAACGTCACCGAAATTCAACGCCACGTCGACAAAGCTCGAAACTCTGCCGGTCATCATGGCCTGTGTTACAAGTTTTTTGTCAGGATTTTGCAAAGATTCAACATTTTTTGCCGAATTACATATTCATCGTATACTTTTTGAACAAATTTTTTTTTCGATACACTCTGTTCGCTACCTTTATCCTCGGCATCGTAACGGTAGGTGGATCGCTTTTAGCTTGCATCAAGCACGAAGAGTTACGTCTTATCAGACGGTTAGTTACCGGCATAGCGGAAATTCCAAATGGACCGGAGATAAAATCCCATCTGAGAGCATCAATTACCATGACAATAACTTTACTAACCAACGGTTTGTACTCTTCATTTCGTTTGATCCTAAAAAAAACCATCGTTTTCCATCGGGCGAATTTTTTTACATGACGATGTTTATAATGAGAGTTGATACTCCGAAAGGGTTAGACGCGGAAATGAATAGAAATTATTTGGCAAAATTATGCGAGTATACCTGACGTGCTCCACGTGATCAGGAACATCGGTCATCGTAGCGACATCGCAGATGTGATGGTTGAAGGGAAAAAATCCGCACAAGAAAAGTAACGTAGCGGCGAACGCAATTAACAGAGTGTAATTGAGAAGAAGATGACGTCCAATATTTTTCACTGCGAGAAAAGTAAGGATTAATAACTAAAGTCTTCGCTTTTGAAAATTCGAGAACGTATATAGAATTATAACAATTGATTTAGCTCACTCGTGGAAAACTATAATTTCAATATTTATTCATATTCTTTATAACAAGTGTAACTTTATTTAGCATCTCTCTTATTATCATCAACATAGAGACGCGATTCAGTACGATTCTGTTGGCGGTTGACACCGCGAATATTTCGGCGGGATCGAGAATTTGCAGGTGGTCAAGTTAGGTGAAATACCCTGTATATTTTGGCCCGAAACCAACGGTCTAGTAATGTCGCACAAATTGGCACAAAAAAAAATACACTCTATACATGGTGCACATATATTCCAATAGATGTCGCATGTGAGTCGATAGGGGCATACATGTTTCGATAGATTGCGCATAGATGGCGCGACATGCTTCAATCGACGGACCATCTATATGCCACATACATTTTCAGCGACAAATATATGTGCTACATTTAAATGATAAGTAAGCTTTGTTCAAGTCGCACATTTATGTTCAAAGAGCTATTTTTGTGCTTATTCCGAAGCAAGCGAGTTCCCCTTCAAATATGTACTCACTATAAACTATACGAAAATTTGAATGCCATACATATTTTTTAGAAAAGTTATGACTATTCAAGACGACTGTAATCGAAATTTGGAAAATACGATTGAATCTTACAATAATGAACGCGATGATAAAAATCTAACCTCAATCGATTAAAGGTCCTCCCCCCCCCCCAACTGCTATAATTTATATGAAATGGAATGAGATCTGTTTTGTTAGGAAGGTTATGAGGATTCGAAAAGTCAGACTTTGGGGGGAAATGATGAATCTCGTTGTTTGTACGAAAAAAGAATCTGAAAAAAATCATGACAGCACCTCTCCCAGCTAGCTACAACGATCTGTACTAATCCGAGTCGAATTGAAACGCAGTGATGGTCGATAGCGCTAAGGAGAGCGGTTGAAAAATTTCCTTTTCAGATCGGATGATGTTCGTCTTTCTCTCAGATCGAGCCCGAGACGAACGTCCAAGATGCACACGTTGTTCTGAAATATGCCCCGTGGAGGAATATCGCGGTGTTCATCGGGTGTATAGCGCCGCTCTCCGACGCTCAACTCGTAGTGACCTTGTGGCATTTGGTACCTGGCTGTGCCAGCTTAGTAAAAACCTCTCATAGAAGGATCGAACGGGCCTGTACACGTCCACAATATATCTCAAGAGAGATACGTATACGTTCATGGTATACAAGTATATCTCGAAATGTATAACAAAAGTGAGGTACCATCCCTCGGATCCTCATGGTTTTTCCACAGAGTTTTACCAAACCACCCGACCCCCGCCACGTTCTTTCATTCTCGCTCTTTCACCTCCAACGTGCACTTTGGAGCGTTGTCGTCACACCGCTTAACATTCACCGACGACGTGACGTTGGCCTCTGGCTATGAAATATGCCTCGCATGAAACTCTCATATGCTCTCTTCGTATTCCTCCCCCTTTTTTTTCTTCCCCCCACTCTCACTCGCTTTGGCGTTCCTCCTACAGCTCTCATTCTCTCCTCTCCTCCTTATTCTCTCTCATGGTCGTACCACCTAGCGATGGTTACCGCTTCCAGAACGATATAGCATACACAAGTATGTACGATAGTTAAAACGTGTGTATCACACCAGACGCGCCACTAGTGTCTTCTCTTTTCTCATGAGCGATCCGGGCGCCTCGTGCATCTGATGCGCTTCATACCTGTGGCAATGTCGACCTTTACCAGTATCCCGACATCGCTTGAATATTCACCCGGGTTTTACAAAACGAACGTCAACAATTCTGGTCCAAACTTTATAAAATATAAAAACAAAGGAGCTTCAAACAACAATACAGCAGCCTCTTGGGAAATGCCCTCCTTCCTCCCTCGATATTTTCGTTTTCTCGCAGGATTCAAAAAACTTTCAAGAACAAAATATCACGGGCAAATATGACGGGCTTCGTTATCACGAAGACAATATTTGTTTCATTTTCGTGTACTTGAACTTTTATAAGAACGTGACGGAAAGTGTTTACTTTCTAGTTTGATTTTGCAACGGTTTACTTTTTGTATTCCTTCATTTTTTTCGCGTTGCATCGAGAATCGTCGTATTCATCGGAGAATAAAAAAAAAAGTAAATTTCGTATTTTATCATTAAAATTGATTCTAGCATTTCTGCTTATCCTCGAACGCGGGAACGGATAATTAATCCGCGTGTTGCTTCCGACCAATTGTTTTCAATATTGTACTGCTGCAAACTTCTCAAAACAGGTTTTGTCACGGACAACTAATATAGAAACACGGAACATAAACGCGGAGATGTATCTCTCTCATCCCGTCTCTCATGTGACTCTCTACCGCGTTTTCAACATTTTATCACGTAGCAAAAGTTTAACATTCGGTCGAAATTTTCACTGATATTTTTCGACAGATTGGTCGTATGATAACAATAAGAAGAAGACAGAAAGAAAAGAAAAACAATGGCGATGTTTTTCCGCCGCTCTGTATAAACACGCTCGTATAATCATCGATTTGCCCTCGAGTTTGATGGAGAAAAAAAAAATGAAAGGCTTCTCGTGGCATCCAACGCTGAGTCTTCTTTTATCCGTACGTCAAAGATAGTACGACAATCGTACCGAATGTCGCTGCTTCTATCGATAATTATAGATCTCTTCCGATCGCCGGTAAAAGCTCCATGCAGGGTGTGTATATTATATACGTTTACTATATACGTATATAGAATATATGCATACTTAAAAAACACCTCAAGGCCCATCCTGAAAATTCTTTAGACACTCCCGTCGTCATCCGTCGATCATTTACCGACACACATAAATCTGTTTATTTCTCTTTTCTCTTATCGAATGAATGATTTACAAGCCGTCAAGGATTTGCGGTGGCATGCGATTCTAGAGCACAAATCGGTGTCTGCATTTACCGGGAGGCAAGAAGGAATTCCATTAGGCCCATAAATCGGTAGAGCTCGTCGAGTAATCAGCATATATACGCGTCGTTATATGCTCGGGTAGATATATATATATGTATAGTATGCGCACACACGACAACTGATCTTGGGACAAATCAAAATCGAGTGGGAGCGCATTACAACGTTTACGAGCGATTTCAGCCCGAATCTCTGCATAGGCCCTTATCTTGCGTTATTTCCTCGCCAATTTTCTTTGTTGATGTTGCAATAGTCCGTACAGAAAGCACAGCGAATGATTGTATGTTCAACGGGTTAACTACGACGAGTGAAAAAAACAATTCATTCGCATTCGTACAACGAATACGATCGAACGCTCTCATTTTTGACCGGCGCAAAGTTAAATCATTAGTCACGTTTATCTATAGCGCGTATCATCTACTTTTTTACTCAAATTCAGGAAAAAAACAGAAAAAAATAACGAATGTACAGACAACAACATGGTCCCAGTTGCGACAGACAGAATGCCAAAGCATGAATCATACGTGTAAACAGAAAAAAAACAATCAACGAGTGTGAAATCTACTGCGTGTTATTAAAACGCGTTTAGCCTCCCTCGATATGTTGAACATAGATGGCGCAGTTTCGAAGTTTTCTCCCATAGCTTGAGAGCGATGAGAACCACTTATTTTGGAATCAGGTAGAGAGAAAACACCTGCTCGTTTTACGACTAGGTTTGAGCTTAACGCCGTTGCACTCTTCAGGCCCCGAGAGCACTATGCACGAGACTGAGTTTTTCGATCTCGGAAGGATCGAATCGTCGATATACAAGTTGAGTCTACACAGTCACCCACAAGTTTTCAGGAAATAAATTCAGCGGTAATGCTGGTGCAATAAACCGTGAAATGGATCTCCGCGTACAGCAAGGTGCGAGAAAACATCGATGCAACACAAAGGTTGGTCAGTCTCGCGGTAGATCAGGATTTATCTCGAAAGGACTGAACTAACCTCGTGTACATTACGCCTGCCTCCCTCTTTCGACAAAGTTCTTTCATATTCATGCAACTGTCGAGCTGAGAGCGAGAAAAGCAAAACCCCGTTGGTAAAAATGACAAACGCGAACTACGAACTTGGGTTTACGGACGAAAGACGGAGAGGTTAGAAAGTTTGCTCGTTTTCCAGTGAGAAAGTACATAGAGAATAAAGACGTAAGATTCTGGAACGTATGTACGCATATTCGGCGGTGAATAATGCGGCGGTAAACATACGGAACAGGTGCGCGTGTCGCAATAGGCCACTGAGAAAGAGGAGAAGCATGAACGTTCCTGTATACAATTGTCCTATACAACTGTACGAGTGTGTGAGTGATCGGTATATAGCTCGGAAAAGAGGCCCACCGAAGGATGCGAGAGGATCTTCACACGGATCATGATATGAGGCCTTGGACAATGAGGCCCTCTACGAACCTTCTGCGCTGGTACGAAAGCAGAAAGTGCGTGGGGGCGCCGCAACCACGATTGGTCGGAACGCCGGTTCGAGCGCTGTGTGTCGTTCTCAGCGGGTCTTTCATGCCTTCCCTCTCTCGTTCTCTCTCTTTGTATCCTTTTCACTCTTGCTCGTTAATCGGCAAAGGAATGAGCCACACCGAAGCGAACCGAACAGAGAAAAAGAGATGGCAGAAAACAAAGAGAGAGAGAGAGAGAGAGAGAGGGACCCGATCGGCTCGATCGCCATGTCGCCGTCATCATCGTCGTCGACGTTACGGACCCATCGTTCCCCGTCCGCCAGTCGCCTGCTGACCGCGACCGCGTTTATGTCGCGTCGGGCAGAAGCAACAAGAGTTATGGACTGACAAAAAAAGTTTAATAAGGACCAACGTAAGAGTTAATACCCCCTTCCCTCCCCCCCCAATCCCGCCGCGTGTCATCTCTCGTCGGCGTCAGTCGCGCGATCAACGACGCTCCGCGATTCAGGCGCATCGTCACATCGACGCCGGTAGAACAAGTGTCGTGAATACAAAATTACTCGTCCGCAAAGAAATACGTTTTGTTTTTATCGCAAGAAAAGTACGAGAGCTCATCGAGTGACTGAATTTGTTCGCGCTCTTCCGTTAAAATTAATCCCTACTCGTGCGCGTTTACAAACGACTTTCTCCCCCTTCTCCCCCCCACCTCCGCACTGCTTTTTGAGTCCTCATTATACTTGCGACGAACGGCGCTCAAAAAGTATATTTTTCGCCGCGTACCCGAGCGGTTTTACAACGAGTGCGCGTCCGCAAGCTCGGCCGAAACGAGCGAAAATATATAAACGATATATTTTCCGTCCGTGTACGTCGATCGTGGTGTCCGTGCGTATGGGTCCCGTTTCCACCCCTGTATATCCTCATGGAGTTCTTTTTAACATCGGGCGAATACACACAGAGTTAAACGCGATAAGAAAATTTCAATTTGTTCATTAACTCCGTAGATAATATAGAGTTGGAGAGCGCGGCGTCAAGGTGCGAATAATAAGTAAAGTGGTGCGGTTAAGCGAGCGTGTGAAATAGGGACTAAGGGGGCGCGATGGCGGTGGCTTCACCGGCCCTGCCGGTCACCAGCGCCGCTTCCGGTACCGTGAAACAACGATGCCGTCGTTGTTCCTCGCCGTCGTCGTTTAACGGGATTTTAACGCGCACGGAACGTTCGAGAAGGCGGAATTCCATCAACATGAGGAGGACCACGATCGTGAACATGATCGGTCCTCTTGTCCTTGTGTTTTTTATCGCGAGAATCGACTATATCGCTGCCGCCACCACCAACGTTCTCAGTATGTACTCTAGATCATATGATTCGATTCGAAAAAAGGGACTAAATTGTCCGTATTTTGAAAAAATAATGTATCAAACGATGCGCTATCGAAATCGATGTAATTTAGGGTCTATTGAATCCCTCAAACGGTAACTTTTTTGTCGATCAAACAGAGGATATACGTTTCCAGCCGAGCAAAGAATTTCCGACAAAAATACGTTATAGCGTTCGAAACTGTAAAAAAGAATAGTCCCGTGATATACATGGCTCGTGGAAAAACGAATAATAAAAACTGGAAAAGAAGAAAAATATTAAATAATATCATCGAGTGTCTGATTGGTATCAGGACCACCCAGAGATAAACGAGGGCATAGATGTGAAATCTGATGGTTCGAAATCGGTAGACGAGGTCATCTTCGCGACCGAACCATTGACTCTCCGATGACCGCGATTAACATCGTGATCTTTTCGATCTTTCGGTCCTCGGCGCTCGTAGAGCGATGGTTACAATAATTGAAACGTCAGTCGTGAAAAGAACGCACTTGTTGCTTCGTTTCATCTTCGTCTCTCAACGATACACTAAAGTATTTTTATTTCATCCTGTATATGGGCTCTGCCGTGTTGAGACGAATTATGGTAAACATTCCCAATTTAATTAGTTTCTCCCTCGAATCAAGCTGTCGGCGTTCCGAGAAATAATTTTTAAATAAATACAATAATCGCCCGAGGGTTTTTCGAAACTCGGCAAATCGTTCAAATCTCTTCCTGTGCATCAGCCTTCCACTCGTCGCTCAGAATTTCTACCGCATTATTTCTACCCATATAATATAATTCATGAATTCCGTAGTCAAATCAATGTAGTCTTTCCTGGTTTTTTTTCTCTCTCTTTCTTTTGTTCTCTCGACGAGGATTCCCTCATTGCACAGGGGACGTGTAGAAGCGCATGTATACACACATTTACACGGACGTTATGCATCGTGATTTGGACGGATAAGAGGTGACCTCGTTCGAACAATCGATCTTGCCGGCTGACGGTCAAGCACGTCATTGAACGCAACCGTTTTACACTCTCAAAGTTATTATTTATTCTAGATAACCGGAAGTTGCTCCATGTATTATCATCAATTTTCGTTTCGGTTGAAGAATAATTGTATATTATTGACGAGAAATTTTCAGTATTTCCGTAGGCCATTGTTCCGAGTCTCTACGGTGAGAAGATATTTTTTGTCGTATTTTCACTGTGGGAAGAACGAAAATCTTTCCTGGTCCAATTTTTCTTGAATATTTCTACGACAAACAGCACGACGCCTCATGGTACGTCGGTACGATGACTTTTTTCGTATTTAAAAAAAAATTGGCAAGCTCGCGATTTTCATTACCGACACATTTCGTACATAGATCTCATATCGACGTTGGTCGTGAAAATTACCGACACCAAACATTTTTTTCCAACGAGCCGCGCGCAGCCATGCGGAATTAATCCTTTCGCACGGCTAATACTCACGTAGCTGCTGGAGACCTTGAAGTTTGATCAACTTTGTGCAGAGATAATTTTCGATATTTAGCGCACGATCGATCTTAATTTTTCGTTTATTTCATCGTCGCAAAGTGCGACTGAATTACAAGCCGTATGTGCATGCATAATTGTTCGACGCTCGAACTATAGTTATCTGGAGATCCTGCCTTTAAGATCGTTATCTACCGTCGGACACGCACATGCGCATGTACACGAAAAACATAGATAGATATATAAACACACACGTTAATAAGAGAGCTAAATATATCGGTTCTCTCTCCGCGAGAGATGCTTGGAGGTTATGAAACCGGTTTTCACGTTTTCGGATCCTCTCTATAATCGTACACGAGCGCACCCATTAGGAGAGAGAAAGAAACAAAAAAACTGTATATAGCGGCGTCGACCAGCGATACATGCCATTTGCAAACCCTCGTAGTTGATGTATGCACATACGAGTGTTTGTATATTCATCAATGGTACACGTACGAAGTGAAAAGGACGTATGAATGACTTTGAAGAGTTTATCGGCGAGTTTTGTAAAATAAACGTCGACACCCGTTGTTCGTATAATGGCGATTAAAAAAATATTCTCGAAGAATCCAGCCATGCGCGTATATGAACCATGCCCGGAAATCCCATGGTGATAGCGCACACCGGAATGCCATCAAGATGGCAAGTACCTTCCTGTTTTCGCAGGGAACAAACGTGCGTTTCCATTCTCGATGTTGCATACCTTTTTCCCGCGACATTTTGTCAGTCGCGCCAGCGAACGAGAACGAGACGTGTTTTATTTTTTCATGCATTCGAGCCTGAGACTTTGATAATTCCTCGGAAGATCATTAGGAAAATAAATAGAAAGACTGGTGGAAGGTCGCGTGCTCCTCAGCCGCGAGCTCGCAGCGCCCTCTTGGCTCTCGCGGGCATGCTTTTCTCGCGCCAACCCGTGCGGAGTTATGTACACATAAATGCGCATATAAATGTAGGCTTCTATATACTCTCGCCAGTTTTCAAAGCTCCTGGCGAACGGGAGAGTCTACCACACGACTAAACCGGTTTTCCCGTCGGTGTCTCGCTGCGATACCGGCGGAGAAAAACACACGGAGAATGAGAAAACTCGAAATGTCCGCGGGCGCTTTATTACGCGCGCGTACGTATCGTATACGTACGATGAGCAGCTTCCCATCAAAATCTCAAAGCGTATAAATGAATTTAGGCCTTGTGGTCGCTGTATATCTGGCACCAATCATACATACGTCTATGTACATACGCGTATATATATTTTTAGCTCGATACGTACGTATTGAGAGACACTTGAAATAAATCCGTCAAACATAACCTCATTCATGTTCTACTCGTCTCCCATATATATATATTATAAGCATTTATGTATATATGTATGTATGTAGACATATAAAGCATCGTAACACGAACACAAAAGGCACACACCTGTTGATCTTCGCTCGAGAACTTTGATTCTTTATCAACATCGCCGCGTACGAACAACAACGAACAGCTCAAAGTCATCAATGCTTGTACTCGAGACGCAACCGTGTCCCTAGATAATATACGTGAGCGTCCGGCTCGGCGCGATACGCGTCCTGATTTTAACGCAACGTGTAGCATCTACACCTGCGATTCATATACATACGCTACATTTTTCCCCAACTGAAGCGGATCCTTAATGAATATTATTATTCCTTAATTATCAAAACCATTCGATAACAGTAAAGACACTGAATTATTTCAAAATATAAATACTTTTATTTCGCAAATTAATTTCACAAATTTTGCCGGCGCTGTGTCTCGGGCTTGCACGGTCTTTGATATGCGAAGTATACTGGAGTTTTTTCAGTCTCTCGCGCGATAAATTCTTTTCAATGTTTTTTTCTTATATACGTGCTTCATAAAATCGCTAAAGCAGCTCGGGAATAAACGAGGTTGCAGGCCGACGGTTTCTTTGTTCCTCAACGCGTTAATCTCGTTGCGAAACCTTGAGAATGGCGTACATGCTTTTATTTATATTGTTTTCTACTTTGATTTTTTTGCTTTTTTCAAGAAACGAAACTGTGACAATCTCGCGAGTCCCTCGCTCTCTCATCGCCCAAGCGCGAAAGAGAGCCTCCTCTCTGTTACACCTTGCTGGAATACTCGATTTTCTATTCAAAGACCGTACGTTCTCTCTTTCCCTCGATGTACACGTGACCGTGAAACCCGAGCTGAAAACTAAATTGTTATATTCGCCATACGACATTTCAGCTCAACGGTAAAAGCCTTCGACCGTACGACCGAACGTAATCTTTTTTCTCTTTATTTCTTTTACTTCGGCGAGGCTAAGATCGTCCCCGGATTAGACACGTTTTTTTCTCCCTTCCTCATTTGCGCACCGAGTTTCGGTTGACCCAGAGCTTGCTCGCGGAAGCAAAAAAAACAAAAAAAATAAAGCACAAAGAAACCGCGAGTTTCAATGCACGGAAAGGTCCGTGAACTTGTCCTGCCTCGATCCGCTTTCTCTTTTTTTTTTCATCCGTTCAATAGACGAGTGTCTCAAAGCGTTGCCCAATTTGTATATATACGAGTGTAAAAACGCGTAAAGACAGAAGATGCAGCATCCACGCGAGAATTTCGCCAAGTGTGAGAGAAAAAACGCGGACGGATAGAAAATTTGAAATAAAAGCTGGAAAAGTTGGAGAGGAGTTGAGAGATGGTATAAAGAGCGAGAAATTGGAGAGAGAGAGGAGTCGCGATGCGTATAACGTTTTTGGTGGCTCTTTTTCTCTCCGGCGCAGGATGAGATAGCAAGGTTCGTTGGGCGCAGGTAAAGTCAGTAGGCGGGCTGGGGTTCATTCACCTCGGACTAGCGGGCGACCGCGCGTATAGCGGGACCATGGCTCCAATGGTCCCCGTGTACACACACCGTTCGCGACTTACTCTCTGCTGTATACAACGCACAAAAGAGAGAGAGAGAGAGAGAGAGGGCGCTCGCCTATACTATACTTGTATCCGAAGCAAACGCTTCTCTCGCTTATTGCTCCTACCATCTTATCGACTATATCTCTCTGTACATTCTGTGGTTCGAATATAAGATCATTTGCATCCTCGTGGAATATACATCGCTTTTATGTGCAACTAACGAAATGCTCGGAAATGCTTTATTATATTTTGAAAAAGAGAGAGAGATATATATATATATATGTGTGTGTGTATATATATCTTCCCCGATTTCGACTGGGATATGAGTCCGATGAGTCTGTAGAATTTTCAACGATGTTTTGAAAGTTTCGGATGTGCTTGGCACTATTTTAACTTGCGATAGCGGTGGATGATTGATAATTAACGACTAAATGACTGTATGAGTTATTGCGGGTGTAAAGTTTTGTTTACGATATGGCTTATCTTTTTTTTCTCTAGAGTTTTTGAAAGACAAACTATGTAATTCGAAAATCGTTTATAGCCTAATGGGAGAAACGAGACCTTTTGTTCGAGAACGCATGGAGGGGCGCGAAAAGAAGAGTATTGGAAAAAAAACTTGTTTTGGGGAGTTGAAAAGAAAATTTTTGTTTTTTTATTCGCGTTTTATCAGTTAATTTATATTTTCTCATCGAAATATAGAGTTTTCGGGAAAAAGTCGATGGGTTTCGTAATCAGCGGGAAATTTCCGATCGGATAAGACTTTGAAAAATAGAAAATTTGGAAAAACAAAATTCGGCTCGTTTTTCGCCAGTTTTCCAGAAACCTCAAAAAGTCGAAATTTCAAATGGTCATAACTACGGTTCCATTTGTGCTACATACATTTTTTGGGGGGTTTTTGGAAAGCCCTCGAGTAGACTTAGAGAACGGTGCAAGTAAAATGTCGATAGCTAAATTCCTTCACCCTCAAAATCGATGTTGAAAATCGGCGAAAAAAACGCAAAGGGGTATGTATGGAAAAATTGGCGAAAATCGATGTTCCAACTTAAAAAATTCGCCAAAAATCGAAAAATCAAGATATCGACATGAATCAAACGGCATTTCGAAGCTTCAACAATCGCGAAGAGAATAAGCACACGTTTGAGAATCTACCCCAAAGGGGAAAAAAATGGCAACCCTTTTAGTGAATCAACTCAATCCGGCAAAAAATGGGAAAAATTTTTGAAACTCAAAAATTATTTTCAATGGTCTATATCGATGTATTTTTTCCCGCTGAGTACGAAACACACCGGTATTTCATCGAAAAACCGATATTTTGGTCCGAAAATGCAATAATATGAATATTATCAATAAATTACTATTTTCTCATTGAAATTTTGAGTTTTCGGAAAAAAGTCGGTGTGTTTCGTAATCGGCGGAAAATTTCCGATCGGATAGGCTCTTAAAAAATTGAAAATATGAAAAAAAAAATTTCGGCTCATTTTTGCCCAGTTTTCCAGAAACCTCAAAAAGTCGAAATTTCAAGTGGTCATAACTACGGTTCTATTTGAGCTACATACATTTCTTGGGGAGGTTTTGAAGAGCTCTCGGACAGACTTAAAAAATGGTGAAAGTTAAACGTCGATAGGTAAATTCCTTCGCCCTCAAAATCGAGGTTGAAAATCGGCGAAAAAAACGCAAAGGGGTATGTATGGAAAAATTGGCGAAAATCGATGGTCCAACTTAAAAAATCTGCCAAAAATTGAAAAATCAAGGTATCTCGATGAATCAAACGGCATTTTGAAGCCTCAACAATTGCGAAGAGAATAAGCACAAGTTTGAGAATCTACCTCAAAGGGGAGAAAAATGGCGATCCTTTTAGTGAATCAACTCGATCCGGCAAGGCCTTAAACTGAGTAACCCTGTTCCCTCCTTTGCAAAGTATGACTGTATGTGCAATGACAACACGAATCTGTATTTACGTACGTGCGAGTCCGTTACAGACGCAATGCACGCGTTCCATCAGTCGCGCTCGCAAGAGTGCACGTTCGCACGAGCGTGTGTATATATGCACTTTACAAAGACACCGACCTATAGCAAGTTCTCGCCGGAATAAATCGGATGCGTAATGATCGTAGTTATACTCGATCACAGTCGCAACTAAATAATGAGCTTTACATCTCTCTCTGCATCAAGATCACAAGCTCTAATGAGCTTTACTAATAAAACCCCTCTCCCGATAAAACGCATCACACTCCTCGCTGTTCCGGGCAAAATCTTCCAGCCCTTCCTAAATTCCTTCAAATTTTTTCCAAAATAACGTTACCCAAAAAATCGCATTTCGGTTATCGCGCGAGCGACGAAGGCCGATTGATTCCGATGGCTGTATACGACTAAGATAGAGCCTGTTCGGGCAGGATGGAAGCGTAGCTCGACATCAAAATTTTTTTTTCAACGCCGAGTCGCGCTGCGGAGGTGAATATTGCCGCGGAATTTATTCCTATATTATAATAATCGTCGAAAATCACGCGGTTATTTTTGCATAATATCCTCAGCCGGCGAGGTGTTCTTTACGTAACATATAGCGTGTATCCTATATATTCTGCCTACTGTACGCTTTTTTTTATCGCATCCAGAATTAAAATAACAAAAACTGCGAGTCATCGGATTTTATCATTTTTTTTCGTTGGAAAAATTCTCTTCGTGCGATTTAAATTCGCGCGAACGATTTCTCACTCGTAATCATCGTACGGCGATGATATTTAATCGTCAATAAAAAAAAAGGAAGGTTCAGGATTAATCCTGTGAGAAAATGGCAATTCCGAAGTAAACCCACGCATATACACACACACCAGCGAAGCGTGGAGTGAGAGTCGCATTTTTCCACATGAGGATCTTTGTGATATACATATATATGGGGCATTCCACGCCGAATCGACCACTTTCGAACCCGACCCCTTTTGATTCTGCTGAAATTTGTCTACGTTGTACGATCCCACTCGAAACGTTTTTGTGAATTTTTTCAAAATTTTTCACCCGATCGTTTCGAGTGGGATAGTATGATTACGAAAATTTCAGCAAAATCGCAAGGGGTCGCGATAAAAAGTGGTCGATTCGGCATGAAATGCCCCATATACATATATACGTCTCTAGAAGAGCCAAATAACTTTGTTTAAAGGCTAAAGTCGTCGTCGAGTAAAACTATAAGCGCGAGGGGTCTTATGGTGTATAATCGTGATGATCTCGTGGGTGAAAGCTGCGGAGTTTTCCCACGGCGATGATGAGCCGCCTCATCCTTGTAGGAGACTCGCGTACATTCTGCGATATATCGTCGCGAAATGCTCGTGCAAACTACGAATAAGCTACGTATTAAAGAGCACGTATATCTCGGGAAAAGGGCTTTAATTAAAAAACATAACCAAGCAGAGTAGATTTTACCGACTGAAAATCCGCCCAAAGCCACTTTGTCGGTGAATTATCGACGTTTGAGGGCATGCAGGTACTTTCGAAAAATCTCGAAAATTTGAAAAATATTTCGGCCAAATCGACCCCGCATGGGGTTAATAGCGCTCGGGCAATTTTCAGTCACAAATCGCCCTCTAATAGCTCAATGCAACGTAACGATCCGCAGTGAAAGAAATGACGCGAGTAATCGTTGTATCATTAGTGGCGTCGTTAGTGAACACTCGTCGATTAAGAGAATTATATTTTTGTCGCACTGTGAGATGTTGAACGTCAATCGAATTTCGCTCGTCACTGAAAGTCCAGGTGATCATTTGCGCCATTCAAAAATAATGAATTATTCGTTACCCTCCGAGTTTCCCTCTCTTTTACCGAGCGAGAATAACAGCGACGAGAAATTCTACAACGCGAGGTTTTATCGTATACATCCGTATTTTCTCAACGTTCATTGCTGTAATGAAAAAATGCTCGAGCGTTGAGAATTTTCATGTCAAATTTCACCTTAATGTCTTCATACTTTACTGCGAAACCGACAGATGTCATAACAACTTGCACTTTTACCATATAATTATAATTCAGCAAAAATGGCATTCCTCCTCTTACTCCGGTTAAAATTATAATTGTGTCACGGAGCTGTTTGCATTTTTTTCGTCGCACAGTAAAAAGTGCCTACGTTCGCCATGTATAGAGTTTTCGTAATCCGCGGGAAGAAACAAATTTGAGAATCGTCGTAATTATTAGCGAACGTCAGCAGACTCTGCCTTTTTTGCGCGAATAAGGAAAATCTATTATGCGCGCGAGGCGCGTTCACCTCGTGTCAATTCCCTTAGATGGCGCTGCGGTCACTCTTCTCCGTCCCAAATTTATATGTGTTTATGTCGATTCAATCCGATTGAATTTTTCCATTTTTCATTATACGAAGGCAATTATAGACAAGAGAAGCTTCGTACATACTTTCGCAAAGGTTGCAACTTTTGAAGCAGGAAAATACAATTTTCCGATTAATCAAGAGTCTTTGGAAATTCGTCGTAATAAATTCGTCGCTGTCGATGTTTTTTCCACTTTTTTTTTTCGTTGCTTTTCTTCACACAAATTTCCACGAAGCGTCGTGAGAATCAGAGATGCAGGAAGTTGTAAAAGTGTATGTAAAAGTATTTTAAGGGAATCTGCAACGAGTTTTACCAGCCAACGAGCCATGTACGGATTTGCCGCGCCACTTTCAATGAAACGAGCGAATTTCACGTACCCAACGCGTTGCACACCACACTAGAACAGCCTTCTACTATTTATACACATCGAGTCGAGATATAAGGCGAGTCGAAACGCAGCAATTTTCAAAAATACCGCCAAAAGTGTACCGCATGCGCGATAAATACGTATAGAACCTTTTCTGTAGAGGTTATCCAGATCGTCAACAACGTTGTCCATGTGAAAACAAATCGTGTGTAAAATTATAGCGAGAAAGTTTCGAGGAGAGCGAATTCGCCAGTTTTCTTTTGATAAAATCGAGACAATTTGAATAGGAACGACCTGTACATGAAAATAACACCGTACAAGAGTGTCGAGAATTGAAGTCATTGTATCATGAGCTACCGTATTAGTGAATGACATCTCGTTGAGTCTCAATTACAAGCTCAGATCTATGCTGAATCTTTGACTAATGACGTCTCTCTCCGACTCTCGTTCTTTGCTCGAACGGAACGGAAAACACTATCGAAATCGGGACAGGGACGCGATTGCCCCGTTCCTCATCTCCGTACTTTGTATAATACGTGAGAGAATGATCAACATACACTCGCAATCTCGATTAATGCATTTACTCTCGGAGAAAATACGTGTGATACGGAACCCGAGATAACTTTGGACAGAGGTCGCGCCATCTCGGCAATTTTCAGTACTAAATACACGAATTGTTTCGCATTTTATTCAAGGAGGAAACGATAATCGTTTTCTCGAGGAGAAAAATCACAGAGACGCGTAAAAAAACCGTGAGTTTCTCTTTCGTCTCTACTCGGCGAGAGAGAGGTATACGAAAGAAAAACATTAATACGAAAACACGTTTATCATCGCCGTCCGAGTATATCCGTTTTATTTTTCGCGTTCAATTTTTTTTTGTTATTCCCGAATACTTTTATCCTAATTCTGTTTGCGAACGGAAGTAAGAACAAACGAGAAACATTAATAAAGACAAGCTTCTCCGTGCAGCATCTTCTCTATGAAGAAAATGCGAATTACGAAAAACTTGGATTTTTTTCCATGACCTTGACAAAAGTATAACCAACCAAACCAAACAACGAGACACGGCAGCTTTTTATCAAAAGGCTTCCGTCTGATTATTTTCACGTTATTTTGGACTCTCGACGATGCGAATCGTCCCCGATCGTAAAACGAGCAAACACACGTTCGTGGATTTTTGAATAATCTTTGTTTTTTTTTAATCTTTCGCTCAGACTTTTTATGGCAGCTCGACGCATAAATTTTGAGTTTAGTGGCCCGTACACCGACAGAGAGGCGTACGAGTGTACGAGTAGTCTCGGTTAGCGAAGTAGGTAAAATCACACGGAGCGTGGCAGCGCGAGCGCGTTCTCCGTGTTGCTCTCGCTCGCGGTACCAGGCCGCACAGCCTGGCACGAAAGCACACGGAGGCTACACGCTCTTGCTGCTGTTGTTCATTCGTATATCGTCGTGTTTCAGAGTCTCTGCCTGTGTGTGCTGCGCTTCGAGAGACTCCGAAGTCACTCATCCCCCTCCCCCCTTCCCAACCTACAAGCATTTTCTCTTGCTTCAACTCGAGATTCAAACGCAGGCATCATCACGTTCTCGACTCTCGACTGACGGATTTCTTCTTCTCTTCATCGTTATTCCTCCTGCTTTTCACCTCTTGTTTTTCGTCAATATTCCTTCCACCAGCCTCGCCCTCCATGTTCCCTTTTCACCTGCGTCTTTTTACGCATCTCAAAGTTTTTTTTTCGATTTTACGCCGGAGAGTGGAAGAGCACGGATCGTGCATCAATTCTCTCCCGGAACGATTAAAATCCAGGACCAAACGGCTGAATAAATCGCGATGGAAATTTCACAGTTCGAAGAATGAAATGCGTTTTTTTCAAAGTCGTTGATTTTTGAAAAATTCGAGTTTATTGAAGCGGACATAATTAGTTGTACGCAATACGTTTTGACACTAAATCGGTGAAAGAAATTCCATTTTTTTCTATCCTGCCATCGCCTCTGGCGGAAAATCCCAAAGATTCTCGTAAACAAACGCAGGAGGCAGCCAAAATGCTCGAGGAGAACCCATTGAACCTTTCACCTATCACGCCAGCGAATATCGATCATCGAAGAGAGCCAATTGCGGTTTTTTTCCCCCCCTAAACAACAAGCGAGATGCAGAGGTCGTTCAATGTCAAAGAGTCCGCATTTTTTCGCCCCTTTTTTTCCTATCCACGGTTGAATCGAGCGAATATTCATTCGCGTGTGGCTTTGTTGCAGGTCAATTCCCCGGGAATGGATGCTCCGGCGGAATGTTTAGGTGTCCCGAAGGAAAGTGTATCCAGCCGATAAACGTGTGCGATTACAAAAAAGACTGCGAGAATGGCGAAGACGAAATGCAGTCGTGCAGTGAGTAAAAACACAGTCATATATATATATATATATATATACATCGTAATATCGCGATTTTGCATGCGATTATATCCGTACGCGAAGAGCCCGTTCGCGATCGCGAAACACGGCGCTCCTTATTTTCTCAAGATTCCTGCCCTTCTTTTCCTCATTCACGAATCGCGCAAATGCTCCGTCTAACGCGAAAGACGTGTGCTGAGAGGCCCTGAAAAATGGCCCATCGAAATGTCGGAATATAAACACCTACTCGAAAATCATATACGTCGTGTTTCAATCAGCGTGACTTGCCCTTTTTACCGCCAACCGTCGCGATGTATGCGAAATGAGAAATGAGAAATACGTATACACATATACGATACACGAGGAGGATTTTTTACCGGAAATTCGATCACGTATGACCTTGATGGCATGAAAAAAGTCACCTCGATAAGAAACGATCACCGGAAGTCGAAGCCCGTTTACGTGACGATGAATAAGCTGGGGAAGAGGAGGAGACGTTCGATTATTCACGCATCGATGATCGATATTGGGGACACGGGTGTGTTGAAACAGTCGTGTGTGTGTGTGTGTGTGTGTGTGTGTGATGCATGTAGCGTGGATGGATTTTGGTCGCCAAGAGTTCCAGCGATGTAATAACAGACGAGAACGCTGTGTAAGATCGCAATGATCGATATGATCATTGATATTACGCGTCCCGGTGATGATCGGACTGCTGGCGAAGCTACGTAGCATGTTGTGCTATTATCTCGTACGTTCGTACGTGTATATATTTACCATAGCTATAAAATCGTAACTAAAAAAGAAAAACAACAGGAAACACTGGGTTTGCGGAATATCAACTTCCGTCACGCGACGGAACGCGTTCCGTCGTTATACATTTTCGTTGCGCAACCTTCGTCTTCACGTGCACACCGCAATGGTGCGCATTTCTCACGAAATGCCACGAAAATACTTTTCATCGGAGTGTTGTCTCTTATTTCGTTTTTAGAACCCCCTGAATGCGATGTCGGCCAAGCTTCCTGTAGCCAATACGTCTTCAATAAAACGTATTGCTATTCGTTACACCACAAGTGCGATATGACCGTCGATTGCGTCGATGGCACGGACGAGGCAAATTGCAGTAAGTTCCGCGACGTTTTTTTCGTTCTTTCTCGGAAGGAATTTTCACCTCGATATTGTTATTGCGAAGATTGAAGATTTTTAAGACTGTCCTGCTCGAGAACGGTCGTAATGATGAAACGTGCAATTTTCTTATTTTTACGGACAATAATTACTCTCCTGTGATGGTATTTTTGTGCAATTGACAGAGGCATGTTTATTGCATGCGAAATTGGCAGTGGTAATTGCGATAAAAAAATCATCGAGAAAATCGCCACCTGCATGTGTAATTTCAACTTGCAGATTCGCAAGATTGCACGAAACGGTACATAGACAATTGCACTCTGAAAAACCTTGAATTCTGATTGAAAGATCGCGACAGGTTTTCCCAAGCAGCAAACTTGCAAAACGCATACGCGATGATTATTTTTCGCGGCCAAAAAAAAACCTCAAACGTCTCTAAATGCAAATTTCAAAGTCAGAGTGCAAAGACATGCACGATAAAGTGGGCTTCGATCGGATGCGTTTGTTTTTTAAATCGTTTTTGTCAAAGACACCAAAAAATGTTCAACAGATTACAGAAGGTGTCAAGTGACCGACTTCAGATGCATGGAGGCGGGCAACAGCCTCGAGCACTGTATCCCCGAGCACAAGCAGTGCGACGGCTATCTCGACTGCAGGAATGGAAGAGACGAGGAGGGTTGCACCACCGCTCTCGGACCACCCTGCAGACTCGATCAATTTAGATGTAACTCGACGCATCGTTGTATCGAGACTTCGCTACGTTGTAATCATCGTGACGATTGTGGAGACAACAGTGACGAGGAATATTGCAGTAAGTTACCAAAAAAAATTCGCTTCATTTCCGCAAAGATCGACAAAAGCAGCGATATTCGTAAATTCGTATTTTCCTCCAACAGGCTTCCCACCGTGTATCGGCAATCAATTTAAATGCGCAAATTCCTTGTGCATACCGTTGTCTTTTCATTGCGACGGTTACAACGACTGTCACGACGGCTCGGACGAGCACCTTTGTCACGCGGCAGCCTGCACCGGAGACAAATTTACGTGTTCGAAAGGCCTCGATGGAAAATCATCCTGCATACCGCAGACGCTGGTTTGCGATGGGAAATGGGATTGCGCCGACGGAGCCGACGAGAGTAACGCGTGCTGTAAGTCTGAAAAACAAAACAAACACGATTTATCTTCAAAAATCTTGCTTTCCATGATCGTACGAGAGATAAACATTGTGTTCCTCCTTCTCAGCCACCAGCGCGTGCGATAATCTGGCCTGTAAATACAAGTGTCGTGCTTCGCTGACAGGTGGCATGTGTTACTGCCCAAAGGGACGAATTTTGGCCAACGATTCGACGAGTTGCGTAGGCGAGTATTGCTTTATGGTTTTCCTTCGACGAAATCGATCTCGAAATTCGTCAAAATTGTTTTCTCACGATCCAAGCTGCAAAACTCGTTCCAACTTTTCGTGACAAACATTGTGCTTCCGCTGTGCAGACAGAGACGAGTGCTCGGAATGGGGCTACTGCGACCAGCTCTGCGAGAACACGGACGGTTCGTACAAGTGCTCGTGCGTGGAGGGTTACGCGATGCACAGTGACAGCACGTGTCGGGCGTCAGGTACGACGGCGATGGAGCTCCTGCTGGCCCAGGGTAGCGCGATATGGAAGATGGACGGTACGGGAGAGAATCGTCAAGTGATCGCAAACACGACGGGGGCCAGTGGATTGGACTATTTGTACGCGACGGAAACGCTGTACTGGAGCGACGTGAAGACGCGGAAGATACACTCGCAGTCGTTGACGAAACGGGGACGAGACGGTTCGCCGGACGTCGATATATCGTTGCCGGGAGCTTGGTCACCCGTTTCCATAGCCATAGATTTCGTCGGCTTGAAACTCTACGTGGTGGACTCGATGGTGCAAAAGATCGACGTTTTCGAGCTGGACGGACGCTTCCACGGCATCGCGTTGGATTCGAATCTGACGAATCCGACGGATATCGCGCTCGATCCTACCGTCGGTCTCATGTTCATCGCGGACAGCAAGCAGATCGTCCGGGCCAACATGGACGGGACGTCGATCATCCCGGTGATATCGGAAGCTGCTTACAACGTCGTCGGCATCGCCATCGACATCGCCGCCAAGAGAATCTACTGGTGCAACTCGTTGCTCGAGTACATCGAGACCGCGGATTACAACGGTGGGAAAAGAGTGATGGTGCTGCGCAGCTCGCAGCTTCCGGCGCCGGTGAGACTCGCCGTTTTCGAAAATCGCGTCTACTGGTCCGACATAACCAAGCAGAGCCTGATGAGCGTCGACAAGATCGTCGGCGAGTACTCCATACAGACGTTGTTCAAAGTGCGCGACGCCAAAGCCGTGAAGATCCTGCATCCGGTGGTGCAAATGGCCGGCGGCGTCAAGAATCCCTGCGGCAACAATAACGGTGGATGTCAGCACATGTGCATCGTAACGGCGGCAGGCGGTCGGGAGAACGGCCTCGGTTATCGCTGCGTGTGCAACATCGGCTGGCGACTGTCCGGCGATTTGCGCAACTGCAACGTCGTCCAGGAATTCCTCATGTACTCGCAGCAGCGTTTCATCAAAGGCCGCGTTCTCGATCCGGTCATGGAGGGCTTTACCGACGCGATACTGCCGGTAGTGTCGCGACGAGCGCGATTCGTCGGGCTGGATTACGACGCTCACGATCAGTACATTTATTACAGCGACGTGCTGCAGGACGTCATTTATCGGGTGCATCAGAACGGCACGGGGCGAGAAATCGTTCTGGCGAGTCAGAACGAGGGAGTGGAGGGCCTGGCCGTCGATTGGGCGGCCAAGAATCTCTACTACATCGACTCGCGCAAAGGGACGCTCAACGTGCTGAGCACGAGGAACGTCACTTATCGAAGAACGCTGCTGAACGATCTCAAGAGGCCGAGAGCGATCGTCATTCATCCGAACAAGGGTTTTATATTCTTCTCCGAGTGGGATCGTCCCGCGAACATAAGCAGAGCGCACACGGATGGCTCCGATCTCGTTATATTCAAGAATCTCACACTCGGCTGGCCGAACGGTCTCGCCATCGATTTCACCAAGGATCGCTTGTACTGGTGCGACGCTCTGCTCGATCACGTTCAGCACGCTAATCTCGACGGGGGCGACGTGCAAACGGTGCATTCCCGTCTGATAAGACATCCGTTCTCCATAGCGATTCACGAACAGTGGATGTACATAACGGACTGGCGGCTCGACGCCATTTTGCGTCTGCACAAGGAGACTGGCGAGCAAGAGAGCATTTTGGTGAGAGAATCCTTGACGAATCGCCTCTACGGGGTCAAGGTATTCAGTCGCGATATACAATCCATCACGCTGAAGCATCCGTGCTCGATAAACAACGGAGGCTGCGAAAAGTTTTGCTTCGCGATACCGGCGAACGCGACGAATCGTCCACCTGGCGGACGGGCGTTGAATCACGCGTGCGGTTGTCCGTACGGCGAAAAATTGGTCGACGGCGGCAAGTGCACCGCCGATCCGGTGGCCGAACCTCCGGTCCAGGCCTGTCCGAACGCTTGGGACTTTACGTGCTCGAATCAACGCTGCGTCCCGCAAACTTGGGTATGCGACGGCGACAACGATTGCCTCGACAACAGCGACGAGATGCAAAATTGCACGAAACCCACCTGTCGCCCGGACGAGTTTCAATGCGATTCCGGCAGGTGCATCCCGGGCAATTTCCACTGCGACTCGGAGAACGACTGCGGGGATTACAGCGACGAGTCCGGTTGCACGAACGTCACTTGCAGCACGGGTCAATTCTCCTGTGACAACAATCGTTGCATTCCAGCAACGTGGAAGTGCGATTCGGAGAACGACTGCGGCGACGGCTCGGACGAAGGCTTGTTTTGCGCCAACAAAACGTGCGCCTACTTCCAATTCACCTGTCCAAAGTCCGGGACGTGCATACCGCAGGCTTGGGTGTGCGACGGCGACGACGACTGTTTCGACCTTCAGGACGAGAAGAATTGCCCGGAAGTGAGCTGCCTGAGCACTCAATTCGCCTGTCACAATCGCGCGAGCTGCATCAACGAAGCCTTCAAGTGCGACGGCATTTCCGACTGCGGCGACGGCAGTGACGAGCTCAATTGTCCGGAATTGCCGCCCAGCAGGTGTAATCCCGAGACGCAGTTTCAATGCGTCGATTCCGGTGTCTGCCTGCCGAAGAATTGGTACTGCGACGGTGCGGACGATTGCCGAGACAAGTCCGACGAGCCCGAGTCTTGTTCGCGGCTGGAGAAGCAGTGCGAGCCCGGCTACGTCAAGTGCGGATATTCGGTGACGCAACAGTGCGTCTTCAAGACTTACATCTGCGACGGTAAGAACGACTGCGACGATGGCTCGGACGAGGATGCGCTTTTACACGCTTGCGGTCCGCCAGCCTTCAAGTGCGATTCCCATCAGTGGAAGTGTCCGAACGTTACCGATCGATGCGTCAACGTCACCAGCGTCTGCGACGGTCGTCCGGATTGTCCCAACGGCTCGGACGAAGGTCCCGGCTGTGACCTCGCCGAGTGTACTCATCAGGCGGGCTTGTGCAGCAACGATTGCATAAGAACACCGCTTGGAGCGCAGTGCACGTGTCCACCTGGTGAGGAACTCTCCGAGGACGATTACTCTTGCCGGGATCTCAACGAGTGCGATCCACCGGGTCGTTGCTCTCAGACGTGCACCAACACCAAGGGCAGCTTCGCCTGCAGCTGCGTCGACGGTTATACCCTCGAGCTCGACAACCGTACCTGCAAGGCGCACAACCACAGCGCCGCCTTTCTCATCATCTCCAACAGGCATTCGATTCTCATCGCCGATCTGCAGGAGCAGGCCCTCGAGAGAGTGCCGATACACGTGGAGAACGTCGTCGCGACGGCGAGCAACATGCACACCGGCACGATATTCTGGTCCGACATGAAGCTGAAAAAGATATCGAGGCTCGAGAGAGGCGGCGATCCTCGGGACGTCGTCTCGACCGGTCTCGACCTCGTCGAGGGTCTCGCCTACGACTGGATCAACAAGAAACTCTACTGGCTCGATTCCAAGCTGTATACGATCGAGGTCGCCGAGGAAACCGGCGAAAATCGCACGGTACTCGTCAAGGAGAACATAACCCAGCCGCGCGGCATGTGCCTCGACCCTGCGCCGGATGCAAAATGGCTCTTCTGGACGGACTGGGGTGAAAATCCGCGCATCGAAAGGATCGGCATGGACGGCACCAATCGCTCGACGATAATAAACACAAAGATATATTGGCCCAACGGCCTGGCTCTCGACATCGCCAACAAGAGGGTATACTTTGCCGACAGTAAGCTCGACTTCATCGACACCTGCCTGTACGACGGCAGCGGAAGAGTTCAAGTGTTGGCGAGCTCGCATTACCTCCTCCATCCGCATTCCCTCACCCTGTTCGAGGATGTCATGTACTGGACCGACAGACAGTTGAATCGAGTCTTGTCGGCTCATAAGTTCCGAGGTACGAATCAAACGGTCGTGTCTCATTTGATATCGCAGCCACTGTCGATCCACGTGCATCATCCGGTTCTCCAACGAATCACGGCGAATCCGTGCGCCAACGCCTCCTGCGAGCACATGTGTCTCCTGTCACCATCCGCCAAACAGGGCTATTCGTGCAAGTGTTTCGCCGGTACGAAATTGTCCGCGAACGGTCGTTGCGTCCAGGACGAGTCGCCTTACCTGATGGTACTCCGCGGATCGCAGATCGTCGACGTTTCGCTGGCACCGGGTGACAACCGAGCTGGTTACATATGGCCCGTGGTTGGAGTCGAAGGTGGCACTGTCATCGATTACGACAGACGAGAACGTACGATTTATTGGCTACAGCAGAAAGACGGCGACGACGAGAACGGCACGATTTACACGATTCGCTACCAGGATGGCAATCGTACGGAGTTTCCGGATCCCACCGGTGACACGGGCATCGTTGGAGCACCCTCGACGATGGCCTTCGACTGGATCGGCAGGAATTTGTTCATCGGCAACAAGTTCACCTCCAACATCGAAGCTATCAAGGTCGACGGTGAACCTCGTTACAGGACGATCGTTCTCGCCAACGACGGCAACAAAACTTCCGTGGGCAAGCCTAAATCGATATGCGTCGATCCCATCGAGGGTCACGTGTTCTGGATCGACGAAGGCAGCTTCGGCGTACCCGTGAAAATCGCGCGGGTCAACATGGACGGCACGAATTCCCTCATACTCGTGGAGAACGTTAACCTACCGGAAGCAATAACCATCGACATAACCAACAAGATGATTTACTTCAGCGCGCAATTTCCCAGTCTGATCAAGAGCATGACGACCGACGGTCAGAATATCAGGACGATACTGTCCGAGGCGAACAACATAGCGTTGCCGAAGGCTCTGGCGGTTCACGATTCCAAGCTGTACTACCTCGACACGATGCACGAAAAGATCGAGAGGGTCGACTTGCCGGATGGTAAAAATCCCATGATCATAGTCGACAACGATTCCACTCTGAGGACAATGACGATTTACAAAAAACGCGCCAACGGTATGCATCCTTGTCGAATAATGAATGGCGGATGTGATCAAATTTGTCTACCATCCTCGGGTGGCACGAGAGTATGCGCGTGCGGCATGCAATACAGGAAAAGCAGTGACACAAAGTGCGAGGCTTTCGACACGTTCGCTGTTGTGTCGCAGCTCGACGTTGCTCGCGGTTACAGTCTAGAGGGCGCCAAAGAGGCTATGGTGCCGATCACCGGGGCGGGTCATCACATACTCCATGTTGACGTCGATTACGCCGGCAAGTGGATATACTGGGTGGAGTTCAATCGAGGCGTGTGGAACGGAATTTTCCGAGTTCGTCCCAATGGCACGGAATTGCAACCGGTCGTCAAGGCTGGTATCGGTTCGAACGGCATTCGAGGTTTGACCATCGATTGGATCGCTGGTAATCTCTATTTTTCCAACGTGTTCCCTCATGAAAATTACGTGGAAGTCTGCCGAATGGATGGAAGCAACAGGAAGGTGTTGGTGAAGACAACGACGGATACGCCGAGAGAACTCGCGGTGAATCCCATCAAGCGTATGCTTTATTGGATCGATTACGGTCAATACCCGAGAATCGGGAAAGCCAATTTGGACGGTAGCAATTGGTCTCCGATGGTAACAGCGGGCATAAGTACTCCCCGCGATATAACGATAGATCCGTTCACTCACGACGTTTACTGGGTCGATTCGAAGCTCGACGTGATACAAAAAGTATCCTGGTCCGGCGGCAATCAACAGATGGTAAGAAGAAATCTGCCTAACCCGATGGGCATCGCCGTATTCGGCTCGGAGGTTTATTGGGTCGATAGAAATCTCATGACCATCTTCAAGGCGAGCAAATTACCCGGCGATATAAGTCTGCCCACTCGCGTGCGTACGAACCTGGCAAAACTTCGGGACATCGTTATATACGACAAGAACAGTCAGCCGATGGACGAGAATAATCCCTGCGCGAAGACACCTAACGGCGGATGCGAGCAGCTCTGCTTCGCTTATCCGAGAACGTCGGATCCAAAGTGCGACTGTGCGACGGGCGAACTTTCGGCCGATGGTCGAAAGTGCACCAGCATCAACGAGTATCTCGTGTTCGCGACGAGAACGGAAATCCGGGCGATTAATTTGGACCCGAAATCGACGAACGTTCCTTTCAAGCCGGTCACCAATCTGACGAACGTCGTCGGCATCGACTTTGATTACGAGGATAAAAAATTGCTCTTTACGCAGATAAAGCCATGGGCGAAGATCGCGTGGATGCAGGCGGACAATCCATCGACGATGGACATGCACACTCTCGTGAGCAGAGGCATCAATCCAGAGGGCATCTCGTACGATTGGACGCAGAAGAAAGTTTATTGGACGGATTCGTCGAACAACAGTATTTACGCGATGAACATTGACGGCTCGGACTTGGTGATGATCGCCCGCGTTAATCGACCCCGTGCCATCGTCGTCGACCCTTGCCACGGTTATCTCTACTTTACCGACTGGGGTCGTTTCGGGACATCCGGTAAGATTTTCCGCACGACGATGGCCGGTTCTTTGAAGAAGGCGATAATCGAGAAGAATCTCTCGCAGCCGAGCGGATTGGCGATCGATTACGACGAACGCATGCTCTACTGGACCGACGCTGTTAGAGAAAAGATCGAGCGCTCGGATATGGAGGGCGGAAATCGAGAGGTTCTCGTTAGCGCTACGATTTATCCATTCGCCATAACGGTTTTCCGTGAGCAAATTTACTGGACCGATCTTCAGCTGCGAGGGGTCTACAGAGCGGAGAAATACACCGGCGCCAACAAGGTCGAACTGGTGAAAAGGTTGGAAGACTCGCCGCGCAATATTCACGTATTTTCGGCCGATCGACAACGCTGCAAGGTCAATCCTTGCAACATAAGCAACGGCGGCTGCGATCAATCCTGCCACCCGGGACCAAACGGCACCGCGGAATGTAAATGCGACGACGACAGCCGTTTGGTCAACGAAGATCGCATGTGCGTGCCGAAGAACGTGACGTGCGCCTCCAACAGATTCGCTTGTCGCAACGGACGTTGTCGCTCGAGAATGTGGGCTTGCGACGGGGACAACGACTGCGGCGATGGCTCCGACGAGGATCCAAATTATTGCGCCTATCATTCTTGCAGCCCGAACGAATTCCGTTGCAACAATGGCCGTTGCATCTTCAAGACGTGGAAGTGCGATCACGAGAATGACTGCAAGGACGGCAGCGACGAAGAGGGCTGCATTTATCCGCCTTGCGCCGACGGTGAATTCACATGTGCCAATTATCGATGCATACCGCAAGTTCAGGTAATTTTTTAATATCAATTTTTCAAATTAACATTACAATAATTATCATATTCCTTGTTTTTAGCGTTACTCTTGTATACTCCTTTATTGTACGATAATAAAATATGAAAAATAAAATGTAGGATCATCAACAATTATCTTATAAAATCTTGTAAAATCATGTGGAGAATGTGAATTTGATTTTCTTTATTTTCGTTCGAAAAAGGTATGCAACGGCGTCAACGACTGCAAGGACAACGTGACCTCGGACGAGAGTCACGAGCGTTGCCCGAGAAACCACACTTGTCCACCGAATCATCTCAAGTGCGAAACGACCAACATATGCGTCGAGCCTTACTGGCTGTGCGACGGTGACAACGACTGCGGCGACAACAGCGACGAGAATCCGTTGCACTGCGCCCAACGTACCTGTCCGCAGAACAGTTTCCGCTGTCCCAATCATCGTTGCATCCCGGCAACGTGGTACTGCGACGGTGACGACGATTGCCTCGACGGAAGCGACGAACCACCGGACTACTGTCAGTCGGAGGGACGAACTTGCTTCGGCGATTTGTTCACCTGCGACAATGGCAACTGCATACCCAGAATCTACATATGCGACGGTGACAACGATTGCCTCGACAATTCCGACGAAGACGAGCGTCATCAGTGCAGTAAGTGTTCACCCAACCGGCAGATTTCTCCATCGATAACTAAATAATCAGCCGACTCTCGATTAAATCCCATTTTTTTCCTCTCAGACGACCGGAAGTGCGACGAAGACACAGAGTTTACTTGTACAGCCAACAAATTATGGAACCGTGCTCATTGTATACCGAAAAAATGGCTCTGCGACGGTGATCCCGACTGCGTGGACGGAGCCGACGAGAACGTCACTCTCCATCATTGTCCACCGCCGGTACCCTGCGCCGACAATCAATTTACTTGCAACAACGGCCGCTGCCTCAACCGCAATTGGCTGTGCGATCACGACAACGATTGCGGCGACGGAAGCGACGAGGGAAAATTCTGCAACAGCCAGTACAAAAAGTGCAACGCTCAGGAATTCACTTGCCAAAATTTCAAGTGCATCAGACAGCAATTCCATTGCGACGGACAGGACGACTGCGGGGATCGGTCCGACGAAGTTGGTTGCCGTGAGTTTGCAGTTTTTTTTTTTTCGAATATTCCATTTTGCAACTTTTCGTTATTCACTCTCGGTATTAAAAGCTAGAGATGGCAAAATGACACGGTGATTGTTCGTTGCAGCGGAGAAAGGTAAAACGAACACGTGCAGAAATCCAAACGACTTTCAATGCGCGAACGGATCGTGCATCGATCAGCAATTGGTGTGCAACAACGAACCAGATTGCTCGGACAACAGCGACGAGCCGCCGCATTGCAACGTCGACGAGTGCCGGCACACGGAAATTCATCAGTGCGGACACAGATGCGTCGACACACCGATCGGTTATTACTGCGCCTGTGATCCTGGCTACAAGCTGCTGCGGGACGGGAAAGCTTGCATGGACATCGACGAGTGCATCGAGACACCGCAGGTTTGCAGCCAACAGTGCGAGAACACTCCGGGCGGTTATTACTGCAAATGCAACGAACGCTGGTACGAGCGCGCCGCGGACGAGCACACGTGCAAACGCCGCGACAACATCGAGCCTTGGATCGTATTTACCAACAAATATTACGTGAGAAACATGTCGACCGACGCATCGCGATACAGCGTTATGCATCAGGATCTCGTGAACGTCGTCGCCCTCGACGCCGACTACGCGACGCAGACGTTGTATTTCTGCGACGTCACCGCGAAGATGATTTACAAGTAAGTACTGTTTTCTTTTCTTCCTCCATCGACTCATTATTTTTTGACGATAGAACGGGGTCCCAATGAGATGTATCTTTTTTACCGACAGAGCTCCATTGGCCGGAGGTGAAAAAGAGGTGGTCATACGACACGACAGCCTCGGTCTCGAGGGTATAGCGATCGATTGGGTCGCTCGCAAGTTGTACTGGCTCGACAGGCACGCGAAGCATCTCGATGTGTCCGAGCTGGATGGCTCGAAGAGAAAGACCCTCCAGAGCGGTATCGCCGATCCTCGGGCGATCGTCGTGCATCCCGGCACTGGATATTTGTACTTTACTTCCTGGCATCTTCAGGTATGTCGCGAATTATCATTACGACTTGTTCGTGTCGAATCGAGCAATCGGAAATGATTGAAAAATCCTTGTTTTCGAAATACACAGGCGTACATCGGTAAAATGGGTATGGACGGAAGTAACTTGACGCAAATTCTCACGTGGGAGGATGACATTGCGTGGCCGAACGCCCTTACGATCGATTATTTCACCGATAAAATATTCTGGGCCGACGCGCATCTCGATTACATCGCGTTTGCTGACCTCGAAGGCCACAATCGACGCATCGTGCTATCCGGCCCGTCGGTTCCGCACGTATTTGCCATAACCGTATTCGACGACTCCATCTATTGGACCGATTGGAATCTCAAGGCGATAAGCAAGGCTGACAAGTTTTCCGGTCAACATTTAACGATACTTCGAAACACGACGCATCGTCCTTACGACATACACGCCTATCATCCGCTCAGGCAGTTACCCTACGCTAATCCGTGCGAGAAAAACAACGGAGGCTGCTCGCATCTCTGTCTCATAGCGCCGCCCGTCAGTTCTTATCTCAACGAGGGCTACGGAGTGCCCGGAGTTACTTCCTACAAGTGCATGTGTCCGAATCAGTTCAGCCTCGACAAGGACGGACGCACTTGCGTCGCCAATTGCACCCTCGGGCAGCATCGTTGCGGTCCACCCGAGGAATCGTGCATTCCGTGGTTCTGGAAGTGAGTGTTTTTCCATTTCACGAATTTAACGAAATTCTCTTGGGAGAAGATGAAAAATGTTCGTATTTATTTCCTTCTTTCAATGTTTTCTTTTTCGCTCGTTAGATGCGACGGGGAGAAGGACTGCAAAGACGGTACCGACGAGTCTTCCGAGTGCCCACCCCGCGTCTGTCGACCCGGTGCTTTTCAATGTGCAAACGGTAATTGCACGTCGAGCATCGCCGTGTGCGACGGCAGCGACGATTGCGGCGACAATAGCGACGAGAAAAATTGTTCGCACGAATGCGGCGAGCTCGAGTTCAAGTGCAAATCGAACGGTCGTTGTATTCATTCGTCGTGGAAATGTGACGGCGATACCGACTGCAAGGACGGAAGTGACGAGGATCCAGCAATTTGTCGTGAGTATATGACTGTGGAGTTACGCTTGTACGTGATTGCGCGTATTGTACCGTAAATGATTTGCGGAAATGAAAGAACGTCATCGGCAGAGTTATTGTCGAAACGTTCGTTCGAGTAAATCCAAGAATTTCGAGGAGCGACCGGAAGTGAAGTCGTCGACAAAAGATTCCTCCCCTTTCAGACCCGAAACGTCCCTTTTTTCAAAGGTTTTCCATCTCGGAAGGGAAAAGCGGAAATCCGGGAATTTATGGAATAAAATCTTTACAGAAAATTGTCATTTCTATGAATTTTATTTCGTGCTTTCTTTCACAATTCGTACATTGGATAAAAGAAATGTCAAAAGGGCGAAATTTATTGACCGCAAAATGTCGATTGGCAGATAATCGTACGTGCGACGTGAATACCGAGTTCAGCTGTACGAACGGCAAGTGCATACCGAAGCTGTGGATGTGCGACTTTGACAACGATTGCGGTGACGACAGCGACGAGCCAGCGTACATATGTCGGCAGAGGAATTGCACGACAGGCTGGCAGCGTTGCCCGGGCCACGCGAATTATCGGTGCATACCAAAATGGCTGTTCTGCGATGGGAAAGACGATTGTCGCGATCGTTCCGACGAATTACCCGAGAGTTGCCCAAAGTGCGATCCCGCGACCGAATTCAAATGCGGCAACAACAGATGCGTGCCGAAACAATGGATGTGCGATTTTGCGGATGATTGCGGCGACGGCAGCGACGAAGCGGCCACCATTTGCGAAGGAAAGTATCGCGATTGCTCGAGATCGGAGTATCGCTGCGGCAACGGAAAATGCATCGCGTCGAGATGGAGATGCGACAACGAGGACGATTGCGGCGACAACAGCGATGAAATAGGCTGTCACACGTTCGTGTGCAAAGTAAGCGGCGCGATAAAAAAAACTCCGTTGAATTTTCGAGCGGGATGTAACGACATTTTTTTTTTTCTCTTTCAGAACGATACTTTCCAATGCGCCAGCGGCCATTGCATCGCGTCCTATCTCCGATGTGACGGCGCCCGTGACTGCAGAGACGCCAGCGACGAGATCGGATGTCCTCCGAAGTATCCGGGCGGACGCTACTGTCCCTCGTCGCGGTTTCAATGCGCGAATAATCTTTGCGTCTCCATGTCGGATCGCTGCGACGGCAGTGACGATTGCAGCGACGCGTCTGACGAGGATCCCGTCATGTGTGGTAATTATTATCGTTTTTCGTACGATTATATCCGAAGAAAAACGTCATCACGTACGCAATTACGTGGAGGGACGGATGGTTTTTCGAACAATGGCGAAATTTGAGAGAAATTCGGAATTTAATATTCATTTTACAGCGAATTTCACGTGCGATCCTATAAGAAGATTCCAATGTTCGAATCATCGCTGCATACCAAAGTACCAAGTGTGCGACGGAATCGATAATTGTGGCGACGGAAGCGACGAGAACAATCTGACAATGTGCTCCAAGAGAATTCGCCCCTGCGATCCCATCAAAGAATATCAGTGTGCCAATAAGAAATGCATCGAGAGGAGCAAGCTGTGCGACTTCTCGGACGACTGTGGCGACGCCTCCGACGAGCTTGGTTGCCGTGAGTCGTTGAATCATCATTACATGTTATATTCTCGACAATTTCATGCAGTTATGAAAAATAATTAAACAAAACACATTTTAGGCCACTTTTCAAAAATCCTCAAAAAGCAGAAACGTGATTACATTATGAATATCGATCGAATTACTTTCGTGCTTTTTTATTCAGAAAATAATGGGGTAAAGGCAAAAATATGTAAAATTTCGATGCTTCCTTTGCAGATCCTTTCAAACATTGTTATGCAGTTATGTAAAATTTAAAAAAAAACACATTTTAGGCCACTTTTCAAAAATCCTCAAAAAGCAGAAACGTGATTACATTATAAATATCGATCGAATTACTTTCGTGCTGATTTATCGAGAAAGTAAGCGAGTAAAGGCAAAAATATGTAAAATTTCGATGCTTCCTTTGCAGATCCTTTCAAACATTGTTATGCAGTTATGTAAAATTAAAAAAAAACACATTTTAGGCCACTTTTCAAAAATCCTCAAAAAGCAGAAACGTGATTACATTATGAATATCGATCGAATTACTTTCGTGCTGATTTATCGAGAAAATAAGCGAGTAAAGGCAAAAATATGTAGAATTTCGATGCTTCCTTTGCAGATCCTTTCAAACATTGTTATGCAGTTATGTAAAATTAAAAAAAAACACATTTTAGGCCACTTTTCAAAAATCCTCAAAAAGCAGAAACGTGATTACATTATGAATATCGATCGAATTACTTTCGTGCTGTTTTACCGAGAAAATAAGCGAGTAAAGGCAAAAATATGTAGAATTTCGATGCTTCCTTTGCAGATCCTTACAAACATTGCACCGACAATGACAAGGGTGGATGTTCGCACTATTGTCAGAACGTGACGGGCGGTTACATATGCGCCTGTTACCCGGGCTACATAATATCCCCCGAGAACAACAAACACTGCGAGGACATAAACGAGTGTAAAACCGCTGGCCATCATTGCACTCAGCTCTGTACGAATTTCAAGGGTGGCTACTCGTGCTCCTGTCGCAACGAGTTTCAACTCGTTGACAATCACAGCGGCGTTTGTCGCGTGACCGACGACAAGGCGCTGGCTTTGTTCACGGACGGACCGGAAATACGGGCGTACTCGCTGATTTACGCGGAACAACTGCTCGCTGTAGGAAGCGAGAAGAGAGTACGCGCTGTCGATTTTGATCCGAAGCTGGAATATGTTTTCTGGATCGATTCGCACGACAACACGATCAAACGTTCGTACATGATTTACGCGAGAGACGGCGAGGTCAAAACCGGATACGCACAGGACCTCGAAATTAAAAGTAAATATTCGTTGCTTTATATACGAGTAATTTATATACGAGATTACTCGTATATAAATTTGGAAAAACAATAATAACAATATGACGAAAAAAACAGGTGATTCGGTACTGACGGCCCTGGCGGTTGATTGGATATCGGGAAATTTGTATTGGACGGAGATCGACCCGTCGATGAGAGCCGGTACAACGCCGTACGGTCGTATAATGGTCGCAAAATCGGACGGACGTTACAGACGTAGTCTCGTGACACTCGGGCTTGAGAATCCAACGGCGATCGCGGTTAATCCGCAATTGGGTCATTTGATATGGTCGGACGCCGGTGCGCAACCGAAGATCGAAATATCGTGGATGGACGGAAGTAAGAGGGAGGCATTGGTGACGGATAGATTGGGCAAACCGACAGCGATAGCCGTTGATTATTCCATGGATCATACGATTTATTGGACGGACGGTAAGCTAGATACGGTCGAGGCGATCGAGCGTGACGGTTCGAATCGTCGGATCGTGCTCCAGGGTGGACACTTGCATCATCCCGTCTCGCTCGACGTTTTCGAGAACAATCTCTACTGGGAGACGCAAGCGCCCGTGGAGCTCGTCAGGCACGACAAGTTTGGACGCGGCGTGCCGCAAGTGTTGATCAAGGGTATCGCATCGCCCGGTGGCGTTAAAATTTATCATCCACTGAGATACAACACGACGCTCAGAGACCCGTGCCAGAGCGATCGCTGCACTCACCTGTGCGTCGCGATTCCGGGCGGATATCGATGTCTCTGTCCCGACAGCGTGGCCGGACGGAATCCGCAATCGAACGAGCGCATTTGCGACGCCCCCGTGGAAAGAGCGAGACCCGCGCCGAGAATATGCCGCTGCGAAAACGGCGGTCAGTGCGACGTTAACAGCGAGGGTCAATTAATCTGCGTCTGCCCCGAAAGGTCGCGCGGTGAACTCTGCGAGTTCAGCAGCATGCTGGAGACTTCCGGTGGGACCACCGCGGCCATTGTTATACCCATCGTCGTATCTGTACTCGTGCTTCTCGCTGCCGCCGCCATTATTTTGGTACTCAAGAAGAGGCCGTTGTGAGTCGCATTCGTTTTTTTTTGAACGACCATGAAAATCATCAGTGATAATTGATCGACTATCAGAATTTTATGTCGCGTGTTGTCGCGTTGTATTAATACGGTTTATTTGCGATTGAAACAGCGGAAAACCCGGTGCCCTCGGTGGATTAACGGGAGCTCAGAGTGTCTCGTTCAGGCAAGGCAGCAACGTCGAGTTTGGCGGGCCAGCGCACGAGAGAATGGTAGAATCGATTAATCAATTCATCTAATTAATTAATTAACCCTGTACAGATATATTGATCGTGAAATTTCTTCAAATTTATTTATCCAACATGGTGTATTTTTACAAAATAAATGTCACAAGAAAGATACACGGATTCTCGTTACGCAGGAACCACTGGACGTCGAGTACAACCTCGGTGAAGTGAGTGACAAAAATCGCGACTTTAGCAATCCGATGTACGACGCGGTGAACATGGAGACTGGTGGGACAAACGGTACGAGCGCCAGCTCGATATACGAGGTGCCAGCCGAGATGAAACCGTCGAGCATACAGCACAAGGAACCGCCGCAAATTCATCTCAAGAGGCGAGAATTGGATCCGACGCACGTTGATTCGGGCAAGGATACGCAGCATCTCGTCGAAGAGGACAAATCCGAATGCTAAGGGTTTCCATAAATTTTCCAAAAACGTTATTTTATCAAACATGATTTGTGCTTTCTAACTTTGGCGTCAGACACGATCCGATTTGAAACTATAGTCAAAAATCGACCAATTGTACTTTAATCTCGAAATGACGCAGGAGGAGAGAAAAACAAGCGAGAAGAAAATTCGAGATGGTGAACAGAGTGATATTACGTTCATTGTAGAATCCATGAATGCAAACGACTAAATAATACGGAAATGACTCGCCCGAGTGATTGAAGAAGCAAACGCTGCGGTAGGAATAATGTGTGATACGAAACTGGCTCGAAAATTATGAGAAAAAAAGGAAAATAACGAAATCTTTCGAACTTTGCGAAAGAATCCCCAAGAATCGCGAAAGATGAAACTGAGTGGCGCGAAGATTTTCAGCTCAAATTACAATGGTCGCGGATTTATTTTTCTCGTGGTGATGATTGTGATTGTGTCATTATTTGTTTTTAACTTTTTTTAGGTACCATTCTGTAAGTTTTGTAAATATAACGACTGCGAATTAATATTCATGTTATCCATGTACCATAAAAACGCAACAACGTTCCATTAACTTTTTGTTCTATTATTCCCCTCGCACCCTGTTGCCGAGAATGCTATAGAGACACGCGGCGTTCTTCCGTTCTTTTACTTGTTCCTCATATTACACATTCAGCGTGTAAACAATCATGAATTTTCGTACACGTGTGATTTAAATTAATTGGAGCACGGCTGAAAAGTTTAAATTATTTAGTCGCTTTGTCGAGCCAACTTGCGTACGATTCGCAACGAAAGTTGGACAGCAGCTTGCTTTTATCTCGAAACGAATTGGGAATCGTTTATTCCAGTTTTCAACAAACCATTAATTTCCATGAAAATTTTTCCAAGCGTAAACGTTTTTTAAACTTGTGACGTGTTATTGTCGAAAGAAAGGAAGATAAAAGATTTTAAAATATATTCAAAACGGTAAAGAATATAAGTATAGCAAAGGCAAAAGTGAAAAATGAAAGCACGTTGGTTTTTATGGTGAATGGACTCGTGCCAATTCTCGAAAGGAAGATGAAGGGCAGAGCGCGTATTATAAATAAATAAATATATATATATATATAAATTTTTTTTTATTCAACTACTGTTAAATCTTAATAATTATGACGAATGTTACAGAGGTCGATTTTACACACGTTACAAATAAGGGAAGAGAAAACGATTTCTTTTACACCAAGTTCACACGCAACAACGCACACCGTTTCCGGTAGCTCGTTCATCGACGAGATTATACTTTTTTTCTTTTTTTCTTCAAGGTACGAAAGCGAAAAAGAGGAAGTAAGTTTTATTTCACACTGAAAGAAAATCTCGCGAAAGAACGGGGGGGCGGGAGGATGATAGCTCAAATCGCTGATGGAAAAATAATGAATTATATCAATGGAATAAAGAAAAATAATTATATAAACACAAATATATACCCTACCGACATAAATTATGAGAACTCTGGTTATTTTGACTCGAATTTCATTCATTTGTATAGCAGTAATTTTTGATAAAAATGGGCCAACATGGAAAGTGTCCTCATATTTTCTGTCGGTACCGTATGTAACAGTGAAGATATTAGTTTGTACGTATATGCATATGTATGCAAATATATTTTGTTGCAAATGAACTTTGAACTGGACTGGGTTCCGGTATCTCCTAACATTTACTGCATATATTTCATCAGTATTTTGTGTTTTGCCCTTGCGATGAAGGAAAAAATAGTGATAGTTAATATATTGCTTGAAATAGCGAATCGATACCGTCCGACTATGAAATTTAAGTCTGCCAAATTTGGATGTCCCCTTGTTCGAAGAATCATTTCTTTCCCGACGATATAAAAATACATACATGTATATATATATAATGCATATATATATCCGCGGTAGATCTCTGACGCCAAGCTATAAAAAATTATTTTTTTCAATTGCTCGGCGTCAAGAGGCTGTCCCGTCTCTAGATACGTATATAAACAGATATTCATATTCGAGATATTCATATTTATCGAGCAAAAAAATGACTTTGTAAGAATTTCGTTTTTCTTCTTTACGAGAATCCGAGTTTGAAAAATAAATGTACAACCACGGACAACCAATCTTTCGATATTTGTTTAAAAGTTTCTTTTCTCTTCATCGAAAGCTGATTATTCGAGGCTAATATGTGCGAGTACTCTGTGCAGTAAAATATATACTTTTATTTCATTATTACATGAGAATTGTTCGTAATAAAAGTTTATGAAGAAAATGAAGATTCAGGGTCTTTCCAACAGACGGAAGAGTGAGAATTATTTCGTGATGAATATACAAGTTTTTATTGGCGGAGAAAAAAAATGACTGTTTCATCGATATTCGACGAGGTTGAGGAGAACGTGAACATTTTCCTTCCCAGTTTCTTCCTCCGTGTGCTCCAGTATCGTAGAGTCTTCACTGGGAAGAGCAGCCTCGTCGATGAAAATTTTCGCATCGATCGCGGCCGATATCTCACTCGCCTCGTTGTCATGGCGCGTGAGAATTCGACTATTCGCGCGTCTGTTATTGGGTCGATCGGTGTGAATCTTCATGTGCCTCTTGATATCGTATTTCCCGACGAAACGAGCGTTGCAGATTTCGCAGCCAAAGGGTTTGTCTGTCGCGTGCGACCACAGGTGGCGCCGCAGTGCAGCGCTGAACGTGAAAGCAACGCCGCAAACGCTGCAGACGTACGGTTTCTCCCCGGTGTGCAAGAGGCCATGGTCGCGGAGCGTCGCTCGTTGATTGAACCTCTTGCCGCACACCTCGCAGGTGTAACTACGAGGATTCGAGTGTATTCTCTGATGATTCAACAGATTGCCACGCTGGGAGAAGGATCGCTTGCAGACGTCGCACGCGAACGGCTTCTCACCCGTGTGGACTCGCGTGTGCGTCTGCAGCGTGCGATTGTTGATGAAACGCTTGCCGCATATCTCGCAGGGGTACTTCGGCAGGTGAACTCCGCGAGGATCCAAATGGCTCACGAGATGTCGCTTGTAGTTGCCCTTGTGATTGAACACACGCGGACACTGACTGCAAACGAAGGGCGGTCCCGTGTAAACGTGAGTCCCGAGATGCGTCTCAAGGTCGTTCTTTAGATTGAATCTCTCGCCGCACTTTGGACATCGATGACGCGGCAGATCGGTGTGACACGACATGTGGCGCTTCAGATAGCGTTTCATGGAGTAAGCTTTGTTACAGACGAAACAGCTGTACGGATATTTGCCGGTATGACTCTTGACGTGCGAACGAAGCTCCTTGTGGCTCGTGCAATCTTTTTCGCAAACGACGCAGAAGAACGGTCCGCTCTTCGGCACGTGAGTCTCGACGGTATGCGTTAGAATGTCCGTTAGTTTTTCGTAATTCTCCATGCACAGAGTGCACTGATACAATTTCTCTTCGTTATTTTCTACTTTAATCTCTTTTATGCGCGTTATCGTGTCGTTCAGACTGCCCAAGAGATTCTCCGCCGTGTCCACCGAATCGTCCGACCAGACCGACTCTCGGCGATTGTCCAGCGCCGCCTCTGCCTGTGGTAATTCCTTTCTCCTCAGGGAAAACGAGAGATCTTTCGTGATGACGCGATTTTGGAATTCTCTGAGGCTGCTTTCGTCCGTCGACGTGTCAAAGAACGCTCCTTCGTCGGTTTCTCCGGTGCGTAAGGTGGTTTCTTCGACCGGCGGGAATTCTTTGCTGCTTCCCGCTTCGAAGCTCAACTTTTGGTCCTCGGCGATATACAGTAACGTGTAAGCCGTCGCCTCGCACGAGGTATCGCTTCTCGTGTATCGCCAATTGGGATTTTCCTGCGCAGGGCTGGGAACGACAATTTGCTCCGCTGTAGAACGATCCTCGACGTACTCGCCGTCTTCCGCTTCTATAAATTCCAGAGATTCTAAAATTTCTCCTGCAGTGGCATTTCCGGAGCTTTCCAGAGGGACTTTGTTCATTTCTACATTATCGGCATCGACGGTAACGTCGTGGATCCAACGGATTTGGTCATTGTCATTTCCGTGAAGGACCTCAAGCTGGAAGTGACAATGGGGTTGATTCGATACAATATACGTTGAAATGTTGATTAAACAAAAGTGTCACCTTGGGAGAAACCACTCCCCCTGTTGCTGGGAGCTCAAACATTTTTCGCAATTTTTTTTCTGTCTCTTTCACCTGCAGCTTGAATTCGTGAAAGGCTTCCGTTCTGTATGCACATTTTGCACAGAGGACGTTCGGTAGGCCGTCGCATTCCTTGATCTGAAAGAACGGAATGGTACGAATAAAACGATCGGATTGAAATAAGAAAAATACGGGAATTATTTTTGAAAAGTTTGAAAGAACAATTCTGCTATTTCGATAAGAAGAACGTTTTATTTTAATAGGTGGTCGTGAATATCGTTACATTCAAAACATAACCTTCATGCCGTTTGGTTTTAAAATCCAAATTGGAAAAAAGATATTGTATACTACTGAGGTTAAAGAGTAATCGTTACTGACCCGAATTGATGCGAGATCGGCTAATTTATCGGGAAAATTTTTCTCCGATATCGTGTAATCACCGTACATGGGCAAAAATACACCGCCTACTTTCATGCACGCTCGGCAAATATTCGAGAGTCCGATTTCTTCGTTCATTTTTATAGATCTTTGTTAAATTTTTAATAATATGCCGGCAAATACTCTTACTGACGAAGCGATGATTTATTATTTACTCGCGTCAATTTGCAGCATAGACGCGATTGGTCTTACATAGAAGCACAACCCTCATGGTCAGCGTGTGCCCCGAAACTCACTGGGTTGATCTTAGTTCCTCGCTCCAGCAGCTAGAGGCGCTGGCGTACGATGCGGTTGAGTCGCACTGTGGGGGTTTCAGCTACATATTGCATGTGCAATTCACAAGTAATTGTTGAATGTCAGTGTAATACCAAATGCTTTCTTTATTACTTTTTATTCGGTATTTTCAAAGCGACACATTATTCCTGGTTACGCGCATATACCTTTTTCTCAAAATCAAATTGAAATCTGCCACATCCAAAGGCGGGGTGAATATCGCGCATGTATACCGTGCCATCCGACGGTGGCGCCGCGAGTCGCCGCAACGTGGAATCATCCCCCGTCGCGATTGTGATATATTAGTTTCATTTACCGAAATTACATTTTGTCTATTTCCTTCTTTTGTAGTGCTCCATAATCTCTCTGCTTTCGTTTTTAGTGCGTTCGTCATTGTTAGTCGACGCGAGTAAATTATGAAATATCGCATTGGAAAATAGAAATTTTACATCATATTAAAAACTCAAGGAATGTCTGTAGTAAACATACAAGAAAGAAGTATCTCAAATCGCTCATTTATATCTTTGAAACGCGAGGATTATTCAGAGATGATTTTAACTCTTAATGAAATTTATGGAAAATGGAAAACACATGAAACACAAGCATCGGTAAAATTATTATTTAACATCATATTTACGAGACATTTTTTTCTCAACTTTTTTTCTTCAAACCTCCTCAATGTATCATCGAATTGTTCGATTTTATTTCCAATCCCCTCTCGTTTGTTTATTCCAGCGGAATAACAGGCATCATGAGTACACTAGATGATAGCTTTTCACGAAAAGTAATCGTGGAAATGCAGTCTCTGCATTATTGGAGCATTAGATTTTCGGTAGGATGGTAGTGGGCTGGCACGAAAGGGGCGACTGGGCTATTGATAAGGGCGCAAGTCTCATGATCCGTGTATGAGAGGTGAAAACAGGGCTCGAGATTCCTCAGTCTCGCCCGTGGAGCGACCGTGGCTCCAGTGGCAACTTGGTTTTTCAAACGACTAATTCCGAGGCATTTATTTCTCTAATCCTCAGCGCCGGGCATAATGTGTAATAAAAAAAGAACACGAAGCTTTTAAACGATAAACAGAATGCAACCGAAACATTCGTTAGCAAAATGATTTATCTCGTTCAACGAGAATAAAGTTATATGGCGGAATTGCAAAGTTGTGAAAACGAAGGAAGTGAAAAAAGACACAAAACAAAAAAAAGATAAACATCACACTGAAGAATTGAACGAAACATAAAAACACGAAATTTCGTTCGTCGTTGCAACTTTTTGACGCGAGTGTGACACTCGAAATTGTCTCATGGTTTTCGAAATCAAAGTCAAGACGTATAATTATTGTTAATCGCGCGTTTCACTCATCGTTGTTTCGCACCAATATTCCACGAGTTTGAGATATACGGTATCGTAATAATAAAATATTTCAAATAGAAACGCCAAAACGGAAAAATGAAGAGAAAATAATGCATTCGACTGGTATTTTTTTTTTAATCAAGTGGTAAAAAGAGTTGCGAGAAAAGTGCCAACGTTAACAACGCGACGTTAAAACAGCGCTGTTCTCGAGCTTTTTAATGTTTTTTTTTTCGATACTCCGGAGCGTTCGAGTGCGTGTCGTAAATGAAAAAAGGAAAGACAAGCATGTATTACGTGTGCGAGTGGCGTACGGGGGTAACTGCGGGAACGAGAGGATGTCTATTTCGACGAAAAATGTTGAAAATCTCCGTGTCGTTTCAGCATCCGATTTCCTGAGATCGTAAAATGAGCTTGGTGCTGAAGAAAACCTTGGAGTGACGAAGCGTATCCGCGGTTGACCTTCGAGTATGTATCATTTTCTTTACAATAATTTCATGGACTTTTTTTTCATAAATTACTCAATAAAACACTGCATTACGCGTACTCTGACTTGAAAATCGACAAAGGCCATTTTTATCGGTAATTCAAAAGAAATTCATCTTTTATTCTGCATGATTCTTTATTCCGAATTGTAACAAATCTGTAAAGCCGATTCGGGACGTTGTTGCATCGCGAAATGTCACTCTCAAAATTCGGAGATGTGTTTTAACGAACAAGCTGGAATTTTTGAAAAAATGTCTACATTTCTGACTGCTTAGTTTCGGAGATATATCAGTGATAATAACAATGAATTATAGACGTAAATAATACGAAAAATAGAGGTGATCATTAAAATTTAATATCGTGCCCAATTCGTTTCGAATATCCTGCAGCTGATTACACAAGTTTTCACAAATAAATTTTAATTTTTAATTTAAATTTAGTATACATTGAATATACATTTCATTAAATTAAACATATACTTTCGCTTTGATGAACTCTCGAGTGATTCTCGGGCTGTAACGAAACGAAACATTCGAGAGAAAAAAAAGCATCTCGCAGTGTTTCTACGATATCGAATTCGCCGGAAATGAAAAATCGAGGGAAAACTATTTAATAAACGTGGGCAGTACGCAGTTTTCGTTAGAATTTTATTCCTTTTTTTTCATCTTCTCAACCCCCATGTGTATTTCTTTTGAGATAGAATTATTTCGCCCTCTCCGTTACAGCGAGTTTCGGGGAGGAGGAAAGGCATGTACATTTTGCGTCACGTGAGAGAGGCCGTGTCAATTAAATTTTCAGGTTCCCTTTTCTCGGCTCTGTGTGCGAGATTCACAAAGCTGCTCCTGTCTCTCCGAATCGACGCGTCTGTTCTTTTTTCTTCTAATTTTTTTCTATCCAATTTTTAATTGACGAAAGCCATCCAGGCCGTCGATTTTCCTGATAATTCGCGAGAGTACACTCTGCGATCTTTAATAACCTCACTCGCCTCTGCCGTACGTCACGTGACGCGAAGGGAATAATATTTCGATGACCAAATCGTCATTTCGAGAAAATCTCGAGTGAATCAATGCTGCAAAAAACAATTGAAATCTACACTCAGGATAAAACGGTAAATTCTAGGAATAATAATATTAAAAAGTCGTTAAAACGTTAACATCACGAAAATATTGAAAAAACTTGTTTTCCTTTTCGATTTGTTTTTTTTCATTTTTCCATCCGTAACTTTGTGATATCGTTATCGTTGAAAATAATCGTTTCCGGTGTCTTTCGATTGATGTATATCTTATGTTTATAGCATCGCCGAGTATTGCTCAAAATTTTTTTTTCCATCCTATTGTTGTCTCCTTTCGCCCGATCGGAAGAAAAGCCAATGAAAATTCTCGAATTGCTCTCTCGTTTTGAATATTTCGACTCATCATCGATATCGCCAGCGCAGTGTCGTCTCGCCCTCGACACGCGTCGGGTTTTATTTCCACAAGCGGAAACTGCTTCGAATTGAAAATCTGGTTCGAAAAACGTCGATAATCACGAAGACGAATTACGAATTGTCAGTCCCACGATTTTGAGGAAAACTGGATCGAAATTTTCGGGATCTCGATCTCAACCAGTGGGCTTTTGTTCCTCGCGCGCACTCAAGGTCGTTAAGGGTCTCGAAAATCGACGACTATCGCGAAACTCGTCGTCTTGACTATACGCGTGTGAGGCTGCATACTAGTCGGGGTCGAACGTGGCAAGTATGCTTCGAATATCAGTGACAGTTTGTACACCTGTTGCGGCCAATTTGAGGCTCGCGAAGGAGACGATTCTTGCGGTACGTACCCTGCTTTCCTACTCGACTCAACAGGCACAGAGACAAAGAGGCATTTTTGGATTTCAATCCGATTTTCAAAAAGCAGGAAAATTTCATGGAAAATTAATCAACCCGCGATTTGCGTTCCCGTTTAGTTTCATTTTTATTTTTGTTTATACTGTTATTTGGAACACTCTGAAAAATTTCCACCAAAAATTACGGGGAGTTTGAATGAAAATTACCATGCTGCACGAAAAACGTGGGACCAATCGCTTGCGTCGCAATTATTCATGTGTGACGACTAAAAATTACAGTGCCGCACATCACTTATTGAGAGAATTCTTTATAAATGTTGTGGTTCGTTTTGCAAATTTTTCACAGTTTTCTTTCAAAATTCTTCGAGCATCGATTCGTCCCTCGTTCATCGTGACGCACAGTAATTTTTGGTGGAAATTTTTTACAGTGAATGATTTTCAAGGAAAGGTATTTTTGAATTACTTGGCGTACGTTTTTTCAAGTTTTCAGTGTTTGAGATGTGCTTACCCGAATTTAATGAGTCTGTCGTCCATTTATGAATATCTGACCACTCGCGAGTTATGGCAGTAATTATACTTGTGCCCCTAACGAGAACCGGGGACAACGCTCGAATTAGCTTTTCCATTTTGCAGAAAATGTTGACCGGCTGTGTGTAGAACATGTAGCCAGGCGGATGGAACGCGACGAAGCACTCCGCGTCTCTAGTAGCTCCTCCGTACGCTTCCGTTTTTAATTTTTTTTCCTCGCTTTTTTTCTTTGTTGTGAAAAATGCACCGTTGGAACACGACGGTCCGTGCAGTGTGATGCTCCGGCATCACCGTACGCTCGAGTCCGGAATTTCTGTTCTTCTTTTTTTTTCTTTGTTTTTTTTCACCAGAAGGGCAAAGCATCCCTTGACTACCTCGGGTTGTGTTCGATGAGAGTTAACCCCGGTGGAGGTTAGCGATAAAGAAGAAAAACGAGACTCGGGGAAAAGTTTGGGAAAAGAAAAAGGATGAAAAGAGAGATTGCAAAAAGAGAGGAGAGAAGGATGGAATTGGATAAGAATAACCACAGAGATACGAGGAGCGTTTGAGAGCTCGAGCGGCGGGACGAGACCGACGTAGAGATGAGGGGTCTTTAGATCGACCGAGGTTGCAGTTGGGACTTTACGTATAGAAAAAGCAACCAACGAGCCTCACAACCAAGTTTCGCCAGAGTCAATTCTGTCCGGACCGAGTCCTGACCATGCACCCACGCGCGAACGAAATAGCCTTTTTTCTCTCCTCCTCCCCATCTTTATCTTCTTCCTTTCCACTTTTTTTCTACGATAGAGTCAATTTCTTTATTCCACCGACAGATTTTCACCTCTTTATTCGACAGGAACATTTGCAGACGTTATAGATTTCCAAACGCGTCGACTGCCAATGTTAAACGTGTACCTTTTTCGCGCTCGACTTGCGGCGCGTCGAAATAAACTTGTACGCGTTCGATCCTGATTGTTATAATTACGACTGTACTTCGGTGCATTAATTGAGAAATGGTTTCATTTTTTTTTCACGAAATAAAAACAACAACGCGTTTCGGAGCCTCGGTAACAGTCGCTCGGGAAATAAACACGAGTTTTTCGAGCGAATTATCCTAGTTTCCAGGTTATGTTGTGTGAAAGATATGTGTGTACATAATATACGTGAAGTATATAAATATAATGTATAGGGACCAACGAAACGTTCGAGGATAAATCATTCTGCTGCAGATGGATATAAATCTCGCGATAGAAACTGCCCAAACTTTCTTGGCACTCTTTTAAATCGCTCTGTCTTTCCCCCTACTGCTTCTGCCATAATGTAATGTCTATACGGTATAAAATCGTTCAAAGCTGTAGGGGAACAGTTGCACAAACATAAAAAGTTTCGTCAGGCGATAGAATGATAATTGACGTGGAGTTTTCCAATCTGTCGTGCTCCACCAAAAAAAAACCTTCCGCTTTTTTATCCAGTAGCAACGCCCGCCCGCTAGATGTCAGTAGAGCGTGTGACTGTACCGGCAGGGCTGCGAATCTTCCAGAAGGGAAAAAAGTGAGGTTATGTGCGAGTTTGAGCGGCTGTAGAACGGAGGGGGTAATAAAAGCGTATACAGTAGAAGCCTCTGCGATGACATCGCCAACTGGAGAGATCTCGTGCTATCTGAAGAATGTGCTATGTAAAGAATAAATTACAATGATTTGTGAGAAACGTTCGTCGCGAGGTGAACGTTGAATGTGCATACAGGGGTGTCCCGTAAATAATGGATGTCCCTTCAGTCGCTGATTGGGCACCCCAGGGACTGGTCGGGAAATGGATTATTTGTTGGAAAAGAAAGTGTCATGGTTTGTAGAGTTATTATTATGATGACCTCAAATAATTTCAACCTTCACCCCTCTTTTCGTCGCCACTTTCAATAGAAAGGTTATTTCGTTGGTTTGTTTCAAATTACATAGAGCAGTCGAGCGACCGGAAATCGGATGGAATTTTTTCATCAACCATTCGCTATTTACATACGTGTTATTTATACAATTATTATATTTTTCAAATTTTTCTCTCGTACGCCCTTTCGGGGTTTTCCTCATTTTTCTTATCACTTTTTATTTCCCGATTCCACTTTTTCCTTCACCCCACCCCGCTAATTTGCGTCTGCAGCCTTCTTACTTCCCCTACCGCATGACAAGGACGCGAAGGCAATTATCGCAATTGTGACACGAATTCAATTATCCTTATGCGCGCTGCTGTAAAACGCCACGGGAGGCGCGGCGTACGCTTGTAAACTAAAGATCGCGGTTTCCTTTTTTTCCCGCTAGGGTATTTAACGAAGTCAAAGGGTGATTGAAAAATCATAGGAGGTTGATGGAATTGCGAAAAGGAGAGCAGAGCAGGTGGCGCCACTGTTGGAATGCTTGGAATTAAAGTTGCACCGGAAAACATGTTTGAGACGCACTTGCTCGCGTTGCGTGCAGCGAAATACGTTCGTTTGTATCGACAGAAAGCACGAAATCATGTAAGACCTTCTTGTATAACCCGGGGTCTTACGTAAAGCGACGCGAGTGCTCTTTCAAAAGTATACACGCGATAAACTCCCCCTCACTCGCCAAGCTCGTTATTTTTTCAACGATACTATTATCGCGTAGACTTTTCTTCCCCTCTCCTGAATAAACATTACACGATGAACGTTCGTGCAATAAATATCGTTCGTCAATTAACCCAATAATTTATACGATTTTTCATATTCTTACAACTCCTCGCGATCTCCGGCAAAATTCTATAATTTGTTTACGCTTGAAATTTTTTTTTTTAATAATCGGCGAAGGAAGAACCAACGACGTAAAAGTTATCTTTTAACGAAATTATGGGTAACCAGAACGTAAAGTCGCGTTTTACCTCTGCAATAACCTTTCACGTTGGAAAAGGCAGACGTACAAACGTTGCGCACCGCTTTTTCCGCGATAGGCAGACCTAACTTAGATGAATTCGTTCAGAGGTTGCGATATAGGACACGGGGTGAGCGTGGCTAGGTGGCGGAAAAGTGGCCTGTGTGCGGCTCATCCTGCATAATAAAATTCAAGCTTTCTTTGTGACGCTTTGGAAAACTTTATCTCACCGAGAGAGGAAAAGACGCGGGCGGCGGAAACGAGACGACGTACACGACAAGAGAGGAGTGAGAGTGGGAGATGAGGTCGCGTGAGCGAGAGGGGGTTCGCCGAGGACCAAACGGAATTTCATATTCATGAAAGCCCATTTTTTTCGCGCTCCACAGACGCGAGGTGGCGCTGCAATAAACGACGTCTGTAACTCTTCTTCGCTTATAAGTCAGTCGCTCGTACGCTTGTCTCCATGGAACAGTCGGCTCTGTAGAATAGCGTTGGGTATAATCAGCATTTTCTCGAGAATTGTAGGTTATGAACACTTTCGCTCTTTAACTAGCAAAAAGGACACGAAGCTTCGAAAAAAAGGATGATATTTGACGTTCATTCTGGAATACGAATTCGGAAATTCATGACGCAAATCTTTTAATACAATTTCAACAGCACGACCGTGGTTCTCAAATTGATTTCGCGCCTTGGCCCACCTTGAATCATTCGCGTTACGCAGCCAGTTCGTATCGTTCGAGTATTACATCGAAAATCAATTAGAGAGCACAAACAAGCATATGTTGACATTACCAACACCCCCGCCTCTCCCCTTTACCAATGTTTAATAGCGAGTGCACAAAACTAACGACTCTGCAAGAGCTTTCCACGATTTTGCTGCACACAAAATGGCCGCCGTCAATCCCATCGCGTCCCTCGCATCACCAACCGTTGAAACCTGTTTGTTCGGCTCTGAATTCAAAATTAAACCGAGAATCAGGCACCACTACATTCGCAGGCATCGGAACCTTCGAAGGATACCTTTTTCGTTCAAATTTGCGGTAAAAATTCGATCGAATGATTTTCGACGAACGAAAATTCCGAGCATCAATCTCTGCCTTATCGACGAGTGATAACGAGCGTTTCAACTCTTCTCAGCTTCTTCCTACGAAGATTTCGCACTCGTGTTTCGAAGTAAACGGAGCTTCTACCGTTTTTTTGATAGGTTACTTCCGGTTTTCCGGATGCTATGGGGAAACGCAGTGCGCTGGGGTATGTAGATCGGGAAAAATTTGGGAATTCGACGCTTTTTCACGAGTCTCTCTGGAGTCTCGTGAAAAATGGGACGAGGAGAGTTGATTGGGGTTTTTTTTTTTATTCACTCGGGGAGAATCTACGGTTTTCGTGCTGTAATGGACGGTTCCATATGAAGAAACTCGATTAAATCGAGAATGCGAGAATGGATGGAAAACGTTTCTGTCCAACATTTGCATAGGTAAAACAAACTCACATAGCCCCGGATTGCTCGTCACACGTACATTATAGCACACGTGTATGTACGTACGAACGCTTCGACGTAGGCTATAACTGATCGATGATCGTTTACCATTTCCTCCAGCTTCCACCCTCGTTTAAATACACGTACACGTATATCGCACACAGACAGACCCGCACACACTCATCGGTGCATATGGGGCATTCGACGTCAAATCGACTATTTAAAAAAAAAAAACATCATTTTATTTTAATTCGTCACTTTTTTCGATCGAGTCGAAAAATTTGATTCGCGAAGGCGTTCCCAGTGGGCCTGTGCGACGCACAAAAATTTCACCGGAGTCACAGAGGCTCGGGTCGAAAAGTGGTCGATTCGACGCGGAGTGCCCCATATGTATGCTCGTCCAGAGCCTGTAGAACGCGAAATCGCGTTATTTCCTGAAGTTCAGCTGCGACTTTGGGACGCAATGACATCTCCCCGTGTTTGGCACGAGTGTGGACCATTATGGTTGCGATTGAAATTTCGTTTAGGGGATGATTGTCCCTCTGTCGCGAGCATATTTTGTGAAACCCCCGGAGCGTGAAATTCTATCTTGTTTTCTTTGAAATTACGCGGCGGGTAAAAACGACCGGTGTCGTCTTCCGCACCCAGAAAAAAATGTATTATCTTCAAATAAAACCTATTTAATTTGAATAGATTTTTTGCTTGGCTCCTGGCAGAATAGACTTTTATTCAAATTCAACATATACATTTATTTGATTCAACCAGTGTTATTAGTGTTATTTAAAAAGTATTGGAACGAGCCTGGAGTTAGTATTGGAAGTAGTTGTATAGGATGTGATGACCCGAAGGGTCTTGCAGTGGTGGGGACGGTCCAGTGACGATGAGTGAACCGGAAGTGCGCCGGTTCGAATTGCGATCTTGTTTCACCGTGATTCCTCCGTTTTTCGAGTTTCTTTTTTTTTTCGAGTACTTTACGACGATTCTCAGATGGCCTGGTCCCGCACCCAGAAAAAAATTTATTATCTTCAAATAAAACCTATTTAATTTGAATAGATTTTTTGCTTGGCTCCTGGCAGAATAGACTTTTATTCAAATTCAACATATAAATTTATTTGATTCAACTAGTGTTATTAGTGTTATTTAAAAAGTATTGGAATGAGCCTGGAATTAGTATTGAAAGAAGTTGTATAGGATGTGATGACCCGAAGGGTCTTGCAGTGGTGGGGACGGTCCAGCGACGATGAGTGAACCGGAAGTGCGCCGGTTCGAATTGCGATCTTGTTTCACCGTGATTCCTCCGTTTTTCGAGTTTTTTTTTTTTTTTCGAGTACTTTACGACGATTCTCAGATGGCCTGGTCCCGCACCCAGAAAAAAATTTATTATCTTCAAATAAAACCTATTTAATTTGAATAGATTTTTTGCTTGGCTCCTGGCAGAATAGACTTTTATTCAAATTCAACATATAAATTTATTTGATTCAACCAGTGTTATTAGTGTTATTTAAAAAGTATTGGAACGAGCCTGGAATTAGTATTGAAAGAAGTTGTATAGGATGTGATGACCCGAAGGGTCTTGCAGTGGTGGGGACGGTCCAGCGACGATGAGTGAACCGGAAGTGCGCCGGTTCGAATTGCGATCTTGTTTCACCGTGATTCCTCCGTTTTTCGAGTTTCTTTTTTTTTTCGAGTACTTTACGACGATTCTCAGATGGCCTGGTCCCGCACCCAGAAAAAAATTTATTATCTTCAAATAAAACCTATTTAATTTGAATAGATTTTTTGCTTGGCTCCTGGCAGAATAGACTTTTATTCAAATTCAACATATAAATTTATTTGATTCAACTAGTGTTATTAGTGTTATTTAAAAAGTATTGGAATGAGCCTGGAATTAGTATTGAAAGAAGTTGTATAGGATGTGATGACCCGAAGGGTCTTGCAGTGGTGGGGACGGTCCAGCGACGATGAGTGAACCGGAAGTGCGCCGGTTCGAATTGCGATCTTGTTTCACCGTGATTCCTCCGTTTTTCGAGTTTCTTTTTTTTTTCGAGTACTTTACGACGATTCTCAGATGGCCTGGTCCCGCACCCAGAAAAAAATTTATTATCTTCAAATAAAACCTATTTAATTTGAATAGATTTTTTGCTTGGCTCCTGGCAGAATAGACTTTTATTCAAATTCAACATATAAATTTATTTGATTCAACTAGTGTTATTAGTGTTATTTAAAAAGTATTGGAATGAGCCTGGAATTAGTATTGAAAGAAGTTGTATAGGATGTGATGACCCGAAGGGTCTTGCAGTGGTGGGGACGGTCCAGCGACGATGAGTGAACCGGAAGTGCGCCGGTTCGAATTGCGATCTTGTTTCACCGTGATTCCTCCGTTTTTCGAGTTTCTTTTTTTTTTCGAGTACTTTACGACGATTCTCAGATGGCCTGGTCCCGCACCCAGAAAAAAATTTATTATCTTCAAATAAAACCTATTTAATTTGAATAGATTTTTTGCTTGGCTCCTGGCAGAATAGACTTTTATTCAAATTCAACATATAAATTTATTTGATTCAACTAGTGTTATTAGTGTTATTTAAAAAGTATTGGAATGAGCCTGGAATTAGTATTGAAAGAAGTTGTATAGGATGTGATGACCCGAAGGGTCTTGCAGTGGTGGGGACGGTCCAGCGACGATGAGTGAACCGGAAGTGCGCCGGTTCGAATTGCGATCTTGTTTCACCGTGATTCCTCCGTTTTTCGAGTTTCTTTTTTTTTTCGAGTACTTTACGACGATTCTCAGATGGCCTGGTCCCGCACCCAGAAAAAAATTTATTATCTTCAAATAAAACCTATTTAATTTGAATAGATTTTTTGCTTGGCTCCTGGCAGAATAGACTTTTATTCAAATTCAACATATAAATTTATTTGATTCAACTAGTGTTATTAGTGTTATTTAAAAAGTATTGGAATGAGCCTGGAATTAGTATTGAAAGAAGTTGTATAGGATGTGATGACCCGAAGGGTCTTGCAGTGGTGGGGACGGTCCAGCGACGATGAGTGAACCGGAAGTGCGCCGGTTCGAATTGCGATCTTGTTTCACCGTGATTCCTCCGTTTTTCGAGTTTTTTTTTTTTTTTCGAGTACTTTACGACGATTCTCAGATGGCCTGGTCCCGCACCCAGAAAAAAATTTATTATCTTCAAATAAAACCTATTTAATTTGAATAGATTTTTTGCTTGGCTCCTGGCAGAATAGACTTTTATTCAAATTCAACATATAAATTTATTTGATTCAACCAGTGTTATTAGTGTTATTTAAAAAGTATTGGAACGAGCCTGGAATTAGTATTGAAAGAAGTTGTATAGGATGTGATGACCCGAAGGGTCTTGCAGTGGTGGGGACGGTCCAGCGACGATGAGTGAACCGGAAGTGCGCCGGTTCGAATTGCGATCTTGTTTCACCGTGATTCCTCCGTTTTTCGAGTTTCTTTTTTTTTTCGAGTACTTTACGACGATTCTCAGATGGCCTGGTCCCGCACCCAGAAAAAAATTTATTATCTTCAAATAAAACCTATTTAATTTGAATAGATTTTTTGCTTGGCTCCTGGCAGAATAGACTTTTATTCAAATTCAACATATAAATTTATTTGATTCAACCAGTGTTATTAGTGTTATTTAAAAAGTATTGGAATGAGCCTGGAGTTAGTATTGGAAGTAGTTGTATAGGATGTGATGACCCGAAGGGTCTTGCAGTGGTGGGGACGGTCCAGTGACGATGAGTGAACGGAATGGTGGCCCCGCCGCAGGATGGTCTCGAACCCGGGTCCTCCCGATGAGAGCGATGAGCGCTAACCACTGCGCTACGGCTACTTATGATTCTTTTCACTAGAATCGTCTATACTTCAGTAATGCTGGACCGTCACAAGGAATTGTAGCCACCATCGTAACTACCACCGCCATAGACTTTCGGTTATTAATAACGATGCTTGATATCAGCATTCATGCACTATACGAAAAATATTTCTTATAGTATCATTTATATTCGTGTAATTTAGTGATTAAGTATATCTCAATGTTAAATAAATATATATGTTAGAAGCGAATACATAGGCAAATCAAATCAAATAAAAATTTATTTGATCCAACAAAAAATCTATTTAATTGTAATAAATGAAGATTGAATAGACGAATCTATTCAATCATAATAGATCTTTTCTCTGGGTGCGAACGACGTCGATAGCAGGATGTGCGACATCGCACATCCTACAAATTCGGGATGAGTCCGATTCGTCGTTAATTATTTTTTTCAAGTTTCTCAAAAACTGCATAAAATAAAACGTGTATCTCCGAAGATTCTGCAGGGACTTTTTGCGATTAGAAGCTGACGGCAAACTATGGTCTTTTAAACGTCAAAATCTCATTTGCGATCGATACCCACCCCCGTTTCACCCCTAGATTAAATAAATTGCATGAAACTTTAACGTTCTAGAAAAATCTTTTGTATTCTCCTGGTTTTTCTCCGTCCGATCTACATAAAAGATCGAGGGAGAGGGAGAACGCAGGGGAGGACCTCGCGCTTCGACGAGGGCAGTATATGTTTTGTGAAAATGAGTCCACCGCGTAAACAAAAGCAGGTGATCCTGTACAAGGGGATCGCAGCTCGCAGCCACCATTAATCAGAGTCCTCGAAACAATTCTAATTACAACTTCCGCTTCTGCGCCACCCCTTTTCTCGCCCCTTAACGCCTTCGCCGTTTTCACGAAAGTAAAGCGTCATTGTTTCGAAAATAGGGGGATAGTCACGGGTCTCCAATGACCCAGTGTATTATAACTTTGCGAGGGCTCGAGTTCCGCCATTCTCCGGGAGCTCATCTCGATACAGCATCCGTGAAATCAGATTCGCTTTACCACCCTCGATTTTCGCACGGTTGAAAAACTTTTCGTGACACATCACCTCGTACAAGGTGAGTGTATTGTTTTGTTTTTTTTTAAATTTGATTTATACCGAGTTCGACGTGTCTGCTTTGGCGAGTAAAAAAAGCTCGGGTTGAAGGGAAAAAAAAAATAAGAGTCTGCTCAAGAGGTGGGAAAAAAATCTTGGAAAATCACTTCCGTATCCGTAAAAGTTTTTCTCTTCGAGTTTCCTCTTGTTTACGCATGTTGCTGAATCGCAGTCTCGAAAAGTTGGAGCGAGAGAAAAACATCGAGAACGACGTTTACTCGCGTACGAAACACACGCGTATTCCAAAACTTGTACGAGAGTCTCGTAGGGTTTCTTTTCTTCCCAGCTTTTTCACCACTTTTGTCGGAGAACGTGTTCCATTGACGATTTTTTCCCTCGTAAAAGACGCGAATAAAAAATTAGAAAAATAAATGATTTTCCGGTATTATTGAAGTTAAACGGGAGATGTAATTGTGAAATCCGCTTCCGATATTCGTGGATATCCTGCGTATTTACAGACACACACTTTGACACCCGAGATAATTAGCTCCTAATTATATATCAGATGGGTCAGGTGTGTTTTTCCACCTTTTTATAATCGAATGAGCCGCGGAGGATTAACCGTGTTACGATCCTCGGACTTTGCGAGAGGAAGGAGAGAAATTACGAGCGAGAGAGAGAGAGGGACAAACGCAAAGCGCTCGAGGCGTAGACGCAGGGGCTCCGACGAGTCATTTTATGCAATGCTCGTAAATCGATTTCAGCTGTGTCTGTTGGATATCTCCACGGGAGAAGTGTGCAAATACGGTACCATCGGAGTAACCGGTAGCGCGAGCTCGTGATGGACCAGATGGAGAGAGAAAGACGAGGGGAGACGGAATATCGCTGCGTGGAGGAGTTACCTCTATCGCACAGGCAATCAGGTGCTGGCGTAACATCGTTTTATCAGGAGATAATGCGCTGCTCTGGAGCAGCCTCCATTTACCGCATCATATCTTGTTAATTCGTCGTTAGTCCAGAGATACCGGGTGCAATGGATAAAATAGATCAGCTAAATCGATAGATCGAGAGGCAGGGATCGAGATAAAATCGTGGAGGAGAGAGCAAAGGGATTCGAGAGGCGAAGAAGAGACAAGACGTGCCTGTAGCCTTGAAATCATGATACGAATCCGGAGGATCTAACGAGAAAAATCACTGCGCTTCTCTTTTGGGCAAGATTCTCCGGAAACGCGAAAGATGCTTTGTAATGTTCCACCCCTGATGCTTCTTACCCCTTTCGATCGAAAAGAAAAAAATTCCATTCTCTCTACGATAAAAATTCGAATCTCTGTTTCTATATTATTCTTCGAAGCTAATTTACCGATTTTTCTATCGTATTCGAAGCTATATAAAGTACTGGCTGGCTCTCGAGAATCGCGATGAAAGTAAAAAACGTTTGTCCACTGATGAGCCTGTTTCTCGTCATCAGATCAGCTAAATCATCAAAACAGATCAGCTAAATCGATAGATCGAGAGGCAGGGATCGAGATAAAATCGTGGAGGAGAGAGCAAGGGGATTCGAGAGGCGAAAAAGAGACAAGACGTGCCTGTAGCTTTGAAATCACGATACGAATCCGGAGGATCTAACGAGAAAAATCACTGCGCTTCTCTTTTGAGCAAGATTCTCCGGAAACGCGAAAGATGCTTTGAAATTTTCCACCCCTGATGCTTCTTGCCCCTTTCGATCGAAAAGAAAAAAATTCCATTCTCTCTACGATAAAAATTCGAATCTCTGTTTCTATATTATTCTTCGAAGCTAATTTACCGATTTTTCTATCGTATTCGAAGCTATATAAAGTACTGGCTGGCTCCCGAGAATCGCGATGAAAGTAAAAAACGTTTGTCCACTCATGAGCCTGTTTCTCGTCATCAGATCAGCTAAATCATCAAAATAGATCAGCTAAATCGATAGATCGAGAGGCAGGGATCGAGATAAAATCGTGGAGGAGAGAGCAAGGGGATTCGAGAGGCGAAGAAGAGACAAGACGTGCCTGTAGCTTTGAAATCATGATGCGAATCCGGAGGATCTAACGAGAAAAATCACTGCGCTTCTCTTTTGGGCAAGATTCTCCGGAAACGCGAAAGATGCTTTGAAATTTTCCACCCCTGATGCTTCTTGCCCCTTTCGATCGAAAAGAAAAAAATTCCATTCTCTCTACGATAAAAATTCGAATCTCTGTTTCTATATTATTCTTCGAAGCTAATTTACCGATTTTTCTATCGTATTCGAAGCTATATAAAGTACTGGCTGGCTCTCGAGAATCGCGATGAAAGTAAAAAACGTTTGTCCACTGATGAGCCTGTTTCTCGTCATCGTCGACGCTTACGAGGATCCAGCGAACGAAGATCTCGAGGAGGATGGCTCGAAGCTCATACGGATCGACGGTGACGTCATTTTCGGCGGGATATTTCCGATGCACGAGCAGGTGAGTTTTTCCACCCTTATTCGGATCTTGTATACGATTGCCTGTGCGTTTTGAACGAGCTCTTGCAAAAAAATGAACAACCGGAAGAGCCTCGACGAAAAATAAACATTTCGACGTTAACGAACGTCCGCTCGTGGGGCGATCGTCGAAATATCTTTCACGAAAATCGTATAATAACGATCTTATCGCATGTTTGTTGAAAAATCGCGTAAAAATCTTGCAACTTTTTGATGGCACAAAACTCGAGAGAGACCGCGATGGGAGAACGGAGAACATCGTCTCTGCGAGTGTCAATACAAGATAGCGCTTTTGTTCCGATATTTACGAGCCTGTTTGTCCGCCAGCGCGCTTTTTTGCTACACAAACCACGCCATGTTTTTCGACTTTGCGATATGCATTTACATATACACATCCATGGGACAATGTATGGGTATGTACATTGAAGAGAGGGTTGCTTTGCTCTGTGGTATATGTGGGTACCATACCTATCTAAAAATGGACGATATACGGCGAGAGAAAAGTTGCGCGAATAGCTCGTATTTCCCGATCCATTTCGAAACTTGGTCCCGTGCATTCTCTCCCCTTCGGATCCGACAAATTCAGCGTCTATACCGTCTTTTATTGTGTGTGTGTGGTTCATACATTTACCCATCGACGTATAATCGTCCGCTGTATAATCGTCATTCCACAAATAAACCAAACTTTGGTCGAAAAATGTATAGTGATCGAAAGTATCGGTAACAGCATCGCCGCACGCCTCGAACCCAAGTTTCTCGCTTGATTCCTCCGGTCCTCTCTGAAACATCTCCTGTTTTCCATCGACGAACGTATGTGTGTGAAAAAACGGAGGAAACTATCGTTTACGAAAAAAAAAAAATTATTGGACGCGGGCTTGGCAGATTGCCGCGTTTCGCGGTGAATCACCGTGCGGAGCTGTCAAAGAGGAGAAAGGCGTGCAGCGTCTGGAAGCGATGTTATTCGCGATCGATGAGATCAACATGGACGATGAACTATTGCCAAACACGACGCTGGGCGCCCTGATTCTCGATTCTTGCAGCAGCGACACGTACGCCCTCGATCAGTGCATGGAATTTGTCCGATCGTACATGAATCAGGTGAGTCGAAAAAGGAGGAGGAAAGCACGAGGAAAAATCGCGAAAAATAACAACGTCAAAATAAAGAATAACAATGTTCGTTTTCACCCATCGCCTGACTTCCGGTATATTTTCCCCACATGATTTCTCGATTTTCGATATAAATATATGTATACACCTTGTATTCCTCGATCTATTCGAAATGGGACCCTTTATTTTCCGCAACCTCGAAGAAAGCGCGAAAAATATAAACAAAAAGAGTTTGCTCGACGTCGTCGTCGTCGTCGAGGCGAGCGGTGGCTCGAGAGGCAAGGGTTGTAGAGGGTGAAGCGAGCGAAAGAGTGATGTGTTCCGCAGCCGATGTACATCCGCTTCCGTGTCCCTTTCAGAGTTCTCTCACCGCGAAAATTTCACAGAGATCGCGTCTATGTACATTATATACCGCGTGTATATAATATATAGGTCGTATCTTCCAACGAAATGCTTCTTTTGTTTCGCGATCGGTCTTTTGATGCATCGCGTATACACCGGAGAAAATTTCGTATCGAGAAATACTTTGTCCCTCGGACGTGCACTTTCCTCCATCGCTGTATCATTTTAAGCATCATGAATCCCCGTCGTCTAAAAATCTTCGTTTAAAATCAGAGCGGAGCTTCCTTTCAACTTTCACCGGAAGTGCGCCGGTTCGAATTGCGATCTTGTTTCACCGTGATTCCTCCGTTTTTCGAGTTTCTTTTTTTTTTTCGAGTACTTTACGACGATTCTCAGATGGCCTGCACCGAGAAAAATAGTTTGGTTCCATCAACCAAATAGCGTATAGTAGCATAATTTTCTCTTTGAAACTATCAAATTTTTGTGTATTTCAACAAGTACATTTGTTCGACTTGATAAAACAGTTATAATTGATTCGCCTTAGTTATTTCAAACAAATTCTTTTTTAAGTGTAAATTGCAAAGAAACATTTTATTAGATTCAAACAAAAGTGATATTTCTATTCACAAGTTTTGCAAGTATCATCTACTGAACTACCTATTTCATTTAAATAAATGCTTTATTAGACTGTGCAGTACTCCATTCATCAAGGATTTCGTTGTGTCAAAGAATTATTCATTTGTTTCAAATAAATCGTTTGGTAGGAGAAAAAACGCGTCATAGACAGTGTCATAGCAACACTTTCTCAATAACGACATAGCAACGCGGTATTAGTAACGACATAGCAAGACATAGCAATCCAAAAAGTGTCGTTAAATAGAATTTTATTTAAGTCAAGTAGGTCTCTTTTTTTATAAATGAATTGCGGTCGATGAAAACATTTATTTGGCGTAAAGAAACAGTTTCATTAAAAATCATTCAAACGTTTAGTATCGTCGAGATATAATGAATTTATTTGTTGGAAGCAAACAAATTATTTCACTGAAAGTCTAACAAAAGTTTGGTATGCCAAGATACAACCAAATCTTTTTTCTCAGTGTGGTCCCGTCGAAACATCTCCGAAGACCATCGAGCGCAAAAGCTCGTAATTGGATTCCGCAACTCGCGAAATACGAAATCCTTTTATTTCAGGACATGTCAGAGTACAAATGCGAAAACGGAAAAACTCCGATCTACGTGCCCCACAAATCGGTAACGGGTGTCATTGGCGCTTCGTTCAGCGTCGTTTCCATCATGGTCGCCAACATTCTTCGACTTTTCAAGGTGAGTCAACCGGGACGAAAGCTGCCTCGCTTTGAGGGCGAACCTCATCGTTATTCCACCGACGTTTTGCATCAAAGTCAAAATCAATACCGAAATATCGTATGGAATAAAAAAAAAAGAAAAATGTACGACCGCGATTCACATTTCGGATGTCAGGTCCACGTTGGTTCGTGCAAACTCGTGTACGTAATGCATATTCGTAGATGTATGGAAAGAAAAAGGTGCAGAGGGCAGGGGGGAGGCATATGACACAGGGAATCGCGTCAGATGTGACGATAAAGGCTCGATCGAGGATAATATTGATTCGCAACCCTGCACGATGGTTGATGACAGTGTGCTGGTCTCTCAGGGAGTGACCGACTTCCATATCGCTCCATTCGCGTATATTACCGTGAGATATATGCATAAAACTCCAGGTGCATCGACATCAATCATTAGACTTCCGTAAATAAATAGTGTCACACGCGTATGCTCCGAGTAAACCCGGACTACGGTTGCCATCAAAGTCAAATGGCTCCGATACCTCTCTTACTTCGTTTTTGGTGGTTTTCCTCTGATTTCTTTTCTTCAGCCACGTATTTATTCATTTATTCGTTTTTTTCCAACCGAAAAACGACGTCTTCCGGTTCAAACTGAATCCGGACGTTTCGTTTTTCTCATTTCGAAAAACACGACGAGCTAATTCGAGGATGAGCTCGCGGTCGTAGTTGTACACGTACGATACTTCCGGAAGTTACATAAATGTCGAAAGTATATGTTCTTTAATAACTTTCGCGAAACAGGATATGGCTCGCAACGCGGTGATTTTATATCGAAAGTGGCGGGAACTCCGCTCGTATATTCGCGGTCGTGAAATTTCGTTCGTCGAGTCGATCCCGAAGAAACTTTTGCGTAGTTACGTCAACGGTGTAAACGTGTATATTTGTGTGCCGAAATATGATCGAGCGTCTAGTTTACTGACGAGGGAAAGTCCGGTACGATTGTATATTCGAAAAAGAAAACTCGCAATCTTCATACAATTTATCGGAAAAAAAAAACACTCGGAAAACTTTGTACTCCGACAAAAAAAAAGGTCGCAATTCGAGATAAATAATCAGGGTGATAATCAGCAGAAATAAAAGCGTGTATACTCGTACTGGGAAAAAAAAGAGTTTCCTGAACAGAAATGACGATTTTTTTTTTTTCGAGCGCTTTATCGCGTGTGGCACGTTTTTGTGCCCGACTTGATGACGCGACATATTTTTTTTTATACTGCACAATCACATTAGAGTAATCCCCTTTGGACGAGGATTGTAAATGCGAGGGGAGGATTAATACAGCGAGTCTGCAAAAAAAACGGCGGATAACGAAATTGCGAATGAGTTTGCGGTATTTAGAAAAAAAAAGTCCAGCTACGTTTCCCTCCGACGGTCTCCCTTCGTCGAGCCGATTATCGAAAAATCATCGTTCGGTCGGGCAAAAGAATATATTCTTCAACTTTCGTCCCAGCATTCACCTGCCGCCGTCTCACTCTCAATTCAGACCGAATCGTGTGCAAACTCGTATTTTTTTCAAATTTATTTCGCATCGAAATCGAGACGTACGAGGGAACAAAAATTTGGGCAGATGAATCTTGAATATCGTCGGTTAGGCGACTTACGAACGACGCGTAGGTTTCAATCTGCGAGAAAACGTCACTTTGATGTTTATTTTACGGTGGAGGAATATTTATTTCGATTTATATATTTTTTTCTTTTTTTTTTAACAGATCCCACAGCTGAGTTACGCGTCTACGAGCACCGAGCTCTCAGAGAAAAGTCGCTTCGAATATTTCAGCCGTGTCGTTCCGCCGGATAATTTTCAGGCGCAAGCGATGGTCGAGGTGATACGACAGCTTGGCTGGAAATACGTCTCCACGGTTGCAGTTGAGGGTGATTACGGTGAAAAGGTGAATTTCCATTTATTTTTCTATGCGGAAGCTTTCAGCGATAAACATAGAATTTAAAACTTGCACAGCACAATTTTTTAAATTGAAAAATCCACCGGAAAACTCGAGCGACGATGATGAGAATTTCTTTTCGCCGCGATTGGAAATTGCCCTTAGGGAATATCGATGTCGAATCGGTATTAATTATCTGAAAATCATTTTTCAGGGCATAGCGAGTTTTATCTCATTGTCATCGGATTACAATATTTGCGTGGCCGTCAGCGAAAAGATCCTTCGAAATTCGAGGCTCGAAGACTTTGATCGCATAGTCGAGAGGCTCGGTTCGAAGCACAACGCGAGGGGCGTTGTGCTCTTCGTCGACGAAGATAACGTGAGGTTGGTCCATAATTACGAAAAATCAAATTTGACATTTTCATCGCGGATTTGACGTTTTCCATGTATCGTGCAGCGAATAAAAGTAGAAAAACGGTATCGACCCGAGTCGAAATTCAGCATCTTCTTTACCACCCCTATGAGCTCTTTGAACCTTTTTTTAATGAAATAAAAAACACTGGAAAGCCTTAATTTAATCTGCAACATGGGCAGCTACTATTTTGAGTCTGCAAAGCCTGACGAAAACGCAGTCTTTATAGTTTGAATCCGCTTTTGAACCTCGTTGAAGCCCCAAAGTTGCGGACATCAGGGAGAAAAATTGCACACCCTTATAAAGGAGGCCCAAATTACCACGTGCGATTTTGTGACGAATATTTTGTGCGAGAAACAAGCGAGACCATCACACGTAATTCGTTATGATATTTCGCGCTGTGTCCTGCTGTTTGAGGGCTTTTTTATTGATTGGCAAAAGTTTTATCGATAAACGAACTTTATCATGTATTTTTAAAAAATTACCGTATATTGTTGCTTTTAATACATTTGATTTCCCGATACAATTTCATGTGGCAATTTTCATCCAAGAGACGTCTCAACTTGTGTGCCGTGTGTTTACATCACCAGCAATTATTTATAATTGTCAGTCAGTTTGTAATCATGCTATTTATCAGTAACGACGTATAAATATACGTCTATGTTTCCACTTATATAAGTACATCGTAAACGTACATCGATGGAAAAAAAAGTGATTTTTATCCGCGTTACGTCCTCGGGAGTCGGCGGAAGATGATCACCGGTTTTTTCTTACATAAAAATTTGTTTCAGTCATTTTTTTTAGTGAAAATCAATTTTCCCTTGATTTCCTTGTGTTTTAAACGTTATTATTATTATTATTTTTAAGTAAATGGCTAAATAAATGATTGAATGGTAAAAAAGGGTGTTGCAAAAGTATTTCAGAATTTTTTCAGATTTATTTTCCAGGCCGGGGGTTAACGTCTAAATCTTAAAAAGTAGAAATATGCGTTTGTCCCGGAGGTCCCTGATTTACCTCGGGATTCTGCAGCGGCAAGATTTGCCGCATCCGAGTGAGGCATAAAAAAAAATATATGCGAGCTGATAAGGAGGCAAGTGCTCGCGTATACAGCCTTAAAAGTCTCTTACGCTTTTCTGGCTTGAATTTTCGAGGGTCTCGAAGCAGCACACGTATAGTTTTTTTCCGTGAGAGCCAAACGGACATTCCCGCTGGCTCGTTGTATTTATCGTCGCAAAAACACTGCGCGAGCCACCCCAAAACTACGTAGCATACACACACAACTTTTCCGCGACGTTACGAAATATATTTATGCACCGGACGTTCCATTGAGTATCAACGATTTTCTTTCTTTGCACAGTCGACGATTTTTATAATGAATTTTACAATTATTATGATTATTATTAGGAAAAAAGGATCGAATAACCATCGTTGGACGGTGGGGATTTAATTTTGTTTTTTTTTTCAACTTTTTCACGAGGTTGACGATTGTTGTTTCGTTAACAATTTTTCTACGGTTCATATCGTGAAGATTTTTTTTTTTATCAACCGAACCGATGACTTTGACACTCGACTCGGAACGCCCCATATATATCCGTACACACATCCACAAACGAGACGAGGGGTAAAAAGAGAAGAAAGGACACTTCGCGGGGTTGCTTCCTTTTGTCCTTTTTTTTCCGCTACCTCTTCCCCTTCAACGAGAGGTCACCGCGTAAAATACGCGCGGATTTTTTGCAAACTCTGTCTCCTTGACGTTGAAATTCTCGTTCGATATGCGATGTCAACTGGCGCTGGTTGAGGCGGGAAACAACGGTGGAAAAAAAGACAAGCCGGGGAGTGAAATACGGATGCGCATTTGCACACGCTGAAGGATCGCAGTTCAAGCTGCGGGTCTCGGGCGAAATGCTTTATTAAAATGAGCCAATTATACGCGAAACGGGCTGTTCAGCGCGGAGGCAATTAATACCCACCTCGTTCGCCGTCGATTATTTCCGGTGCTCTTTTTTTTCGATTAATCCGCGACTCGATCTCTGTTATTCTCTGATATTTCGAGCTTTCGCGAAAAACTCGATGAGTCTCGTGATCAGCGGAAAATTTCCGATCGGACAAGCTTCTGAAATAATGAAAATTTGGAAAAAAAAATTTCGACCCATTTTTCGCCACTTTTCCAGAATCGTCGAAAAGTCGAAATTTCAAATGATCATAACTTGCTCTCTAATGAAGCTACATACATTTTTTGGGGGTGTTTTGGAAAGCCCTCGAGTAGACTTAGAGAACGGTGGAAGTAAAATGTCGATAGCTAAATTCCTTCACCCTCAAAATCGATGTTGAAAATTGGCGAAAAAAACGCAAAGGGGTATGTATGGAAAAATTGGCGAAAATCGATGGTCCAACTTCAAAAATTCGCCAAAAATCGAAAAATTAAGATATCGACATGAATCAAACGGCATTTTGAAGCCTCATCAATTGCCAAGAGAATAAGCACACGTTTGAGTATCTAGCCCAAAGGGGAGAAAAATGGCAATCCTTTTAGTGAATCAGTCCAATCGAGTGAAAAATGACGAAAAATTTTTTACTTCAAAAGTTATTTTCAATAGTCTACATAGATGTATTTTTTCCCGCTGATTACGAAACACACCGATATTTAATCGAAAACTTGATATTTCTCCGAAATAACCCATTTGTATTTTTAGGAAAATTCAATACATCTCCACGGCAAGTAATTTCCGTACAGATATTCGATCCGTGATGTGGAAATAATATCGAAATATCGTCAACTCGAATCCTCAAGGGGTCGACGAAAAGAATTGAATAATATCTTGATTCCAGGAAACTTTTGCAAGCAACGATGAGAACGAATCGTACAGGTCACTTTATGTGGATTGGAAGTGACTCTTGGGGTGCAAAGGTTCATCCCGTGAGGGATCAAGAACTCGCTGCCGAAGGTGCCATCACTATCCTGCCGTTTCGTAATGCACTGCAAGGTAAGACTTGGACCCACGTTATGCTGGCCACAAACTCTCGCCACTGACATCTCGACTCGCTTCCACAAACTGGTCCATTCCTGACATTGCAGCCTCCACTTGCGTTCATAATATATGTACGTGTCTTCGGCAAGGAATTTCTCATTTTTATTTTTATTCCTCTTTTCTTGTTCATTATTTATTCTAGACAAATTAAAGGAGCTTTTATAAAAACTTTTATAAAAAGAAAATAAAGATTCTCCATTACGAGACGTATAAAAGGCTCGAACGGGAGAACAAATTAGGTTCAAGATTTTATCGACCTAGTTCCCGAAAACTCTGTTAATGCGGAGAAAATAAATGTGCACCTCGAGTTTCGTTCCCAAAAGGCAACTTCCGGAATAATAACCGTATAGAAAATTAAGTCCGAGTCTTTTGTAATTTGACTCGATTTATCGTGCTCGAGATGTAGGCGAATTTTCAGCAGTTCGTAGACTCGGCGAGAAATAAAGCTTTCAACGAACAGGCGTATGATATTTCAACGCGAAATTTCCTATATATTATACTGACGTACAAGACAATCCCTTGAGATAATCTTCTCGGCATACATTCGAGGACGGACAAACTCTCGGAGGGAAATCGGTGATTCACCGTGGAAACTTTTCGACGTTATATGTATATGCTCACAGTATAATTACATTTAGCGTGAAACTTCAATGTCGAATTGTCGTCGCAGTCGGCTCTTCCTCTCCGTGTCTTTACGCGCCTCATTAAATTCAGCAGGACGCTGAGCATCATTTCACTTTATACGATCATTGCGCATAATTTCGCGCGAGTCTTTTGTAACATCGCGTGAATATTAATTTATTCGAACCCGGGTTCAACTGAATTCATCAAAGCTTTTCCTACACGCAGCTTCCCACGACCACCCTTCGCAAAAATCATCAGTCATAAACTCCCTGGTACGCGGAACCCCAACTGCATGTCCGAAGAACCCTCAGTGGACACCAAACTCCAATTTGACCATCCGAACAAGGTCTCGAATGACCACAAGAGAAAGGACATCTTAAAAACAGTCCGAGGAACGAGATTTGGCGCACCGTCCTCCCGGTTTTTAATCGACCGGCTGATCTAAAAACTGAACATGAATTTCCGGAAACCGGACATGAAGCATCTTCTTCAGGGTCGTTTCCTCTATGCGAGGTTAAATTTTCATGGAGTTGTCGATCGTTCTTATCATCTGCCGTGACCTTGAAGGAGAAGAAACTGAACATGAATTTCCGGAAACCGGACATGAAGCATCTTCTTCAGGGTCGTTTCCTCTATGCGAGGTTAAATTTTCATGGAGTTGTCGATCGTTCTTATCATCTGCCGTGACCTTGAAGGAGAAAAAACTGAACATGAATTTCCGGAAACCGGACATGAAGCATCTTCTTCAGGGTCGTTTCCTCGAAGCGAGGTTAAATTTTCATGGAGTTGTCGATCGTTCTTATCATCTGCCGTGACCTTGAAGGAGAAGAAACTGAACATGAATTTCCGGAAACCGGACATGAAGCATCTTCTTCAGGGTCGTTTCCTCTATGCGAGGTTAAATTTTCATGGAGTTGTCGATCGTTCTTATCATCTGCCGTGACCTTGAAGGAGAAAAAACTGAACATGAATTTCCGGAAACCGGACATGAAGCATCTTCTTCAGGGTCGTTTCCTCTATGCGAGGTTAAATTTTCATGGAGTTGTCGATCGTTCTTATCATCTGCCGTGACCTTGAAGGAGAACAAACTGAACATGAATTTCCGGAAGCCGGACATGAAGCATCTTCTTCAGGGTCGTTTCCTCTATGCGAGGTTAAATTTTCATGGAGTTGTCGATCGTTCTTATCATCTGCCGTGACCTTGAAGGAGAAAAAACTGAACATGAATTTCCGGAAGCCGGACATGGAGCATCTTCTTCAGGGTCGTTTCCTCTATGCGAGGTTAAATTTTCATGGAGTTGTCGATCGTTCTTATCATCTGCCGTGACCTTGAAGGAGAAGAAACTGAACATGAATTTCCGGAAACCGGACATGAAGCATCTTCTTCAGGGTCGTTTCCTCTATGCTTGGTTAAATTTTCATGGAGTTGTCGATCGTTCTTATCATCTGCCGTGACCTTGAAGGAGAAGAAACTGAACATGAATTTCCGGAAGCCGGACATGAAGCATCTTCTTCAGGGTCGTTTCCTCTATGCGAGGTTAAATTTTCATGGAGTTGTCGATCGTTCTTATCATCTGCCGTGACCTTGAAGGAGAAAAAACTGAACATGAATTTCCGGAAGCCAGACATGGAGCATCTTCTTCAGGGTCGTTTCCTCTATGCGAGGTTAAATTTTCATGGAGTTGTCGATCGTTCTTATCATCTGCCGTGACCTTGAAGGAGAAGAAACTGAACATGAATTTCCGGAAACCGGACATGAAGCATCTTCTTCAGGGTCGTTTCCTCTATGCTTGGTTAAATTTTCATGGAGTTGTCGATCGTTCTTATCATCTGCCGTGACCTTGAAGGAGAAGAAACTGAACATGAATTTCCGGAAACCGGACATGAAGCATCTTCTTCAGGGTCGTTTCCTCTATGCGAGGTTAAATTTTCATGGAGTTGTCGATCGTTCTTATCATCTGCCGTGACCTTGAAGGAGAAAAAACTGAACATGAATTTCCGGAAGCCGGACATGGAGCATCTTCTTCAGGGTCGTTTCCTCTATGCGAGGTTAAATTTTCATGGAGTTGTCGATCGTTCTTATCATCTGCCGTGACCTTGAAGGAGAAGAAACTGAACATGAATTTCCGGAAACCGGACATGAAGCATCTTCCTCAGGGTCGTTTCCTCTATGCGAGGTTAAATTTTCATGGAGTTGTCGATCGTTCTTATCATCTGCCGTGACCTTGAAGGAGAAGAAACTGAACATGAATTTCCGGAAACCGGACATGAAGCATCTTCTTCAGGGTCGTTTCCTCTATGCGAGGTTAAATTTTCATGGAGTTGTCGATCGTTCTTATCATCTGCCGTGACCTTGAAGGAGAAAAAACTGAACATGAATTTCCGGAAGCCGGACATGAAGCATCTTCTTCAGGGTCGTTTCCTCTATGCGAGGTTAAATTTTCATGGAGTTGTCGATCGTTCTTATCATCTGCCGTGACCTTGAAGGAGAAAAAACTGAACATGAATTTCCGGAAGCCGGACATGAAGCATCTTCTTCAGGGTCGTTTCCTCTATGCTTGGTTAAATTTTCATGGAGTTGTCGATCGTTCTTATCATCTGCCGTGACCTTGAAGGAGAAAAAACTGAACATGAATTTCCGGAAGCCGGACATGAAGCATCTTCTTCAGGGTCGTTTCCTCTATGCGAGGTTAAATTTTCATGGAGTTGTCGATCGTTCTTATCATCTGCCGTGACCTTGAAGGAGAAAAAACTGAACATGAATTTCCGGAAGCCGGACATGAAGCATCTTCTTCAGGGTCGTTTCCTCTATGCTTGGTTAAATTTTCATGGAGTTGTCGATCGTTCTTATCATCTGCCGTGACCTTGAAGGAGAAAAAACTGAACATGAATTTCCGGAAGCCGGACATGAAGCATCTTCTTCAGGGTCGTTTCCTCTATGCGAGGTTAAATTTTCATGGAGTTGTCGATCGTTCTTATCATCTGCCGTGACCTTGAAGGAGAAAAAACTGAACATGAATTTCCGGAAGCCGGACATGAAGCATCTTCTTCAGGGTCGTTTCCTCTATGCGAGGTTAAATTTTCATGGAGTTGTCGATCGTTCTTATCATCTGCCGTGACCTTGAAGGAGAAAAAACTGAACATGAATTTCCGGAAGCCGGACATGAAGCATCTTCTTCAGGGTCGTTTCCTCTATGCTTGGTTAAATTTTCATGGAGTTGTCGATCGTTCTTATCATCTGCCGTGACCTTGAAGGAGAAAAAACTGAACATGAATTTCCGGAAGCCGGACATGAAGCATCTTCTTCAGGGTCGTTTCCTCTATGCGAGGTTAAATTTTCATGGAGTTGTCGATCGTTCTTATCATCTGCCGTGACCTTGAAGGAGAAAAAACTGAACATGAATTTCCGGAAACCGGACATGAAGCATCTTCTTCAGGGTCGTTTCCTCTATGCGAGGTTAAATTTTCATGGACTTGTCAATCGTTCTTATCATCTGCCGTGACCTTGAACGAGAAAAACTGAACATGAATTTCCGGAAACCGGACATGACGCATCTTCTTCAGGGTCGTTCCCTCTATGCGTGGTTAAATTTTCATGGAGTTGTCGATCGTTCTTTTTATCTACCATTTAATCTACCATTTAAATGAGATTGAAGTTTTTATTTAATATATTCTTCTTTGCGAATATTCTTATTCGATGTTTTTCGAATTATTGTTATCGCGATGAGAAGACAGATGGAAAAGAGAAACAGTTCCTTCAACAAAAAGATGAAATGAAAAATAGATTTTTCCGCGTAGCTCGTTTGTTCTCGTTTATAAAAATGTTTATCACAAGATACATTTTCTCGTGGGGTCGTTTATTTATTTCCGTTCCTTCCACTCGTCGTTTTATTTCTCTTGCAAGATCCTTGCCGTATGTCGCGTGCCCGTCTGTTTTCTCAAAGCACTTTCCGCTCATAAACGCCATTTTTTGACAGCTGATATATATGTACTCCCCGAGGGCCCCTCAAGCTTCACCCGTGTGCTCATCAATCGACGCGTCTCTTCAATTAATCTCGGGGGAATTCTAAGAAACATTTTTCGCAGGGCCAACATGACGATTCACCGACATGAAAGGGAGCAAAGAAAGAAGCAGCCTTATTTTTCTTCAAACCTTTTCTACCGTCAAAGCGCTCCTTCCTATCACCTTTCCAAGATCTTCTTAGCTCTCGTCCCCTCTCGTACGGTTATCATCAATTCCGCAAGACTCGTCGATCAATAATATACGACGTTAATGTCCATCTATTATACAAAGTTTCTCTGAATAATCGCGATTAAGAAACGCTTCTCTCGATCGTTTCATCCATTTTATACAGTATATAACACCGTTGGGATTATCGTTTCCTCAAACGAGGACCTCGACGCGGAATCCCACCGGAAGACGATTTCCAATGCCTCGGCAAATGGAAAATTATCGCTGGCAACTTTTTCAACCCCCGTTGCAATCGTCCCTCTATCCAACGACTCTCGGTGAAACGTCAAAGTAGAAAAGCTCGTTTGCCTTCAATTAACTTGCGAAAATTTGACATTTTAATGAAAAATACATTAAAAAACGAACAGCAACTACGGCATCTCTGAGTTTTCGGTGAAATCTCATGGGGTTGGAAATTCAAGGGATTTTCGTCACATAAACGTCTCATTCTGATCCAACTTTGCTGAATCATACCGCATTACGATAAATGAGGCCGCATTGAGTCGAGATAAGTACGGCAAAGCGCATCTGAATGAATATGCGCTGTAACATGACGCGCACATCTCGAAAATCGATTACATCCCCTAAATGCAACACCGTTTAGGCCATAAACGATATCACGCATGAATCACGAAAATTGCAATTCTTACCGCAAAATGCGTTTGGATTTTTCAAAACATTTTCCCTACAAGGCAGGATGTGGATAACGAGTCTCTCGAATTTTCCCTCGCTTGCTCTTTCGTTTTGAAGATTTCGACGCGTATTATACGAGTCTCCGTCCGAGAATGGACGACGAGTGCAAGGGACAGACTCAGAGAAACGTTCCGCATCCGAAGGATCCCGGAAAAATGATAAACTGCCGGAACGTTTGGTTCCGAGAGTTTTGGGCGCAGCATCACAAGTGCAGCTTCGGTCCAAACGTTCAGACGGGAGTTAAACGCTGCACCGGGGAAGAGGAACTCGTCGAGTACGATCAGGAGGGTCTCGTGCCTTTTGTCGGTATGTAGCTTTCATACAGGATGGTCCAGAATTGAATGTCGATCTTTCAGACCCAGAAGCTGGACCAGCGAAATGAAATTCAGAGTCGAAGGTTTTCAGTCGAAACGTTCGTGAATTTCGCACTGCTTTTAATAAATACACGCAGCTTCATAAATTTTTATAGTTCGGCCACCAGGATGAGCCGAGTTTCGTACGGTGAGCTGAAGAATTCGCGCGTTCGATTGCCTCCAACTTCGACAATTATCAGGATATTCAGTCGCACAAAGAAAAAAATTAAATAATTTTTGTCTCGGTACTTTATCGCGAATCTAACGTTACGTCATCAACATCAAGTTCTAGAACTCCCTGTATACACACGACAAAACGATTCATCAATCTTTGTCGCAAAAAAAAATTCCGATAACGGAAAAAAACGCATTTTTTTTTCATTTTCACCATATAGGTTGAATAAAGATTTTTTTTTTTCATTCAACTCGTCATCCACAGTCGATGCCGTCTACGCAATGGCACACGGCGTCCACGATCTTATCGAGGACGAGTGTGTAATGGCGACCAACGCCTCTCATCATCTCTGCGAATCGCTGAGCCCAGCTCCGCCTGGACCGCATCTCCTTCAGTACATTCGCAACGTCACCTTTATCGGCAAGTACTCTCTCATCGATTTCCTTCGACAATAAAATTATTTTTTTTTTCATCTCATCACGGCGAAAGAATCTTAACCCTTTGCGGCACACATTCAGCTTCGTCAGGCATCAGCTTTGAAAAATCCCGAGAGTTTCGAAAAAAAACAGCCTGGAAGACTAAAGTTCGCTTTATTCCCCCATGACCCTCGTAATTTCATCTCAGACCTCCTCTTTCTCGTAGAAAAACGCAACGAGAGTAATTTTCAAAGATTTCTTTCAAAAAAACATTGGAATATATCCATGCATCATAGAGATCCGAATCGAGAAAAAAAAACCTCGGCGAAATCCGTTATTTCGCGTTCGTACTCGCCGAGGTCCAATCGCCATCCCTGCGTGTGTGAAAAACGCAAAAAAAAAGGGATAAAGGAGGAAAAAAATCTTCGGGCGAGTTTATCCAGAGAGACGAGTAATCCCGCGAGGGGCTGCCTGACGAATTTTTTTGTTCCATTAAACCCCTACAGCGATGGTCAAAATAATTGCTCGGTTCATCCCGAAGATTCCATCTCTCCCGTTCGTCTCCGCAACTCGGTCATTTCTTTCTGTTTATCTTCCTCCGTTTGCTCTCCAAACCTCGATCGTAATTTTTTTTTTCTCGCTGCGATCAAACACACGCGTGGTCCATCGAGTCACCCATGTGCAAGCTGAGTACTCCGAGATAAGAGAAAAAGTATCTCCGTTGCAATTGAGCCTTCGACGGTTGCGATGTTTCTTTTTTCATTCGCCTTACAGCCCTCAAACGCTAAAGTAATTCGTCTCTCGCGAATCGATCTTATCGCCACTGACTCGATAAGCGTCGTGTCCCAATCGGGGATTAAGCCGGGTAAGAGGAAGCTACGAGCTTGAAGCGACTGAGAAAAATGTTTTCGACGTGTTTTTCCAGTGACAAATAACGACTTTCGAGAGTCGGATTCGACGGGAATAAATTAGTGCTTTCGTCATCTTCCTTCTCGCTACCCTCCCCAGCATCCTCTCTCTCTCTCCACTCATTCGTTTCGTCTTGTTCCTCTCTCAGGACGTCAGGGAACGGAAATTAGGTTCAACGCTGACGGCGATGCCTTTGGCTTCTACAATATTTATCAGTACCAGAAAAACGAGGAGGGTCGTTTTGATTATACGCTTATTGGTTCGTGGAAGAAAATGTAAGTTATTTTTCATCGATTTATCAAAAATGACCGAGTGGAGATCGTTCGCACTCGGATCGTTTAAAAAACGAATTTAATCAACCAGCGTACACTGTTATCTACTCTTATCTCGTTTTTGATCGAAGATTGTCTCTCGACATAAACATGACGAGATGGGCGAATGGACCAGGCATGCTCAACATCCCTCGCAGTGCGTGCAGCGATAATTGTCCACTCGGCCACGTGCGCAACTTTCAGGTGAGTGAAAACGATAAAACGTTGATTTATTTTGCGTTTTCGGTCCAAAAATTCGTAAAACTTCTTTAAGACGAAAAGCCCTGGCAATGCAATGTCTTTTTTGTTCCTCTTCCGTCACGCAGTGAATTCCCTTGATAAATTTTCCTATTACCACGCTGATACTCTCGACGTTTTACTTGGGTAAATATAATTTCGCGCTTGAATTTTGCATATTCATCGGAAAGTGTGGACAGCAAGCGGTAATGGAAAAGTATTCCCTCCAGGCTGTTAGAGGGCGTAGCAGCAGCGAGCTTACCTTCTCGACAAGGATTTCTATACAAATCTCTTTATCTCTTCCTTATTACTCTCTCACACTTGTCTTCATTTTCTCTCACGGAATGTCGGTGCTCCTCTCAAGCTTGCTCTTTCATTCACCTTTTATTCCTCCATTTTCCCGGTCCCTAAGCTTATCGAGGCACACAGAGGGGGGGGTCCAATAAAAAAAACCAACAAAAGCATGTAAATGGGCTATTACCGAAGGCAGTTTAGGGACGCTGGAGGTCCACGAAACGTTGACGGATCTTCACATTTTCCCAGAGTCAAAACGAAAACCGGTGGATCAAAAATTGTCAAAAAATGCCAAGCCATCCGCAGATGGAAATGGATTTTGATCGTCGTTTTTTTGCTTTTCGTGAAATCTTTTTGTAAAATCTTTTTTTTGTCCATCCACTGCTTTCTCGGCGTACGTCCGCCCGCGGTGAATAAAAGAAGCCCTAAAGTGCTTAGTACCGTCGCGTGAAAGATGAACGAGTGTCAAAGTGACACTTTCGCGGGAGAAATAAATTATTCCACCGGGTAACAGAAGGAAATATTGTAGGAAGCTTGCTGTTGGAGCTGCGTGGCTTGCAGGGAAGACGCGTACGTTTTTAACGATACGTGTCGAAGCTGCGACCCAGGATGGGCACCGGATTCGACCAAAACTCGTTGCGTCAAGCTCTCCGCGGAGGTCATCGCTTGGGACAGTCCCTGGGCGATCGTGCCTCTGGTTTTCGCATCGATAGGAATTCTCAGCACGCTCTTCACTCTCGTCATCTTTATTCGGTCAGTTTGCCTTTTCTCATTCCTCTCTTTTCCTCCCTCTTTTTCGCGTTCAAGCAATCTCGGCAGTTTTCGCACTGTGCATGTAAAAAACCACGAGGGGTGTGCGAATGGCGTTTGAATAGAATCGAATAATCCGATAAATTCGATTTGCTCGATTTTATAGCGGAGCTTGGCTAATTTGCCAGATTAGTGGCGTGGAATTGAGAATTTTTTTGAAAAAGTTTACTGGAAAAAATGTATACACTGTACAGCAGAATGTTTTGGGCGTTTTTGGAAAAAAAAGTGGTGATTTTTGTAAAAATATTACGATCCGATGATAAAGCTTTTGGACCTTGAACTTTTTCGGGTAAATCGTAATAAGTTGGAATTATTTGCCCACCCGTAATGCCCTTATCGCCAATGCAGTAGTGATACTCGACTGTGATATTCTCGGGGAGTCTTTTGTGGCAATTCTCTTCGCTCCCGTTCTCGCCTTGTATCTCCCCGGCTGGAACGTGACGCGAAAGTGGATGTAGCTATTAAAGTTTCTTCGATTTCCTCCACCCTTGGCTGAGATAAGACGGAGAGAAGAAAAGAAAACAAGTGCGAAGGCTCCATTCGTCATATAAATCATCTTCATCGACAGCTTCAATCGTACACCGGTGATAATGGCATCGGGACGTGAATTATGCTACGTACTGCTCTTTGGAATTCTCTCCTGCTACGGAATGAGCTTCCTCATACTCAGCGAGCCAACGACCTGGAACTGCACTTATCTGCGTATCGGTCTTGGCCTTTGCTTGAGCATATGCTACAGCGCCATACTGACGAAAACTAATCGCATATCGAGAATCTTCAATCAGGGAAAAAAGTGTGTCAAGAGGCCGTCGTATACATCACCGGAAAGCCAAGTTGCCATTGCGATTGGTGAGTCGCCCTTTTTTCGATTAGAAATTCTCACGATTTTCATTATTAACGCAACTTCTTAGTCTCAACATGAACCTTAAAATCTATTTTAATATTTATTCAATTTACAACGTAATAACCTTAATTTAAAAAATTATACAACGTATATAATTATATAACAAATGATACGTTATAGTAAATTAAAAATTATAATTCTATAAGGCTAAAAATATAATATATATTCAAATCTTAGTGAGTTAACGACCTAACAAGTCTAATTTCTAGAATTTCTAGTCGATTCTTTTTTTCGCCTCTCTCCACCCTTCTTTAGTCGCAAAGTCATATAAAAGTTTTCACGAAAGACGATTAGGTACGAAGATAATAATATATATTTTAATACATTGATTGATTAAAAGTTTTTAATTCGCACAACGTCCGCATTCTCTCTGTAGATGTCGCTGTTGAGATTTGCCTTTTTCCTAATAATAATAATAATAATAATAGTAATATCAGTAATAAATAATGAGGGGTAATTGCGCGTGACGTAGGCATAACCTCAATTCAATTGATCGGTGCGATCGTTTGGCTCGTCATTGAGCCACCGGACACGAAAGAGATATATCCTTATCCGTTAACGGCTGTGCTGACTTGCCGCGTGTCGACCTTCTCCCTCATGATGTCGCTCGTTTACAACATGGTCCTGATAATCATGTGCACCCTCTACGCCTTCAAGACGCGAAAAATGCCAGCGAATTTCAACGAGGCTAAATACATTGGATTTACCATGTACTCGACGTGCATCGTTTGGTTGGCTTTCGTTCCTATTTACTTTGGAACAAACAACGACTACAAGGTACTGTGTCATTCCCAGCGAAAGAGCGTAACTTTTGTTGCGAAGGTGGAGTTTGATTTTTTTTTTCAGATCTTGGCGGGATTTTTGAATGTTTTAATAATAAACGCGTTTTTTTTTTCAGATTCAAATCGCGAGCATGTGCATGTGCATCAATATCTCGGCGACGGTGGCGCTCGGATGTCTCTTTACACCCAAGGTCTATCTCGTTCTGTTTCAGCCGGAAAAGAACATAAGACCTCCGCATCCCAACGTAAGTGTATTTGATGGCGCCACGTTCTCAGTGAATCAACGAATTATTCCTTTCTTGCACGCTCTTTAATCTTGGTCAATCACCAGTCAGAATGCCCTGTATACTTTTTTCGATAACGACGAATAACGGCGCACCTGAACGTTGCTTTTCATTGTCGGGTTAGACCGGCGGTACGGGTGCGGTTAGAGTCCTGAGTGGCACGGGCCACGAATGTTCGAGCTCGCAACGACCAGCTACGTACAGCATGCGATTCACAGCGCCAAGAAGCCAAACAATGCAGAGCGTCACGTCATTTTCACGCAGCAGCCCGACCCGACAGAGTCAAGCGGGCTCGAGTCGGCCGGCCAACGGTGAGCAACAGCTCTTGTCCCGCGCTCAGTCCGACAGCCCGTCGATCGACGAAAAATCCATTACGTAATTTAACGAAGGAGCACAGAGGAACGAAAAAGCGAAAGATAGGAAAAAATCAAAAGCTGTGATGAAAAAGCTCGTTGAGAACCGAAGAAAATGTCCGCTCATCTCGCACAAATTCGCCTTCTCCTCTGCGTTCGCGCCAAAAACGCGACAAGTGCAACCGAGAGGATTTATCGTCGTTGAGCCCCGTGGCATCGAAAACGAAGACGACGGTTGAGTGAGAAAAGCGATATCAAGCCTCTCGCGACGTGCCCGAATCGTCAGGCATGACAGTATCAACATAACCTCAAATGTGCCAACGCCAATATGGCCGCTGGCGCGAGATATGAGAATCTTTCGGTACGCGACAAATGAACGAATTTTCCATTCTCGCCTCTCTTCCCTCCCTACACGTCTGTTTTCTCTACCGCAATCAAATAAAAACCGTCATACCGCCTGTACTTGTACAAAAAATGAAAAAAAACCAAACAAAACAAAACGAAAACGTTTGCCTTTTTGGAGTTGGAGGACTCGAACGAGACCGTACCGTACGAGGTAATCTGCGCTCTATCGGATTGCGTGACAAGGCGTAACGTAAACACACATTCGTTTCGTCTCTGTCGTCACCGCCATCTCTCGACAACGACGACGTACCACGCATGTCCAGTTTGTTTAATATTTTACTCCGAGATGTCCTCGTGAACTTTTCCACGAGCCTAAAATGCGTGGGAGAGAAATGAAAACTGGGAAAATTCAGAAACTGCTTGTGGCATATACGTATATTGAGAAGGAACATGAAATAACGAGCAGCAGACAGTCTTCCAAGGGTGCCACCCCGAGTGCTTCGTGCATTCACGTTAGGTGTCTCATTATAGACGATTGAGCGTCACTGGCCGAAATATCAAGTCCCTATTGAACTTTGCAAGTTACTAACAAAATCTAACTCAAAAGTTTTCCACCTCAACACTTTACGAATCGATCGTAGCGTCGTTTTGCTCAGATTATTCATGATTCAGTGTCGTTCATACAAGATAGTGCATCCAAACGGAAGCGATTTGATCATTTCTTTATTCCCGTAAGATGCTCGGACGTAAAATTGTTCTCAACTGGCTTACTGTTTTTATCGAGGAACAAACGAGAGATATGTGTACTTTATTACAATTCCGATTATCTGTTTTATCATTTGTAATAAACTATTTTTCATGTTACTCGTAAATTGCTACAAGTTTTATAAACATTTAATTGTAGTACGGCGCCGAGGTTATCGTTACGTTTTTTAACAAAAAATCTGCATAAAGAAACGCGGATTAATTTTTTTTTAGAAATACTTAATTGCTCCGCAAATGATGGAAAGGAGCATTTAGAAGGTAATGTGATTCGCTCGGTGCTATCGATATCTTCGAGACCATTATAAGCATGTCGCTACGAAATCCAAAACCCGCGAGAGGCTTCACATTGAGAAGCACGTAATAGCTTCCGGCTATCCCCCCCATGACGAGCCAAACACGAGGCTTGTAGAAGTATTGTGTTTCTCGTCGATCATGACTAATCGTTGAATTGTTCGTAACGCATGATTTTTAACAAATTTCAATTTTCTACGATTATTGCCCTTGTCGTTTCTCCAAAGTTTTAGGTTAAGAAATTACAATTTAACGGTTTGTCGACAATTCTCGACCATCGATTATCGAGTTAATCATAAATTCTTCAAAAAGTCATTTGTTGGGCGTTCTCCGAGGTCCCAGATTTCTTCAAGCATTCATTAAACCTTTACGTACATAACTGTGTCTATTACGCTCATATTAACTCTAAAATACATTGTGAACGATCAAACAATAATAAAATCACTAACGGTCAACGTCAAAAATACACGTACGTTGATATAAAATAAACAGCATAGTTAGTACAGAAATCAATGAATCGAGACGATAAACTCGTCCTGAAAAGTTCACGAATTTTCATGTAATATGCATCATTATGCATACACACAAAAATACAGGTCGTTGTCCACTGCTCGGCTGATGGAATTTTCGAGAATAGCAAATTCATTTTCGCGACTCACTCGTTCGCGAAAAAAAATGCTATCTCTTCAAAGGCTCAATCTTACGCCAAAAAAGGATATCAAAAAGAATATCGTTTAATGACACTTGGAAGAACCCGCGATGGGACAAAAAAAGAGATAAATTCCAAGCTTGAACGAATGGCGAAATAAATAACCTACAATTTTGTACACTCGGAGTTAAATTTAGTATTAACCAAAATTGCTCGCAACATTTGTTGAGAAAGAAACGCATGGATTTTCTCATCGCCGTGATTCTTTGAAGAAAAATCCATTTAATATTTCCTCAATTAAATCGACGTATTGATATATTGATGTAATTATTGTGATGTTCGTTTGGGATTATTAGCGACTGAAGAACCATCGATCTCGTTGTTATATCGTTGAGAAAGAAAGTTTGTGTAAAGCCGCGAATGGCGATGCCAGCGTGTAAATTTTATGAAATTAATCGATAAGATCTACCGACATTTTAGAATGAAAATGAAACCTAAAATGTGAGTTTTTTATTTCCTGTGTAACAGAATTGACGTAAATTTGCGGCACGATGTGAATTGCTAGATAAGATGGCGTCTCGGTCGACGAATAATATATGCGTAATAAAATTCAAGCGAGAGCGTGTGTCGTTGGCAATTTTTCTGCCAAGAAAAAAACAAAAAATCAATGAACTCAAGTCAATTCGAGGCTTCTCATAATAATATATGTATACGTAACTACATAAATCTGTCGTATGAACTTTTCTGTAAAGATTAATAACTTTGAAGCTGTACAATTTCGAGAAAGGATTTAAGGATCGTTGAATTATTCCAGCAGCAATAAAAACACGAGAAAAGTCTGGAATAAAGTTAATCACACGTCAAATACTAAACTCGGTAAGTTTCAATAATATCAGAATCAAAAAGTTATCGACAACTACACCGAAAGTATTCGGAAAACTTGTTTTCCTTCCGCGCACTTGATTACTTTCGTTCTTCTGGATTTAATTTTTAACCTCAAATTCTCATCTCGAAATCGTATTTTTAAATGATGTTGAAACTCGCTACGAACTTCTCGGTGTGGAATGATTTTTGGTCCACCGGGTATACGTGTGTGCATGTGTACGTTTGTGGTATACAAAAAATGTGCGTCATTAGCGACCTATGAAGAAAATAAATGTAGCAATGTTTTTTTAGATCGAGCTTAGAGAAATTCGACGGTAATACTCGATGCAACTTTTGTCAAAAAATATTCGTTATCCCACTTGCGTAACATTTATGAAATTTAGAAAATCTCTAAGGTCAAAAAGAATGAAATGTCGTTCAAGGAGCGATTCATTCAAATTAAAAAAAAATCTCCGCAGAAAGAACGAAAACTCCCGTTATAGGAAAGTATTTTCGGCGTCGATTGTGATAAATACATAATCCTAGTTCCTTAGTTGTAAAAACTAAGGTTAGTTTTTTAGTTATGAAAATGAAAGTGCATCGTGTTTATCTCGTATTTATCGACATTGGGCAAAAGTTATTACGGAATGTTCGACGAAACATGGAAATCAAAGAAATTCGCGTTTCGTTTTCGTTTTTTATACGACTTCGCCTCATGACGCGACATTTGTTTTCGGAAAAATGCTGTTCTTTTCTACGGTACTAAAATCCAAATGACTTACACAGCGTTGATTATAATAGAGAATTAAGCGCTCAATTTCGACGTTCCGTTATTTATTGTTATCATCGATTTACCGTGTGATAAATAAATCTCAAACGGTATTCAAAGTCCTTCAAAAACCGTTTAATGGTACAAGCATAAACAGACGACAATTAAAGAAATTCAGTATATACACCCTACGCACGGCGATTCAAAGATCAAGAAATTTTTCGACGTTTTCTGGTGATTTTCAGCAAGCTGTAACTTCGGGAAAAATGATCGTAAAATTATGAAAAAAACAAACATTTCGAAACGCGTCCGTGGAGCTTCTGTTTTTTTTCAAGCTTTGAACTGGTTTATTATTATCATTCCACGATCAATTTTCGCAAAGTTATGGCTTGAGAAAATGTCGAAAAATGTCTTGATCCTTCGACTGTCTTGCGTAGTGTATACGAATTTTTATTAAATTAAAATGTAAATAACGTGTGAATGTGATTACGTACACAAGGGAGCTGTCGGAGCAAACGGACTACTTTATCGATGGATTACTGATAATGAATGTCAACTCGAATAATCTTTATTAATAGATAGTATGCGCGATAAAAGAGGGAAAAATTGTTGGTCGTACAGACGGAATATCGTTTGATATTTAGCGAGAATTACATCGAATATTAAAGTACCGATATTGTGTAAACACTCGAAAGAAATTAATCGTTCGAATATTCAATGTTGAAAGAAAACGTTGCGAGATTATGCCAAATTTTCGGTGCTACGAAGATGGAAAAGCAAAACATGTTGCAGAGCCCGTACAAGTTCCAAGCGAGTGTTGCATCGGGCGAAAATAAAGTTTAACGCGAAAAAAAAATACACATGCGCTACTATCGAAACTCTATATATAAATATATGTAATTATATAATACTTATACAAATATCATAGAAAATGAATTCGAGAGAAGACAAATGTACTATATATGTGAACAAGATCGACGTAGATTTTGCGAAAAAAAAGTCCGAAGCAAATTGCAGCGTACAGTTTCCTATGTCAATATTTCACACTCGTCACACTCGTCTCTTCTTTGAAACAAAGATATGCGAAAAAGAGAGACGAAAAAAGACAAATATAAAAAACAATGTATTTAATTGGAAGCCATAAAGACTCTGTTGAATTTAACGATCTCCAATTTTGTTCCTTCGTCGTGGTACCACATTTCGAAAAAAAAAAACATTATCGGATGAATCATTTTTCGAAAAATCGGTCGAACATCATTTTCCCAGCTACAATACGAAGATGTTCGTACAGAACGAGAGAATAAAACGCCTAATTAATGTTTTTCTTTCGCAGCATCCAACAAAGATCTCTCGACCACAGTGGGATTAATTGATAAAAAACTGACATGGTTTCATCCTGTTTTTTTTGCAAAAATATTCATATATTACGGTAGTAATATTTCCTATGTACAGTATAACGATCAAGGCTTGTTGTATCTCGATCGTTGGCGATCTTGATGATCCCAATATTCCGTTATGATGATTTTGAATAAAAATAAATGAAAGACTATGATCAAAAAACATATGCTGACCCAGAAAAATGTTGGCAAGCCACCGAGCTGATGGCCGTGCTTGTGGAGAGCCATCAGGTGATGGTCGTGAGCCGGAGCTGAAAATTTCATTGAAAAATTCGGGAAAAAATGCAAAAAAATGTTTTCAAGGGAAATAAACCACTCGCACTCACCCTCGTCAACGGCGTGTACGTGAAGGGCGTTGCGCAAATTCTGCATATGCTGATAGTCGGAAGTGACGTACAGTATCGCGGTCAAAGGTTTCGTAAGTTTGACCGGGAAATTCGTGTATGTTTGACCGAGCGAGACCGGATTATCGAGACATCCGGCGTCGCATCCGTAAAAAGTGCTGTCGCTTCGGTCCAAAGCGACACCCAAAACAGCGCGATTGTCCTCGCCGACGGTTACAGAAATATTTATATGCGTCACATTCCCGTAGCCTATGTGTCTACGGAAAAAGTGATAATAATTAACGAAGAAAAAAGAGTATTTGACGCCCTCGTAGAAATTGATGCCATTTTCTCTTTTACAGAATTCTTTGGAATATTGTCATACCGTTATTGTCTGAAATGAATGTTTTTGCCGCAACATTTTTGAGATACTGACCATCAGACTGACTGCTTAATAAAAAATGTGAAAATTGGAATAATCACCTGAACAAATAATCCCGGTGGAGATATTTCGGATCGATGTTGAATTCGAGATGTTGATTGCTGAATCTCAGTCCTCCGAGGCTCAAAACCATGGCTTGCTGTACACCGGCAGGCCCGCCGGTTATCAGACGATGACATCCTTGAGTTTCGAGAGTGACGAGCCAAGCTCTCGCGACTGAATTCACACCGTCAATGCCGCTTGTGTCTTTCCACAGTTTCGGTGCTTCTCTGTTCGATACGAGCGTAAAATTGGGTGGAAAGTTCGTGGTGCGCAAATTCGATCGAACAAACACGAGAATAATATACTCACAGTGTGTGATGACCGTGGTAACATCCCTCGTTGTTCGCCACGACTTTTTCAACGTCGTTCGTACCCTTTGGGATATGCGAGAGTACGTAGTACATCGTTGAATTGATTTTGTGACCGTTCAAGGAATCCTTGGCCTTGGAGTCACTGATTTTGAGACCGGAACGCCAGTAGTCGTTCCAAACATCAACGTGCTCGTCTCTCAAACCTTTCCCCTGCTTGACGAGAGCCTGTCTCATCGCCTGCATCGTTCGATCGAACATACATGCAATTTCCCTTTTTTCACTGCTTTCAAGGTCATTCCGTCATTCATCAAGCATTACGTTTGAGATACTCACTTCGACAGCTTTTTTCTCGGCAAGTTCGCGCTCCGAGTGATAGCGTTTCGCCGCGTGAGGCTCGCTGTATTGTATGCTGGTGAGAAATTCGAACTTGGCCGTACCTCGTGCCATCAATTGGACGGATTTCGGTGGTTCCTTGTAAACTATCGATACGGCTATCATTTTTTTTGTGTTGGGCGACGGAACGAATCCGGATGCTATCGTGTACTCGTGTCTCGCATCGTCGACCACGATTCTGCGTAATTATCAAATTGAACAATCTGACGGTTCATAATTGGCGAATTTCAAAGTTCTACAAGGCCACGGACTGTTTTTAAGAGACATTTATTCGGGGGACATTTTTTAAGAACCTTACAGCAAGGAGAATAAAAAAGTTTACTCCGGGAAACCTACTTTCACAGTGTGTTATCCTTATCTGTATTTATGAATATCGAATAAAGCAATTGCGAAATGTTCGAACAAGTGCTGAATACGATTGTAGAAATTCTAGTTGAAGACTTTTCTCGAATAAAAGTTTAAGAGCTAAAACTCACTGTGTTGTCTTTTTCTCAAACTCCTCCAAATGCGCGTTGGCGGATAATTTGAGCATAATTTCTTGCGAGAGAGCGGATGGGTTTACGATATTCATATCATGGACCAATATGCCATCCGACGATCTGTGAGCGTAATATTGCGAATTGATGTAATAACCTTTGCCGAAACATCGATATTGGTGAACGATGCCGTTGACAAAGTGCATTACGGTAGCTCGGCGCTCGGTGGTACCGTCCGGTACGGGATGAAATACCAGAGGTTGCCATTGGAGGGGAAGGGACAATGTTCTTCCATGTCTGATGTAGAACGAAGCTCCTCTTGTTATTTCAATACCGAAAACACCGTTTCCGACGTACGGCAAATATTTGTGCTCCGTGTCCAGCGGCGGATCGTGCAAAATATTGGCGTCATACTCAGACGCGTCGGATCTAAACTGGTCCAGTCTTTCTCTCATGCAGTCATCCTCGAAAGCTACATAAATTTCGAAAGTATAATCCGAGCGTAACTTGCCGATGGATTTACGTAATCGATGTAAATTTAAGATGACGACGATATTTTATGAAATTTTTTTTTTTTTACATCTGGATATACGAAAAGATGAAACGATCTAAGAAAAATTTCGTTGTTCATGTCGGTTGCGGAAGTCCGATAAACAAGGAGAATAGTTTAGCTTATTTTATTCCAAGCGAATGTAATGATCTTTTGACTCACCCTCGATCTCCTCCGCGTTGGAAGAAAATAACCATTTGGCTATCGATGGTCCGAAGTAAAGAACGAGCGCTCCGAAAGTAATGACCAGCACGAGTATCTTCCGACAGGAATAATTCCCGTCGATCAATCTTCGCATTCGCTTACTAAACTCGTGAGCGTCGAACATACCGGTTGCCCTCATTTTGCACATGATGGAAATATTTCGGCGAAAAGCAATAGTCGAAAAGTACTCGCACGAACATAACCTGTCTCTCGCTTGCTTGGCCACGAATTTTTGAGATGAGAATCAGAGGATAGATTAACTTTTCCAGCGCGTTCTTTTACACACTTTGTGATTGATGCTGTTTAGCGATTTAGCAGATTTTAATTATTTGATAACACCATTCGACGTACCGATTCCATCGGTGCAAAACAGCCGGACATAACGATTTGGCTATGAAACTATATGAACTCCCCGATAACACGACATTGACCGAATCAAAAAGAACCGCCACCGCGAACTGTAGCGGAAACGACGGCGCCACCGAGTATGATTCGAACGCGCGCCGCTGTGGGTCGACACTAGTCAGTGAGAAATGGAGCAACGGAGGTTACTCGTCTTTGTCAAAACTATGATGCAATAAAAAAATAAAATCTGACGTTGCTGTGGGTAGATTGTTTTGAAAATCACATCAAAGGAATTTACAAAGAAAGAAAACAACGTAACGATTCGAAATGTGACTGTAGTAAAAGAAAAAACCTTCGTACTATCATTGGAGATTACTAAAGAGATCTTAAACATCTCATTAACAACAGTAACCTACCCTTAATCGTTTAATTTCCTGATTATTGCTGGATGATGTTTAATTTTTTGGAATACAAACGAAAATTCAAAATCATTTACCATGTGACTATAGTCATTAAAACTTTCCCTGGATAATTATATATCAAAGAATATGATGGTGACCATACGTGGTTCCCGCGCCACTTTCCACCCACATCCTCTCAACATTCTGCATACACATCCAATACTGTACAATCCTACATACATTTGCTATAGTTCCTCTCGCGATCGTAGGCTATCCCGTCGATTGAAACTAACAAATCAATCTTCAAAATAATAAAAAAAACTTTAAACAAGTTCGAATGATCGGTATTCCGGAAGGAAGAAGAGTAGAAACACTAAAGACAATGGAATATGCGAGAAAGCGTCACGAGCCCTACAAAAACATAGGAAACGGGCAAACATAGGAATTGATCGATGAAGTACGCGTACTAATTGTGTATATAAAGCTTTCGTGTATGTATATACCGACGCACATGATATACCTTCGGACACATATATAGCTCGGGAGTCTGAACGGATGCGGGGACAGATCGGTGTCACGTGAACCCTCCGGATATACCAGCTTCCTAGTCTTGCGCTCACCTACATTATCATCGCGATCCCGACCTATTGCGCGACGTCGCGTTGCTTCCTCGACCAAAAGTCGGCAAAATAATCACAATAATAACAATAAACCGAGAGATTCAAGCTCCAACGATGTTTCGACTTTTCTTCTCCCACCTCGTCAAAGACAGGCTCTATTCCCAAGGTCCCAAGGCGAGTGTCGTCGATACTCGAAACGAAGACACTCGTATTCCGCTGGAATCGCTTTTTGATTTATGTTAATCGCGTCGTTTGCAGCGCCAAATACATCAGCGATCTACCGAAGAATTAATTGATTTACCGATCGAGTAAAAATACATACAACGTGCGCTTTCGACCAAATGAGCTCCAAATAAATGCCCTGGCAGAAATGGTGGGTTTCCGAAGCAATTTTGTCGAAGACGTCTCAAGATATGTATCCTGGAGACATGGACTTCTCACTGCTGTCATCGTGACGCTAGAGGGTGGAAAGGGCGAATTATATACACACGGGGAGGGGAAGAAAAACATACAGCGGCAATATGTTTTGAGGTTATCGATAACTGCTGGTACAGAGCATGCGAGAGAGGGGGAAGAAAAGGAGTTTGTAGAGCGGCAGTAACTTTGACAGTTTTGATGATGATATATTGCTGTGACTTGGGGGTCTCACACATTGTCGTGTTATATATAAAATGCAGTTATATATAGAAAGTACGAGCCATCGAACGCGATATAAGTTTGCCAGCGCGGATTTGTGCAGATGATGACGGTCATCATCATCATCATCATCATCATCGCAGATAAGTTCGGGTATAAATGAGACAATTTCATTGTCCACACGCTTTTACCTTTTGGCACAATGGCGAGAGCGCGTGCGTTTGATCGGAATTATATATGTGTATTTTTTCAAGCGCGTTACGCTTTGGGCAAGATTATATCCTGTGATAATTATTACATAAAATTGGGAAAAAAGGAAAGTAATAAAGACCATTGCAGAGTGATTATAGCGAAATTTCCTGCAAGTCCTAAATTTTCATCCCCTACGTTATTTCTTGCAGCGTCGTTGGGTCGTTGAAAAACGAGAGTAACGCTCGTTACACGAACTGCAGAACGGAAAGTTCTTTTTCTATCTCTCTTTCACTCTCGCAACAGGAGAGCCCAGAAAGGGCGCGATGTAGGATAAAAAGGGGGATATCCCCCATCTTTTTTATACATCTTCACGAATATATCCCTCTCCCTAAAATTGTGCTGCTGAGGGTACAAAGCTGTTCGGTTCATCTCCGATCAGTTCTTCGCGAGCTGGATCACCGCTCGCACGCGCGCCGCTTATCTGCAAACTTTCACAAAAATCTCCCTTCGATCGTGGTGTTGAAAACATTAAGACAATAATCGCGAAATCGTACGAAAAAAGAAGCAAACGCGGATCGAGGGACTTTCGGCAATTCTTTTGCTTGTTTTTCTTTCGAAATACGGGCTTTGAAAAATCGCGTACATATGCGTCGAAAAGAAGTTATCCTTTCCCGAAAAACTCCACCGACAAGCGGTAACTCCTGTACGGAGACAGTGCCCGAAATTTAAAAAGGTAATTTCACATGAAAAAAAAAACTAAAACATGGCAAAGTCTACTTTACCGACAAGAACTCGTGGCTCTCCTGTCGTGATTAATTTAAAATAAAATCGATCTGAAACAAAGTCGCTACTGTGCTTGATTTTAAATAAAGTTGTTCCGCGCAGGAGCTGGCTGAAGAAATTTCATAATTTTACGAGGCGCTCGAAGAATAAAAAATTCGTATGTATAAAAGTAGTACGAAAAATTTCATTGAAAAGATCGATTTTCACGTGGCGAAAATTCATGTAGTTTGAGTACAAACACGCCTGTGTTTCGTTGCGATAAACGATTCCCCATTCATGATCGATGCACGGTAGTTCGTTCATTTCCCGCCCTTTGCGTTACGCACTCGTGTGCCCGCGCCGTATATAAATCGAGAAAAAAAAAGAGAGAGAGAGAGCTCGTCATGCAAGTACGATACCGATGACCGGGCCTGAGACATCACTTCCTCGACTGCTAATTAGAATATAGCTGTTTTTTATGAGCGTGGAAGAGGAAGAGGGAGCAGCGCGTATATAGGAACTATATATAACGCATGGATTTCGTCGAACAATCTAGGAGAGGGATAGGAGGGGAATTTGACGTGTGTATGGGGTTTGAGTGACGTTTATATACATAGATATATATATATATAGGTGGGTTGATCTAGCTGACAATATACGTTCGTAATATTTATCATACAGAGATGAAAGAGAGCGAGAGAGAGAGAGATCCCTGCCGGACATACGTATTTAACTCTCCTGGTGTTGTCGAGTTTATTCAATCCCCTCCTCCTGCCCTCCAATGTTTCTTTCTCTCTTCATTACCGAATCATGACAATGATCTCTCCGATCCTCAACTCACCTCCGATAAGATCATCGACGATCCAAGTGCAACTTTTAAGAATGTAGAGTACGGTCCCAGCAACGTCTACCTACGGGGCATTCCACGCTAAATCGACCACTTTTGGTCCCGACATGAATTGACCGAATTTGAATTTTTTACGCGTTTAAATTTGTCCAAAGCAGCTCTGCGCTGTTCTTGAATTTGAACAAATATTTCTTTTTATTACGGACATTGTCAGAGATAATGGGGAGAAGCAATGATGCTGCACCGTGTAAATGCATAAGAATAGAGGAGACAAGGACAGAGGGAAAAAATCTGTATCACGTTGACAGTCGCATTCACGATGATATTAATTTTGATACATCTTAATCGTTCGGAAATGATAGAAGCGGTCTGATTATCCAATATACATTGTTCGAGTACTCCGTGAAGGAAATACAGAAAGAGAATCGGAGATGAAGAGTGGGTGATGGACCACAGTCTCGGTGAGATGGACGTGAACGTTCTACCTAATCCTGGCCATCGAGTTTTCGTCCGTGTTTTTTCAATAATTTATCACAGAAATTATTTATAATCTTCCTCAGTCAACAGAAAAAAGAAATACTAATAATTCGAAGGAATAAATCTTTAAAAATGTGAAAACGAAAAAAAAAACGGCAGCTTTCATTTTCACCTGGAATTTTTCATGCAAAGTTCGTGAAAAGACTTTTTTTTTACAAAGTCCCTTTGTACAGTTTTAATTATACACGACTGTATGTACGTCGGTATATCGGGAAGAAGAAAGTTTTCATTGAACTCTTTTTTTTTCACTGAGGCGATATACGGCTATTGTCTGGAAAGGCTGCTTTGAACTTGATCGCTCAACGCCGAATAAGTTTCCGCCGATTTTCTCGAGGAAAATTGGCCTCTGATTGCCGGGCGCTTGGTTGCTCCTTTCTTCATATTTCTTTCTCTTGGGGGCATAAAGAAAATAACAACAATAATACAGACAAAAGAGGGCAGTGATTAGAAAAAACTGGGGCGAAAAACGTGGCTTTTAACGCAGATTCCCCCCAAATTATCGGATACGTCTCTGCGTTTTTTTTTTCTCTCTTACGACATGCACCTTTTCTGACCTTCTTTTACGTACCAAAAAAAAAGGAAAATCACGCTTCTCTATCTTGTGATCGCAGAAGAGTCGGCCGGTCGAACGAGAAAGTGCTCTAATTTCGCCAGGCGGTGGATGATATGCCTCCTAGGCTTGTTCCTTCGCCGGGTTCGAGAAATCAATAGAAAAATTTGGATCTTCGGAAAATTGGCGATTGAAAAACTACTGAAACGAGAAAAAAAAAGTCGTATTATCGTACACCACCGAGTACACGGTACATGCATATATGAGCATCTATATAAATAACGATAAAACAAAATTTGTACAAACGGCGATATAAGAGATGACCGAAAAAACGAGAGATGCCGAGCTCGCCGAGGCTGAGAATATCGACGAGGTCAGGGCCGCCCTGAATCTCATGTGCGCCTCATCGACGACACCAAAAAAGAAGGAACTCCCCGAAAGAGGATCGTGGAGCACGAAATTGGACTTTATTCTCAGTGTCGTATGTAAATTCATCGTTTTGTTTTTAATGCTCGCGTCAATCACACGTGCTGTGACGTCCTTTGATTTTTTTCGCAGGTCGGATTGGCGATAGGTCTCGGTAACGTCTGGAGATTCCCATATCTGTGCTACAAAAATGGCGGGGGCGCGTTTCTCATCCCCTACTTCCTCGCCCTCATTCTCGCCGGTATTCCAATGTTCTTCATGGAACTGGCGCTCGGACAAATGTTGACGATCGGTGGGCTCGGTGTCTTTAAGATAGCTCCGCTCTTCAAAGGTATCGGTTACGCGGCGGCCGTCATGTCCTGCTGGATGAACGTTTACTACATCGTCATTCTCGCTTGGGCCATCTTTTACTTCTTCGTCTCGATGCGGAGTGGTGAGAACTTGAAACTCTTCAACCTGTCTGGGAGAGAATAAAAAAGAGTTTTTTTTTTGCACACCGGAGTCATTCGACTCTCGAAATTTGTTGGAAAATTAATTTTGCGTTCGTTTATCAATTATTCGACAGTATTACCATGGGGTAGTTGTCACAATCCCTGGAATACAAAGACTTGCGTGAATCCGTACGACAGAAGCTCCCTCCATTGCTGGGATCAAATAACTCGAAATCATAATCTGAACATGAAAATGGTGAAGATGTGTTCTCTCAACGAAATGAACATATCAGCCTCGGAGCTGACGGATCCTGTTAAAGAATTCTGGGAGTGAGTGATGGCGCTGCGATGAAACGATAGGAGCTTTAATCCCGAGGGAAGCAGCCTCGATCGAAGATGCATATTTCTGTTTCTTTCAGGCGTCGAGCTCTTCAAATAAGCGACGGCATAGAAAACGTAGGCGGCATACGCTGGGAGCTCGCCGGCACGTTACTCCTCGTTTGGATACTGTGCTATTTCTGCATCTGGAAAGGCGTCAAGTGGACCGGCAAAGTCGTTTATTTTACCTCGTTATTCCCATACGTTCTCTTGACGATTCTTCTTATTCGTGGTATAACGCTGCCGGGTGCGATGGAGGGTATACGATTCTACGTCAGTCCGAATTTATCGAAACTCAAGGAATCGGAGGTGAGCGCATTTTTCTCATTTCCGCCTGTAACCGGAAGTTCCATATGCATAGATCGAACGAAATTGTCGATCGTTTCGTTAAAACACAGGTGTGGATCGACGCGGTGACGCAAATTTTCTTCTCGTACGGTCTCGGCCTCGGTACTCTCGTGGCCCTCGGGAGTTACAACAAGTTTAGCAACAACGTTTACAAGGACGCCCTCATCGTCTGTTCCGTGAACTCATCAACGAGCATGTTCGCCGGATTCGTGATTTTTTCCGTCGTTGGATTCATGGCGCACGAGCAACAGAAGCCTGTCGCGGAGGTGGCGGCTTCCGGTCCCGGACTCGCTTTTCTCGCTTATCCATCGGCGGTTCTCCAACTGCCCGGCGCTCCGATGTGGTCCTGTCTCTTTTTCTTCATGCTCCTGCTCATCGGCCTCGATTCGCAGTTTTGCACGATGGAAGGATTCATCACCGCGATGGTTCGGACGTTTATTTCAGCAAATTCATTTTTTTCTCGCCGAAAAGTCTTCCATCTTCGTTTTTCTCATTCATCTGCGATTTTTTCATCAGGTCGACGAGTGGCCTCAAGCGCTTCGAAAACGTAAAGAAATATTCATAGCTTTCGTTTGCGTGCTTTCGTACTTGGTCGGCTTGACGTGCGTTTCCGAGGGTGGAATGTACGTCTTTCAAATTCTCGACTCTTACGCCGTTTCCGGTTTTTGCCTCCTCTTCCTCATATTCTTCGAGTGCATATCCATCAGTTGGGCCTTTGGTGTCAATCGGTTTTACGACGGAATTCGCGACATGATCGGCTATTATCCGTTCATGTGGTGGAAATTTTGTTGGATGTTTACGACACCGATGATATGCATCGTTAGTATTCTCGAAATTACGTCGATCTCGCAAAATAATATTTCGCATTAGCTTCATCGAATCGATGGGATAAATGTTTGTGTACGATCAGGGCGTCTTTTTCTTCAACCTTGTACAATGGACGCCGGTGAAATACCTGGAGTACGAGTATCCCTGGTGGTCCCACGTATTAGGATGGTTCACGGCGCTGTCGTCGATGCTTTGCATACCCGGATACATGGTTTACATCTGGATGACGACACCCGGTGACGCCAGAACGGTAATTACGACGTAACGAATCTTTCCTGGGCCCCAAACTGGATCGATTTTGAAAAATCAAAATGCAAAATCCAAGTTAATTGTGTGAAATACAAGTACTATTTTTTAAAACATGCTTATCTTGTTTTAAGGGGAAAAGTTGTTTTTGAAGTTGTTGCTTTGAGTCGTTTTTGCAAATCAAAGCAATTCAGCGATTCTGTTTCGTTAGAAAAAAATTGGGTTTCGATTATCGAAAGGTTCAGTAAGGGGGTTTTTCTGAGGGGTTTTCTCCTTTTAATATCTTCTCTCCATTTGTTTTTTTAAAATAGAAATTCAAGCTGCTCGTCAGAATAGAGGAGGACGTTATGAATTTACGAGCGAAAATGGGTCTGCCTGAAGTCGAGCTCTCGCCTCTCTAGACGAACGAGTGATGATCGCCGTTACCGCAAAATTATTGATTCTCAAAAGAAAAAGAAGATTTTTAATGTTTCGAAGGTCCTCACGCCCGATTCCTCACACTATACCCCGACGAAGATATATATTTACCGCTGTCCGAGATGCAAAAGACACTTTAGCTTTTTAACGGGTCGGGGCGGAAAAAATAAAACGTTGCATCGGGAAAAGTATATCGCGGATTTTTTCCAATTCCAACAACGAGCATTTGCATCTTTTATTGGAAATAAAATATAATAGGGAATCAATATTTCACGAACAGTAATATATTGAAAAACCATCTTTCCAGCATCTTTTTTTGTAAGTGAGGTTATGTTTGTAGTACGATCACCGCGTCCAGTAAAGAGGTTAGGTTTTTCGTTGATTTTTTGAGCAAAAGGAACGGCGTTACATGTATGAAAAAAGGAGCGAGAAAACGAGAAAAGGAGGAAGAGAGATATGCGAATACTTATTGAACCTTAGAAGATTAGTATGGATGCTATTAATGATTGTGAAGGTATCGAAAGATCCATCATGGACCTTTCGATCCACAAGAAAATAGAAAAGAAAACTGCAAACCGAGCGTTGTCAGAGGTCTTTTAACGCGCGCGATATTTCCTCTCCCTCACTTCTATAATATTATGCCATATAAATTATAAACATATGTATAATAATTAAACCTCACGTTATGTCAAATCGGGTTTACGGTTTTCCCCTCTTTCTCTTTTATATGACTTTTTCTCTCGTACTTTATCATTCCATTCCTTACGATTTTTCCTTCCTGCTGTCGTTTATTTTTTATTCAATTCTCTCATTTTATATATTTCTCCATAGTGTAATGGCAATAATTGTAACATCGTATAAAATAGATTATCATCTCTCTCTGTATCAAATGGGTTAAATAAAAATATCATTATTCGAAATGAATTAATTGAGATCTACCTTTTAATTCTATTTATATTCGGTCCAGTTTCACCTAGAACAAAAAGAACACTCAAGAATACGACTGAAAAAGCGACAAGTATCACGAAAACGTGGTATAAAACAATGTATTTTTGTTTTTCAATCTCAGTACAAATGTAGTAGAAAAACGAGTGGTTTCTTCGCTGCCAAAAAGCAAAATAATATCGTGAAAAACAAAAGGGTAACTTAATAGTAAACGTCGATCGTTACACATATCGTTTTCTCGATAAACATCGAGAGCGAGTCATTGCGGGATACATGTTATTCGAGGATGTAAAATTAAATTGAAAAAATCTACGTAAACCTCTTGCTATCGAGACGAACGTGTTTAGTCTAAATATACAAAATATATATATATGCATATATGTATATATATACAAATGCCGACTTTTTATTTGTTAGTTGGACTCGTATGGACGGAAACGCGTGTTCCACATCGTCTTGGAACAGTGACGATGTGAATTTTTTTTTCAACACCAGAAGACATTCTTTCCCATTTTTTTTTTCATTCTTCGTACTATCGGTGCACAATTACTGAAAAAACGTATAAATATTCGTGTAAAGTATATTAAAACAAGATTCCGGACGATCCTTCGTCGCGTTATCTTCTTCCAGACGATTCACTCGCTTCTTTGATTTCCTACATAATTCCTGCGTGAATAATTCGTACGTGTGTATCGTCATGAGAAACGAAATAAAAAAAAGGCTTTGAGATAAGACTCGAGATTCAAATTTATGCCCAACTGTGCACGACTGATGAAATAATTGAGCATCATCCTGCGAGTGATAAAAAGAGCATCTTACCTTTTTTCGATATGAGATTCACAAAATTGCTTGAAAAAAAGGCAAAATCCATTACCTATCGTTCTCTGGAAAAAACGCAGGACTTTTCGTCGGCTTTTGGGCGAATATCCGATTCGCCCAAATCGGGTATACGAAAATAAAAGGAATAATGACGGTGATGACGTTCTACAAAAAGCCCTGTAGCCATAAAACGACGATCATGGATATTCCAAGACCGGCATTGAGGATTTTGACACTAGCGACACTTCGGAATTCTCGAGGTTCGCCCATTTGGAATTGCGTGATGGGGCTGGACATGCGTCCATCGCCACCGCGGCTGAAGCCGAGAACGCGGAGATTGTACGTTTTTCCGGGCGTCAAACCGCCGACGTAGGCCTCGAGTTTCGCACCACCGGGTATGATGGAGTCGTTGGCGGTGCTCATGTCCTGATCGAGTTCCCAGACGCGAACTTTGAAGCCGTCGAGGGGTTCCTCATCGAGACTCGGTTGTATGTAACGCCATTTTAGATAAACCGTGGAGGGATTGACGACGTCGAGTTCGACGGAGCTCGGTGGCATTTGCGGGGGTTTCCGGTAGGTTCTTTCGATGAAGCGTTCGCTCTCCGGCCCTGCGCCGGCTGAATTGTACGCCATGACCTTGACGCGATAAAACCGATCAGGCTGAAGACCAACGATGAGCGCCCAAGGTCTCGGCGTGCGAGAGAGATAATAGATCGCGTCCTCCTCTTTCGCCTTGTCCGGCCAATATTTCACGCGATAACCGATCAATTTGCCGCGAATGTTCTCGCGCGTGTCCTCGAGCGGCTCCCAAGTTACGTTCAAGCTCGTGCTGTTGTAGCTGTAAGCGATGATCTTCTGCGGCGCCGACCTCGGCATGTCCTCGGCGCTGTAGACGATCGCGATGTCCGAGACCGGCCCGGGACCGACCTCGTTTATCGCTTGTACCTTAACGTCGTATTCCGTGTAGTAAAATTCCTGCTGTATCTGCACGACGCAGGAACCAACGTTGCCGTGCTCTTTCAGCGATAACGACTGGAATTCCGTGTCGGCGCCGCGACGACGCCAATAAACCTCGTAATATATACCACGGCCGTTTTGGTGCTCGGGCTTCAGGGTGTCCCACGTTATCGACAAGTCGCCGAGTTTGCCACCGCCACCACCGACGTTCGAGGGCGCTCTGCTCGGCCTGTCCGGCGGAGTGCTGTACTTCGGTGACGGCAACGACGGCGGTCCGTAGCCCAATTCGTTGGCCGCGTAAACGCGAAACTCGTAGGTCGTATAAGGATTCAATATCTTCTCGAGATAAACTTCTTTGCGGCCGGTGTACCTGTCGATCTCAAGCGCCGTTATATCTTGAAGATCAACGAAGAAATAACATCAAATTATTATACACCACCGGCTAATTTCCAATGATATTACCCGTGTTGATAGAATTTCACGCGACTGAAGTAAGCACATTTACAAAAAACAACGGAGCGGAAAGTCCGCTTGACTTACTCTCGGTTAAATTAAACCAACTGTTGACGTAACGGGAACGTGCGCTGACGGTGTAAACGATGATCGGTCTTCCGTTGAAAGCCCCATCGGTCCATTGAAGAGTCGCGGACGTTTTGACGACGTTGGTAACTTGTACACCACCCGGTGGACCGGGAGGTCCCTCGACGATCATCATCGTTTTGGTGATGACTCTGCCAACGGCGCTTTCAACGATGCACTCGTATTCGCCGGCGTCGGCCAGCGTTATATTGATCAAATCGAGAATACCGTTTTCGACTCTCAATCGCGGATTGTTCTTTATGTCTTTGTCCCTTATCCGTATACCGTTGTGCGTCCAGATGTAGGCGATGTCGAGCATCGACTCGATCTCGGCTTGGCAGCGAAGCGTCTGGTTGTGCATCACCGCTGTTATTATTCTCGGTTGCAGGGTCTCGATCAACGAAGGGCCACCTGTTGGTCATTGGACGAATAATACGTTATTATCGGTATAGCTATTATTAATATCGTTGGTAAAGAATATTAATAACTTACGCAACACGATAAGTCGTCCACGAGTCTCGTCACTGCCGTACTGATTGGAAGCTGTGCAGGTATAAGGTCCTTCGTCATCACGGGAGACTGGACTTATTATGAGATTTCCATTGTCGAGAATGCGTCTTCTGCCACCGGCACCGATAACATTGCCATACTTTTTCCATATAAACTTGGGCCTCGGCGCAGCTTCGGGATTACAAACGATCGTTACGTTTCCGCGCTCCGCGGCGTAAGTCTCCGACTCCATTGGCCGTTTTTTGAAAGAAGGTTTCAGAGCTGCGTTCGTCGAATTCCATGTGATAAAAAAAACACTCGAATTACCACATGTATCATCGTGACTCGAAGAGAAAAATGATGATATTCAGTCAACTCACACAATACGCGCAACTGAGCCGAGGAATATGCAGTTTTCAATTGATTTTTAGCACGACACTGATACATCGCCGGATCTCTTTCCGGATCCAAACGTTGAATTCTGAATACATTATCGTGAATGAAATAGCGATCGAGATCCTCCGGAGGTGTCGTCGTATTGTCGAGGAGCTTGCCGTTCCTGAACCAATTGTAGGTAACGTCGGGAACGCCGAACGCTTCGCAGGTCCATGTTAAATCGGCACGATTGTCCATGTGCTTGTCCTCAAGCGGAATCGTGAAATTCGGCGCTGCCTGAATCGTCAACCAGACGGAATTTTCTATCGAAAGACGAGTATTGTGCGCGCGACAGACGTACTCGCCCTGATCCTCGATGTGCACACGTGGAATGTTCAGGACTCTATTGTAGCTCGTTAAATAAGCACCGCGAGGCAAAAAAGAGCCTCTCCTCGTCCAATTGTATGACGGAACGGGACTGTGAACGATTTTTCAAGAAGGTAAACAAAAAATAACGAGAGATTGATCAAATTTCCCGACGATGTTTTTTTTTTCGATACTCACTATCCAAAAGCGATACATTCCAGACGAACCGACTTTCCGACTACCGGAGCTTCCGGAAATACTTTTGGGAAGTTGTTTGGAAATTTCAACTGTTGAAACGACGCTGTGAAATGAAAGTGAACGTGATAAACTCTCCGATTTGGCGTGGAATGCCCCATGTATCGGTAGCTATGGGTAATAAATCTGACGTGTCTGATCAAGGCTATTCAAATTTATTCTCATACTCACAGTGTGGTTCTACTTCGAGTGGAAAAAATGGTCCATTGCGTCCCGTGTCGGATGCGATACTCTGCACGTTGCAAGAATAATTGCCGCGATCTATAGCCTCGAGTGCCGAAAAGTACAGCGCTCCGTCGTTCGACGAAAAAACGCGTCTGTCTTCCTCGACGAAATTTGGAAAATAATCGCGAGCCCAGTAATATTTTACACCCGGATAATGCTGAGGCGGGTCGCAATAAACGGCTTTGCCCCAATTCTGTTCGCCGCTCTCCTTCGAGCGTTTCAAATTGAACTCGAGGATATAACCGAACGATAATTCAACGCTCTCCGATATGATCGTGCCGTATTCGTTGGTGGCAGTGCAATGATAAGAACCGCGATCGACATTTTGCGATGGATTGTAAATTATCAGAGAACCACCGCTGAGCGTGTACCGACGATTCGACAGTGGATCAATCAGTGTCGAAACGAGTCGCGAGTCCTCAAAGTGTTCCTTGTACCATTCGTAAATCGGCGCTGGATAACCACCGGCCAGACAGGTCAGCGCGACTTGATTCAGCTGCCCGCGCTTCGACACGTCGAAAACTTTGTTAATCGGCTGTTTTATGAAATAAGGTCCTCTCGGTATTTTCAAAGGATCGTCGATCTCCACACCGTACGTGTACGTACGATCATCCTCCGCCAAATTATGCAGATGCGAAATAGCCGCCTCGCATATATACAAGAGTTCCTCTCTCCCGCTCATTTTCTCAAAACCCCAACGCTTTAGATTGTTGCTGAATGAATACGCGAGAAAATCGCGATTCGTCATGCCATCGTTAATTTCCGGTAAAAACGCCGATTCCATGTTCACCAACTGCGTATTGTCCGCCTCGTTGGACCAATAACCCCCTGTTTGTCGTACACCTGTATATGCATGTTGTTATGATTATAAGTCAAAGATGAGTACGATGACAAACGATATTCGCACACTGGCATACGGAAGCCTCGACAATGGCTCAGTAAACTTGTGACGGACGCGAACGAAAACGGATGTGCGACGTGTCGAGACGTAACAAAACGGCAATTTATACAATTTATACAGTTTTTCTCATGGCACCTGCACCTGAAACTACGATTTTCAATGCCCGCTTAGCCGACCGAAACGAGCGAATTTAAGAAGAATCACGTACCTGTGTACCAAGTGCGATGCTGCGGATCTTGCCACAAAAGTTGTTGCAAGATAAATCCATGCTCCTCGACGCTATTGACGGATAAAAGATCACTCTGATAGGCCTGGCAGGTGTGTCTGGCCTCTTCACGCCGCTTGAGCGGACTCTTGACAAAGCGATAGCAGGATTCTTGAAATTTGATCCAATGACGAGGGCAATCGTATTTTATGTCATCTTGGCGAAAGTTTTGACAATCAGAGAGAGAAAAGAGTGCCAGGAAAAAAGTCAGCGTGTATCGACGGATACTCATTGCTGACTGATGTGTTTACGGGACAATGTTGTCCCACCTGTTGAAATTCCGAAATAAATCGACGTCAAAGAATATGCATCTCTGGCAACGATCACCGCACCGTACAGTGACGAAAATGAACGCGAAAACAACGGTGCGGCCAGTGTTCACGCGTCGAAATAACTATGGTATTACTCACCAGTAGCAATTAGCGGAAGATTGAGAAATTGTGGAGAATCGAGGGAGTGGCAACGAGTTTCTCATAACCCCCTCTATACACGCTGCTGTTTACTTTACGAACAATTTTATGGATTTTTCGTACAATGTTCGGTCGCCTCGTGTTACTTTAAGGATGCAATATTAGTTTGGTATCCATGAAAAGCATAACGAAAAATAAAAATATCACTCGTATTTAATAAACGCCCGAGACAACCGACGTGAACCGACGCTCTGAGCAACTGAAGGCATCAAGCGTAAATTCTCCTCCTCCCACGACGGCACTTGACCTACAAATGGGCGCGCGTTCCCATCAGTAAAGAAGACAAACAACAAACGAGCCCTGTGACCATGGATACTATGTGCCTCTATGTGATGGAAAGAAAGATGTAAATAGTTTTTTTTTGATAAAACTATCAACTCTCAAACGTTTTTCTTTTCAACTCTCTCAAACGATTCTCAAATGATAATTGTTTATGTGTATATCGGACAGCCAAACTTTACGGAGCTGACGGTCGCGCCGCGCACGGCCGTTCCAAGAACCCGTTCAGGGTCCAGTTTTCGTAGTCATTTCTCGTGTTCTCCAGTCTCCGTGGTAGTCTCCATGATCGTGCGGTGTTCATAATAAGTGACCAAAATAAAAAAAAAACCCGGGATTTGCGCGTTTCACAGCTGTGTGTCAAAAGTGACTTTTCATCATCGTAATGTGCTCCGAAACATAATGTATGCGATTGTTCTGTTGAAGCTCAAAACGGAGGGGATAAAAGATAAATTGATGAAAGTTGAACGAACGTGTGTGAGTTGAAATTCTCAAGGGAAAAATGGCATCCAAAAACAGTCCAGCTAAAATGACATTGGCCATGATGAAAGGTAAATCCTTCTCAACTCCTGCAATAACAACAGTCTCAATTGTTTACCCGACGACTATTCGTAAAAGTTTAAAATATTTATCAATTATTCGTGCTATATATCATATCAGATTTATGTAACTTTATTATCGCGAGGTAGATGCAACGAACGTGGATGGAATATCTACCACGTTCGTTGATAGATGCTATTACTCATTAAATGAAATCAATCGCCTACACCTATTGTTTTCATGATAGGTCCTGCGGCCTTTTTGTAACAATTTATTGAGATTTCATTTTGTATCATTTAAAATTCCAGGTCTGTCTTTTTAAGATCAATCATATTCAAAAAACAATTGTAAAGTTCTATATCGAATTTTAGAACCCAAATTGCCATCCTTGCCACTATTTTTCAACTCTTGTATTCTCTTGTACTTGCCGTTGTACCAGGAAAACCGATGATGACGTCCGTGCCATCGATACGTTATCACGCGAGCGACGACGAGCTCGAGGAACTTTATCCGAGCACGGACGATGAGAAACCGTCTCCGGAATCCGACAAAAGTTCACCCAAGTCCAGTCCGTGCAAGACCGTGACAAAAAATCTGAGCGAAAACAGTAAAAACGAGGAAGGTTTCCAGAAACGTTCCGCGAGTATAGACGGCAGTTTTTCCGAGGGAACTCCGCCGAACGATCCATGGAAAATGTTTTCAGACTTCAGGGGCAAATTGACAAAAACGTTCGAAGAAAAGCTATCCGAGATCAAGAGCGACAAGAAAAATAAGTTCAAGCGTTGCAGTCGAGAAAATTCGAGTTTCAGTGATTCCGAAGATTTGGGTGATGTTACACCTACGGAGGACTTTACACCCGAGAAACAAGAAAACGTTTCGACGAGTAAAGACATTCGTCGAAGATCGCAGTCGTCTAGATTTGCTGCTTTCTCCAATATCAAAACAGGTCTGAAAGCGAAAGATTCCGGAGATAATAATAGCGTCGAGAGTGGCATTGAAGCTGCCGAGCTCGCCAATGAGAATATTTCCACCATAGACTCGACGAGCGTTCCAAGAAACGAGAAAAAGATTGATGAACTTGAGAATTTTCGTCCCATCATTTCCGTTAGTGATATTGGTCCTGGAATGAAAAAAAAATCCACAAGTTTCAATAGTCCTCAACAAGTCTTGTCACAATTGAATAGACAATTGCTTCGTCAACTCGTAGTGGTGCCGATCGCGCTAATTTCCCTCTACCATGTTCTTCCCTTGTCGGACTATTTCATCGGTTGTTTATCCGGTATTTTTATAATTCTGATGTTACAAAAATTTGTGGCACAAGTGAAAAAGCTCGTGACCGCGCCAATCGCGGATTCGAAAAACAACGAGAATTTCGCGCGTTCTATCGTTGAAATACCGGCGGCTGAGGAACACGCGGTTTTTGAAAAATTCGAAGGGTGGCTGAACGAATTGCCGTATGATTACCTTCCCGAGAATTATCACGTTGCGCGTACCAAGTCGGTCATGTTTAAGCTCGAAGCGGACTCGCTGCGAATTATGGAGACGAGAACGAGAATACCAAAACGAGCTGTTTGGAACGAACCTCAGTATTTGCCAAAGTTCACGAGAAAAAGAGTGTATACCTTAATCGGCGCGACAGTTGAATTACTTCCGGAAGGTCTAACGAGAAGAAGGTACAATTATTATCCAAATAATTTTCTACATCGAATTTGAATCCAACTGTTTTTTGTGCCATTTTAATCCCCAATTTCAATATTCTTCCAGACGATGGAGCAAGAAATATCCCATATGCGTGACATTTGCGAAAGAAGGAGTCATCGAGTATATCGATCTAAACGGAGGATCCGACGATGAGGGGCAAAGAACGAATGGAGCGAAGGATAAGATGATATTCGAGGAGAGCGAGGATGTGGACAATGAGAATGAGAAAGGTTCACCTCGAACGGCGGATAAGAAAAAAGATGTTTTTGAAGATTGTCGCGGCGATGACGACGACGACGAGGAGGATGTTGAGGCAAAATCAAAGATATACGTCTTTGCGAGAACCGATCGTCAGAAAGAAGATTGGTAAAATCAAATCTTGATCACGATTTATTATCACGGTATGTGTACGCACATTTATACTCGATATAGATATGATATCATTTCCAGGTACCGACGATTGAAACGCGCGACGAATTTTATAACGAAGCGTAACTCGATAACATCGAAGAAGGATACGAGTCCGCCTACGTCCTCGACATCATTGTCGAGCAACGATACGAAAAATCTGAACGCTACCGCAGCCACTCACGACGTCGCGTCTGAGCTGTCATACGATGCTTACATGTCGCGTTATATGAACGTAATGTTTTATTTTTCAATAAATTTCAACCGACATTCGTATCAAGACGATAACAAAAGAAACAGAAATAAAATTCGATCGAAGCGGCAAAATGATACGATTCTCGTGGAATTCGATATTGAAATCAATTTGTTGAATGATTTTTTCGTGATTACAGACGCAATCATCGCCGGCGAGCGAAAGCGATGGTCCAACAGCCGACATCGATGTTGTCTGGCTGAACGCCCTTCTTGGCCGTGTATTATTCGATATGCACAAATCACCGGATACCATAAATTTGATACAAGAGAAAATACAGCGTAAACTATCGAATATAAAGTTACCGTACTTCATGGAGAGTCTATTAATATCGGAATTGGTCATCGGTCAAGGTGCTCCGGTTATTCACAAAGCCGGTAAACCGGTCCTCAACGAGCACGGCTTGTCCGTTGATCTTGATATAACTTACGAGGGATATTTCACAATGACAATCGAAACGAAATTAAATTTAATGAAACTAACAAGAGGCGGCTCCGTCAGTGCTAACTCTAACGATATCGGCGATACCGAAAAGCCGATAACGCCGGCCAGATCTCCGATGTTCGATAGCGATGTCGAAGATAGCCCGGAAACGTCTACCGAGGATGAGGATAACACAAGTTTACCCTCCACCTCCGGCTCTCGAGAATCTACGTATGCTCATTTTATTTTCATACTTGTACATTAGGAAAAGTCGAAATAATCGACTATTTTCTTTTTTTTTACACTGAAAAATTGATTCGAACTTCAAAATCGAGTACGAGGTCCTTTCTCGCACTTTTTTATCACGAATTTCAACTTTTCAACTTTGGTATTTTACGTAACGACAAGGGGCCGTGTTTTTAGAGCGGTTTATTTTCTATAAAAATATGGCATGCGTTTCAATCTGAAATATTGGTTTATAAAATCTATGTGAGACATACAGCTACAATTTTAATCGGCGTATTTTTTCTCATAAGCCAAGCATTTGATCTTGTGTCGGAGAAGTATTTACCAAACGATGACACTGAATTTTTTTTTCAGTCCTACCCAGTCGTCGGGTCGGAAGTTTCTGAGCATGGTTGATAAGCTCGCGGCTAATAGATATTTCCAATCTGTGAGTACCATCTGCTATCTACGGTCTATAAAAAATCGTTTCTGTGGCTTTCTATGGGCCATTCCATGCCAAACCACTTTGAAACCTATTTTGTTAATTTTTTTCGAAATTCTACGTTATTTTCAAAAAGAGAATCTACATACAATTTTTCCAAATCTTTCCTTCGAACCGAAGGTGTAACCTGGTTTTTTTTAAAGAAATTCGAGTTTTGACGGTTCGAAAAAACGCGAGACAAGGTTTAACAAAAGTTTAACGAAAAACAACGAAACTTGTGCGAGTTAAAATGGTGCATATCCGGAATGTTTTTTAATTTTTACTTGTCAAGTACTCGTCGAGTTTCCGGTGGATTCTGCCGATCAAAAATTGCGTAATACATGAATTTCGAATAGATATCCGCAAAGTAGAAAAAACATGTCTCTGATCTACTTCAATAACAGTGACCCCGCTAATTTTTTACAACCATTTCCGTCTCGTGTCCTTGGAGATTCGTAGTAACAGCGACACGTTATTTTTTATCCATATAAAACCTTTAACCGGCGACGGTCGTGCGAGAGTGCTGGCAAAGTCAGTCTCAGCGCCAGCTTCGATCCAGATGTCGGATTTGTTCGGCGCTCAAATAGCAAAAAACAAAAAAAAAAGAGTAATACGAGTAAAGTTCGCGCGGCCTGGTCCGGACTATAACGGAGAAGTCAATGAAAATTTACGACGCGGATATTCTCATAACGGAACGTTGAAAGAAATTTCGGTGTTTTTCAGGCTGCGGAGCTGTCGTACGTCAGAAGAGCCATGGAGGGACTTTCGAATACCGAGATACGTCTTATGGTCAATGTCTCGAGCATAAAAGGCTGCTTGACCGTTAATATTCCACCACCACCGTCCGATCGCATATGGTACGGTTTTAAACCTGTGCCGGAAATTGTTTTAACCACGAAACCGGCGGTTGGCGAGAGAGCCGTAAATATCGGATACGTAACAAAGTGGATAGAAACAAAATTATTAAAGGAATTCGAGAGAGTCGTTGTATTACCGAACATGGACGATCTTGTGATATCTCTGTGTCCAAATTATCCTTTCAACGACGCGTAATACTAGCCTGATGGTGTTTGTTTTTTAACGGAATATTGATTATTTCCATGAGACCGATGTACCGTTGCGTCAAAATATTTGTTGAGTTACCAAAAAACGTCGTTTACCAAACTGGCACAGCTTCCCCGTTGTACATAATTCTTTTTCTCTTTCTTTCGTCATGTGATACATATTTTACTCGTCTCTGCTAGAAAATTGTGTAAATACGTAAGGGCACGTGTATGATAGTTATTGCCAAACAAACGAGTGCGCGTATTCATGTTCGTCTTTCAACGAGGTTCGATTAAACTGTAAATAATTGCAAGTACCTACGATTGCTGATGTCGGAACGTCGAAACAAGTATGGTTGCAACGAATCTTTATTTTACAAACTTTTTATCTCAGCCGCCAACCTCGCGATTACTTCACTTTTTTCAACGTCTGTTTAACGAAGGTTCCGTATTTCGCGATACACTATTTTTCTAATGCATTTTTTTAAGACATACTTTTTTTCTACTGTGTGTACGTGATCGTACGTGTGGTGCCAACAGCTTTGATGTTTCTTCGTGCTCAATAATATCCCGAATCGCGGATGCAACATCCAAAATTTGAGAAAATTTTCCTTGTCCTTTGAACTCGTCCCGGAAAAACAAACAAGCGCGCTGGTAATGCGAATCGAAAGATTATTCAGAGTTGCCGATCGTACCGCGGGAAGAAATGGAAATATATTTTGCTGTATTTTTGGAAAAATTTGTATCAAGGACGTCGTGCGATTGATTTTTGTTTCATTTTACGAACGATTCTCCAGGGTATTACCTTCAAAATGAGCAGGAGATTTCGAAGGTGTGCCGTTTAGATTTTTCTCGGCAACGTCCTTAAAAAAACTGTCGTCTCGATTGTACGAGTACCATCGTCGGTCGGTTATTCAAAATTGTTCCATAATTCCACATTTTTTCATTAATGTCAAACGACGCGCTCATCGCTCAAAGCTGTCTCTCGATTGTTATAACTTTGACAACATGGAAGCTGTTTGTTTGCGCCCGGATGTTTGGATTGACGAGATTGGACGATGAATAACAGATGCAACATGAAACCAAAGCTGAAGTGTAACGTTACGTAACAAAGATGATATAAAAAGGTTTAAGAAATAAATAAACAGCTCAAAGTATCGCGCGAGTTTAATCAACGAGCATCGAGTTACATAGAATCGCATTTCCCATAGCCAGTTCGAAGCCGAAAAACACAAATCAAAGTTGCAAATCAAACGGATGCACTCCGATTTTTCGCATAAAAAAAACTGCAGGAAAAACGCTTCTATGTAATTCCATGTTGGTTGGTTTGTTCCAAAATCATCCACACAGCGTATGAATTTTCGTCGAAGAAAGAATAGCAGCTAAACGATTGAAGCATCGTCGAATGAAACGAAGCGACGCGGAGATTCGATATAAGAAAAAGATAAATTTTGTCTCCAAGACTATATGAAAATACCGATGGTAGCTGTTTTTTACAAATATACGCCTTGATGTACAAATTTATTCCTGTGTGTTTTCCATGTTTTTGTTATAAAAAAATAAAATGAAAAAAAATAAACAAAAAGAAAATAAAAGATTGAAGTGAACGAAAAGAGCGACGGATATTGGTCGAGAAAAATTACTCAATACCCCTCCTTCATAAATCCGTGCGTACTTGAGATGTTGAAGCAAAGGCCTGGCTGAGCCTGACCCACGTGTCGACATATATTTTCCGAATTCAGGTCTCCGCGAGTAATAAGTGAAAAACGTCCTTCCTCTTGAATCTCGTGGAATATATATGGATGTATATTTCTTTTTGATTTATTAACGCGTCACCGACGCGCTTTGAAAAATAAACGAACAAAAAATCATTATTTTACATCGAACTTCTTATAGCACAATAATATCACAGTTCGGAGATCGGTATCTTACTCTCAAAGTACGCGCTTTATGTACATGTATGATCGAAATATATATATGTGTATATGTGTGGGTGTGTGTGTGTGTGTATGAGTGTCGTATACGTATTTACAATATGCCGGTACTTATTTCCGATGTTTTTATATTTTTATTCGTACGAATTCAGCCGAGCGCTAGCTGCGCAAAAAGCAGGGTGCACTTTTGAGTTCACGTACTGCTTCGGCCCATGCCTCGAGCCTCGGAGCGCAAGCCAGTGTAAGATCGCCGAGTCTCTTCCTCGCCATTATCACAAATTCACCCTGACCATGTCGAGCATCGCAGGCAGTCGGTACACGAACTCGAACTTCATTTTGATATCGCAGATCAGCGGAATCAATTTCGTTGTCCTTGAATAATCACCAAAAGAAAATGGTGGACTGTTAGATCGGTTAGAGGTAGCAGCTGGTAGTTCGACATCGGCGAATAACGAAATAATCATGAAAAAATGTCGATTTGGGGTCGCCGGCCAAAAAAGTATCGAATTGAGGCTTACCTCGTTATCCTCCACGCGTCGCAGCGTCTTTGTGACTCTTAGTACGAGCTCGGCAGCTTCGAGATCCGGCCGTCTCTGAACAGCGCTCACGGTACCCCTCGCGACGAGATCGCTCTTGCAATAAGCCTCGGCGAGTTCCTCCTTCGAGCAAGGTCTGCATTCCGCTTCCGCTTCGCGTTCCGTAAATTTGTCCTTGATGGAAATTGCGTTATTCGCTCCTGCTTTTCGCGTTGCAAGCTCGAGATCGTATCTGAGTTTGACGTCGGTAGGCCCTCGCGTAGTCTCGTCCGCTTCCACATAGAGGGCAGCTAATTGTCCTCTCGAATGGAAGCAACGATGAAGGCCCTCGTGTTTACCATCGTCCGGTGAATAAATGGGCCTCAGTGTGCCCTTTCCTTCTAGATAGACGCGTGCTGGTCCTGATATCTTTACGCATCCACGGAAACTTCGTCCCTCACTTCCGCCCGACAGTACTACGCGGAGTGCACCACGCGGATAACGCCAGGATACGGTTCCCCGTGAACATCGTAGATAAACCGGTCTTACTCCTCGCCCGCCACCACCGCTGTAACATGAAAAGGAGAATTTCATTAGGAAAATTGTATTTGCGTGATAATTCATGATGAATAAAAAGAGTGAACACTTTATAGGGTAAAAGAAACTCAAAAGCTAAAAGATTTAGGGAACAATTGCGATATTAACTTTGCATACATGTACGGAGAAAATGAGATTGAAGTAAATGTACTGTATGGAGAAAATATCCGGATGTTGGAGGAAAAAATAGAACGCAATTGCTCGGAGCACAAAGTAGTGGCGTTAAAGTCGATAACACATCAACGCGACGCGAGCAACGCGTTCCGTACCGTTCGAGAAAAGTAGAGAACTGCAGACTTCCGAAATGATCCAACAGAGAGCGCTGTACGTTTCTTACCGCTACACCGCTGCAGTCGTTATAAGAACAGGTTTCCAATAAAACTCGTACGGCTGGTTCGTGTTTAATAATACGTACTCCGTTCCTTGCCCGCGGGCTATTAAATTACCATTCGAGCCATTATACTACGGGTACTCTATGTATCTGTGATGCACGAGAATTCTTGAGTATTTTTTCTTACTGTCCACTAGGATGCTCACAAATACCTATCGATTTCGCCATGCGCTCGCGCGTAAAAATTGCGCATATTTTTCATGCTGCCAAAGGACGAATTTCTAGACAGGGATACAAATAATTTAGCTCGCAATGCCCGGGAATCATTCCGTCTTGCTATCTTCATATTTGTCATATAATTTTCGCAGACGTCAGGGAATATCGGAAGACGGAATTTTTGCGTTCGTCGAAAACTCCAACGATGAAAAAAGTTTTAACGCGCAAGCGTGAAGGCAGATCGCGTAGGCGGATGACACACTCGACAACGGTAGTTGTTTGTTCCAGAAAGTAGATGGCAGGAAAGACTCTCGGAGCAGTGGAATTTATTTTTGTTGCATTATTATCTTCAAGAGTATAAATATACCAATAGATATGCGAATTTTAATGATAAAATTGTAAATTTGTTTATAATAAGATGAACAGAAAACGCCATCTGTTATTATTCTCCTATGCTATTGTCCCATGTTTCAATTTTTACTCACTCAGTGGATGAAGGCAGTATTATATTTCTACCGCGAAATAAGTTCAAATTGATTCACCCGTTAGCGAAGAAAAGCTAGGTTATGATCCAGTTAACGCTGCAAACGCTTTGTACGCTACATATCAGAAATTCATCCAACTTTTGTGTTCGAGAATGATTTTATTATTTTGTACAAATTTATCACAATTTGAAAACAACATTCAAGACAAAGAAAATCTCGAACTAATTCGTGGGCGTTCGAAAAATGAATGGCTTCGTGTAGTATGAACGGAAAATAAATTTTTTTAATTCTTTCTAAATGTCTTTTTTTACGATTTCGGAATGTTTTTAAGATTGTTATTATCAAAAATCAACGCGGCCGTCCATGTAACTATGTTTTTTTTTCAAGTTTCGTACAGAATCGGTACATACTTGAAATTCACCTTTAAAAGACATGCAGGAGTACACAAATCAAAAACGAATTTGTAGGTTGGCTAGAGAGAACAAAAGAATGATACATTTTTCTTATTTCAGTCAGCATTGCTCAATGTGACAAATATACTTTTGCAAATCTATGAATTATAACACTCGGGAGAATCTGAAGAAGTTTTCATAAAAACTGAGGAAAATACGATTGCAGAAATTGGGGAACTTTGTATATTCGTTGAGCTGCAAAATTCAACAGTGCAAATTTCAACATCATGAGAATTTCAAGTCTAAATCGCTATTTGTATTTTATTATTTTATGGTATTTCTTAAAGAATTTTTTTTGTCGCCACAAGGTTCGTTGGAACCACATCAGTATATGTGGCTGACCAATATAATATGGCATACTATAATTAATACTCTACGAGCGTTCGAACCATATTTGTATGAATATGAATTCACAGACAAAATAGAGAAATAAGTAACAGTGAAATTGACATCTTTGGCGATCTACAGCCGACAAAAACATCTTGCGTTCTCTAAAAGTCAGAAATGGATCGTCAAAGCGCACATCGACTCTTTCATGTGAAAGTCATGATAACATTTGCAATGCATGCAAATTGTTCATTCTCTTTGCACGCAGTGCACATTCGAAAAAGGCCGACTCTTGATTCAGGGCCAAAGTCTGTGCACTTTACGGTATGTGGGTAGTATTGTTGGTTGTTACAAATGGTAAATTTCTGAAATGGCACATACGCCCAATATTATTGCAACACACAAATCTGCATGAATAGACATTATTTTCGTAAAGCTAAAGTGCGGTCGAAGCATTTATTTGTTGATCAAATTTTATACGATTCAATGATAGTTTCGTGTGATACCAGTTTATAGGTTAATTCTTTTAATAAAATATATATTTGCCAGCATGAAATAGACATAATTTGACAAAAAATAGGAGCACAAGTTATAGGTTATGGCAGTTACAGGTATGACTAGAATCGATAGAAAATTTCGGAAACTTAATGTTGAAATAGTTTATTTTTTTAACGAAAGAATACGTTAACCAACCTTCCAGTCCAATCACATTGATCTGCGTTCGGAACGTTTGAACGGGCAGGGACTCCGGAAACTTTTCTCGCAAGCAACAATATTGTGATAGTTCCGAGAAAAAGTATCACGAAGCGAACAGAACCGCTCACGGATTTCATTGTTTGTCAAATCCCGCTGTATCTGTATGATATCTCGTTTCTTTGCTCAAACAAATTCTTCCTTTGGCGGGATTTGGTATCGCATAATTCAGAGTTTACAGCGCCATTGTTATTATCTCAAAGTTATCACAACTGTTGTTTAAACGGGTCACCAAAGTACACTCGACGATAATTCCCTTCACATTTACCGATTTCCCGAATTCCACGAACGATCGTGATTTTACAACATCCATCTACGATCTACAGATCATGCAAACCACGAAATTTTCGAAGAAAAAACTTTTTCGAACGTATCGCCGCGTTGACGCCACTTTCTCGTTTTCAATAATCGAACGATAAATTTGCGACCGATGAATTAGAAAAACAAATCAAATCCTAAAGTACGGCGAAGTAATTTGTTCTCGTTTCATCGATTGATGCAACTTTACGCGTTTCCACAGACACACGGCTCAGATATCAACGCGTAGTACGATGGAATGTAAATCGAGTTGTTTTCGGATAATACACTTTTCGAGGATTTATCGAGATTTTATTCGACATGACAATCCTCTCGAAAGCGGTCCGAGTATCGTACTGGGTACTTGGGTACTGGCGGGCGAGTGTCGTGAGGCGAGCGTTAACCCAGAGCTCGGTGGTTATTTCCCCCGCCATTGAAGCACAACGAATCCAAAGATTGGTGCCCCCAAGGCGGCTCGAGCTCGAGCAGAGAGTAGCGAGGATTGTTCTCGTTTTGACCGCAACGGTGTGAGTGTCGCGTGTGTTGCGCGTGAGGCGCGTGAGTCAGAAAGAGAAAGAGAAAAAAGGAAAGAGGGGAAGGACATTACTTTGATTGGCCGGCCGTGTATCGACACTACGTATATCTTGCGTTTCGAACAAAACTCTGCGAACGGTACTGGGTACACTGTTCCGAAACGAACTCCATGTCGAGGCCACTTGCGTCACGCTTGGATAGAAAACAAAAAATTATGGCTGCGAAGGCGCTTTCACCGCTATTGGACGCTCGTTTTTTCATGATACTGTTTCGTTATTTTTTTCAATATCGAATACCCGTAAAATCTGACGATCTTGTTTCCAACTCAAGGGGTTAGTGATACAAACAGCAACGTAATTTTCGAATAATTCGTTGTGCCATAGATTTTGCTGAAAAAAAGGAAATATATGCACATTTGGAAAGGAATATTAAAAATTAATAAATAGAACGAGTACGAGTTTAAAATCGGCAAGAAATGAATACAGTTGTAATAGATGGAAGGCGAAAATGAGCAATTCGAAGGAGGAAAAGATTTTCCTCTAGCAAAGACGAAAATGATCGTGAAGGAGCGAGGGAAGGAAGGGAATGAGGAAGAACATGGAGAAGGACCGCGAGCAAAATATGAGGATAAACACAACGAATACGATGAAGGGGGGGCCAGAAGAACAAGAAGAGCATTGGAGATAAAAAAGAAAAGAGGGGAAAGACGTCGAGCCAAAACGGGAGAGCGTTGCCCCAAGCGAGCATGTACAGGTCGAATAACACACATACTGGCCAACCTTTTTTCTCTACCTTTGTCTTATCTTCTTTTATTTTCCATATTATATTGCACGTAATCTTCAAAAACTCAAATTCTTCTCTAAAGTTTTTTGTCTCGATCGTATTTGTTTCTGTTATTAAATATTTCAAAAAATTACCAAGCTAAAAGTGCGTGAAAATGCCACTTTGTTCTTCCACGGTCGTACACGGTGGTCGAGCAATTCGCACTGGTGAAGTGCACAAAAGAAAGAGTGCATACCAAATCGTTTGCAACGCAAACATGACCATGCCAATATGAGCGTAAATGTCTACGTATTGTCACACTAATCGAAATGCAGAGACGGAGGCCTTATCGCGAACGTTCAGTGCGACCGCAGCGCCTGAGAGAAAAGAAAAAGACGGTGATAAGTAAAAGCTTGACCATGAAAAAAAACGATCCGATCGATAATATAGTTATAGTTTACTCGTGTATATCATCAGAAATAAACTCGATGCAAATTCAATAGTTTATGCATTTTATTCACTTGGTCAATGTTGGTAATGAAACATAAGTCGGTAATAGAGATTTGTAGCGTAATGACGAATCGGGAAAATGTCAATTCCGGATGAGTTCCATGAGTTTCCGCTCTAAACACCTTTTCCTGTACAACAATGTGGCCAAATAATAATATTATCCAGAAAAGTAATCCAATACGAATATACTGGTGGAAACTGAGAAGGTTTGAGGACGAAATCAATACGAACTAAATGTACGCGATGCATAGAACGGTATATTAATATTCGTATGGTGACATCGAGTCACTGTAACAATGCTATCTGTAATCATGGACGTCTTTTATCCGCTCTGATGGGCTCCACTTGACCCGAAGATGCCTGACGTCATCGTCGTCTCGTTCCGAACGGGCCGATCAGGAGGAATCATCAACGGACACGTCCTCGACTACGAGAAGATATGCCGGAGAAACATCACGGAGCAAAATACTATTTATTACTGTGTGTGTGTATGGGTGCGTGTATGCATTAGTCAAAGTATACAATGTAAAAGAGAAGCACATAGAAATGATAAAAAGGAGAATTGAGCAAGATGCGAGCGCGAGCCAATTGAACTGAATTACCGAGCACGCGTCTCATTCGACGCGCACACTTCAGAAAATCATCGAGTCAATAAGAGAGGAAGAGGGAGAGAACACGCGTGTGACCTCTGGAGATTATAGTCCAGCTTTATTGAAGAACGTATATAGCCTCATGTCTACGTACATCGGTTAAAGAATCTTTCTAATAAAAAGTTGATGGGGTCGTGAAGTTGGTCCTTTATCGGAAAATTACTTCTATTATTATTTTTGCTTTCAGATGCGCGCGTATGTTTCGTTTAAATTATTATTTACAATCACATCCCTAGTATGTGTGTATAAATATGATTATTCCTTCACGCATCCTCGATTTTTCGAAGCAAAAGCGATAAACTTATGGACTTATCGAATGGAATGTTGAAAAAAGTAGTAGAGATGGCGTTACACTCGTACTGCACTCTGTATTGCCTTCCTCCACGGTCGGTTGGCTGCGAAATAATTCATGAAATTTCCACTAGAGATCGGGCAATTTTACACGAGAATCCGATAGAGTTTATCCGATTTCCCGTGTTATTCGAGATTTTACTTCGCTCCATGGTCAGTCAGCTCTGAATTTCGAAAATAACCATCCCGGAAGTCTCATTTCCCATGTTTTGAAAATCTGACTTATCGACCTTGTGTAATTACAACGTTGCAATAATAAAATCACAATGAGCACTGTGGGTATCGTCAGCTAGTCATCGCGTTTGTCCTATTGTTTTTGTTAATTTGCTCTTACGGCTGACGTTAAACCTACTATTGTTATTTCTGTGAATCCCGGATGTTGTTGCTGCGTGACGTCAGCCGCGATCAAAAAGTGAAGATGCTCCCACGATAACACCGTTCTCAAAGCTGTTCTCACCAGAAATCTTACAATCGGTGGCCCACTTTTTTCAAAGCATATCGTGAGTAACCTCGGAAATAATCACCGAAACGGAATGATTCAATCAATTATAAACACGCGTTTTTCATCGTGTATATCGCGGTTTAATCTTCAATCGCGAATGGGAAAACGCATGTGAATAAAAGAACCAAAGTCGGGCATGTTTTCCCAGGATAAGACCGGCTGATAAAACAGTCTCGCAGCTCCTCTTGCGGACGTAATTGTATTATATGCGTATAGTGTATGTTTGTATGTATATTAGAGGTTATGTTGAATGCGGTGAGCTCTCGGTGAACGTATGCAATTGTAGAGACAAGTCCCGCATCTATCACGTAGCGAATGGGTGAGACATTGATTTGGGCGGAAGCAAAGGAAATATTTATACGAAACGCGGAATTCTAAACAACTCGTAAATTATTCAGATTGATTCGTTCCTCAAACACTTTTCCAAAGTAATCATTGTTGGACAAATTCGCTTACGCTTCGTTAACAAAAGTGGCTTTGTCGACGCGTCCGCGCCGGCGTTGATATGGATCCGCATTGTAGCGACATATTCCCAAAGTATTCATACCGGTTTTGTATTCTTCAAGAGATATATTGCCCGTATCACTCGGAGCGAAACTTTGAAAGAGGCTCTCGATGTGTCTTGAGGAAAAACGAAAAAGATGGAACGAAGGCCCTATTAATTCTAGAAATTAAGAAATCTCCGGGTGAATAACGGAATCGCGGGATTGATGCAACGAAAAAAAAAACAAGTAATGTTTAAAAAGAAAAGGTTAAAGCTTCGAAGATACGACGCGGTCGGGGCTCTGAAGCGTAATGACCGTCGGCCAAGTATCAAACTATCGGCAGTCGCAGCGAGACAAGCCGCAAATTTTTTTCGCCTTCTCCTTCTTCCCCCTTCCTCTTACTTCTCCCTCGTCATTTTTTCAGTCCCTCTGCCCCACGTAATTTAAATCTAGGCTTTTTTTTCTCCCGTCCGCGGTATAATCTCCGAACCAATTCCGGTTGTCATGAAACGGGGCGGTGACCGCGTCGCGAATTTCGAGACGACACCGAGTTTCCCTCCTTTACCGCAAAATTAATGACTGTTGCGCGGGGAACATCTTGAGATCGCCGAGATCGTGGGGGAGTGAAGATAACAGAGGAAAAGAGAGAACAAAGGAGAGCGAAAGAGACATGGAAAAAGAGTGCGTGGTTGCAAGACCCAAGACGTTTTTTAATTGTAAAGAAGATGTAGGCACGTCGGTAATGGCGTTTGGATTTTTTTTTTCATTTTTATAGCGACGTTTGTAGGTTATAAACTAAGGATTCGTAGCATGTTCGAGTGAAAGAAGTCAACTTGAGAAATAACGAACGCAGCGCCCTCTGTGCCTGTCTATGCGTTTGTGCGCTTATAAGTTGAGAACCACTGAGAAGATTTTTTTTTAATTTCATAGACACGTTTTCTGCCAAGATTTTGAAATACGTTTATAGTTAGGTTAGGGAACATAATAAAATATAAAACTATCAAAATATATGTTAAGACTCGACGATGATTGTATACCGTTCATGAAACAGCAAAGGTGGCTCGATGAGGCCTGATCTGAAGAGGATGCATTTGTCCAGTAGATCGTACAGATATTCGACGGGATCGTCGGGTTCGTCGACGAGCAAGTGACCGATCAGAAAATTGAAGAGATCAAGGATCTTACGATCGGTTAGAAAGTTACGAGCTTCGTCTTCCAGGCTCGTCAATCCCTGCGAGATAAATGTAAACATGCATTTCAGTAATTAGTCTGGGATCGACGATTAGTCGGGAATCTGAAAAATTCCCGTTTCCGAGGATGACGAGATAAACTTGTGAAAACAATGTCAGAGGATAAAAAAACAAGCGGAAGAATGCGAAGAGGCCCTTTGTTACTTTGCGAAGATTGCAGTGGCGGTCACGAACGAATTAGGGTCATCGCAAGAGATATTGGGCTTTGGAGATACGGTCTAAAGGATTTCTTCCTCTCCGGATGCCTTCGAAATTGCACCGATTTATTGGAATCCATCGTTCAAACGTTATAGTTCCGTTATGGGACATTCTACGCTGATTTCCGGCCCGGAATATTAATAATGATAAAAATAGTAACTGTAACAGCGATGGTAAACGTAATTGAGATTGTAGATGTTCTAACCTCAAAGGATGTCCCAGAACCAAATGTAGAGTCCCTGAAATGGGAGGTTAGGGGTGCAGTTCTGAGACGATTGATATGAACATGCATGGGTCTCAGGTCAACCTCTTAATTGTTATTAATTTTTTAAATTGACGAATCAGTTGCGCGCTACGTCCGTGAGCAGCGCGCGTGAGTAGTGGCAGTGGCGTAGCGAACGCTCTCGGGCCGTAAGGCGAATGGTCAAGATGGAGCGCCAATTTTTTTCTGGCCATAAAAAATTCGAATGCCGGTGAAAGATTTGTATTGACTAAAATCTGTATCTTGACACAGAAATAAAGTTGAGAATGTCTCAAGACAAGTTTTGTCAAAAAAGCTTATCGATACAGTGCTTATTTCACCTCCTGTCTCTGGGGTTTTTATTAAAAAATCTTTTCAGCAGATTTTTTCAAATGTAATTAAAATAAATGCATCTACATTTTATTAGTGTAAGTCCTATCGATCGAACGACCAAACACGGAATAGCCCATATCGAACACAGCAATTGTATAGAGCGATCATGTTTCCTCCCGTCTCGTCTTTGTGCAACGCTCGTTTGTGGTTTCTGCCGTCAAAGTGCTGCTGTTGTTACTGCAGACGACAGAAAGAGGGAGCTCTCACCTTATACTGTTTTCTCGTTCGCTTTTTTTTTCGTTATATCCCTCTTGTCTGCGGATATATAATCGAAGGCCCTCGGGGTACGAGACCGACGAGGGGTTGTGGACCGAAATTTATTTATCGACTGCATTCTTTCGAGCGAGAAAGATCCTCCAGTCTCTTGCCAACGCGTCTTTCGTGCTCAAAAGAATCGCTGCATATTCCATTGGCGATCAACGATACTTCACAATATTTCGCGTCTCTCGAAGTTAAATGTAATTTCAATTTCTGGGTAATCGTTTGCCGGAAAAAAGTGCAAATTTTGAGTCGATGAAACGAGAAGGGGAGTTCCTTTTTGGTCTGCTTCCGAGAGAAAAATCGGAGACGTCGAGCACTAGTGTAGAACGGCTGACAATGAGCAATACACTCATATCGGTCGTTCGCACAGTATGTTTACTCACCATGAGTATATCGAAAGAGCCACGTGTCATACACGCGAAGGGAGCGCTTCGACCCCATTTATACTTTGGTTGCGTTTTTCTGAGCCCACCATCAAAAGAGTCGCGTATGACGCCCCAATAAGTTCTCGGAGTAACCGTGGGAAACCTACAGCGTATTGGGTACCCCTCTTATGCATAAACGTATAAATACACGCGTATATACGTAAACATAGCTTTGGAGGTTATCCATATTATATGTGGTCGGTGAGACTAAAACTGTCGAAAATCTCATTTTCGTGATACTCTACTTTACCATTGCGATTCAGATAAACGACTGTATATTATACGTTTGGATTATTTAAACTACGCGGGTCCCCATATGCATATTTTGTTTGCTGTATATACGACGTCAGCACTGTACGCTGTACGTGCGTCACTATGAATTCTCCTGCTCTCACATAAAGACGCTCCTCCGGGATGAAAAACACGTGTTACACAGAGTTATTCACGTGATTTTTTTCAAAGTCTCACGACGAGTTCATCGAAGAGTTTATAAAACTCCGTCGAAAAAGCATCTCTGATTCGGTCGATTATTGACACGAGAAGCGAAATAAAAAAGGTGATGACATTACAATTGTAACGATGTACGCACGCACACACACAACACACATACTTTCGTATGCAGCTGAGCGAGTTGCATTCCATTATGACTATAAAGTCTATTATTCGTGCTACTTATGTACGATATGAAAAACTCTGTAAGTAAAAAGGTAAAAGAGAACCCAGCAGGCTCAGAATCCCTATACAATATAAATACGATTTTAACGCGAAAGGAACGTATTGAAGGTTATGTACGTTACGATTCCGCGGTGGCATTATTCCCCAAATGCAAGGCAAGCGATAAATATATTTGCGCAAACAATTATTACTCCTCTCATTCGCGAATTGACTTGTTTGTTACCCCTTCAACAAAATAATGCCAATAAAAACTGCCTTCTGTCTCTAATTGAATCAATTCGCGTTAAAATCATATCGGCGAATCTTCGAGAAGGATGGAATTCATTACATCGCGATGATTTTCGTTCCACTTCGGCGATGATCGATTCAGGTTCGTTGAACTGGATGTAGAATTATCCGGGTCAGGAAGATCCTCACAAACATCGCGTTCGGGAGTTTGACTTCGTTCAGCCTTGGCGTTCATATTTTCTCGCGTTTTTTCTACGCAATCTTGACCGCTGATAGGTTATGTTACGACATTGAATGCAAAATTGGGCAAAACAATTGAACAATGAAACAAATACATACAATGTTTTATATGGATATTATACAGGGTGTCCCTAAAGTCGTGTTATGCAGAAACGAATTGTTATTATGATCCATAATAATAATGACAGAAAGTAATTAAATGTATGTCGTGACTTTCGTGAGACTCGATTCCTTTGTTGGTTACGGGTTTCAATATACAGAAAAGAAAATTGCGTCGGTTGTGACAAAATAAAAAAACTTAACTCCCGTTAAAAGAAGTCGAACGAAAAAATGAAAGAAAAGGAAAACCGGAGAGCAGTGATGAGAGAAAAGTACGCCAAATTTGAAGCACGCCGAACCGGTCGGTTCGGCTCTCAAGCGCTTTAAAGTCCCTACGGTCATTCGTTTGCAGTATGAGGAAGATAATTCCTAGTGAAAAGAAATAAACTCGGTTGGAGTTAAAGGGTTCTGGCAAGACTTTTCCAAGAAACCTGAACGGTCTTGACGCAATCTTTGCGAGGGCAAGCTTTTTTACTAGCCTTATAGGGGACACATTAGCTCCATCTACACGTAAACTCTTGCAAGCGCGGTCTCACCCCATTAAGTACGAAATGAAAAATCGCTCGCGGCTTTGACTGACGATTGTACAAAGTAAAAATGAATGCGATTATAAAAAAATGAATTTCTGCCATGTATTCCGAAATATTTGTATTCAATTCATTAATCGATCACCATAATGCGAAAAAATGATTGCAATAACGTATTTTTCAGGACAGCTGTTATTGAATTTGATGTTCGAACGGTTTTGACGATATTTCTTGCAACGTTTAAATTCTGAAGAAATCATTATGCTCGACGAACGTGGAACAAAAAAAGGGTTTGGAATTCTCCCATAAAGAATAAAGAGAAGTTTCAGCCCACATTCTCTCCTTCTCTCTTTCTCCTTTTTTTTCTTTTATTTATCTCTCGGCCGGGTATTCTTTTAAAGGTACATCGAGAAAGGATCGGAGCAGTTACAGGCGATAAATCAGCCAGCGAGGGAGACCAGCACGTGCGATTCGCGACAACGCAGTGATCTTTTTTCCTGGATTTTTTTTCCTTTCTTGCTGATTTTGTTTTCTTCTTCTCCAACTACCTCTTTTCGCCCTGCTTCCTTTTGTTTCTTTGTCTCTGCAGTAGGCCCATTCGAGGCCCATGTCGAAGGTCTCCGAGACTCGCGGTATAAAATTGTATATAAAACGGTCCCAGAGGCGATTTTGCGGTGAGTCACGAGAAGCTCGAGCGTCCAACGGAGAGCAGAACGCCTGGGGTGGGGAAATATTAATATTAATGTCCAAGTCGAACTTGACAGAGTGTAGGCAAAGACGGAAGGGAGCACGAAGAGATTGTCGGAGCGAAAGGGGAGAAAGGGTGGAAATGTAATTTTCAGGACAACAATTGGCGCTTGGTTAGTAATTTAAACATCGAAAGAATTTCCGCTTTGAGGCTTCAATATAACAGACGCCGAGCGAACGGGAAAAAGAGTTTAAACAAAAATTGTATTTCGAGATTCCTCTGCATATTTTTCGTACCCGTACGATAATAAATGAGAAAAATGAGACAAAAGAACAATAGTAACAAAGAACGAGGGTAAATGATAGAAGGAGGGGTGACAGAGAAGGGGAGGGAGCGAGGCTGAGCGAACGTGCCCCGAATGTGGCTAAATACTTGAACATTCGTTCGAGACCGTTATAAAATCGTGGACCCATCCTGCTTGGTTAAAAATCTCCTCTTTATTTGTTGTTTTGTCAGACAACCAGCGAGGGTCATTATCTTTATCAATTTTTTGGTTAGGCGGGAGAAAAAAAGGATGGGGTGGAAGAGTAGCTTGAAGAACAGCTCGCCAGGGGCAGCATTAACAGCGGCGCAAGGACTGCCTGGTTTGTGACCATCTTTGGCTGCCCAGTAGGACGGGTTTACGGAAGAGCTGCCGAGGAATATCAGCAAATAAAGAGAGACTGGATCAGAGACGTATATATACCAGCTTCGTTTCTCTTTTACATGTATGTGTGCGCATAATACGTACATGGGTGATTTCAAGCGAAATAAATGTTCACAATTACTTCTTCCGCTATTTCTTACGTTGCAGGGCGCAAAAAAACACGCATAGTTTAGGTATTCTAACCTCCAAGCCTCCTCCTATTTCCGTACGTTATTGAAGTCCTTTGCGCGATCGGTGTATCTATGCAGAGATAGGTTTTGAGGTTAAAGTTTCGTTGGACTCTAACAAACTTTTTTTTCAGTCCCGGAGTAGTATAGAAGAATAACTCGAGGTAAAAAAAGTTCGCAATTAGGTTAGGTCTCAAGGGAGAAGGTAGATGGCATGGCCGCGGCAGATTTAATAGCATTTCTGATTTCCCTATATCACGATGAAACGACAAAGATGCCCGTTGTGTGTTCGTTCGAAAAAGATTTTTCGATGCGAAGGAGGAAAAGGAACGAGCGGCGTTAATCGATTTCCTCGGAGAATTTTCGTCGAGTGAAACGACGACAGACGAGATTAATCCGCATGATACGTGCCGTTTATGGATATCAATAGTGGTATTGGTGAATACCGGACAACCTTTGAGCTATACAAGTATCCGTATTAAAGCATTAAGGTCTCTTTCGATCTCCGGACTTTTATAGCGGTGTACTGATAAGGTATGTCGGGGCCGGCTAGCTCGTGCCGACTCTCCCGTGCTGTGGACGCTGGTCGTTCGAATACATGATATAAATACGATCTCTCCAATGCTATTCTGTATTATAAGTACACATACGTATAATATTTATATGTAAATAGCACTTTCATGCTATACATATAAGTGTAAACATACGTGAAGATGTGTGCGTGTGCACGCATACAGGCTTTACGTTACACAGAGTCGTCCGTTGCTCAACAGAGGGAGTAGCCTAAGCACAAAAAGCCTTGGGGAGGACGAAGAAAAAAGGAAAATTACAGCCGGTTATGTGCATATGCGAACTCGTTTCTGCTCTCCGTTCGGTCCCCGTCTATTCGTGTATACGTGCGTGTGGCTGCCTACTCGCTGAAACCGACTGGTATTTTGATCTACATGCAGAGAAGCTGGTTCGAATTTGAACAGCTTATCTCGGTTAGACGCGATTCAGCTCTGAGAGATTGACCGAAAGTCGTTAAATTAATATTATATCTGGTACATGAATGTGTCGGGGACGTCGTTTTCTCGAATCAGCTAATCCCACGTGCTATCATACTTCCGGTCATTCTGATGCGCGAAATAAACGCTATAGCGTTGCTTGATTCGACGGTTTAGTCACTTTGTATCACGGAGAAAGTTGGAGAATAATTTGAAAAATATCGCTTGCATTGCTGTTTTTTTACATCGACGTCGTTGGTCGATACAAACATTTTTGGACTGATTGTGTGTTGCACGGTCGAGGTACGGTCGGCGTTGAATTTTTTACACATGTATGCAATTCCGTCGCAGGCCTGTTTCAGTTCACCGATCGTGACTTGCATAAACGAGACCCTGCCTCTTGCACGTAAATGGTTGTATGTATATTTATATCCACATAAGTGTGTTTATACAATCATGTATAAACACACGAGTGTGTTTATATACACGTATAAAGATACTCGTGTGGGTAAAAAATAACGAGAAAATGTATTAGGAGTCGCGGCATATGGGAGTGGCCTCAGGAGACGGCGATAGCGGTTTTAGTGTTCGCATATCATTTTTTATCTTTTCTACTTTTGCGGTTTTTTTTCGAAACCTTCAGCGGACTTTCGCGCTCGTACTCGCTATATTTGCTTCTAAATCTACGCGTTTATATCGATCAAATTGCGCTCGTACGTGATATTGGCTCTCGATACAAGGATTTCTTTATGGATAATTTTATTACGATCGTTCGTTTCTTTTTTTGTATGAACTCGACTGATTTGTGCGATGTATCAGACTTTGTGTTGTGCGCAGAAAAGCGATGTAGGAAAAAAATTAAGAAATACTTTGCTCGAATGAGAAAAGGGTCTTGTAATCCCTGGCGCGGCGTTTCGCTTACGTCAGAGAACGTGGGCGAATATCCTTCCTGGCGAATATCGAGAGAAAGGTTAAAATCGCCAAAAATGTTCCGGTACAGTAATTTTGGAACGTCGCTACTCGAGGGATCGTGGATTACCATTATGATCGATATTGTTGATTCTTCTTAATTATTTTTTTCTCGCAATCCGAACGACACCGAGGACTCGCCTCTATGAGACAAATCTTGAAGTTTATCGTCACAGTTTGTCACAGCGACGGATTCAGAGTACAAAGAAAATTGGGGAAAATTCGAAAGGGGGAGAGTGTATGATGATGTTACATTCATCATTTTCCATCATTTTAGTTACAATGGTTTCTGGCGAAGCGAAGAGGAGAGGGAGGGAGAGGCCCGGAAAAAAACCTGTTCGGTTGGTCGTCCCAGAGAGCTCGACCACTATATCGCTTTTGAGGTTATGTTCTATAGCTTATTGCCAATACTGATATAATAGAGGAGAAAAAGAAAGAATCAACCGCAAAGAAAAGATAAAGACGAAGAGGAAAACAATGATACACAAATGTGTGTGTGTATGTGTATGTATAACGTGAGTGAAAAAAGTGTAAAAAGAGTACGAGCCGGAGAAAGGCCTCAGGCGCGCCCGTGCTGCATACGATTACGAGTTATACACACTGGACCGATCTGGATTTCGGTTAGCGACAACGCTCTGTCATTATGCGTAGGTTTAGCAGCTATACATATAAAAAAGAACTCGAGCTCGTATAATAAGCATGCTCTATAATTTTGACAATTCCAGAAACCCTTAGCGCTTAGTTTTTTGCATATTTTCATTGTACTCTGTTACATTGCCTGTCTACAGTCTTTTTTTTTTATAAACTCGTACGTGCGTTTTGCCGTGTCACCATCGAAATTAGTAATCGTGTCGAATCGTTTCAAAGATTTATTAATATAAAAATTTCCACGCTTAAAATCGGCAAAAAAAACGTGCATCTTTACGCGTGTGTTGCGTAAAGATGCAACGCGTGCTCACCGAGAGATCTGAACAAACTCTTTCAACCTTGGGATTAATGGTAGTCCCTGTCTGGGCCTTCAGGGCGTAGGTGTGTCCTCCGTGCAGCGCTTGGTTCTTTTTTCGTTGAACACGACTTTATCTCCTCAACGTATACGTGTATATATTTTCTTTGCAAAGGCACAGTTTATCGCCAAGTTGATATTTTTAGGAAAAATGATGCCGCGATCGATTTCATAAGAAAAGAGCAAGAATAATTGAACTTTTATGCAATTTTTTAAAAGCATCGATTCCGACATTCTCGGCTGAGTGAGTATAAAAACTTTCCGGTTTTATGAAGCTCATGCGTAGAGTATAACTCAACAGCCTTTTTGAGTTTCATGTATAGTATAGTATCGAATTTTTCGTTACATTCCTGCGAGTCGAAATTGTGTGGATTCTTTGAAACACTGGAAAGCTATAGGACACGGTGTATATGAAGCTACCTGTATGCTGAAAGAAGCTCGAGAACTACGCGATATTGGTAACCACAAATATACAACACTAAGAAATACGAGTGGGCATTGTTCGTATCCGTCAAAAAATCAGCACAAAACCACGACGAAAAAAATGTCAAAAGCAAATTCTTTGCGTTTCGTGGGCGACACAAATTTGTGAAGCCGTAATGAAAGTTCTTTCAGAATTCACAAATTATTCAAACATCTTCGGTAATCAAGCTGCCGGAATATTCATAAATATTGTCTAATAATAATGATAATGACAACGAAAATAACATTAAGTACATTGATATTATGTCTAGATATGTTTGAATTTATTATTACCCCTGCGTGTATCCTTCTTTTACAAGCATTCGCTTTTTAACATAACCTCTCGCGCGACAGTGGTGCTCATGATTCCTGTCCGCCGTTCCAGGCGCCACTGTAGGTAACATCTCGTCTTCGGGCGCTTTCTCCCTGCGAGTGCTGCAAAGGGATCTACTTTATCGATACGGTGCAGGCGGCCGGTAACCGACGCGCCGGCATCAAAATTCATCAACGCTGCTGCCATCTAGCGATTTTCTATCGATGTAACTACCGCGTAGTTTTTCATGTTTCACAATCTAGGGATATCGCTATCTACGTATATTATGCATTGTATGATATCGAAAATTTCTTATATCGTGTAAAATATGAACGCTCAAGAGGGTTTGGGAGTTTAATAAAATTATTATTGACATTTGAAGTGAGTTTTCTGTATCTACTGCACGTGGCTTACGACCGCATCCTACACCCTTTGTGGAGTTTTAAAACTTTTGAAATCTTGCGCAAAATTGTATAGGGACTTTTTTTCTAGTTTTGCATCTCGTTAGTTGCCTAGAGCATCGATGATGGCGACACTATAGCGATCGTTTACACCTCTTTGAGTAAACTTTTCAATTTATTTAAAAAAATTGAGACTCGAATGACTCACAAATGAAAATATACGTCAAAATTTCAAATATTCCGGATGTGAAAAAAGTTTTATGATAAATTTCATTTACAATGTACACACGAATTTCAAAATGCGATCATCGATACGATTCCCTTGCCCCCTTTGTTATCGATTGAATTACATCACAAATTTTCATGATAAACGTAGGTGAAATTTTCCAAAAAAACTACACCTTTTGCATTTTTCTCACGTCTGTCAAAACACACGCCACCCGTTTCTCTCCCTTCGATCGAAAATTTCGAAAGCCGCCATTTTGGTTCATCTCGCAACCAGCAACACACACACATATATATCGTGTAGATATGTAATATATAAACGATTTTTTTCCCCTAGCTAAGATTTTCCGGTGCCGTTGACTTTCTCCCGATTATTAAAAATTGATTAACTCTGCTGTGCAAATGTTTGTTTCTAATAAACTTACAGCTCGCATTAAACACGCAATAGAACATCGTACTTATATAAAATATAGTTTACATATATATCGTTGATCGCGCAACACCAATATTTTTTTTACACACACACACCGTGCAATTTTCTGCTGGATTGACAGAATTTAAAGAATCCCAGAAAACGATACTTCAAGAAATGTCAAACAGAAATGATTTTACATTCACTCGGACGATTCTTATGACACCAGCCCTCAATTTTTCGTGCATTTATTTATTTATCTCCTAGAGAGAAAAGTTGTAATATTTTTCAGCTTGATAAACGCGGTACCCGTATTATGGTCGTGTACAGAGACGTAATACAAATTTATATACATACGTGTGTCGAAGGTGTGTGCGTGTTTTTCCCCCCGGAGAATGGCGCATGCACGATCTCAGCTGGTTGTGTGCACAATCTCGTTAGTGTCGGGACGAAAAGTTTTCCGGACCCCCTGAAAAACGTAGAATGCATTTTATGGTATTGTCTTGACGTAAGAAGGAAAATTAAAAAAAAAAACCGACAAACCCGAAAACGACAGTGCTGGGACACTCGATACTAGAGCTGATAATTTACGGTACGTGCGCGCGAAGGAGGGAAAAAGTTGTTCCTTTTCGTCTAAACTTTATTCTTTTTCCTTTCAATTTCGTAGTACGAATATAGTGGAAAAAAAGCTCGAAAATCAAGGTTTTACTTTCGGAAAGGGGCTGGTGTGAAACGTCGCACGAATATTACGCGGAGTATATCTAATTCTTTTGTTTGCGCGATAGGGGCTAGGTGTATATATGATGGTTCCAGAGGGGGGCACCTGCCACGGAGTGTACCGAGACCCACCTAAAAAAAAAGAATTAAAAAAATGCACGATGTACAATTCCTCAGTAAAGACTGTCAAAAGCGTTATATTTTAATTGACGAAAAATTCGTCACCTCTGTCGCAACTACTTTTGTACCGCTATTATTTCGTCTTCGTGTACTTTGTCTGTTTTTTTTTTCTTGTAAAGATAAATACATTTTACGTGTGTGTCTTACACTGACGTAAGCTCGCGCCAACGTTCGAGCTCGCGCGCGTGTGTCCGTGTGTATGTGCTCGATGAGAATGAACAACAAAAAAAATAGGTATACAGTGTCTAGATCGATAGTTCTTTGAAAATTATTCGAATTTCATGGACATTACGTACGATTTCTTTCGCGCGATTTTCACTTCCATTTTCTTTTTCGTTTTCTCTCGTAATTGCAATTGCAATTGATCGAGAGCCGATGAAAATTTCGATCGATTTTTCTTTCAGCAAAAATGGACTCTGATATAAAGGTTGTCCTCACCACGTACTCGCCTCATCGCCGTACTTAGCGAATGGCGAAAGTATGTAGCATATTTTTTCTCCTCTTTCGCGGCAACTTTGATGACAAGACTGAGCTCCGTATCGCGATCAGGCGATAGCTCCGACGTTTTTGGCTATCCGTCCGTTTGATATTATGGAGACTATACCCGACGAAGACAGACGCAGACGTCTCAGAGCGCTCGAGGACAAGATCAAGGATCCTCGCAGCGTCTCTAACATCGACAGTCTTCTGGACACCGTACAGGCGCTCGTCGCAGACTGCGATCATCCTAGCGTCAAACGCATGAAAAACATCGAGACTTACATGAACAGATGTGAGTACGAAATTTTTCCAAAAATTACACAATATGGATTTCGAATGTTCCCACGTACATACGGGTGTAATAACGATAATAATGTACGCATCGACAGATGACTCGGTTTGTCAAGATATTTGCAAGCTGCGAATGCGCACAGACGACTTTACGCTGATAAAAGTGATAGGCAGAGGAGCTTTCGGCGAGGTACACCTGGTCAGACACAACTCGACGCAAAAAGTTTACGCCATGAAGCTGCTCAGTAAATTTGAAATGGTTCGTTGCTTATCCGGTCATTGAGACCGAAGGTAAATGAAAATTTCAAAAGCTGCAATGAAAAATCCATGTTTTTTTCGTAGATGAAACGTTCCGACTCGGCTTTTTTCTGGGAAGAACGCGATATAATGGCTCACGCCAACTCCGAGTGGATAGTACAGTTGCACTTTGCCTTTCAAGATCACAAGTACCTTTACATGGTGATGGATTACATGCCTGGCGGCGATCTCGTTAATCTCATGTCGAATTACGACGTGCCGGAGAAATGGGCGCAATTTTATTGCGCCGAGGTCGTTCTCGCGCTGGATGCCATACATCTCATGGGTTTCGTTCACAGAGACGTTAAACCGGACAACATGTTGCTCGATAAACATGGACATTTGAAATTGGCCGATTTTGGCACTTGCATGAGAATGGATTCCGTAAGAGATGCTTTTTTCTCCTTACGATATAATTAATTTCTGCACCTTTATCACTGTTGTTTATCCCTTGTTTCGATTAACCACGTAACATCGCAGGACGGTCTGGTGCGATCCGACACGGCGGTTGGTACGCCGGATTACATATCGCCGGAAGTCCTGCAGTCTCAGGGTGGCGAGGGTGTTTACGGGAGAGAATGCGACTGGTGGTCCGTCGGTGTATTTCTCTACGAGATGCTCGTCGGCGACACGCCGTTTTACGCGGATTCCCTCGTCGGCACGTACTCGAAAATCATGGATTATCGGAACTCGTTGCACTTCCCCCAGGAGGTGGATATATCGCACTCCGCCAAGAATCTCATATGCGGCTTTCTGACGGATCGGACGTCGCGTCTCGGTCGCAACGGCGTCGAGGAGATCAAGTCACATCCGTTTTTCAAGAACGATCAGTGGACCTTTGACAATTTGCGGGAGAGCGTGCCGCCCGTTGTTCCGGAGCTGTCCGGCGACGACGACACGACTAACTTCGACGAGGTCGACAAGGAGGACGGTCCGGAGGAAAATTTTCCCGTGCCAAAAGCGTTTTCCGGCAATCATCTGCCCTTCATCGGTTTTACGTATTCGGGCGATCACAAGTTTTTATTCAACAGCAGCAAGGAAACCGTCGACGGTATTGAAAATCATATGAACAACGGGGTCAGCGAGGACGCGAAGATCTCGCAGCTGGAGAGTCTACTGGAGCGGGAGAGACGCCAGGTCGAGGCGATGGAGACGCGGCATCGCGCTCTCGTCGCTCAGCTCGACGTGGTGACGCGTCGCGAGACGGACATCCGCGAGGAAGCTGCTCGCGCCGACAAAGAACTCACGATACTGCGGCACAATTACAAAGAGCTGCAGCGTCGCGTCGAGCACGAGACGGAACTGCGAAAGAAATCCGAAGCCGTGCTCGTCGAGCTTAAGAAAAAATTCGACGACGAGCAAACTCGGAGAGCTCGCGACGCCTCCAACTCGCAGCAGACCTCCGAACGCGTTTTGACTCTGGAGAAACAGCTGAAAGAAATGCAGAGCAAACTCGAGAGGGAATCGGAATCGGCATCGAGGATGAGAAAACAGGCCACCGAAGTTACCGTTGCCAGACAAACCGCTCAACAGATGGCCAACGAGCTGCAGGCTGCCAAATCGCTTCTCCAGGCTCAAACGGACTCGTTGCAACAGGAAGTCGCCAGTTTACAGGTAATTTGCGATTGGACGTAAAAAAACGTAACTTTGAATGTTTTCTCCGCCTTCTTGCCTCTGTGACCTTGAAATTCTCCGCTTGATTCAAAGGGCCAATTGTCGAAAGAGCGAAGCTCTCGTACGCAAGCGTCGTCCTTGACGGCCGAGCTCGAATCGCGCTTGTCCTCGCTGTACACGGAGCTCGAGCGTAGTCGAGAGAAGGAGGAAAAAGCTACGCTGGACAACAGACAACTCAACGAAAGGGTGTCCGCCCTCGAGAAAGAAGCCGCCAGTCTGACCCTCGAGTTGAAAGCTACGCAAGCGAGATACAATCAGGAAGTTGCCGCTCATCAGGAAACGGAGAGGTCGAGAATACTCTCGAAGGAGGAAGCGAATATGGAAGTCGTGAAAGGTAAAAGATCATTTTTCAACAAAAGATACTCGCTTTTCTTCGAGCATCGTCATTTGACCTTCGTACTTTCGTCTCTTCTCTCTGATTCGCACACTCCAGGGAGAATCGATAGAGTCATTAAAGGTATTGATACTAAAATTAACCGTTCGATAATATCCGCTTCGTCCGAAACTTTACCAATTGCCGTTCTCTGTGTTTTTCCGCCACACGCTACAATCCCATCGGTGATTATTTCTCAAACGTACGTACCTCCGAGTGCGTTGATACTCGCGTAATGTCGCCGGGTGTCGCGACGTCAAGGGGACAAAACACTCCAACGTCTGAAACATACAAAACGAACGCTGAAAGATTAATATACATTCTCTTTCGAATGAAAAAAAGCCAAAAAATTGCAGAGAAAGAAAAATTCGTTTCCACTGTTTTGTCGTCTTGAGGAAAATTTTTCACCGCGCTGCGATATTTTCTACGTCTCGTTTCGTTTTTTTCCCTACTCCTCCTCCTCTTTAGCACTACAAGCCAAATTGAACGAGGAAAAAAGCGGCAGACAGCGCGCCGAATTACTGGCGCAGGAGAAGGAACGTCAGACCTCGATGCTGTCCGTCGATTATCGGCAGATACAGCAGCGCTTGCAGAAGCTCGAGGGCGAGCACAGGCAGGAAGTGGAGAAGGTCAAAGTTCTTCAGGGACAGGTAGAGCAGGAGCAACAAAAACGCAACGTTCTGCAGTCGGAACTGGCTCAGCAATCCTCCGAGGCTGGAAGATTGCGCGCGAGGGAACATCAATTGGCCGGGGAGGTTAGCCAATTGCGCGAAGCCAAGAGACAAATCGAGGAGGAACTCGCCAACATGAAGACACAACGCAACGTGGATTTGGTGCAGACTAAAGAGCTCCAGGAGCAACTCGAGGCCGAAGCTTATTTCTCGGTAAGAATTTTTGACAAATCGCCCAATCGTCAAGAACATTTATCGCAATTTTGCGTGTGTATTTTTTTTTGTTCGTTTCTCATTATCGCAGACTCTGTACAAAACCGAGACGCAGGAACTCCGCGAGGAGCTCGATGAGAAGACGAGACTGCAGCAGGAAATGGCGGAGGAGCGGAATTCTCTCGTTCATCAGTTGCAACTGTCGCTGGCCCGGGGCGACAGCGAGGCTCTCGCGAGGTCGATCGCCGAGGAGACGGTCGCCGATCTCGAGAAGGAACGCACGATGAAGGAATTGGAGTACAAGGACGGCGCGGCGAAGCATCATCAGGAGTTGAACGCCAAGGAGCAGATGCTGAATCGTCTCAAGGACACGGAAACGGAATTGAAGAAGACGATCGAGCAGTACGTGAAGGAGAAGGACGACGGGAGCAAAAGGATTCAAGAATTGCAGGATAAACTCGGCAAGTCGCAGTCGAACGCCGAGGAGATTGAAAAGTTGAGCAGGAAATTGACGACGGAGCAGTTGCTCAAGGAGCAGGCGATAAGCAAACTCTCGCAGATATTGAACAGAAAGGACATAACCTTCGGCGGAAAGACGAAAAACAAAGCGTCGTCCGCGGACCTGCGGAAGAAGGAGAAGGACTGCCGCAGGTTGCAGCAGGAGCTCACGCACGAGAAGGAAAAGTACGCGCAGCTCGCGGCGAAGTGGCAAAAGGACTTGCAAGATTTGCAGGTGAGTATCCGACGGTCGCGGGTGGTGCGAAGGGGAAAGAAAAGCAGGGAGAAATCACGAAAAAATGCCTCTTTTGTTCGTCGCAGTCGCAGCTCGTCGAGGAAAATCAGTCAAAGCTGAGGCTCCAGATGGAGCTCGACTCGAAGGATTCGGAGATCGAGACGTTGCAGATAAAAATATCGTCGATGAATTCGGAGACCGCGAGCGTGTCGTCGGTGGAAAACGACGGCGAAGACTCGGTGTTGTCCGAGCACGGTGCCATGAGACTCGAGGGTTGGCTCAACGTTCCTACCAAGCAAAACATCAAGAGGCACGGTTGGAAGAAACAATACGTCGTTGTGTCGTCGAAGAAAATATTGTTTTACAACAGCGAGAACGACAAGCTCAATGCCGATCCCGTATTGATACTCGATCTGAGCAAAGTCTTTCACGTGAGATCGGTAACACAGGGGGACGTTATACGAGCCGACGCCAAAGATATTCCTAGGATATTTCAGGTGAATTTAGTCTTTTTCTTTCGTCTCTCGAATTTTTTCAATGTTGCGAATGTCGTCAATGGAAACATCGTATTGTTACCTTTATTCTCCTCGTCAGTTATTGTACGCCGGCGAGGGCGAGGCGAGACGACCGGGCGACGATGGAAACGCTCTTCCGGCGGTCGAGTTGCCCCAGTTGACCGACAAACCCGGTACGCAGCCTCTCAAGGGCCACGAATTCATTTCCATATCCTATCACATGCCAACGACTTGCGAGGTTTGCTCGAAACAGCTGTGGCACATGTTCCGACCACCGCCGGCTCTCGAGTGTCGACGTGAGTATAATTTCGCGAAAATCACAAGTCATAAATCAGAAATTCGAAAATCGTGAAAGAAAGATATTTTTTTTTACATTGTGACGAGTGTATCGAAAAATACCTTTGGCGTAAATTTCCATACGATACGTTTTGCGAGATATAATAAACGCCCTTGTCGTTGAAACGTGCTTTTATTTCGGATTTTCTTTCGACGATGAAATTAGGATGTCGAATCAAGGTGCATAAGGAGCATCTGGACAAGAAGGAGGACGCCATAGCTCCGTGCAAGCTTCATTACGATCCGAATAGCGCTCGTGAATTGTTGCTACTGGCCGGAAGTCCGGACGATCAAAAGTATTGGGTGACGCGATTGTCTCGTCGTATACAAAAGTGCGGCTACAAGGCAAATTCACACGTTGACGGAACGGGTCAGCGAGTATCGCCAAGGTAGCGTAATCGGACGAGCATCACCGAGGACTAAAATTAGCTCTCTTGTTTTGTGACGTCGCATGATTGGGTTTTATAGAGAGGTTAGAGCCGTTTCAATTTTTTTTCTTCCCCTCTACCTCTCCTCCTCCGCTTTTCGGTCCATTTATTTTCTTCGATCATTTTTCACATTCACGCGCTTGAGGATGCCTCGAGAACCTTCTTCAATCTTTCGGTGTCGCCAGCGAAAAATTTGCACAATCTTTTATGCATGCGTGCTTTCATTGCGTCATCGGTGTTGATCGAATAAAGTTTTTTTTTTCGGTTAATTATAATCGCACTCGTACGGTACAACTTTCCGTTCGAAATCAGCGAGAAAATTTTTATTAAACGCTGCTGCCTTGGCTTTTGTTTTTTTTTGGCGACAAATTGCGGTTTCTCGTCCGAAAAAACGACAAGTTATTATTCATCTTTTCCGTCGATTGATTATATCGCAAATGTAAGAGAAACAAATCAGAAAGCGGTAGAAATTTCACGAGACTTTTTCAAACTTTCTTTTGTCACCGTAAAATTATCGATGGATCTTTGAATGCTTTTTCATCGTGGAAAGTTCGAAACCCACAGCTTGATTTCGCGCAAACGGTGCCTCGCTAACACGCGCTCGAATCTGCAACGATTATTTATTTTCAATTCACTGTGAATAGAGTGTGCACTTTGTAGATTTTCGTTGAATTAATTTCTTGGCTCTGCGATGTCGGTCGACCCTTTCGATCGAGACTTTCCAACTTCATTTAATTAACATTCGCCACGATATTGACAAATCGTATAGAAACATTAACAAACCGTGAGTGTGAAAAAAAATCGTTGGAGCGTCAAAAATCCACGTTCGAATAAAAGTGAAAAAATTTCAGAGAGTCCACGAGATCAACGCTCAAGCCATACATGTCGGTCCAGCAAAGATCCGCGACTCTGCCGGCGAACGCTAGCATGGGCAACTGACAATAGGATTCCACCGTATTATCCATCCGCGAGAAGAGAAGATTTGTTTCGACGCGTGAGAAACGTCACGACGTTTATCCGCGTCAAAGCGATATCGTCGTACCTTAAATCCCGTTGAACATCGTTTCGCGCGAGTCTCGGATGAAATCGCCAAATTTTCCAGCAGCTCCAAAATAAACTCGAGGATCGTTAAACGTCCCCTGAGGCTCGACGAGAGTCGCCTTTATCGCAAAAAAAAAGACTGTGAAACCTCGCCGATTATCGAGGAAGTAAAAAAAAAAGGAACTATAGGACGAAGCATTGAAAAAACCGTATGAAAATAACGTTACAAGAGTGGATCCGAATATTTATGGGTGATTTAGGGAAAAAAAACAATAACAACGCGAAAAACATTTACACACATACAAAAAATGATGAATAATGATGATGATAATGATAACACGATTCAGCAGCGTAGAATCGTTGCCAAAGCAAAGTCGTCGCGGACCGTAGCTGTAATTTCAATTTTATCGGACGAAACGAAAGCTCTCCATTCGCGGATCCTAGACTTTTAACCGTAACCTCGGCCAACTTGCGCTTAGATTTGTTTAACGATGTTTTTTTCGCCATTTTCGCTAACCGGGACGATTAACGGAGGGAAGAAGACAAAAAAAAGCGTTTTGCTATTGCCGCTCCGCGTGTCGTTATCGCTGTAATCTTCGGGTACTCGTTGTCTTTTTTTCTCTCTCTCTCTTTTCTCTTTTACGGATTCGCGCGCGTTTGCCCACATCTGTATCGAGAAAATCGCGCATCCGGTCGACTTTTTGTTTCACCGAATTTTGGAAATCTCAAAAAACGCACGGTTGCGACAATTTATAAATCCTACAAAACGCGATTCTTCGAACGCAAAGTATTGACACTTCGATTCTCTTCGCCATGAATTGGAACGATTTAATTTGTAAAACGTACGGATAACGTAGCTGAAGATTCTCTTGTTTCTTTTTTTTCAAGAATTTTCAAAATCTCCGGGTCACTTTCGAGATCGTTTTTCGCCTCGGATGCTGCGTCGTCCTGTTCTCCCTCTCGCTGCTGTGATTTCGTCGTCTTGGGAATTTGTGAAAATTCAGAGACACAAAAATGCCGGTTTTGATGCGAAATTGTTCTCCCTCGGTATTATCGATGTGAAATCGTCGACGCGTTTGCATTTTTCAATCGGGAATTTGCAAAATTAACGCCACGGTGCCGCTTTCATCGCCTGGAATTGACGAATTTCTACATTTTGACCCTTTCTTCGTTTCACGAATTTTATCACACTCGTACTCTATTTAGAAAATTTTACAATCTAACAAGAATACCCGCGAACACCTGAGCTGACGCGATCACCCTCTTTGACGTTGTTCGCATCGATAATTGACTGAATTCGATATTTTGAAAATAAAAACGCGAACGAAACGTTATGAAAAAAATCATTGTTACGATTGGCATCGATTTGTTCAAGAGACACGGCTGCAATTCGTTTCGAAATAATTCCAAAATGTCAAGTCGTCCGGAAAAAAAACGTCCCTTGAATCCGTTGCTCGTTCCCAACGAATTTCCGACGATGGGGGTACGAATCACAATTTACACACACCCACAAACTCACATACACGAACACAATTCGAAAAAAAAAAAAAATGAAAAAGCAATGTAGGAATTTCATGATTTTCCTCGTTTGTAAATATAAATCGTCGATCGTTTGAGAAGAAAAATGAGAGTGATTATATCGCTGATAACGACGAGATGAAGGGAAAGATGAGAAACAACAGATTGGTCCATAATGCGATGAAAAAAAAGAAAAAAAATTATACGACGGCTGTATATGCATGTGTGCGATTCTGTATGCGTGTAGAGTGTCACTAACGCGTGACACGCGCGATTGACCGTGTTTCGTTTGATTTATTTATCGCGCTTTTTTTTCAAATTGCCATCATCGAAGCGAGACGGTAAACGTGATCGATTCTCGAACGCGGAAGATTCGAGTTAAAAGCGGCGAACAAGAGCAGAAAAATAAACAGACGCGTATCGATAGTATTATTATTTTTATATATTTTGGAAGAATAGAGTAATTTAATCGCGTTTAATCGAGACGAGGCAGGGAGCGCGAAAACGAAAAAGCTTGAAAAATAAACCTACGAATTGCGAATTTATGACATTGCAGCGGATTGTCTCTTTGTTTCGTTGTTTTTTCAAAGGGAAAAATCGATCGATCCGCGTTCCGCTCACGCATTTCGAGCTTCGTTGTATTATAGTGGAAGATACTTTACCGAATCGTAGAGACTTGGAGAAACAATATTTTCGTCATTATTATTATTATTTTTCTATAATATCGATTTAACAACGCTGTTGTATAAATATTTACGATAAATCGTGCATTATGGAATAGTTTCATGTTTTTTTTTTGGTTCTTTTTTTTAAATATCGAAGCGTAGTGAAAATGAAAAAAAAAACAGACAAAAACGAAGATGACAAACGATGTTCGTACCGAGGTCTCGTCAATCGGACAATAATCAATGAGTTTTTACTCGATTAGTCGTTAATTTATCAGTGATCGAAGACCTAATTCATTCAGAACTTCTCAATTGATGATTAATCAATCAGTTCATTATCCCTCGCAAATTGATCCCTCATTACTCGTTGATCGATTCAAGATTCGTTTTAATTCGCGATTTCTCGTATCGTTTTTTTCTCTCGATCGAGTTGCCAGGCGTTTGAGTCACATACTTTTGTATTTCTCGTTGTTGTTTCTTTTTTTTTTTTTTTTTTTTTTTCGTTTCTCGAAACGATCGTACGATTTTTCGAAAACGAGATCGCCCCCCGTGTGTTCTTGCGCGAGAAGCTCGTGGCTTGGTGCTCCTAAAAAGAAAAACTGCCTTTGCTGAGAACGCTCCAAACAAAATCGACGTTTTTTTTTCTCCCAAATTATTTTTCCGTTTTTTTCTCTTTACCACTAATACTTTCCAAAAACCCAGAGGACAAACATCGACTCTGCAATCGAATGATCGAAGAGACGACTCTTCGTGCGTGCGTGCGTGTGTGTGTGTGTGAGTGTGTGCGTGTGTGTGTCTGTGTAGACAATCGGCAATCGAGTAAACAATACGATCCCTCCGTGCCTTTTTCTTCCACCCCATGTACAATTGTCGTGTCGGAGACGAAAGATAATTACGAAATGAAATAAAGTGAAATTTGCTGTTGCGAAATTTTCAATCGATGAAAACTGAGAAGAAATCGGTGAATTACGCGCGAGGAGAATCCCCCGAACGACGTTTGAGAGCATACGAGAGAAACCCACAAAACTTGTTACACCATATTTTATTATTATTGTTTAGTTAGTATTTACAATCTGTATATTATTAATTAATATTACGATTAAAACTATTTTGTAGATAACATGCGGATCTTGATGACTTTTTTTTCTTTTCTTTTGTTTTTCGGAGCGCGTTTACGTATTTTGGGGCATGATCTAGTTAATTATCTTTTCCGACCTTTTGGCTCTGGAATATTTTGTCGGGACGCGTCTATCGGGGTATCAACATGTATTTTCATCTTCTCCGTAGGGAGAGGGGGAGGATTGATGTAATTCGAATGAAAAATTATTAAAAATCGTCACGAACGAGTTGTTCGGTCGTTTGCGAATGAACAATCACGACTGTCGCAGTTACGCGAAGAAACTTTGTCAACGTCGTTCAACGACGTGGAAAAAACATTTGTGAAAAAAAATGGAAAATCCAAGCGATGGAGAAAAAATGTTATACCTCGTTAAAATTCGACGGTTAATTGTCGTTGATTTCTTCTTCTTCCGGAATAAATTACGTGCTCTGACGATTTTCATGAAATCGAAGCGAAAGAATTCTTGTGAAATAATCGGAAATATCTCTCCCGCCGTGTCGTCGATTTTCAATAAATATCGAGCAGCTCGTAGGAATTCTTTAAAAAATAGAAAATGCGCCGCAATCAGCAAAACTTGAGTAATTTTAATGCAACGCGAAAGACACCCTCGTCTCCCTAAGGATATTGAAATTTGACTCGAGATTCTCAAACTACACAAGCAACGAAGTGGTTTATATCTTTCCTTCAGGCTACATGAGCATTCGAAAATTGTCACGTCGCGTTTGGACCGTTGTTTCCATTCTCATCTAGCACAGAGAGCGAAACGAGGTCTCGCGTTAAGGAAATGTACATTTAAACATTACGACAAAAGTCGAGCAAAGATGCGATCGATGTTCATCGCTCTTTGTCATCGACCCAACAATGTTTTTTTTTGCTCCGTCGTTCGACTCCCTCGGAGTGAAATCGAGCGATGCCAGAGTGCGTTTTCAAAAAAGTTGATCAACTTTCACGTCTGTGAGAAACCCCGAGGAGCTTCGTCGTCACGTCCTCTTCGTTTCTACATCCCCCCCGCTCTCGCAATCTTTAAAGACTTTTCTTCGCAATCGCGATAAAAACAGTTACATTTTTCCCCGCCTTTTCCGCGTTTTTCCTTCTTTCCATCTTCAATCACGGAAAACTCGAGTGAGAAGAAAAAATCGATGCAATCTCTAAAATCTTTCGGGGACTAACCTCGCGAACGATAAAGCCGTAAAAACGCTTCTCTTCTCCTCTAGAAAATGGGAAATTCTTCCCAAGCCGAAATTCGCTCGTTCCTCGATTATCGTTGCAACTCGCCGACTACGTTTGATTTCATTCGGTTCCATCAATTTTCGTTTCCTCTTTTCTCTTACGCAGCTCGACGAGTCGACAGACACTTGATCATTCTGTCGCGCGTTAAGGACGTTTTTGCCAGTATCGCGCCTTGATAGCCACGATTTTTCGACGTCGTCGGTACATCCTGCTGCTGCTGCTGCTGCTGTTGCGATCGTGAACTGGGGCTTTTCTTCAGGGTTTCCTGCTTGGCGCCTCTGCGTAAAAAACAGAGAAACAGAAAAGAGGGACTCTCGCCGTCTACTTGTTTCTGAGCGACGGAGAGTGCGGGAATGAGGAAAAGGGGAATAAATGCGATGAAGAGCAGAACGATGCATAGCGACGAAACTTTGGCGCGAGGCGAGCGTAGCAGTTCTTTTTTTTTCCTTAATTTACGTCGTGACGGCAGTTTGATTGTTCGTTCGATATTGGCGTCTTTGCAGCGACGATATGGCAAATTGCAAACGTGAGAAACGAAACGCGCTAGCCTGGAGTGCAGGGATGAATCTCGTCGTGAGATTCTTTTCATTCACTGTGCGATACGATGACTTACAGATATCTGGTGAGATCCTCAACGTCGACGAGCATCGAGTCCTGCTCCATGTGGAGATCGTCCCTTCGCAGGAGACCCTCGACCAACGCCTCGTTCAACGTGGCGATCCTGGCGTGAAGGTCGTTGGCTACAACCTGCAGCTGCGCGACGTTCAATTCCGTCAACAGCACTCTGGACAATCTGCGGCGATCCTCGCCCAATTGGACGCCGACCTTTGACGAAACAAACGAAAACACGTTCCTTGAGCCTTCTGCGACGCACATTTTTGTAGCCACCAGGGTCTGTGAGCGGTGGTCGTCGAGAGTCATTCTCTTTGTCGAAACTCACCTTTTCCAGGCTCGATCTGACCATTTCGGTGATCGGCGATTGTTTGAGTCTCTGCCTCTCGACCTCCATCTGCATGTGAGCCATTTCCTTTGCTTGGGCGAGCGCCATTCTCGCCTCAGTCTGGAGCCTCGCTTGCCGAGCGAAGAAATCAGCCTCGTCCAATGGGGCTAACGAGGACGACGACGACGACGACGTTGTTCCAATTTCGGTTCTCAACGGTGGAAGACTCAGTACCTGTGGCCTTGAGGCCGACTGATGAGAATTCTGATGCTGCTGGAGCTTCGAGTAGGACGAAAGTCCCACCGGACCCGGTGATCCATCGTTCTCCGAACTGGGCGATTCCGTGTCGGACGGCGTCTCGTTCATGAAGCAAATTTGGAGATTCATACCTGAAAAATGGCGAAGAAACGAAATAAATGGCTGCGTTTGTCGAAACGTCGAAAAAAAATCTCATCCCGAGTAAAGATCGTTTCTTTCTCGATGTATAATTGTAATAATCGTTATTTATGAATTATGATTGTTGCACTTTGTTCGTTTGCTCGTTCGTACCACTTTGAAGACGCGACTGAAGACTCGGTTTTCTTCCTCGTTCGGCCCGAAGATCCTCAGCATCCGGACCCATTGCCAAACGTCGTCTGATCTCTTCGCGATCATTGCGCCGCTGAAACGAACGAGTCGAAAAATGGTTGTTTCAAAATAAGATCGTCAGAAGCGGTGGAATTATGCTCGCAAAATATTCGCTGAATTACGAATGTTTACGTTCGCCAGCTGGCAAAAGATGGATTTGTATTATTCCATGTGCTTTTAATCACCTGAAACGACGAAAACGAGAGCGTAATCTCGACCAAAATTCGAGGAGAAAAAAGGCAAAATTTGACTGCCTTTTTCCTCTTTTCATGGCATGTTGAGAATAAATAAATGAATAAACATACGTTTGAATAAACATACGATACAAATTATTCACCGCGATAATTTTATTTCCCGCGATTGGAGTATCCGATAATCCAAATTGTCGTCGTGTAACTTGGAATACTCCAATTTGCAAACGAAAGAATGAAGATAACGACGAAGAGTTTTCATTTTTATTCGCACAGCTAATAATCAATTTACAGGCTCATTTTTCACGATTGTTTTCTCTCAACGTTTCACACCTGATACGAGACATTCGTGTCACCCTCTAAGAGTCTGTTGAAACGAGCGAGAAGATCCTCTTTCTCGGGATTATTGGATTGGAGCTTGTGGCCAGCTGCGGCAGCCTCTACGACCTCAGCGACTCGCTCGTTCTCCTGATCAATGCAAAGTAAAATGGTGACGTCTTCCAGCGTCATTGTTTAACCTTATCTCTCGGACGTGTTATATATATCGTTGTTTTATTTTATTTCTCTTTTCTCAGCTGTTCGATTTCGGTAAACAAGCATCGACTCTGCCGACCCCGGACGACTGCATTTACTCTCGTCGATAATGAAAGTGATAAATGGAAAACGAAAACAAATATCTCGAAATTATCGCAGCGAAGCCGACGTGACATTCGTTCCCATGCATTATGGTCAATTCTGTTTTCTCTTCTTCTTTCGGATAAAAGATGTCGGGCGGATCGACCGAGCGGTGGTTCCATCTATGTGAGATGAGGAAGAGCGAGAGGGAAAGAGAAGCAACGAGACACGGGGAAATGAAAAAAGAACAACACTCTGTTTAGTTTTTAACCTATGCACGATAATCGCGTACTGTACTACCTTATTTTTTTTCAATTAAAAACATTCGAGAAGATTCCGGGTGTTTTATCGGTCAATAAAGTTTCATTTATGCTCCAATTGTCTTTGAGCGTGTACCGCAAATGTCATTCTCGCAATCTCGTGGGCGAGTAATTGTTGCGTCTAAAACGCAAGTCCCTTCGTAACGAATGTTTCGAATAAAAAATTGTTTAAACTGCAATTTCCGATTTCGACCGAAAAGGTAGCTTTCTTTTTTATCGATGTAAATAAAAAATGTACGTATTTGCAATAAATTGGTTCGTACAGCAAGTGGACGGTAGATGAATGCGAATGAATGTAGCTACGTGTCAATTATCGTTGAAACATGCATATCGTAAAAGATTGAGAGAGGTTAATATCGAAAGACGATTAAATTTTTCTCGGGTTAATGGCCTCCGTCCAGCTGGTCAGCAAATTATCCAGTTATTTTATCATCAAGCGCGCGCGGCCACTACCGGAATGAGGTTAAGTCCTCGAAACGTTAGAGGAGATTGGGGAGTCCTTAATATACATAGATGTGTGCATGCACTGTAGCAAAAGTGAATCATCGATCTGCGGAACGCGAACGGTAAAAACGGAAGGACAACGAAAATTGGAAAATTCTTAAAAAATCGATAACAAACACTCTTGTCCCGACAAAATCGTTTTTTTGAGTAAAAAACTACGTTTAAGAAAATTGAACTTTGATCGATTTCAAAGTTTCGATATTTCGCAGTTTGTCAAATTACAAGTATACGAATTATCGGCAGATGATATCGGGGGTCGGCGAGGTCGAGCGAAAACTCGAAGAGGTTATCATCGACGAGCATGCGTCCGTGGTTTAAAGAAAAACCCAAAAAAACAACTCACAAAATCGAGATCTTTGTCGTACGTAAAAGTGTAGAGATCAGCGACGAATCTCGAGTCTTTTTTGTAATGCCTTGGCCATTTGCCACTGCTGCCCATTTCGTAACGAGGCTAACGCCTTTCACGATGATTTATCAACAATCGTCAACAACGTAAGCTTGATACCGTTGTTGAAAAAGATAAACGTGGCTGTAGAGCTTTTAATCACCGCCAGGCGTTTTGTAACAAACAGCCAATTTTTGTGCCAATAACATCGCGGGAGAAACACGAGAGTGTGATAAAAAAATATTACATTACACTTTTGTTCGATTCAGAAAAAAAGCTGAAATTACCCCATCCTCAATTCTGATTTTTTTCTCAAAAAAAAAACCAGAAAACCGGCCAAACAAAGCGAAGAAAAACTCGAGATTCGTGCTCAACTCCCGATCGGGAGTTTACTTCGATTTCACAATTTTTCAATCATCAAAACGAGAAATCGATGTTCGTCGAAACTGCACGCGCAAAAATCTTCGACACTTTTTCTCGATGACTGCACAAAATGTTTTTCAATCTTCACTCTGTTTTCGGCTTTTCGATTATCGCCACTTTTGAATACTGATGTCGAGCGGCGATTTCAGACTCGAGGTGAAGCACCGAAGCACCGCGTTGGCGAGCGCGAGACTTGTGAAACGGTAGAATCCACGCGCTCGCCTCTGGACGTATATTACAGTGAAAGTGAGCCATGTCTTTCAGAGAAATAAAAATAATGAAAAAAAGAAAAAGAACGGCACGGTCGAGGTACGAGTTTTTCCACGCCTCTGGGCATAATAAAACGACAATCACACGTCTTCATCTCGCTTTTATACGAGTTTGTTGATTCTCCTTTTCGTTTTCTTCCTACTTTTCCAACCCTTTCACCAATCTCACGTGTGTTTTCGCTTCTTCGAGAGAAACGCTCCTGCTGATTCGCAATTATTGTATTTTCCTCACAGCGGCAAATGAAAAATACCATCGCCATGTACGAGGGACCGCGCGCGCGCGAGAGAGAGAGAGAGATAAAAAGTTGATTTTAATTGGGCCACAATAATACATTGCTCGCATGGTCGATCAAGCGTTAATTTTTCCCTCCGGATCGATCGACACTCTGCCAGTGTCCATTGTCGGCATTGGCGAGAGTTTCATCCATCTTTTCCGCGTCAATTTTTCAGTCATGTATTCTTTTTTTGCGAAATTTGAAAAAATATCGAAAAAATAGCGCTCCATCATCCATTTTCCACGAGCCCTCTCGTCGAATCTCGTGTTTTGCCATATTCGTCTTTATCGAAGAAATTGCTTCGCTGGCGTTGCATCTTTTCGAGTGCAATCACATCGCCGAATCATCGTGTAAAACTCGACCCCGCGGGAGAGAGAGTCATCGAGCTTTTGGAGAAGCGTGCTGCCTAGATAATATTCGACACAATCGCGGCGAATCATCGCTGAATAAACACTCTTGATTCTCAGCGTCGTGTTCCATTTTCCCCCCTTGCGACGTTTTATTATTATCAATTATTCATCGATCGGTTCGTACCTGGGTGAATTTCGCAAAAGAATTTCCGGAAAGGTCGAGATCCTTCGGTCTGACGGCCGGCCTGTTCCTCGTCACGACACTCTGATGCATCATCGTCATATCGAGCTGACAAACTGATGATTCCTCGAGCGAGCGAAATCGCGACTCGACGCGTTCCGGAAAAATTCGTACAACACAACGTTTGATCTTTCCTCACTAAACGCGCATCATCAGCCTTCGAGTCGTAGCTCTCCGAATTTCGTGAGTTTGACGAAATTTTCGAAAATAAAATCGTCCAATTTTCGAAAACGCACTCTGCCTCGGCGATATCTCGAGCGATTTTCCGAGTATCCTTCAAATACTATTTTTCAGCTCCGAATAATCATACGGGCGAAGAATGTTCGTTTTTTTTTCTTTCTTTCTTTAACAATTTTGAGTAAATTATCGATGGATACTAGAGTCCCAGGCTCATTGTCGATTTTTTCTTTTGAAATCCTTCATCGAAAGATTTTTCAAAAATGCTGCTCAGTCGAGTAACGGATGATTTTTTTTCTGCATCATTAGGCCGGTTCTTGAATCGTGACTGACAGCGCGAGGCATAGAGTGTAAAGCGAATACACGCGAATCGAACGTGTGCAATGCCCACGAGGTCCGGAGTTTGCCGCGTCGGCGCACGTACAGCCTTTAGCGCTTCCCACTTCTTTATGAATTATTAATAGGAACCTTCGAATGTCAGAGAAGGCCCGCGAAGCACTCGCCACCGGGGGAGTAACGTCGATTACGATATCTCGTACGGGTCTCGTCATTTATCTTCCCGCCCCTCTGGATGCGAGATGCTGCCTGCACCCCGTGTGAGAGATTGAAAGGGGGAGCACAGCGGAGAGGGGCAGATGAAGGGGGCGCCCTCTGGACGAAGCGCAGCAGCAGCAGCCCCTGTTCCACACATCAGGGGTCCCGTGTATTATTTCGGAACGGGGGAGTCGCGCGTTGAACACATCCCATCTGCACCATCGTGCAATTTTCGTTGTCCCTCCGTGTGCCGATCCACATGTCGTATCGATTTTTTTCGAGCGTGTACGAAGGGTCGACTGCTACTCCTTCCTCGCGACGTCGCGAAGAAATCGCATTGTCGTTATTGACCCCGGCTAAAGGTCGAGGGCGAGAATTTTTCCGTCGAAAAACTCGCGCAAACTTTCGAGCTCCTCTCGAATCGAAAAATACGATTTTTCGTCGGATTACGACGGATCGATGAAAATCCCGCTGCGGTTTGGTTTGTGGACGCCAACGGTTCCGAAAGAAACCGGAAACGGAAGTACGTGTGTGTACGTTGGCGCGTGTACGTATATCCGCGCGCCAAAAGGCTCCAAGATTTTTCACTGTTACGAAGTCGAGGGAAGAAAAAAAAATGATGAAACGGAGCGTTGCGACTTTTGCGATACGCAGACGCGGCGACGACGGCGGAATTAAGAACGAGAGTCGCCGTCGCGTCATGCACGACTGTGAGAATGCGGTTCGCCGTATCGTCGATGTGGATGTACAACTTCCTACACATCGAGTTACCTCATCCGGAGAGCACGCTGAATTCATGGAGTTAAACGCACACGCACGCGGACGGATAGGCGGACTCGAGAATCACTCGCGATTCTCGGCAAACGATAAACGCCTCTTTTGCCCCGTCTATTCCCCGCTTATTGTTGAATTTGTGATTCACGACGCGCACACATCGAGCTTTATCGTCTCAAACTGGAAAAATCGACGAAAAATGAAAAGTAAAAGAGAAAAAGCGATAAGGATCATTTTTAGAGACGAATAATTGCGGCGGTATTCATTCTGGGCTAATCAGCCAGCAGTGCCAGCAATCCAAAGAAATTTGACTTTTTGAAAAAAAGGGACATTTTGAATGGGTGATACTTTTTTTTCCTTCGAGATTAAAGCAGAATGCCAGCTCCCTTTAGGCTGATCGGCGAGGAGAAAAAAAGTCGTTGATCCCACTCGAGATTTCGAGCATCCAGAGATGAGTGTACGCGAGCGTTTCATTCATGCTGTTCGAAAATAAAGCTCGCGATGCTGCATCGGTGCTGGAGTCGGAGAGCACACGGAGGGGGGTAATCTTCGACACTCGCGTCTCGAGGGTTCTCGTGGAGAAGGTAAAGAAAGCGGAGAGAATGAAAAAAGGGAACAAGTGGAGGAAACACCGAGGGGGATTTTTCTCGAAATAACGCCCTCGAACTAAAACGCCCCGGAATTGGGCACCCGGAATAAAAAAAGATACGACGATATTTCGGGTCAAGTCGACCCGACCGGGTCGCTAATTTTATCGATTTTTCGGCTATTTTGAAAAACACGCTCGTAATAAAATTTCAAGATGGTCGGATTTTTCGATAGACTCACCCGACGTTCCTCCTCGCGCGCGGCTCGCAGATGCGATTCGATAGCGTCCAGATCGATCTTCGGCATCGCAGTCTCGATGTTGTAAACGTCGAAGCCACCTTGGATGGTAGATTTTTTTTTAATTCGACATTTTCTTTACTTCGATCGAAAAAATGTTCAGACACATTGCGTTGTTTTATCTCTTTCGATTTAAAATCGCGATTTTGTTATTCTCGAATTACCGTACAGGCGAATATGTTATATCTTATATATTGCGTTTAATTATTATTTACACATTTTATATACGATTTATTAAATATTATATTACATGTATCCAAAACGAAGAGGTTGAGATCAAAAATAAAAAGTTTTTGAGAAAAAATCTTGAGAAACGGAAATATTTTCAATTACCTGGTCCGCCGTCGACGACGTGATCGACACGGCGTTTGTCGGGTCGTCGGGGCTGACCGGACACCGAGTGCGAAGCTTGCCTTCTGCGTGCCTGATTCCTCGCCATTTTTTCTTTCTTTCTCGTATCGGCGCTCGAGACATCCGGCATTTCGTGATCCATCAATTTGTTCGTGTCCGTACGAATTTTCGTGTCCTTGAGAAGATTCGGCAATGATCTCGGGCCTTGCTTCACCGTCTCCATCGCAACAACGTCCGGTACGGGTTGAACGTATTTTTCAAGGTCAACGCCAATGTCACGTCCGATACTCGAGAGCAAATCGATCTCCTCGATCTTGCCGTACGGCGATTCCTCGCAGTGCGCCTCGTTGTTGTCGAAACACAACGTCTCGCAGTCCGCTACTTCTGCCGACACTTCCGGAAACTCGCGAGTTCCTTTTGTACCGGCGGAAATGTACGTTTTTTGTTCGTACGTCAACTCCTTCGCCTCGCGTATGAGATCGATGTGATCGATGATGGTCGACGAATCTTCCTCCTCCAGCTGCGAGAAATCGGTGCTGCTCTCCGTCGACCTTCCCGTTTCCGTTATTTCCTCGATTTCCGGAAATTGAATGACCTCCGCGATGCTCTTCGTTAATTCAACAATCTCCACGTCGATATCGATCTCGTTCCCCTCGTCGGCTTGACGAGCCGTCGACTTATCCTCGATTACTTCCGGTTTTGCATTCGACACATCATCCTCCCTCGTCTCGACGTCGTCCGTCTTCTCTGTTTTATCGATATCCTCGATTTCCGGGGTTTCCGGTTGCTCCGTTATCGCTTCCGGCGTCAAAAGGTTTTCCAGGCTATCCGTCACTTTGATGCTGTTCACGTAATTCAGGCACTTTACCTTCGGCGGAAGTACACTGTCGTACAGATAGGTGACGGTCTGAAATAAATATTATTATCGTACAGGCGCAGCTGTTTTCACGAATTTGTTATTCGACCGTCTCTCTCATTCGCCTCTCTTTTCGAAACTCGGTCGCGCCTCGCGATTATGCAATTTAGAAAATGTATCGCACGTCGTTTCCCCTTTTGTTACCTTTCGAAATATTGCCTTTCTTCGAACTGTACATCGAGTAGTTTTTTTTTTTAGTACGATTCGAGAAAACTTACGGAAAAAGTACAAAAACATTGATCACAAGAATTATTTTTGATTCTCTACAATTTTTCAATTATTCCATGAAAACTTTTATTTCGAAACGAAAAAAATTATCCTTTTGTCTGGTTTTTATTCTTCGAAGATAAGATTCGCGAAAAGTGGTCTCTCATTTTTCAATCCACCGCGAGTGTAATTGTAAAATGGTCGCGAGACGTGAATTTTCGAATTATTCGTTGTTTTGTAAAAAAAAAAAAGAAAAGATTTACCTGTATGTTGAGTTTCGGCTTTTCGTAAAACGTCTTCTCGTCTTTCTTGCAAATATCCAGTTGATTAACGCTGTCACCCGCTATGGGATGCAGGACAGCCTCGTTATTATTGAATTCATTGTCACTCTGCGTCTCGGTACTGTTCCAAAAATTCTCAATGCTATCGGACGTTTCGTTAATTATCTCCCTCCCACGTGAAACACCCTCGAGGGTATATTTGCATTCGGATGACTCTTTTTTCGGCGTTTCTCTTTTCCAGTTGTTGGGTCGGTTGGCCGCGTTCGAACCGCGGCCGTACTCGAGCCACGACGCATCGGCTGCAATTTTTTCATTCGCAAATGGAAAAACAACACTGAACACGAGCAATTTCGCGAAATAAATACATTTTCTAAACTACGAAATATCCGGCGCTGCGCTTTTTTTGATTTTCTCAATAACGAAAAAAAAAAAAAAACATTCCTCGAGATTTCCCTCCGGAGAAAAGTTACAGAGCGAGATGCATTTTTTTCCAAATAAATTCAGAACAAAACGTGCCGCGATGATAACAATTTTTGACAGCCAAGGAGCGTCGCTTATCGATTTTCACTTTTCACATCCGTGCAGTTTAATCGTTAGAGTGAAACTTGTGACGCGGTATGGACGATGAAAATTCGTCGGCGAGCAAGCAAGCATTAATTCAGGCGTGTTCGTTGACGCCTCCCTACTGACGTAACGAACGAGCACACCGTATGACAATATTTGTTCAATTGCGCATTCAATTTATGTGTACGCGATTGCGGTGTGGTATACGTACATTCATCGCAGGAAGAACCAACTTCCGAGCACCACTCGTATTTCGCTAATATTCCGACGTCGTCGGTCACCCAAAAGTTCTCGTTTTCCGTGTCTTCCGATCCGCCTGGTGAGCGACCCTCGCGTTCGACCGGACTGATGGATTTGTTTTTGTTTTTTTTCAATGAAAAATTGCACGACGAAATTTTCCGGGGAATTATGGCTTTAGCGTTACAATTATTTCGAAAATTAACCGTCGACCTTGTTGACCCACTTTACTGTTTTTCGTTAATAACGTCGGTATTTAATGATCGTACCGACACAGGACGGACACGATTATTCGCACGAGAAACGAAATACTTTTATTTCACAGTTGGAAAATAATGCGCGCCCTTGAGAAAATCGACGCTCGGACGTTCGACGGAACGGCGATTTTTTATTTCGATATTGGAGTACGAATTTATCGCGTTGGAAAACAGCGGAGAATTAATTTTTTCGAAATAATCCTTTTTTTTTGCAAAACTACTTCGATATATTTTCTTTTCTTTTCACACTCACTTATTGTTTAATCCGACATCGAGCGTCGTTGACACCGGCTCGTTTTCTCGCCGCATATTCTGCGTCTTACTGAAACGAAGGAAGGAGAAAAAAAGAAAATTTCATCAGTACGCTGTTTCGCTTTTGGGGGGAAAAACAGAAAGAACGAAAAACGATTTGTTCTCGTCGAGAAAAATTCGTTTCTCGTTCGATGATGCAATAACAAGCTTGTCTCGCATTCGATCTGTACCCTCGAACGGAGGAAAGATTTTTGTCGCCGTGGCCATTTCCATTCTGCAGTCTGTCTGACGACACTGCAGATCTCCCCTATACTCACAGTGCTCTCGAATTCTCCTCAATGTTTCGCGATTTATCGCACGATTTTAAACCCACACGTACAACTCGGTTTGTCTTCGCGAGACAGTGATAATGCGATCGATTTTTCCTGTTTTGCTTATTTAGTTTCCGATAAATTGCGCTTTTTTTCTCAAACGAAATTCGACGGTCAGATGTTTGATCGTACAGGAAATACCAAGAGGGTATTAAATAATGGGAGTCTCGGCGAGCACCATATCGGAGGGAGAGCTGCGCGCACGGAAACTCTCCCGAGGAGAGTTTCCCCCGTGCTTTATCGACTTGCACCCGCCGACACCCCCCGGTGTGCCTCCCACCATCGACCCACCTCACCCTCGTAAACAGCCCTGGATGTACCCCTCCGATATCTCGTTGCCTTCCCCCTTCTAAACTATTTACACGGCCGGGTACTTTTTTTCTTTCCAAAAATTCTCCTTATTTTTCGAAACGTCGAATTTTTCGAATTTTTATGATTATCAATTGTACGTTAATTGTACAAATTGTACAATCAAAGGAAAAATACAAAGTTTTATAGAAAATTTTAATTTTTTTCATCGACTTGGAAAATGTTCTCTTCTTGCTTTGAAGTTTTGCGTCTACGTAGTTTGGAGAAAATATTTTTTTACGGAAGGTACAAATTGAAAATTGCGTTTTGTACGAAAGGTTGCATAATCGTAATTTCAACGACCGCCGATTCTCAATTTCGGCAAATGGAGGATTTTTTTTCTCCAAACTTACGTTCAACTTATTTCCTTTGCGCAAAAACAACTCGATATTGGGCATGCTTATTCGAGTCTGCAACGAATGACGTTTGTACCGAGAAAAAAAAAAATAAAAAATAAACCCGTCGCCCGACTATTTTGCAAATTCTCGATCAATCGCGAACCCGTTTTATTCATTATCTTTGCTAAAATATTACGATAAAGACCGTACGCAACGCTGATAAAAAAATATGGACGAAACATGAAAATTGCCATTGGAAATTGCCACACTTTTGCATTCATTTTTTCGAAACATGCTAAAATACTTGCAGGCAGACAACAAAAGACGAAGGATCGCGAGGAGGAGAGAAGTCTTCTCGAATACGCGAATCGATAGCAATGTCGTCGTCTCCGTCGTCGTGACGTCAGGCTAGCAGCCCTGCGTTTGCTTTCACAGAGAGGTGAGCGAACCGGAGAGCAGCGAGTAGCTAAGCAACATTGATCTAAAAAGAAATGAAATAAAACACGAGCAAACAATGAGAAAAATAAAAAACGAGTCGAAACAACAACCGAAATGTCACGAAAAATACTGCAGCTTCGTAAAAATCCTCGAAAACCAAATGAATAAAAAATAAAACAGAAAAAATAGCGATACGTGAGAAAAATGCATCGAATAAATCGCGTTGATATCGAAATAACCGTCGTGTCATTTAAATTCCTCGCATGGATGCAAACATTGGTTTTAAAACACAGTTACGTATACGTTGTAACGAGCGAGGTCATTGACTCACAGATACTCCTTCATGGAAACGGCGGATGATTCCAAAATCGGAGCACGAAAAAATTGTCGCAAAATCAATTCGGATTCAACGTTTTTACGTGATATTATATCGTCTCGCTGTTTTTTCTCAGCTTCATGTGGTTTTCTATTATTGTTATTATTTTCAGAGGGAACACGTTTGATACTCGCGTAAAATTTCGTCGCCGTGCGGATTCGACTGCCGGACGTTGGAGGGTTGAGTTCCGTCCCTGTTTCTCTCGTGATCAATCCCCACTCGGTAACGAGAGAAACGCATGCGCCCACGCGCTCCCTCGCCAGCCTTAAGGGGATGAAAAGTTTTTTTTTCTTTCTTTTTTCGTTTTTTTTTGCGAGATTCTCGCGCGACCTCGAAGAATTTTTTCTTTCAGAGAGAGCTGACGATCGTGCGGTGTTTTATCGTTTTTCTTCAATATTATATTTTGTTTTGTATACTAATATACAGTATTATTATTATATTACTATCGACGAGTTATAAAAGACATTTATCCTACAATTATTTAATTCATGCTTTATATCGATTGATTTTTGTCACTCGATCGCATTGACGACTCGAAATAACGATTTTTTAGTTTTTTTCACGATATTCGTTTGAAAAACAATGGAGATTGGAGAAAATTTGTGCGTTTTGATGATAAACTGAACGACGTGAGAACACAAACGCTGGAAATAATGTTTGCAGCTGTTGCGCGAAATTATTCGATGTAAAACTGCCTGTACAGATTGAGAAAAGAAGAATAAAGCCGTCCGGTTCGCGCTTGGACAGATTTTCGTTTCTTTTTTTCGAGTATTCCGTTTAAATAAATGAATTTAATTTACTTACAATCGCGTCCGACGAGATCGCTCTTTAATACTGGAAATATCGCGAGAAAAACTACTCCGTAGATTCCTTTTTCGTCAGAAGACTCTTCGTGTGCGTACGCGTTAAAAAATAAGTTACCTCTGTACGATATACGTACGGCAAAACGTTAAGAATTAAAAAAACTTTGTACTCCCGGTGCCTCGTGATTAGCGATAAAATAAAAGTAACGACGATTATTCCATTTGCAACAATTCATCGATGTCCATCTCCAGATTCGCGTCTTTCGTTTCATCGCCGTGTTTGCGCGCGTCTGAAAATCGCGAACGACGATTCTGCCCGAATCTCTCGGTCGTTCGTTGATTTTTCGTCTCGTTCGTATTTTCCAGGCTTCTCGCTGGACTCGTGAAACTCGGATAAACGTTTACCGGAGTTTCCCTTCTCTCGCTTCCGGTTGCAAACTTTTCGAGAAACATGGCCCCCACAGCGCCGACGGGTTTTCGACGCGCTACGCTAAGCTGCGGATGAGACGAACGAAGCTTTCGTTTTCTTCGCTCTTTTGCAAAATTTTCAAATTCTTCCGCAGATTTTTTTTTTTTTCCCCATCAATGAGTCTGCTGATTTTCACAATTTTCCCTTACTCACCTGCTTCTCGATCTGCTGCGAAATCTGCGCGATTTTCTCGCTCTGCGACGTCTTCAGCACCACGATCTTTCCAGCCTGCGGTGAATCCTCCTTTCGCTCCTCAGCCTGGATCTTTTCATCGCGAATACTGCAAAAATTCAACGAATTCGATTCTCACACCGACTCGAATGACCAAAAGTGCGATTTTACGGCAATTTCTCCCGATTCGATGTTTCCTTCTCGTTTCTATCGAACATCGAGACTATCCGCAAAAACGTCCTTCGTGAGAGGGCAAAAAATAGGACAGACTGTGATTTCTCATACCTGGATATCTCAAAATCGCTCTCACTAGTGTTTTTTTCGTCCGGATTGTCGCCTCGTTGTTCCCGATCGCTCGGAAACATCGAGCTCTCCTCGTTGTTCGTTGAAAGTCGCCTCTGCGGCGATTCCAGATCGAACAGCACCTTTTTCTTCGTCAAACTTCCGACGGAACCGCCGATCGTCGATTTGAGCACGCTCTTGTTGTTTCTCGGCGAATTCACCGGGCGCGGACTCTCGATCTCCTGGAGGATCATGGACGAGTCGCCGATCGCGATCCGTTCGCTTTTCCTCTGCGGCGTCGACGAAACGAGACTCTCGGAAACGTGGAATATCGATTTTGACGCGCGGGCGTTTGTATCTTTGATGAAATCGTTGATAGTCTCGTAAGAAAGCGACAAACGTTCGCGATCGTTGGCGATCGTCCTCCTCGTCGTCTTTTCGTACGGATCGTCGCTCTCGTCGCTCGGAATCTCCTGATTTCCGTTGGAATCTTCCGAGGTTGGGGAATCTCGAGGATGCGCGGATGCTTTCGCGACTTCCGCAACCTTTGACCCTGATTTTCTCAAGGGCGAACGATCCGAGTGGAATTTCTTCACTTCCTCCCTCTCTCGTCGTGTCAATTTGTCCGTCGTGGTCGTCGCTCGCGCGTTGCAAGAACCTGAAACGGAAGGACACGGATCGCGAGAGAATTATCGGATAAACGTAGTTTTTTTTGCGAAATCGACGTAAATTTGTTTATCTTTGTTATAGGTAGCGAAGATCGTTACCATCATTCTTATCCAGGATATTCAGAGCTTTGGAAACTTTGCTCTTAACGTTCGTCACCAGCCTCTCGAGGTGCGTCGGCTCGTTCGAGTCGACAATCTTACGTTCCTTGATCGACAGTCTTCGAGTCAATTGGTGGATCAGTTTTCGCCGTATCTCCTCGAACTTGCGATATTTCTGTGAGAAAGTTTCTCGTTATTCTCGAGCTTGCAGGAACGAAAAAAGATTTTCTCCGTCGGTAGTTTGAAAAAATTCGCGTTTACCTTGGAATTAATGTTTCGGTGATGTCTGATTATTTCCAATAGCTGGGCAAAAGTCGCATCCGGTATTCCACGCCATTCCGGGTCGACCCCCAAATCCCGAAGTTTCTCGCGAAATATCTCGAGCACATCTTCTCTCGATATCTTTTCGTAATCGCGGAACTTTTCTTCGCCGTAGCGTCGATCGTTTCGATTCAATTGATTATCGTCGGATTTTTCTATCCTCTTCTCCTCCTCCTCCTCCTCCGTTTGGGAAGAATTTTCGAGACTCTCGGATCCCAGCCAAGACTCGCTGTCTTCCTCCTCGGAGTACGACTCGGAGAGTTGATCGTTTTTCGAGTTTCTCTCAGAGACCCTGATGTCATTTTCGCGATCTTTCTTGACCGACGGAAATTTTCCTTCCCTACTTTCGGGCGTATATTCGAATTTATTGCGAGAGACGTCTCGTTTTTTCCCAAGCTCCACCTTTTCCCTCTTCCCGCCCGATTCGTCGGTCGTTGTCTGCATCTTCCTCGCGGAACGCTCTCGGGCCTCGCGATCGGACGACTTTTTCCTCGCGTCGTCCAAGTTTGACGAGAAACGATTTTTCACCTCGCCGTTTTGCAAATTCTCCGTAAAATCTGTCCGCGCGACCTTCAGCCTCTCGCTCTTTCGCCTCTTGACCTCGTTGCTTCTCGCCAGCGCCGCTTCTCCCTGTTTTTTCTCTCGGCGAATGGTCCTCGGAGTTTTCGCGATCGAGGATGCATTTTTCATCGATTCTCCTCGGATTTCTCTGATAATCGACGCTTTTTCCTCCTCGTTGTTTCGAAATGACTCGTCGCTCGAGCATTCCCTCGAGTTTTCATCGTCGCAATTCGCTTTGATTTCACTCGGACGTTCCTTGTCCCGAAGGAAACTACGGTTTTTCGATGTTTCGAGAATGTTCGATGGACTCTGCGCTTCGATATTCAATTCCGAACTTTTGATCCGAGAAGTTTCATGATTCCGGGCCGATGAGGGTTTTTCGTGATTGACGTTACGAGCTTGAATGAGCGTCGACTCGACGCTCGCCTCGCGCCTCTCGAGATCGCTTATTCTCGTCAAATAATCGATTTGCATTCGATCGGCCGACTCTTGCGTCACCCTCAGTTGCGCGTAAAGTTTTTCGATGTCGGCGCGATGGCGGCTTTCGAGACTTTCAATTTTCGATTGCCAGACCTCCGCCTGTTCGTCCCGTCTAGTTTCCACTTTTTCCGCGTCCGTTGTCGCCTGTACAGAGAAAATCGTCTGACGAATTTTCAAAACACGAGACACACAATTATCGCGTCTTTTTCGACAATTTCAACATATACAAAAGTTTATGATAAAAAATTGAAATGATGGGGAAAAAAAGGGGTTGCGGTAGGACGAACTTTTGAGCTGATCTGTTGACGTAACAATCTTATCTCGTTCTCTTGGCCTCGAATCAGTTCCTTGATCGTCACGTTGCTGTAATCGTCGCTATCGCATTTTCCACGTGAATTTCTGTCACCGTACTTGAGATTCTGTTTTGACAAGATAACGAGCGATAATTGAGATTCTTCGTAATCGCAATGAAAATAATTAGTGCGCTAACGAGCCTTGGACGAGTACTAACGCGAATTTCATCGAAGAGCGTTTCCTTCAAATGTCCAATTTCTTCCTGATATCGGCGATGCTGCGCCTCGATCATTTCATCTCGATCACGCTGATTTCGAGGCTCGTGCTTGTTGCTCGATCTTATCTCTCTATTATCGTTGGAGATGACGCTTTCCGAGCTCAAAAATTTTTCCGATTCGTTTCTGATAACGCGCTCGGTTAAATTCAATCGTTCTTTCAGCGATTTTATCTCGTTGTGCAATTTTTCCGTTTCAGCGCGATACTGCTCGTGAACCGGCGAATTCAAACTCGCGTCGGGATGTCTTCGAGCCGTGTGAGCGCTCAAGAAAAGCGCAGAGACGAATGTTTTTGGACATTGCGGACACTGCAATTATCGTTTGTTGCGGAATTACAGGTTTAGTTTTAGACAATTTGGTAGTGAGAAAAAAAGAAATTACTTTGTGAACTTCTCCGTGAGAGTCGCTCAGCTTTGTCTCGATGATTTTGCTCCGCTGGCTCAGTTTCTCTCTCAGCTCCTTGATAATCTTTTCTCCCGAGCTCAGCTCGTTTTTGAGCGCCGCATTTTCCTCGATCTTCGATTTAAGTTCGTCCTTTAGGATAACTACGCTGTGGTCGAGATACTGCTTGCAGTAAAGGAGATATTCGACGGCTAGCTGAGCCAGACGAAATAATTTGACGAAATTTGGATCGAGTATCTTGACGTCGTACTCGCTCTCCAAACAATAATCCACGACGTTGTTAACGTTTTCGTCTATCGTCAAAAAATCTCTCTCGGCTACCACACGATCTATGTCGATGGAACCTTTGGGGATACAAGAAATAACGGATAATCGGGTTATTTCATTACCGAAAAAGCGGAAAATGATAAATTAACATACTTATGCGATTCCAATCGACGCGCACTCTTCTCCGATGCATGTTGAAATGAAAGCCAGACTCTCGGGCGAGTTTCGGAAAATCATGGCACCAATTTGTCCCGGCTCTGAGGGAAAATGCCATTTTTTTGCTCGCCTTATTCCCTCTTTTTTTTTAGCGAGGATTAAGAGAGAATGATCAATTGGATCGATGTACTTCGTCAGGGGGATGAAATAACACCGAACGAGCTGACATAACCTCACTTTCAAGCGCAATGTTTAACATTGTGTATGTTTACTATAATTATCGTACGTTTTTGGATATAACGAGGTAGACAAACATGGAAAATACGACGCAGTTTTCGTTTCCATCGATGCTACGGTATTCATCCGCATTTTTCTTTGTGTTTGTTTGAAAAGACTGTAAACAAAGATTCCGTGTGTGACAGCGAGCGACGCGCGCGGCTACTAAGAACCGTTACTTAATTGCGACGACATTTCAAAAGATACGACGGACAATGTGTTTCATCGGTAAAATAAAGCGTTATTTTTGTTATTTGTAAATTATTCGTTGAATAACAAAGTTTTTTTATCCTAATTACTTCCGATTGATGATGCTGGTAAAATGGAGTGTACAAATATTGCATCGAGTGTAAATGACATGTAAAGAGTGACAATGCGATACATATTTGTATTGATTTGCACAATCCATTCACTCATGTCTGACCGTACGAAAATCAAGTACGATATTGTTCGGATGCAACGTCTACCAGCAATTATACATATGTTTTATGCATTAAAATAGCTTGCAACGCGTTTATCGCCCAGAAAAATCATCGAGTTCCGGACTTCGCGCGCGAATGTTTATCTTCACGATAAGCAGGTCGCGGTGGATAATACATTTTTCATCGATCGGTTGAACATGAAAACGAAGTGCTTTACAAACACGCTTGATAACAATAAGCTTATTCTCTTTATGTTATGCTGATTGTTCCTGTTTCATGACTAGGCGATTTTATTGCCGGTTATTGCGATAAATCTGCAATACGTGTTAGCCAATGCAGAAGAGTGGCATTGAAGTCTATATTTCGCACTGTGTACATGTTTGTTAAAACGTAAAATAGTACATAAAAAGCCGTAAGATCATTTGTTAATTTCGCGAGTTAACGAGACATGGACCATTGTGTATACATATATATGGACAAGTCTTACGTCACAACTATCTCGATGAATCCCGAGATGGAGAACTACAATTAAAGGAATAAAACATCATTCGTAATATATTTCTTCATTGGTTCGGCTTTAGCCTTGTTGTGTCGCGACGACGACACAACCGACTCACGCTCGATAGAGAATTATAAAAACATGTGTAGTGTTTCGCGTGTACTCGCTATTCTCTCATCTACTCTGTCGTCCTCGAGTCGTACGCTGGCACATACATATGTTAAATCTGTACTACAGTGTGTTTATTTCTTGCTTGCGTGCGAGCGCGAGTCTGTGACGTCTGAGACTTCCGCCTGTGCGCGAAGCCATACACGTTGAAAAGGATCGATCGGATTGACTTTGAGGACATTCCTTTTTTTTTACAACAAATGTCGTGATCCGTGCAACAATGGAATTTACGTGTTTATCAATTAGTCTGGTTATATACCTAATAACCGCGTAAACGTTTGACTTATTTACCGTACGATTGTGTTTATATAATAAAGAGGAATAAGCAAAACGGAAAAAAAGTACAAGGCCATACGGTACGGGGGTTTGTCGAAAGGGCGCGATCCCGAGTGAACAGCTGTTTACGATCTGCCTTACCAACTGAGTGAAAGGGAAAAGGGCTTTGACAAAAGCGCGGTAAAATTCGAATATTTTTGAGCAGCAAAAAAAGCGATTATGGATAGCAGTGTGAAATACGAAAATCCGAGCCCGCGTCTCGGTGCCAATATCATAAGTAAACTTATATTTTGGTAAGTTTCATGTGCTTCACGAAATCCCACGGTTGACCAGTATTTTGTGCTTATACAAAAGTGTCACTTTGAACAATTGCATCGTGTTATTTTCGGTTTTTCAAATACGAATAAAAGTTATACATTTTTGAAAGGCCAATGAAATTCTCAATGAACAATGATAAAATTCGTGATTCATCGTTGAGTATTCACGAAATACAACGCACTTGAAAATCTATTGAACAATTTTTTTTAGGTGGATAATTCCGTTATTCAGATACGGCAAAAATCACGATTTAGAAATTAAGGATCTGCACAATGCTCTGCCGAACGATCGCAGTCACGTTGTGGCCAACAAGTTGGAACGGTAATTATAGCAAAAAGAAAAATCACAAATTTCTTCGATACTTCCCATTGGGATTCGGGCAAAATCATCCAGAATCGCATCGATCGTTTCAGCAATTGGAAGAAGGAATACGAAGAAGCTCTCAAGGCAAACAGAAAACCAAAATTGCTAACAGCCATACGAAAGACTTTTCTATTTTCTTATATTTATTACGGAGTTTGGCAGTTTTTCCAATTTATGGTTCTGAGGTAAATATGCGAAAGAGGAATTATTGCAAAAACCGTGGAATTTCAAAGAAACTTGAGCTTCGTTCGTCATTCAAATTCTGATCGTTTTTTTTCAGAGTCATTCAACCCTTCATATTGGGTCTCCTAATTTGGCACTTTGATCCACGATCCGAATCGACCACGGCGGAAGCTTATATCTATGCCTCTGGCGTCGTCCTTCTGTCCGTCGTCACAGCCCTGCTTCAACATCACATAAACTTGGGACAGATGGAAATCGGTATGAGGCTGAGAATCGCATGTTCTTCCCTCATATACAGGAAGGTGAGGAAAAAAAAAACGAATACAAAAGATAAACATCGAAAAGGTGAAAAAATCGCATACCGCCCTTTCGATTTTCTGCAACATTGAATTTTCATTGTAATCAAATGAAATTCCAGTTGTAACATTTCATTCAATCGCTGTAAAACACGAAGGAACAAACATTTTTCTCCGAGATGAAACGAAGAATTTTGTCGAATTTTTTACCTGCATTTAACGTGCATAGATTTGATTCTTATCAATCTCTCGACGCAATGGAAGATTTTATCGTCGTTAATTGTCCTTGATGTTTCGGGAAAGATTGTACGAATATGATCCGCAAAATTTCTGTGTAGATTCTTCGATAAAACACACGAAAAAACAGAGATTTTTCTCTTGGATGAAATGACGAGTTTATCGAAATTTCGCGTGCATTTAACATGCACAGATTTGATGCTTATCAATCTCTACGCAATGGGAGATTTTATCAGCGTTGGTTGTCCTTGATCTTTCAAAAAGATTGATCGGCAAATTTTCTGCATAGATTCTTCGATTATCGACATCAGCTGCGAATGAAACAACCGGCGGACAGATCATAAACTTGTTATCGAACGATGTGGCGCGATTCGATCAACTGTTCCTTTATCTTCACTTTATCTGGATAATGCCGATACAAGCTGCCTTGGTGGCTTATTTGATATGGAGAAATGTTCAGATTGCTTCTATGGCGGGCGTTTTCTTGATAACCATTCAAACTGTTCCATTTCAAGGTACTATTTTTCTCCCACCTGCCGACCAACTTTCTAAATATCCATCGTGTTGAAATAACACTTTAGCAATTACATCAGGATACTTTTTCTTGCGAAATAAGAATCCATGTATGACAATCACATTGCAATCTTGATTGAGATTTAATGGAAAAATCGATTCTGATTGAAAATAATGTTTTTCTGAAAAATATTCGTAGAAAGTAAAAATTGATCCTTTCGAAAAATAACGGAATAACGAAATAAAAAACATTAATTTCGCAGGATACATGGGAAAATTGACGTCGAAATTTCGCATGAAGGTGGCCATCAAGACGGACGAAAGAGTGAGACTGATGAGTGAAATAATTTCGGGCATTAAAGTCATAAAGATGTACACATGGGAGAAACCCTTCGACCAATTGGTTTCAATAGCGAGAAAATACGAGATCGACGTTCTCACGCTGACGTCTTATCTCCGAGGCTTCAACAAAGCGACGTTTGTTTTTACCGAGAGAACGACGCTGTATTTCACGCTAATGGCATACGTACTGCTCGGGAATCAAATTTCAGCGGCAAAAGTATTTACAATGGCGCAGTTCTTCAATCTAATGCAACTTACCATGGCAATATTTTATCCTATGGCTGTGTCTGCCGGTGCGGAAGCCCTCGTTTCGATAAAAAGGCTAGAGGTAAAAGGATACTCCGGAACGAATGACGAGTAAAGTTTGATGGTAAAAAAGTTGATTTGTTTTCTTTGAGCGATTATGAGAGGCGACGATTTTTCAGAATTTCCTGTTACTCGAAGAGAACAAGCGACTCTGCGATTCGCGCAGTGGCAACAGCGAGGACGTCGGCGTCACGCTGAAGGAAGTAACGGCCAGCTGGGCCGAAAATTCCATAGCAAATACGCTGCACGACATAACGCTCTGCGTGAAGCCTGGAAAATTGTGCGCGCTCGTTGGTCCCGTCGGCGCTGGAAAAAGTTCGCTGCTGCAGTTGATTCTCGGCGAATTCGAGGCTAGACAGGGTCAAGTTACTCGCAGCGGTCTTATGTCTTACGCGAGTCAAGAGCCATGGCTCTTTGCCGGTTCCGTGAGGAACAACATACTGTTCGGTTTGCCGTACGACGAGGCGCGCTATCGTCGCGTCACCAGAGTCTGCGCTCTCGTCAAGGACTTTGTGCAATTACCGCAGGGCGATAAGACCCTCGTCGGCGAGAGAGGAACTTCGCTGAGCGGAGGTCAACGTGCTCGCGTCAATCTAGCGAGGTTCGAGACACCGCAATTATTCACCGCGACGCTCGATGTCTACTCACTTGCCAATGAGATATCTGAAAAGTTTGAAAATCAGCGAATTGCTAATATGCAGAAATTGAAAAAGTCGATTGTCACTGTGAATTAATTTCCACCGAAACAGAGCGCGAATGTTGAATTTTCTTGCAAAACCCGCTGACTGAACGCGAAATTATTGACAGAGCTGTCTACGCGGAGGCCGATATTTATTTGCTGGACGATCCGTTGTCGGCCGTCGACACTCACGTGGGAAAGCAACTTTTCGACGAATGCATCATGGGCTTTTTGGGAAACAAGACGAGAATATTGGTCACCCACCAGACGCAATACTTGCGCTCCGTTGATCACATTATTATGCTGAACAACGTGAGAGAAATTGTTTTTTATTTTGTCGCACGAGTTGGCTCGAACGAGTGTCTCAACGTTAATGCGATTTTTCAGGGTGTAGTGATAAAGCAGGGAACGTACAAAGAATTTCAAGACAACCATTTGAGTCTGATAAGAACGACGTCTGGCGAGGACGAGGAGGACGATGTGGAAAACAGCGAGGACGGTGCGAGTCGGAGATCGCCATCGTTGTCGGTCAACGAATCCAGCGTTTCGACCTCGCGCATCGAGGACAACGAGGAAATGAACGAGGAGCCGCAAGAGACCGAGGAGCTCATGGCCAAGGGTCAAATGCTCCAGTCGCTTTATTGGAAATACTTTTCAGCCGGAAACTCGATTTTCATGATACTCTCCTTCTTCGTCGTCGCCGTACTCGGCCAATTGAGTAGCAGCGGCGTTGATTATTGGGTCACTTACTGGTTAATTACACACTCGTTATTCACGAATTCACGACGTCGAGTGTTATCGTCATTTTCTAATCAACGAAAAAAACACTCGTTCATTCAGGTCGAACAGCGAGGAGCTTCGATTGAGACAAATCGTCGAAGATCAAAGGTCATTCGTGAACTCGTCTCTTCGCGATTCGGCGAATTCCACGGATTCGGCGTTCAACGAAAATTCCACGATAGCGAGCGGTCTCGATGTCGATAAAACGGATTTCAACCAAGTTTGTATCTCATCGGGCTTTCTCTCGCTCACCAAAGCGCTTTTTCGTTGTCGCGCGGAATCATCAAGGTCATTTTGATATTTTTCCGAATCTAGACCATCAGCGAGGACGCTTTTCGAGAATCAACCGCGTATCTCGACACAGACACGGCATTGTGGATCTACGGAGGCTTCATCATCGCCAGTGTGGTGCTGACGAGCGCGAGGAATCTCATGTTCTTCAAGATCTGCATGAATTCCAACAGGCAATTGCACGACACGATGTTTTCGCGTCTGCTGCGCGCGCCAATGAGATTCTTCGATACGAATCCGTCGGGGCGTATATTAAACAGATTTTCAAAGGACGTTGGCTCGGTCGATGAAATTTTGCCAACGACCATGATCGACGCTATACAAATATTCGCCGTCATGGTTGGCATCCTCGGACAGGTGATAATCATCCAATGGTGGACGATGTTTCCCATGATCGTCATGGCATTCTGTTACAATCAGATAAGACATTATTATTTGGCCACGGCGAGGGACGTCAAGCGTCTGGAAGGCGTGGGTGAGCGAATTTTTGTTTTTTTTTTATCAACTTTATGAGTCAAAGAAAAAAAGTAAGAGTCCTTAATGAAATTTCGTTGAAAGGAAAAAGTCCGGTTTTCTCGCACGTGAATTCATCCCTCGCGGGTTTAACGACGATACGCTCGGCCGGCAAAACAGAGCTCGTGAAGAAGGAATTCGACTCTCATCAGGATCTTCACACCGGCGCGTATTACATGTCCATCGTGGCCAGCACGGCTTTTGGCCTCTGGCTGGATGCGGTGACAATCACGTTTGTCGCGTTCATCACCTACAGCTTTGTATTTTTGGACAACGGTACGATGTTTTTTTTTTTTTTTTTCATTTATCATCTCAATTTAGAAAAAATAAATGTTCAGAGCCTTTGGTCCGGTGATTATAAAAATGGAAAACGAGAGAAGGCTCAGATTCTCACCTTTTCCCTGCAGAAACGACGTTTTCCGGTAACGTCGGTCTGGCGGTGTCGCAAATTCTGATACTCTGCGGCATGCTGCAGCACGGAATGCGACAAACCGCCGAGATGGTGGCCCAAATGACGAGCGTCGAAAGAATACTGCAATTCGCGAATCTCGAGAGCGAGGAATCGTCGGACAATTTGCCGAGCGACAAACCGCCAAAGTCGTGGCCGAATAGCGGAGAAATCAAGTTTCATCACGTCTACTTGCGCTACGACGTCGAAGCTCCGCCGGTTTTAACGGACATGAGCGTTCTCATAGAGGCTGGAACGAAAGTGGGTATCGTCGGACGCACAGGCGCCGGTAAATCGTCCATCCTAACGGCGCTTTTCAATCTAACAAAAATCGACGGTAATATCTACATCGATAATGTCGATACGAAAAAGATCGGGCTCTACGATTTGCGCAGTAAAATTTCGATAATACCGCAAGAGCCGGTTTTGTTTTCGTCCTCGCTGCGCAACAACCTCGATCCGTTCAACGAGTACGAGGACGCTGATCTGTGGTCGGCGCTCGAGCAGGTGCAGCTCAAAGCTTGCGTATCGTCCCTCGATTATTCGGTCAATCAGGGCGGTACGAATTTCAGCGCCGGCCAGCGACAACTTCTCTGTCTCGCTCGTGCCATCGTCAGGAACAACAAGATACTCGTCCTTGACGAAGCAACGGCCAACGTCGATCCCATCACCGATCGATTGATTCAACAGACCGTGAGAAAGAACTTCCGCCATTGCACCGTTCTGACGATCGCCCATCGTCTGAACACCATCATGGACAGCGATAAAGTTCTCGTCATGGAGCATGGTCGTATCGTCGAGTACGATCATCCTCATGTTTTATTGCGCGATGATAATGGTATTTTCAAGAGAATGCTCGAGGAAACTGGCAAAGGAATGACCGAGAAGCTCGGCAATATTTCCAAGAAGGTAAATTTCCATCCCTCTTTCGTGGGCGACGCTTGAATTTTTGTTTCCTTTTCCAACGAGAGTGCCGCGGAAACGTCATTTTCGCTGTACCGCCGCCGGATTACTCATCAAGCCTTTTTTCCATGAATTTTTTTTCAGGCCTACAACGATGCGAAAAATCAGTCCAACAGTGCTTGATCGAACGTGGAATTCGATTGTGCCCTCGGGGAATAATGAAAAGAATGAAGGCGGCGAGATTCACGGTCGAGATGCGAGAATCAACGGAGAATAACGCGGACAATACTTATACGAGTACTTAGTAACGTGTTTTTGTGTTCACAGAGTCCAAAGAATCGATTACATATTTCCTGAACTCGGGTCGATGTGATTCGATCAAACGATAACTCTAAGTTTACGATAATTCTATTTCTTTATCCGTTAAACGAACTTGGATTTCTTTTTTCGGGCAAAAACGTCGCGGGAAAGCGATTGATATTTTTTATCTTAATTTTTTTCCAGAATGCTCAAAACGTACAATGTTTATTCGATCAATAACGGTCTCTCCCTTTTGTCTTCGTGCTACCTCGTTACATTATTTTCAAGCATCATTTTATTACCGTTGATTTTGCCGAGAATTTGTAATTTCACCTTGTGAAAAGAAAAAACAATTTCTTTTCGTTAAAATCGTCGACGAAAACCGCTTGAAAATGTTTTTCGAGTATTCGCCGCTCCTCGGTCATTTTTCGATGACTCTCAATATTTTTATAACGCAACGAATCAACGAGCTACGCAAAAAAAAAAGTTTATATACTCTGACTTTGGAGAAGCATTTTTTGTTATGAAGCTTTTACATCCTTTGGATGTACGCATAAAATCGATGTACAAAACGTGCAGGAAGGAGAAACATTTTTCTCGAAAAAATAATTCCAGCCACGCGGACGTGACAGCTTAATTATCGAAAACTGAGATGTATTTCGGGTGCCAGCTCCAAAATACGAAATTGCCTATTTCGAATGATAAACAGCCGCCGAGTATCGCGGATCGAAAGTGGAGAAAAAATAATAAACAAATGCTCTTACGATAGCCGCGAAAGAGCGGATGTACTCCAAAAAAATTTTTATATCGTATTATACACCATTTCCAGGTGCATAAAATGATACAATTTCTTCTGTAATAAACGTGAAATCTGTACAAATACAGGGGATATAAAAAATATATGTTTTGTCCGTGTTTTCATTCTTTTTTTTGTTACCTAGTACTCAAATCAATTGTACCGTGCCGTTTTTCACTAAATCGGCAACAGCTTTGTACTGTATTATGTGTTGCGATCCAGCTTCGAACGAAACTTCTTCATCGACAGTGCCGGGGATCATAATACCATCGACGCTTTTGTTAGCTCGAAGAAAAACGTGCGAATGTAAATTGGGTTTAACGACGAGACGATCGACCTGAAAGTCTTGAAAATTTGTCGGCATGTGCCTGAGCGCTACTGTTCTGAAGAGAGTTTCGACGCTCGCTAAATATTCTTTGGCGAATTTGGATTCGCTCGGAGTTAGATAACAATCTTCGGAAGCGCGTTGAGACTCCTCGGAAAGTATGTGTATCGCGTAAAGCTCGATTTTTTCCAAGCGCGTTCTGAGATAACTGGCGATAACGTATCTTATGCGATCGATTTCCATTTTGTGAATGCCGAGTCTGAGATCGTCTCGCTTTAGTTTTTTCATGTTTTCCTCCATGTGAGAAATTTGTTGGAGCATGCAATCGACCAAATCCGACTCGTGGGGCAAGATTTCCGGTGCAAATTTTTCGTTCAGCCAAGCATTCTCGATCGCTGAGAGTGCCTTTTCCGCTGTGAATTCCTCTTCGTCGCTCGTCTCGATAATTTCACGAGATCCCGATGGCTCCTCAATCTCGTCGGACATTCTTGCGAAGAGAAAAAAGATAACACAAGACTATCCTCAAAATTATGGGTTCGATCGCTTGTTTCTCTTCAAGAATCTCTTTCATTCCCGTTAAAATGATTTTCTGATGGAATGATTTATCGCGATGAAATTAATATCCGTCGAGTAAATGGTTGTTTAAACGTTTGAGCAATCTTTTACACTTTATTTGTTATTTTTATACGGAGCCATGTCACGAGCGTCCCGAGCAGGGGGGTGACACTGGGATAAATTCTCCTAAGAGTAACGTGTCCCCGTTAGTGACGCCCGTAAACTAACCCACCGTGCGGCGCTAGTAGTCACGTTCATGACCCCCACTCCGCAAAGCGGCTCTCCATGCTCCGTACTATTATTATTATTTTGTTATCTTTTTCGTCACGTAGATCTTTTCTCGACCTGTCATTGCCGTGCATTGTCGTTACTGTGACAAAAAAAAGTGATTGTGAGTTATTGTAATTGTTCGTGATTTGTAAGAATGCCTGCGTGCGTGATCCTTGGCTGCACGTCGGGTTATCAATCCAACAAGGAAAATTCGCATTTTTTCATCATTCCGAAAGACCCAAAAGTCTTGGAGTTATGGAGAAAAGCCATCGGACCGGCAAAAAACCCCATAAAATCCGGTCAATCAGTATGCGAAAAACATTTCGCAAAAAACCAAATATTGTGGAAACGGGAACTGCGAGGTCCTGATGGTACTGTAATTGGCGTGGTGAGTACTACAATTGAGATGAAAATTATTTTTGTATTTACACATTTTCAATATATTATTATACAATATATTATTTGATCTTTATTGTAATTTTATTATTATTACAATTCCCAGTCACCGTACAAAATCCCTCGGTTAATGAAAGGGTCAACGCCATCGATTTTTGGTCCGAAGGATGCGACAAACCCTGGATGCACCGATACTCATGCATTTGATGTTGTGCCAACTGAGAGCACTGGGCCGACAGTCGAAAGCACTGTGCTAGCGGAGAGTGCTGTGACAACAGCTGAGAGCACTGTGCCGTTGGAAAGCACTGCGCTAGCGGAGAGCGCTGTGTCAACAGCCGAGAGCACTGTGCCGTTGGAAAGCACTGGGCTAGCGGAGAGTGCTGTGTCAACAGTCGAGAGCACAGTGCCGTTGGAAAGCACTGCGCTAGCAGAGAGCGCTGTGCCAACAGGAGCGAATATTGTGCCAACAGAGTCGCATGACAGAAATGAATCGATGGCACTTACGATCACAGAATTGATTGAATTAGATCAATCGCCAGTACCTGGATGGGCTAAACAGAACATTAAGCGTGACGATGAGACCAGTGTAGTTTTCAGCAAATCCGAGTTCCGTAGAGACAGTGTTGCACCAAGAATATTTCCACTCAAGGAAGTAATAATCACCAGCGATTTATCAGTGCACGTGAATATCTTGAATAATCCGTGGAGGGTCACTGACCTACAGATTGAGCTTGGTCCTGCACTCACGCTCAAGCAACTACAAAACCTGTTGCTCAAACTGGACGAATTGAAAGTGTGCACCGGATCAAAGTTGCAAACGGAGCTGGATACAACCGACTGTTGTACTGCGAATAAAGACATAGGTGGAATCTGGCGACATGTCCAGTGCACTTTATTGCTGAACGACAGCACAGTTTGTACATTTTGCCAGAAAGTACAAAAGACCGTCGCAAGGAAGATACGAAGAGCGGAGATACGTGGGCAACCGAAGCGAATTCATCTGCGATTATCTCCGAGAAAGAGTAAAACGTTTTCACGACTGCAAGACAAATTAAAAACTGTGCAGAAAGCTACGAGGCGAGCAAAAAAATCACTCTCCGCATTAAAGTCCGAGCTTGATGCATGCCAAGAAAAATTAAACTCGTACAGTGAGAAATCTCTGCAGGAGCTTCTTGACACAGCAAACTTGCCCAAAAATTGTCTTACATGACCATTTGTACTTCAATTATTCTAATAAATATTTGTACAATTCATTATATTTGAACAAGTGTCTATATGTTATTCCTTCCCATATGCAAATATAATTTTGAAATACAAATCGAAATAATAAATTAGCCAAACGCGTCGAATTCAGATTATACAGACTGGAGTGGGGGTCATGAACGTGACTGCTAGCGCCGCACGGCGGATTAGTTTCTGCAGCGTCATTAACGGGGACACGGTAGACCCCACAGTGCCAGGGGGCTGGTCCCGAGCGAGTCGCGGCATAGGGTATTTCGTACGCCTACCACCTTGCGCAGTTGATCAAGACGGAGCGCGATACGAGTTGCGCTTCGCTGCAACGCCACGGGTGGCACCACCTGACGGACGCTACGGGTGGCGTCACCTGACGCGTACAACGCGAACATTATCGTTCTTTCTTCGAAATTCATATAAGGTCGGTCAGGTGGCGCCACCCATAGCCTCCGTCAGGTGGTGCCACCTCGCCACCGTGGCGTTACAGCGAAGCGCAACTCGTATACGCTCGTGCATAAACTTTACGCGAAATTTACGCGATGAAATTCTGCGAAAGATTTACGTGGAAAAGCTATACCGTCAAAGTATTGGAATACATACATTTAGCGATTTACTTTATAGTTGTTATTTAATTCGGATTCTTGATAACCTGATTCTTTAATTCTGATTCCGGTAACCTGATACTGCGCGGTCTGCTGCGACTGTTCACGATGATAATATTACGCGTAAATTTGAATATTCTGAAATTCACATGGCGGTCAATAGATCCTGTAATTTCAATTATGTCAATAAATTCTAGTGAATAAATCCGTATTTCGATGATCTTACAATCGTTCTGCAAAACACCCATACATTTTTCACTGTAAAATCCGGAATAATTCATCGAATATCAGTCTTCATTCATTCACGGCAGCAAACGTGAGGGGAATCCAGCGATCCTCTCCAAAAACGACGTGGTTCTAACCACGTACAATATCCTGTCACGTGAGTTCAAGGTGACCAGTGCACCGTTCAAGGTACCGTCAAAAATCACCCATCTATTCCATCAAAAGGACAATATTTCCTTCTCGCGTGATAATGAAAGCGTCGTTCATTTTTGAAAATTCATATTTCAGATCTATTGGAGACGATTGATTTTAGATGACGTTCACGTCATCCAGAATCACGTAAACCCAAAGTGTATAGCCGTTTGCAGCTTAAACGCTAAAATAAGATGGGTCCTCACAGGCAGACCGTTGGACAACAGAGAACCCGTGCTTTTTTCTATTTTAAAGTTTTTAAGATGCTCACCGTTCAACGACATAAATATATGGCATCATTGGATAACGGATCAAAACGCTGAAGACCGCGCGGAACTGACACAAATTATAAAAAGCATAACGTTTTCCTATGAGTAAAATTTTGTTAACGGTATTGGAATACATACATTTAGCGATTTACTTTATAGTTGTTTTTTAATTCGGATTCTTGATAACCTGATTCTTTAATTCTGATTCCGGTAACCTGATACTGCGCGGTCTGCTGCGACTGTTCACGATGATAATATTACGCGTAAATTTGAATATTCTGAAATTCACATGGCGGTCAATAGATCCTGTAATTTCAATTATGTCAATAAATTCTAGTGAATGAATTCGTATTTCGATGATCTTACAATCGTTCTGCAAAACACCCATACATGTTTCACTGTACAATCCGGAATAATTGATCGAATATCAGTCTTCATTCATTTTTTAAACGATCTTATTATTAACAAATGAAAGACAGCTTTCAATGTCAGCGCAACACAATCATCTATAGACGGTTTGTTTTTGTTCACGAACCGTTAATAGTCATTTTTACGATGCCAAAGACCAGACTGACTAACGAATCTTGCAGTTGATCAAGACGGAGCGCGGTACGAGTTGCGCTTCGCTGCAACGCCACGGGTGGCACCACCTGACGGACGCTACGGGTGGCGTCACCTGACGCGTACAACGCGAACATTATCGTTCTTTCTTCGAAATTCATATAGTGTCGGTCAGGTGGCGCCACCCGTAGCCTCCGTCAGGTGGTGCCACCTCGCCACCGTGGCGTTACAGCAAAGCATAACTCGTATACACTCGTGCATAAAATATGCGCGATGAAATTCTGCGAAAGATTTATGTGGAAAAGCTACCGTCGAAGTATTGGAATACATATTCCGCTCGCTATTGAATTGTTCATTAAAGTAGACATGTTACGTGTGACTCAAGTATTTACTGGAAAAATAAATAAGAACGTTTAAGTTTTCACAGCCAAATCTTACATTTTTCAAAGTTATTTATATTTTTTGGTTATCCGTTTGCCTAAAACAAAAAAGAAACGTGAAGAGAAAATTTACCACGAACAGTGTTGTTTTTTCGTTCGGGAATTAAATTAAAGAAAAAATAAAAATATGTATATATCCTTGCTGCATATCGTGAAATTTCGTAATTTCGAAGATTCTTTAAATTATATGTTATAGGAGAACAATCGTCACGCAAAGTACAAAATTCATGAATTATTTATTGTTCAAAGTGCGAACCGATTCTGTAGTGTTACCGAGCTGTAAATATCTGTAAACACCCATACATTTTTCACTGTGTAAAATCCGGACGAGAAAGAACTCTGTGGAACAGTGGAATCATGTAGCCTCATCGTGATACGATCAGGGCGCTCTTGCGACCGTTACCGGAAACTAGAGCGCTGCTGTACGCATGTCGGTGGGAACTTGGCGGCATTTTTGATTTGGCAAACCAACCAACCCTTTCCGGCCAAAAAAAAGCGAAAAGCTTCGATTCGTTCTTTTCCTCTCTGTATCTCGTTCTGTCTCTTGTAATCATAATTATTGAAAAAAAGTAATTAAGCAACTGTTGGTAAACTTAAATTACGAGAATAAAGGACCCCAGTCATAAAGTGTCTCGCCATTCTCGTAAAATTCGTTTTCCAGGTCCCACCACGTGGAGGTCGTTGCTAATCGAGACCCAGACTATAGAGCGTGTATACGAAATGAAGCATGAAAGGCATTTGAAAGGTTTAAGCGCAAGCGAAATTCAAGCAGTAAAAAGAAGCTAATCGAACGAACAGTGATCCACGCTTTATACTCTTAATTGTTAGTATTGTTTTTTCAGTAACCATATTCATAATGCGAATGAGAAAAGTACAGTGAGAACGAAACATTTAAATTTTAAGCGAGGCATGCATTCAATAATGGAAGATATGAGACAGTATTTCAATAGAGATCTGCAATGAAAAAAATTCAATGTGTGAGAAAGCAATAGTAAAAACGCAGAAACGTGCAAGATAATGTAGAAGAAAATCTGAAACGAATGTAATTAATGTTTTTTAAAGATAGTCACAAATTATTCTGTCGTATTGTATATAATGTATAACGTATATAGGGCATTGAATAAATGTAACATACAGTCAACAATTAAGAGCATTTTTCTTAAAAAGATTCCTTATCATTATAAAATAAAGAAAACGTGTTTATGTTTGTATTCATATAGAAATAATGCAAAGAGAGTTAATGGGGCCAATAACAGAAAGGTGTAAAACATAATGAAAAGTTGCAACATAATTTTTTCAGGAATCGTGAAAATCTGAAAATCTGAAATGAAAGCAATAACACATGTGGTCAATAATTGTGAGCCTATTTCTATAACTACAAGGGGTCGGGGGGGGGGGGGCTTATTCGCAAACTTAAAACTAATCGACATCCAAACTAAAACTAATGATTCCTAACAAAATATTTTAAAAACGACGTGTTCTGTGCACAGAACACGTCGAGAGCACCCTATATTAAAAAGAAAAATGTTGCAATTGAAATGATAAGTGGCGAGACAATTCTGGAAAATGAGAAAAATAAGATATTAACAAGAAGCATTCTCCGAGAATACAAATTCTCTGTTCTGAAACAGACGAGAATACAGATTAGTCTGAAATACGATAATCCAGATGAAAAAAAATTCCTGAAATAGATAAGAAAGTAGGCCGACTGACAGAGGTGAAATAACGATGAATGGAAGAGTAGCTGAAACAGAAAAAAAGCAGATTAATCCAAAGTCGAATAGGTGGCAATGAAAAATTCCGCAAGATTAAACTTTGCGCTCCATAAAGAACGAATTGTTCAAAAAAAAAGTCCAGAAACAGATAGCCTGTTTTCTTTTCACGATAAAATCCATCATGATTATGAACCGTGGATCAATACAAATCTTTCTACACCAACGGTTCTTTGTTATTAAGGGCACAGAGAAAATGGTGCATGGTGCATATAAAATAACTGTAAATGGAAAAGTAGCTGAAACTGAAAAAAAGCAGATTAATCCAAAGTCGGATCGGTGGCAACGAAAAATTCCGTAAGATAAAACTTTGCGCTCAATAAAGAACGCATTGTTCAAAAAAAAAGTCCAGAAACAGACAAAAGTACCTGTTTTCTTTTCACGATAATATCCATCATGATTATGAACCGTGGTTCAGTACAAATCTTTCTACACCAACGGTGCTTTGGCATTAAGGGCACAGAAAAAATAGTGCATAGCGACAAAGTGAGGAAATTAATTAACCCACCGTATGCGGTATGTCGATCTGCTTTCAGATCACAAAAAACTTCTGAAATAGATAAAAAAGTATGTCGACTGACAGAGACAAAATAACGATAAATGGAAAAGTAGCTGAAACAGAAAAAAAACAGATTAATCCAAAGTCGAATAGGCGACGATAAAAATTTCCTTAAGAAGATAAAAGTTTGTGCGCTATAAGAACGCGTTGTTAAAAAAAAAGTTCTGAAATAGATAAAAAAGTATGTCGACTGACAGAGACAAAATAACGATAAATGGAAAAGTAGCTGAAACAGAAAAAAAACAGATTAATCCAAAGTCGAATAGGCGACGATAAAAAATTCCTTAAGAAGATAAAAGTTTGTGCGCTATAAGAACGCGTTGTTAAAAAAAAAGTTCTGAAATAGATAAAAAAGTATGTCGACTGACAGAGACAAAATAACGATAAATGGAAAAGTAGCTGAAACAGAAAAAAAACAGATTAATCCAAAGTCGAATAGGCGACGATGAAAAATTCCTTAAGAAGATAAAAGTTTGTACGCTATAAGAACGCGTTGTTAAAAAAAAAGTTCTGAAACAGACAAAAGTACACCCTAACTTCTTTTCACAATAAAATCCATCGCGATTATGAACCGTGGTTCAGTACAAATCTTTTTACACTAACGGTGTTTTCGCATAAAGGGCACAGAGAAAATGGTGCGTAGTGACTAAGTGAGAAAATTAATTCACCAACCGTATGCTATGTGTCGATCTGCCGTCAGAGTCGCTCAAACGCGATAACTCTGAAAGCAGATACGAAACACTCTGCTCCCACGCTGTCCCTCGAAGTTCTCTGTAAATTTTCAAAATGTATCGCTCAAAGATTTCATCGAAAAGAACTTTTTGAACCATCGCTTCAATGCGCAATGCAACCGAGAATAAATCTCAGAGCGATACATCAGCAAAATGCACATAACCGGACGGAAGGTCTCGGCTGCATTGAATTCGATCAAACTCTTTCCGAGTAACTGACTGATCGAAAAAAATGATGTACTTTCGTTCATTTCAGCCACGAGATGGATTCTGCGTGGGAATATCCCGCAGACTCCAACTCGTGCTTCGATAAACATTTCCACCGAGATTAGTGTCTTAATATTACACGGGAACGAGCCAAGGGATGATAATTATTTCATTCAATGAAAAACTGGCATCCTTTGAAGCTCCCTAACCTGCCTGACACTTGATTCATACACACACTCGGAGAAAGACTCTATAACCTTGATTTTTCACGCGAACAAAGTATGCCTCCGATGAGGTCACGGTTTTCCCGTAATCGAATCGAAAAAGGCAACGAAAAAACGCGACATCCATACCTTTAAACCCGAGAGGCACCCGGGGCCTCATACGTGTAAAAACACTCCACGATTCTCACTCATTCCGCTCGGTGCCATGAAAATCCTAACCTCTAGGGCATTTAAGCCGGCCTGCCTATGACCGACACCACGTATCCGGACGTGTCCGAACACCGAGCTTCACACTTTGGCAATGTGGATCCTCTTGCTCAAGGAGGATGCACCATTCACACGTTTTACAAATGCCAAAATTCGGTCCCGCTCTGTGACACTCGCGAGAGCTGCCGCGCGACTGCCACAAAGAACGAGAGCGACTTTTGACGATCTTAAACATTAATCGAAGGTCTCGAAGGTCTCGAAGGCCGTGTTTCTGCGGTACGATGAAGCTGAAAAGCCTAAAAAAGGTTCGAAATTCTAAACGGACTAACGACTCGAAACCCTGAGCTATATCGAATGAGTCGACGTAATTTCATTGATTCTTTTGAGAGCAAAATCGCGAACAGACTCTCTCGTGCTAATACCCACATCTCAGAAAAGCATAAATTGCCGTTTTATTCGAGCATTATCGACGCAATACGCGATATTTTTCGGGTGAATGCTGCTCCTGCGATGTAAACATCGCGAGAAACAGACTTTGCCCGCGAAAAGAGTGAGGCTCTCCTCGCAGGTTTTTCCGGGTACAGAGAAGCTGTACCCGGCAACACACACAACACACGGTAGATACGCGAAATAAAGCGAGAAGGGGTGAGAGCAGTCTGTTTTTACTCGAAAGATTTGTACAAAAAAAAAACATTCATCAGCGATGATGAAGAAAAAACAAAGTTTATTTAAACGTTGACTCGATATTCGCTAATTTTATTATTTTGAAAAAATTGGCAAACGAAGCTCCAAAATGGAGTCGTATTGAGCTTTATGAGCGGCCAATGATAATTTATTAAATCGCGAAATTCCCTAACTATGCCTCTTTGTGCGAGGATTCGAACTTGATTATTTTGAAAAAATTGGCAAACGAAGCTCCAAAGTGGAGTCGTATTGAGCTTTATGAGCATACAATGATAATTCATTAAATCACGGAATTGCAAAGTGCCTGCGCGGTTCTCCAGAATGGAGTCGCTTGTGCTGGAAGAGCTGAGAGCAACCCTCGGCATGGGTGACCGAGTCAAAGTGACATTTTAGGTTATGATTCACACAAGGAAAAACATCGTGATAAAAAACTATGTGGCGCGTCTCTTTGTAAAGGTCACCGTACCACGCGATTGTCCTTCTCGGTTTTCAAAAACTAGACGTTCATTTTTTCCAAAAATTCTACGCGAAAATGTGTTTTTTTCAATTAAAATTAACGAAATATCGCGTCATCCGAATTTCATTGATAGTTTAAGCACAAAGTGAGCCGAGAAGGACTGTCCCTGCCATTTGACAATGAAAACAAAAAGTAAAACAGCCGGGTCACTCGCGAGTCAATTTCCCAATGTCAAGGACCTTTGCGTCTCTCGACCTTGGAAGTTTGACTCACGGTCACTACGCAACCGCCGGCTGTCATAAGAATATACAAGAACAATACAACCATAACTCCGTGTCGCTTCGGACCTTTCGTCCTACGACATGATTGGAGTCTGGAGGAATTTAAAAATTGACAATACCGTGTGATGCAACAGGTACGATGAAGCCGAAAAGCCTAAAAAAGTTTTCGATTTCTAAACGGTCTAACGACTCGAAACCCTGAGCTATCCAATGACTCGACGCAATTTCATTGATTCATTTAAGAGCAAGATCGCGAACAGACTCTCTCGTGCCAATACCCGCATCTCGAAAAACGCATAAATTGCCCTTTTATTCGAGCATTATCGACGAAACACGCGATATTTCTCGGGTAAATGCTGTTCCCGCGATGTGAAAACATCGCAAGGAACAGACTTTGCCCGCGAGAAGAGTGAGGCTCTCCTCGCAGGTTTTTCAGGGTACAGAGAAGCTGTACCCGACAAACGCAACACACGGTAGATACGCGAAATAAAACGAGAAGGGGTGAGAGCAGTCTGTTTTCACTCGAAAGATTTGTACAAAAAAAAAAATTCATCCGCGATGATGAAGAAACAACAAAGTTTATTTAAACATTGACTCGAAATTCCCTAACTATGCCTCTTTGTGCGAGGCTTCGAACTTGATTACTTTAAAAAAATTGGCAAACGAAGCTCCAAAGTGGAGTCGTATTGAGCTTTATGAGCGGACGATGATAATTCATTAAATCGCGAATTGCAAAGTGCCTGTGCGGTTCTCCAGAATGGAGTCGCTTGTGCTGGAAGAGCTGAGAGCAACCCTCGGCATGGGTGACCGAGTCAAAGTGACATTTTAGGTTATGATTCACACAAGGAAAAACATCGTGATAAAAAACGATGTGGTGCGTCTCTTTGACAAGGTCACCGTACCACGCGATTGTCCTTCTCGGTTTTCAAAAACTAAACATTCATTTTTTCCAAAAATTCGACTGGAAAATGTTTTTTTTTCAACTAAAATAAACGAAATATCGAGTGGTCTGAATTTCATTGATAGGTTAAGCGCAAAGTGAGCCGAGAAGGACTGTCCCTGCCATCTGACAATGAATGTCAAAACGTGAAACAGCCGGGTCACTCGCCAGTCAATTTCCCAACGTCAAAGACCTTTGCGTCTCTCGACCTTGGAAGTTTGACTCACGGTTATGACGCAACCGTCGGCTGTCTTTGGAATATGTAAGAAAAATACAACCACAACTCCGTGCCGCTTCGGACCTTTCGTCCTACGACATGATTGGAGTCTGGAGGAATTTAAAAATTAACGACACCATTTGATGTAGCAGGTCGCAGGTCGCAGGTCGCACGTTGACGCCTCCATGTCCCTTCCTGACGCAGCAAACACACGAAGGCTCCTGTACTCCTCGTAGCTTTGACGCACACTGATTTGAAAAAAGAGGAAAAATAAATTGTAGTGGATTCTCCACTTTGTTAAAGCCATTTTTCTTTTCGCTAATCTTGATTTATTAATTATTTACTTACCTCGAAGCTGTCGCTGCTTGGTTGATAACGAGCGACTGACTTGACTGTCCTGATGGACGTCGATGTCAACACTATTTGAAAAAGGGCAATGAAATTTCGGATAAGAATAAACATTCAGCTTCGTTGAATTGATTTTTTTTTTTTTAATATTAATATTTTACAATTTACTCGCCTCGATAGCTGAACTTTCGGCGTTGCGATTGATAATCCAACGTAATATTCCAAATAAAACGTGGACATTCGTCTTTGGCGTGATTAAATTCCACGCATGACGGAAATTTTATAACACTGAAAATGAGAAAAAATAATATATGAAATTTCCGATGCACTGGGAACGCGGATTCCTGAACCAAAGTAGCGTAAATATCAGCAAATATTAGTATACTAAAGTAAAGAAGAAACGAATGATTGCGTCGCGAGTGGAATACAATTTCTTTTGTTTCTCTTTCAATAATCGCGACTCTACCGCGTCCACAACCTATCATTTATCCGTTCGATCACTCTCACTTTCGTTCTCTTTCTCTCTCGGAGTAAACACTAGCAGTGATCGCACACAATGTTGCACTACGTTATTATCATTCAATTGACAGATTATGGAGACTATACTGCAAATATGCTTTAGTAATATATTTTAAATGATCCATCCGAAAATATTTGCTGATATTTTATATCGCGATAATATTAAATATGCTGTGTATCAACCTGTTTCAATTGAGTTGTGTTCTCATGCTTTTTCTTTCACTACAGCCTTATTATGCCCTTGAGGAGAGGGGCAATTTATATTTAGCAACAATGCTGTTGGCGAGGTGAGAGCCCATGCTTAGCTCCCGACCCTACGCCGGCGGCCGTTCGACAACAACTGACTGGCGTTGCCGCGCAGTCGCGCTCCGACAGGCTCGCTCAGCGCGTCTCGTTTCCCCCTCCATACTACTTGATCTACGCGGTCTATCCCCACCACACCGGCAATGTCCCGGCTGCCTGATACCTCGAAATATTATCTCCTAATGAAAATAAATAAAGTAAAATAATACATGGAAAAAAAACGGAAATGAAATCAAATGTCGTATTTATTCATTTTCTGAAAACAATTCATTTTATTTTCCAATGTATTTAAATAAGTTGATTATATAAAAAAAAATGTTTTCCTATGAGTAAAATTTTGTTAACGGTATTGGAATACATACATTTAGCGATTTACTTTATAGTTGTTTTTTAATTCGGATTCTTGATAACCTGATTCTTTAATTCTGATTCCGGTAACCTGATACTGCGCGGTCTGCTATAACTGTTCACGATGATAATATTACGCGTAAATTTGAATATTCTGAAATTCACATGGCGGTCAATAGATCCTGTAATTTCAATTATGTCAATAAATTCTAGTGAATAAATTCGTATTTCGATGATCTTACAATCGTTCTGCAAAACACCCATACATTTTTCACTGTAAAATCCGGAATAATTCATCGAATATCAGTCTTCATTCATTTTTTAAACGATCTTATTATTAACAAATGAAAGACAGCTTTCAATGTTAGCGCAACACAATCATCTATAGACGGTTTGTTTTTGTTCACGAACCTTCAATCAATAGTCATTTTTACGATGCCAAAGACCAGACTGACTAACGAATCTTGCAGTTGATCAAGACGGAGCGCGATACGAGTTGCGCTTCGCTGCAACGCCACGGGCGGCACCACCTGACGGACGCTACGGGTGGCGTCACCTGACGCGTACAACGCGAACATTATCGTTCTTTCTTCGAAATTCATATGGTGTCGGTCAGGTGGCGCCACCCGTAGCCTCCGTCAGGTGGTGCCACCTCGCCACCGTGGCGTTACAGCAAAGCACAACTCTTCAACTGGCTTCAACCGAGTTTTTCTTTTCGATCATAATTTTCCTTCAAAGTAGTGGCAGATGAAAAGAACGATCGACAACTCTATCAAAATTGAACCACGCATAGAGGAAACAACTCTGAACAAGTTGCTTCATTTCCGGTTTACGGAAAATTGTGTTCTGTTTTTTTATAGAATGTATTCCTTCAAATTAGTGGCAAATGAAAAGAACGATCGACAACTCCATCAAAATTTTACCACGCATAGAGGAAACAACTCTGAACAAGATGCTTCATTTCCGGTTTTCGGAAAATTGTGTTGAGTTTTTTATAGAATTTACATAGCAGATGAAAAGAACGATCGGCAACTCGATGAAAATTTAACCACGCATAGAGGAAACGATCCCGAGCAAGATGCTTCATTTCCGGTTGTCGGAAATTTAGTTTCAGTTTTCCACCCTAAGGTTAACGGCAGATGGAAAGAACGATCGACAACTCGATGAAAATTTAACCACGCATAGAGGAAACGATCCCGAGCAAGATGCTTCATTTCCGGTCGTCGGTAATTTAGTTTCAGTTTTCCACCCTAAGGTTAACGGCAGATGGAAAGAACGATCGACAACTCGATGAAAATTTAACCACGCATAGAGGAAACGATCCCGAGCAAGATGCTTCATTTCCGGTCGTCGGTAATTTAGTTTCAGTTTACCACCCTAAGGTTTACGGCAGATGGAAAGAACGAGCGACAACTCGATGAAAATTTAACCTCGCATAGAGGAAACGACCCTGAAGAAGATGCTTCATGTCCGGTTTCCGGAAATTCATGTTCAGTTTTTTCTCCTTCAAGGTCACGGCAGATGATAAGAACGATCGACAACTCCATGAAAATTTAACCACGCATAGAGGAAACGACCCTGAAGAAGATGCTTCATGTCCGGTTTCCGGAAATTCATGTTCAGTTTTTTCTCCTTCAAGGTCACGGCAGATGATAAGAACGATCGACAACTCCATGAAAATTTAACCTCGCATAGAGGAAACGACCCTGAAGAAGATGCTTCATGTCCGGTTTCCGAAAATTCATGTTCAGTTTTTTCTACTTCAAGGTCACGGCAGATGATAAGAACGATCGACAACTCCATGAAAATTTAACCTCGCTTAGAGGAAACGACCCTGAAGAAGATGCTTCATGTCCGGTTTCCGGAAATTCATGTTCAGTTTTTTCTCCTTCAAGGTCACGGCAGATGATAAGAACGATCAACAACTCCATGAAAATTTAACCTCGCATAGAGGAAACGACCCTGAAGAAGATGCTTCATGTCCGGTTTCCGGAAATTCATGTTCAGTTTTTTCTCCTTCAAGGTCACGGCAGATGATAAGAACGATCGACAACTCCATGAAAATTTAACCTCGCTTAGAGGAAACGACCCTGAAGAAGATGCTTCATGTCCGGTTTCCGGAAATTCATGTTCAGTTTTTTCTCCTTCAAGGTCACGGCAAATGATAAGAACGATCAACAACTCCATGAAAATTTAACCTCGCATAGAACAAACGACCCTGAAGAAGATGCTTCATGTCCGGTTTCCGGAAATTCATGTTCAGTTTTTTCTCCTTCAAGGTCACGGCAGATGATAAGAACGATCGACAACTCCATGAAAATTTAACCTCGCTTAGAGGAAACGACCCTGAAGAAGATGCTTCATGTCCGGTTTCCGGAAATTCATGTTCAGTTTTTTCTCCTTCAAGGTCACGGCAGATGATAAGAACGATCGACAACTCCATGAAAATTTAACCTCGCATAGAGGAAACGACCCTGAAGAAGATGCTTCATGTCCGGTTTCCGGAAATTCATGTTCAGTTTCTTCTCCTTCAAGGTCACGGCAGATGGAAAGAACGATCGACAACTCGATGAAAATTTAACCACGCATAGAGGAAACGATCCCGAGCAAGATGCTTCATTTCCGGTCGTCGGTAATTTAGTTTCAGTTTTCCACCCTAAGGTTTACGGCAGATGGAAAGAACGGTCGACAACTCCATGAAAATTGAACCATGCATAGAGGAAACGACTCTGAACAAGATGCTTCATTTCCGGTTTTCGGAAAATTGTGTTGAGTTTTTTTTATAGAATTTACATGGCAGACAAAAAGAATGATCGACAACTCCATGAAATCTTAACCACACATAGAGGAAACAACTCTGAACAAGTTGCTTCATTTCCGGTTTTCGGAAAATTGTGTTCAGTTTTTTTTATAGAATGTATTCCTTCAATGTAGTGGCAAATGAAATGAACGATCGACAACTCCATCAAAATTTAACCACGCATAGAGGAAAGATAGCCTCTCCGGGCCAACGTCGAGCAGTAGTACTGCGCCTGCGAGACTGTTCACCCGCCCGACATTGCTGTAGAGCGGAAAGATAACCTCTCCGGGCCAGCGTTGAGCGGTAGTACTGCGCCTGCGAGACCGTTTACCCGCCCGACATTGCTGTAGAGCGGAAAGATAACCTCTCCGGACCAGCGTCGAGCGGTAGTACTGCGCCTGCGAGACCGTTTACCCGCCCGACATTGCTGTAGAGCGGAAAGATAACCTCTCCGGGCCAGCGTCGAGCGGTAGTACTGCGCCTGCGAGACCGTTTACCCGCCCGACATTGCTGTAGAGCGGAAAGATAACCTCTCCGGGCCAGCGTCGAGCGGTAGTACTGCGCCTGCGAGACCGTTTACCCGCCCGACATTGCTGTAGAGCGGAAAGATAACCTCTCCGGACCAGCGTCGAGCGGTAGTACTGCGCCTGCGAGACCGTTTACCCGCCCGATATTGCTGTAGAGCGGAAAGATAGCCTCGTTACCTAGGCGCTCGTTGCTAGTGGCACAGAATTGCGCTCTGCTACCGCGAGAGGCGATACCCTCGATTCTGAGTCGAACAGCTGAGCTTGGTGCCCGTTAACGAATCTTGCAGTTGATCAAGACGGAGCGCGATACGAGTTGCGCTTCGCTGCAACGCCACGGGTGGCACCACCTGACGGACGCTACGGGTGGCGTCACCTGACGCGTACATTATCGTCCTTTCTACGAAATTACCTGTACAAACTTGGCCCGCCAACATTAAATATTGTTATTTTTAACTTCACTATTCGATTGTTGGTCGTTTGTTGGTGATTGTTGGCTTGATAACTTTGTTTGTTAGTTTTTATTAACTTCACAAGATGAAAAACAAATTTGGACAAGAAGTTGGCCCCAACTTCTTTGATTTCGAGTTATTTTACGTCAAACCGATGGAAAATCGTTTGTTGGTCACGAATCAATCACTTTTATCGTTTGTTGGTTGTTGAATAATGTAAAAATTTAATATTTAGAACAAAAAATCACCAGCGCCTCCTACATCGTAACCGCATTATGACACAGGCGTAGTTTTCCTCATTTCTCGTGAAAGAATTCTGTTTTGAGTAATTAATGTCAGATTAGAACGTTAATCGACGCAGGAGCGTTTCTTGGTGCATAATTAATCACAATTCACGTTTGTTGGTTGATGATGAGCAATAATAACGAAGATTCAGCATCGCTACCATCTAGGGACATCGTATATGCGAAAGCAAAGGCGCAAAACATCGCATTTCACCGAAAATACTTCGATTCGCGTAATTAAACCTTTATCTCCCGGCAGCACAATTTTGAGAAATAAAATTCGAGCACAATTTTTCATTTATTGCAGAAAGCTCATAAAGTGATCGTAACGGTACAGAGACAATATGCTTCTCAAATGGCTGCCGGTGCTAAATCGAACAGACAAAAAAGAGAGAGAGTGAGGGAGATGAGACAAGCGTGTTCTCCTCCCACCATGGCGTACATTTGGTCTTTTGTACACACTTGGAAATTCCTTGGCACGTTTGAATCAGTCGAATCAGCGTCCGCTCGCGGAAACGCGAGATGCACGAACAGACGGCAAACGGCGTTACGAGCTCGATTCGTCGCGTGTGCACTCTCCGCCGTTGGTAATACCTTCGAGAGTATCGAGGAACGCGGACGGTGCGCGAGTGGGTTTTTTCCCTTTTTTTTTCGTGCAACGCGATTCATATGGATCGAGGGAGCGAGAGATCGCGATTTTCCACCGGGAATCATAGACGAAGGTCCGTTACGGCGAACGGTGAAGAAGCGTCGAAGAGGACGACGACGAGGTGAGTCGTCTCCCGGCAGAGAGGGAAACGTCTGACGAAACGCGACGCGTTCGCGAGGAGAATCGCACGATGAAATTCCGCCTCCTAGTTTTATGGACGAATCTTTCGATATGCTCGATCGGTACGTGCGCGATCATCGGAAAGTGTTGCCCGAATGGCCAAGTATTCTCCGTGGAGAAAAATTTCACGTGCGCGATTACCGAAAAGAGCGACGATCGTCGCCTCTATCATCTCAAGCGCCGTTTGGATCACGAGGACTTTGCCGGTTGCGAGGATTCCCGGAACTTGACGGTATTCAGTGCGAGCGCCGGTGATGGCGCGACGATCGGCGGTCCCCGGGACTCTGCTGCCGTTTGCCTCGACCTCCTCTGGGACGAGAAGATTTCGCGGGCGATACCGATCGTCCTCCAGTGTCAGCGGGAGAACGAGCGCGATCGCGACCAGACGGCGAAAGGAAACGATCCTTCACCGATCCTCACCGCGCTTCGCGTCTGCTGTCGCGCGAACATGACCTTCGATTGGAACAAGCGCGATTGCGTCAACGCCAGCGACGAACGCGGCGACGACGACGCTGTTTTCCGCCGATTCAAATTTCTCGAAAACGCTCACGCCGATTTTGTCAGCATCGTCAGGGGTGCACCCGCGTGCCAACACGCCATCGTGGATCACGCGATAATAAACGCAACGCGGGACACGAGGCTTCTCGACGACGGAAGATTCGAGGTGAGTGCGGTCGCCCGAATGTCGGATAATTATTCCGCGGAGCAGCGAACTGGAGACGCGAAACCCGTGTAATTCCTCGGATATATTCGTCATTTCTCAAACTTCCGGTGTTCCCACGTATCACATTGTAAACGCGCCGAGGAAATACCAGCCGACTGTTTATACACGCGCCTCTCGCGTCTGTTTGTTTATACGTTTTTTTGGGTCGTGGGGCGTTTGGTCTCGTCGCGAGCCGTCTCAGCGGAAACGAGAGAGAGACTCGCGGTCGCCCGCGTTCCTCGCTGCCGCTCCGACGTCTGGTTTCATCTCGCGGGGCTTCACGAGGGAGATGAAAATGCGATCGCTGGTTTTTCCTTTGCGTTTACACAGGTGACGTTACCCAGGAGACACGGAGAACCGAGGAAGATCGTCGCGGACGAGAAAAACAGCTGTTTAGATCCGGGACTCGGGGAGACGGCGGAAACGGCGATAGTACGGATTTGCACCGGCTCGAGGTACTGCGAGAGAGAAGCGTGCGTGAGAAAATGTTGCCCGGAGAACGAGGCGATCGTCAACGGAAGCTGCGACGACCTGCCAGCGGGTCGAGCGGAACCCGGTGGCTTTCGTCGACTTCTCCTCGAAGCGTTGCAGTCCCGAGCGCCATCTGCGCGAAAGCACCGTACATTCCGCGCAGACGGTTCGTTAATTGCACGCGAAACTTGACTCCTCGTTCGGCGATACTCATAAATGACGTCTCTTTGAAGATTACGGTCTCCTGTACGGGAAGCCGTGCAAGTACGGAATGTTTCCGATCGAGCAAAACGAGGAATGGCGCCTCACGCAACAGGGACACTTCCACCTGTCGATGTACCGAGTTTACAACCATCAAGAGTACTGCATGGACCTTTTGTACGAGAACGAGAGCGAACCCGTACGCCTGTGCCCGTTTGTTTGCTTCGACGAGTCCGCCGAGTCCATCGACGAATCTCCCTGGCAGTAAGCGTCTCTTTTTTCAGTCTTTTCCTCGTCCGCCATTTTGGTTGCATAACGCGTACACATATACGCGCCGGAAAACGGCGTCTGCTGCACATCGGCACGTACAAGCGATTAATCTCCCTCGCAGATACGGCCTTTTCGCGATTCTCGAATTGACGAGCTGCGCCTTTCTCATTTTGACACTGATCGTGTACGCCTGTCTTCCGGCACTGCGCAATCTTCACGGAAAGACGCTCATGTGTCACGTCGCCAGTCTCATCGTCGCGTACGCCACTCTCGCAGCGGTTGGCCTCGCTACGCCATCTAACGCCTTTATTCCCACCGCCGTCGAGCTCGATCCGGCAGCAGCGAATTTTTGCAAATTTCTCGGTACGTCTTTTGTTTACGAACAAACGCGCGAGAGGAGACGAACGACGAGAATCGGCGTATTAATAGCTTATGATATACGCGGGATGATTCACCGTGTATAGGTATAACGATTCTTTCGCGCGACTCCGCAGAGCCCCCCCTCCGAACGGCGATCGAGGCGAAATTACCTCGCCGATTTTTTTTTTCCTCCTGTCCACTTAAGGTAGTTCTATCGTTAGATTCAAATCGAGAAATTGTTTTGCAGTTTTTCTCACACACAAAATGGTTCGCGGGCTTCAGTGAAATAAGAAAAGTTGTTGCAAATCGACTAAAGAACAGCATACTCCAAATTCACGGTCATCCCAGGTGATATGTGCTTGCTCTATAATTACAAAAATTGCGAAAAAAATGTTCTTAAGATTTTTTTGGAAAACTCAAGAAATCTTCTTCGATGTTGCATAAAAATGTATGCAAAGTTTTAGAAGGCTTCACCACGTAGAAGCCAAGATATTCATTGATGAAAATGCAACTTTTAACACGCGCTCTTACGAGAGACTACCGAAAATTGTGATTTTTACCAATAAATATCTCAACTTCCACGTGGTAAAACCTTCCAAAATTGATTACCCACGTATATATGACATCAAAGAATACGTATTCAAATTTTCAACAAAATCTTAAGAAAACGATAAAACGATAGAGCTACCTTAAAATACAAAGCGCTCGAGGAATTCCAGGTGAATCAAATTTTACCGGCCGATTCTTTCCGCGCCTCGATATTAGCTCGTAAAAGTGTACAAAAGACTTCGCGGGACGTACTCTCTTTCTTACCGACGCTTTCGCAGGCTTCTCACTGTTGCTCTCGTGGTTCGCGGCCTTCTCGTGGCTCAACGTCATGTGCTTCGACATTTGGTGGACCTTTGGGTGAGAAAATCGTACGCGATTGGGTGAGAACTCGCGAGGACGAAGCGAAATGTTGTTTCACGGTTTTTCCAGAGGCCTCAGCGGCGCTGCGGAGATCGCGAGGCGTCGAGGCGGGACGTACAAGAAACGTTTCGTCGTGTACTCCCTGTACGCCTGGGGCTCGTCACTCCTAGTGACGATCCTAGGAGTAACGGCGGATCATACCGATCTCCTGCCGCCTCATCTCCGTCCCAACATCGGATCCGACAGCTGCTGGTTCGAGAGTAAGCGCCAAACGATCGATTTTCGTTCTTCCGCCGATCTACAATGTCGCTGATTAATCGCGTCCTCTCTCCTCTCGCGACGCAGCAGGAAACGTACACTACTACGGCGAAATACTTTTCTTCGTCGGACCCGTCACCCTCCAGCTCGTCGCGAACGTCGTCTTCTTCGTACTGACGGCGATCTACTGCAGCAAAGTCAAGGCCGAAATAAGGAAGGTAATGGCCGGACCGGGGGACCCGCGTAGGAGAAGATTTCGCGCCGACAGGACCAAGTAAGTAGCCCTCGATCGACTATCCTACTCGCTGTATATCCGCGCCCTTTTCCCCTCTTTTGCGCTCGATTTCGCTCGCGAAACGCGTTGAAGACTTCTCGTCAATCCCCCAGCATCTCGATGGAGATGCGGAAAAAGAGAGAAGAGAAACGTGTGTTTTTCGAAAAAAAAAAAGCCACGCTTCCGGCGTACATCCGCAGAAAATAAATCGACGAAACTCATCTGCTCGACAGGCTGATAATGAACTTGAAATTATTCGTCGTGATGGGCATTTCGTGGAGCTTGGAGATGGTCTCGACTTATCTGAACCATTACGCGACGAGACTCACCTGGCGTTACGAATTTTTCTATGTCTCGGATTTGTTCAACTGCCTCCAGGGGCTCGTGATATTCGTTCTCTTCGTGGTTAAGGGAAGAGTTTACGAGGCACTGAGGAGACGCTTCGGTCGAGGGGACGAGGAGGCAGCGAGGGCGCCGGCGAGTCAGGGTGGTTTGGGCCCGCGAGATCCCTACAGGATGAAACACAGCGCCAGCAGCAGCACCATCGTCTCGACCTTCGGCGTCAACGCCTCCACGTGCTGACGACGTTTTTTCCCCGGACGCGACGAAAAAACGGTCGCTCTCACCATCGCGGACGAGCGAGTTTTCTCGAACGTTCGCGGCTCTCGATAAAAATAAATTTAGCGCGTATATTTTCATTACCCTCCCCCCCCGCCCCTCCCTCCTCTCTCCAGCATCCTTCCTCTCGATACAAGCAGCGAAAAATAAAAATACCGGTAAAATAATCACCAGCCGACCAACCGAACGGGAACCGAGGGGAAAATAGCCCGCGTGTAATCAATGGCTCTTGTATGGAAATATTGTTTATTATCTTATCGCCTCTCTCGCGTTGTTCGAATTTTTCACCTCCCCTACATCTTCAGCTCGATGTTTTCCATGTTTTCCCGCGCGTGCATACGCGAGCTCGCGGTGGTACCCGCGAGCTCGCTCTCGAGGATGCCGAGTCGCGGGTATCTCGGCGCTCATCTTCGGAGAAGCGACACCCCGAGTCCCACCGCCCTCCCTCGGTCTCATACCGTTGAGTCGCGTCGAGATTCGCGACGATTCTCGTCACATCTTGTCCTCGGTGGCACCTGCGGACTCCTCGAGATCGGGGTCCTCGTTTATGATCGAGATGTCTCGAATGGAAGGCTTCCGCGATCTCCAGCCCTCCGGAGGGTGCACCGCCTCGGTGGTTTTCGTCAGGAGTTTCGGGCCCGAGAGCGAAATGAGGATCGCTCCTGTCGGCGCTGTCAGGAGGATCGAGAGCACGCACAGGGTCAACGTCGTCTCGGCGTAACGAACTTGATCGGGCTGCGAGTGGTCGATCTCGTCGAGGGTCACCGGGGCGAGCGCCGCTTGCACCGTCGCCTTTGCCATGCACGCCAACGATATGAACGCCTTCTCCTTGAGGTTGAACTTGGAACCGACCCCGACGAGAACGGTCACGGCCGCCCTGACGATTATTCCCGTTGCTAAACAGCCGATTATCAGATAAACCATGTCACCCTCGAGCTCGTTTATTTTTATCTGCGCCCCTGTTACGCCGAACAATATCGGCTCGAATATCATCCAGAATATCTCGAACGATATCGCCACGGGATTCTGCAACGAGGAAAAAAAAGACGTCGAGTTTTGCACGGATTTACACGTAGATCGTTATGGGGTCGCGATAAAAGCGCACGTGGTGTCGCGCCGCCAACTCACGTCTTCGATGTCCCAGCCTTCCTGTTGCCAGAAGTAGCAGCTGACGAAAGCCGCGGCGACGACGGCGAGAGGCCCGGCTCCCCCGAGCTCGATCGCTTCGCTGCCGAAAACCGCGAGCAGACCACCTCCGAGCAGCATCAGAACCCTCATCGGTATCGCGAACGGCTGAAACGCCGGATTTTTACGTCGTAATTTCGCGTACGAAACGAAAATCGAACAAATGATTGAGGAAAAATTCAGGAATTTTTGTCAAGCCCAAGATTGAGGTAACTTTTTGTCGGGACTGTCCCGCGATATAACTACCCCTTGAAAGTACGTTTCGTCCTTTCGGAGGCTATAGATTCCATAATATGCGCGGGTATGCATACGCGCGCGAATGCCACGGCAGAATGGACGCCCGATTCATTGAGGAAAATCGATGTGTGCGTGTCCGTCGGTGCACTCGCGTATAAAAGCACACAGACGCGTTTAGCGAGCGAGACACGCGGAATGCCGATCGAATTTTACTTTTCTAAGCCTTTATATGCTCGTGACGGTATGTGCAATCGTTCGTCGCATAATAAATTCTATTGATGTTTGTCGGTAGTCGACCGTGTGCGTTATACAGTCCGTATGAATTTCTCAGTCGAATATTGTCGTTTCATTTTTATTCTCCTTTTGTACGTCTCGTTTCCGGTTCGCTGAGCTCTGGGCAAGAGCGACGAGCGACTCGATCGGGCTTCAACGCGTGTTGGCAAAAAAACACACGAGAATACATCTCGATATTGCGAGAGTCGAGTTATGACGACATTTTCAATAGGGGATGAACGATTTTTTCTTTTTTGGAAAATCAGACGCGAAATAAATATTTTCAGGAGCACTTTGAGATAGACTCGCGGTGCTGTCGCTGTAAACAAGTGGGTTTCAGTCAGATGTCAATGAAAGTCCGAAAAAAGTCTTGTGAGAAAAGAAAGGTGCAAAAAAAATGTCGAAAAAACTTTGGAGAACTTGAGGGAAGTGGTAAATATATTCGTTCGTTTTTTCGAGTGCGAATTTTTCCAAATTTTTTGAAACACCACGCGGTGATTGTATTGTACAGTGCCCAGCTCTTTGACGACTGTATTTTTCCAATAATCTGACGTTTAACGAATAACCTTTGTGACATTTCACACCACTGACAGTTGCAGCATTAACATTGAACGAGGTTTATACGAGCACGAAAAAGGGGAACGGAGCTTTGTCAAACTTCCGATGTATTTATTTGTTGTCGACTTATTCGTTTTCGAGTGGCGGAAGTTCGAAGAGTATCGTCACGAGTCACGATATTTGTCGGTATGTCAAACTGCTTTCTCGTCGTAACTGACGCGAGGGTATTTTATATTTTTTTTCAATTTTCGGGGACGAAAAAGATTATAGGCAGCTTTGGAACATGTTTTCATGTTTGAGATTCCGATAGAAATGCGGTGTGTTTCGTGATCGGCGTTGAATTAGTGAAAATAAAAATAAAAAATTTCGATCCGTTTTGAGCAGCTTTTTCAGAATCGTCGAAAAGTCGAAATTTCAAATGGTCATAACTACGGTTCTCTTTGAGCTGTATACGTTTTTTGGGGGTGTTTTGGAAAGCTCTCGAGTAGACTTAGAGAATGGTGCAAGTTAAATGACGATAGCTAAACTGGTTCACCCTCAAAATCGATGTTGAAAATTCGCGAAAAAAAGGCAAAGGGGTATGTATGGAAAAATTGGCGAAAATCGATGGTCCAACTTAAAAAATCTGCTAAAAATCGAAAAATTAAGATATCGACATGAATCAAACGGCATTTTGAAGCCTCAATAATTGCGAAGAGAATAAGCACAAGTTGGAATGTCTATCGCAAACGAAAAAAAAATGGCAAACATTTTAGTGGACCAACTCAATCCGGCAAAATAAATTATTATTTTCTCATTGAAATTTTGAGTTTTCGAAAAAAAGTCGGTGTGTTTCGTAATCAGCGGAAAATTTCCTGTCGGATAAGACTTTGAAAAATTGAAAATTTGAAAAAGAAAATTTCGGCTCATTTTTCGCCAATTTTCCAGAAACCTCAAAAAGTCGAAATTTCAAATGGTCATAACTACGGTTCTGTTTGAGCTATATACATTTTTTGGGGGTGTTTTGAAAAGCCCTCGAGTAGACTTAGAGAACGGTGCAAGTTAAATGACGATAGCTAAACTGGTTCACCCTCAAAATCGATGTTGAAAATTGGCGAAAAAAACGCAAAGGGGTATGTATGGAAAAATTGACGAAAATCGATGGTCCAACTTAAAAAATCTGCCAAAAATCGAAAAATCAAGATATCTCGATGAACCAAACGGCATTTCGAAGCCTCAACAATTGCAAAGAGAATAAGCACAAGTTGGAATGTCTACCTCAAAGGGGAAAAAAATGGCGAGCATTTTAGTGATTTTACTCAATTTTGCAAAAAATGACGAAAAATTTTGGAACTCAAAAATGATTTCCAATGGTCTATATCGACATATTTTTTCCCGCTGATTACGAAACACACCGGTATTTAATCGAAAAACCGATATTTCGGTCCGAAAAAGCAATATTACGAATTTTATCGCACCTTCGATAAGAGTTTTTACGAGATCGAGAAAGAACTTACGTCGCCCTTTTCCGGTACGTACTTGGCGAGGCATCCCCATAGCATTCCAAAGCCGATGCCACCCACAATAGAGATAGGCCCCTGGAGAATTTGATACCAGAGGGCGTCGTGCGAGAACATGACGCTCTTGATGATTCCGAAAATGGCAACCGAGGCTGCATCGTCGACGCCGGCAATCGCGATTATCAATGTAGGTATTCCCTGCGAATGCACATCACGCGTATCGTTCAAAAACGGCTTACACTTCCGGTTGCAAATGCATGGCGATGAAATCTAAAATCCGGCTTACCTTGGCGACCCCGTAACCCTTGCCGCGAAGCCTGAAGAGGCAGGGTACAACGACCGCGGGCGAGACTGCGGCTATCACGCTGCCCGTCAGGAAACTCCAAACCCACGGCAGACCGAGGAGATAAGTTGCCATAACCGCGACGACGGTTGCCTCGACGAACCACGGTATCAAACCGATTTTTGGCACAGATATCCTCTGCCTCTTGAGGGCATTTGGATCGAGATCGAGACCAGCCCTCGTCAGTATTATCACGAGGGCGATTTTTCTGCAAAATCCCAATTTTTTTCATTTCCTCATTCATATCTTTCTCCACGAAGGTTACTCCGGGATCAAGGAACCCGTACGCACTTTTCGAAGGTTCGTCGCCGCGTAAATGTCATTTTTTCTCCCTCTTTGGGCTCTCTTAAATAAAATCGGGGTCACCAATTATCTCCACGTTGTGAGAAAATGCGTGTATGTGTGCGGGAGACGTAGAGAGAAAGCGGAAAAGGAAAAGGTGTGATCCGTTTATCCGCCTCATTATCATTGCGCGGATTAAATTCGTTTAATCGCTTGTGTATAATCCGTGGAAAAATAATTATTGTCATTGAGGGATTATCGTATACAATCTCGCACAAAGCATGAGCTCGAGTCACGAGTTGATTCGTCACGCTCGGCTTTGTCGCATCGGGGTAAAAAAAAAAAAAAAAAAACACCCGTAGCTTGAAACAAAACCGAGACGAAACGAGATATTGCGCCAGGAGGGAGACGGTAGCACGTACCGTGTGTACCCTCGTCTGTCTGTCGTATCGGAGGCTTCTTGGTGCTCGCTTATTTTTCTATCCGACTAGTATCATTCGTAGATGACACTGTACGATTGCTCCGGAGTGATAAAAGATAGAGAGAGAGAGAGAGGGAGAAATCAGGAGAGATGAATGGAGCGAGAGAGCGTCTGCTCATTTTTTTCGTGTACATTTTCAATCGTTGGTGACGCCCGGAGGCGGCAAATCGGCAAGAGCAGCGGTTATTCGCGTTGACAAGTGGAAAAAAACGACAGAGGCAAACAAACGGATTAACGCCTTGCGTCGCCGGGTGTGTTATTATGTTTATATCTATGACGAATCGAAAGCACGAGGAACCTCGTGACCGCGGTCTCGTGCCCGACCGATCAATTATCGAACGTCTCATCTCATAGCTCCGGAGACGTCACACCGACCGCCGGGATACAATAAAAGCAAAGACCGTCGTCTCATCAGCGCAGCACGAGGAACTCGTGATTATTCCGCTCCTCTCTCTCTCTCTCGTCTCTTTTCTCTTTTCCCATCGCGTTTCGCGAGATGAGGGGCAAGAAAAAAAAAGAAGAAAATACGCGATCCTCGCGTTCTCTCACCGGCTTTTTTTCCCTCCCGACAAACGTCAATCACCGGCGCAATATTCAATTAAAAGCGAAGAAAAAAACCGACAAAAGTTCCGCCTTTGAATATTCCGCGTTCCCCCAGGGGGATACCTTTCGAAAAATGTTTATTATGACATTCTTGGTTATGAATCGCGAGATATCGGCATTCCGATTCGATGCTCGATAAGACGATACTAGGCGGAGATAAAAGTATAATCGACTGTTTGTGTTGCGTTTGAAAAAATTCCTGCTGCTTTTCAAGCTTTTATCTGATGAGAAATGCTGTAAATAAAGATTTGACGAGGAACTCGGGGTAGAATAAGTCGCGCGGATGGCTTTTTTGCGCTCGGATAAGACGCGAAATCGTTAAATCCCGGTGCCGCACACGCTTTTAATTAACCCTCCGCGCGCACGCGACTTTCCGCGCGTTCGTTCGAGTTCGTCGATCTTTAAATATAAATACGTATCGCGTGAAGCGCGCGGGATCACGAATTCTTACGATATATGCACTCTCGACCGTGCAGCTTCTCGTGTGAGTAAACCCACGTGGGAAACGTATTTTTCGCGATAAATTTCCGTGATGAATCGATTTTTGCGACAAAATCCCAGACCGGAAGTACCAGCGATAAGATTACGCGCGAGGCACACTGCGAATAAAAACGTTGATATTTATTGACGCGCTTTTAAAGCCCAATCCGATCGTTTATTCCCTTCCTCCCAATCGGAAATCGTTGGTCCACGTTAATAAAATATTAAAGCCGAATTTCTTGAAACGACATCGCGGTTTTTAAAATTAATATTTTTAATTTTCATATTTTTCACGTTCGAAAATCCTCCCACGCGGTTTTTCCCATAATAAAACCGCGTGCGAGACGAAGAATCATTCCTCGTCGCTGGGACGTGCGCAATAATCATCATTCGGGCTGTCTAATATCATTAAGTATATGAACAATAAAAAAAACATGTCACTCGAGCAATTAGGAAGTCAAGTAGGTCAACATCGATGAGCATTTGATTCAATTGTTTACCGGAATTTTAATGGATTCTTCCACGACGCATTGACATTAATCGTGATTGATATTTCGGGTGACTTTCGGGGCTGCCACGTCGAAATGACGAACGTCGACGATGAATGCATTAAATATACATATAAAACGATATTTTTTATTCTACTCGCTTTGCGAACGATGTAATGTTGTGAACGAAAAATTCAGAGTACAGTGTGACCCAAATTTGTCATCGCGTATTTTTCCTCCAGTTCCCCACAATATTTACCCCGTTTTTCTGTAGCTCACCGAGGTTAATACAGGGACGACGATATCTCTGATTTTGGCCGTTTTCCGACGCTGTTTGTTTTGGAAAATCGATGAGGGTAAAGATCGAGGCCGCCCTGTAATGAATTATGCACGACGGACAAACGGGAGAACCGCGCTACTTTCGCTATTACGATAATCAAAAATCCGATCGTACATCGAATTGCTCGAACATTTTCGATGTTTTCTCCATGATTTCTATCGACGCAAGCAGCGTCCTCTGGCGGGGAACGTGAGCGGCGGTCGGAACGAGCATTTCGAAAAAAAAAAAAAAAAAGTTTCGTACATCTTCCACGCCACTATACATCCCAACGCGAGTTCGATTTGTTTGAATTTCCCCCCGACGAGGTAGCCCGCAACGAGCTCTGAAAACGTTTCGGAAGTGGACAGGAGTCGCGATCCGAAGTGAAATTTTGAAAAACGGAAGCTTTGAGCATTTTTTTCGAGGACCATCCTGCTAATATGTATCCCGCCGCACGTACGATCGTTTAAACCGCATTGATGGCTATCGAAAAAGTTGATCGCGTGGTCGATAAATATCCTTGACTATTATATCGCAATTCTCGCGTTTCACACAGGGATCCCCCCTGTATGTACACGCGTACGTGCGTATCTAACGTCCGGCGTTATTGCACACTCACACACACACGCATTGTCATCTCTCTCCACGTGTGTGTGTGTGTGCGGTGTCCCCTTTATCGAGCAAACTTTTCGCTGCACGGTGTGTCGTCAAAACCGCATGTGTTTCTCAGTGATGCAAGCTCGGATACTCATCGTGAGGTCGTACACAGACGCGTATATAATAAACCTCCATGTGATACGCGCTATCGACGAGAGGGTATTCCAGCAGCGACATTCCGCACGCAACGTGTCGGCGCGGGGCACGATGGGCCACATTTGACATCGCCGTCTCGAGAGGAGAGAACCCACGCGGGAATTATCGCGAGACACGTACGCGGGAATGCGCGATATTTTATTCATTCGCCGATGATCTTGACGAGCGTCCCGCGAGGAGACGAGCGAGATGAGAAAATTTATGTCCGCATTTTTTTTTTTTTTTTTTTTCCCTCTTAGTTATTCCACAGACTGCCTTTTCTTTTTCATCGCGAGGATTTTTCTCGATCGGCCGACGAAAAATGGGAATCCGCGGTCGAGTCGAGCCGGGGATGAAGCGGGTGTGTGCGTCGTTGATCGCCCACCCGCGTGCGTCTTCCGCACGAGGCAATTGCGAAAAACGCGGCTATCGCCGTCGCGGTTTCTCTCGGTCGAACCGCGACCGCACTGGCGCGCCGGTGGAGTGAGCCGAATTCAAACTCGCTCGCTCCGGTTCCAGCATCAGCTGTGCGCTGAGCTGCTATTGTTCGGCTACGAGGGCGGGGGACGTACGCGGTGTATGACACGATTTAGCGCGAGCGTCGGACATACGGCCGTGGATCGCGCTCCCAATCTCGCCAAATCGCGGCAATCAACGGGAACGCGCGTCCGTACGGAGTTTTCGTGTGCGTGCGATGCGTACGAGAGTCGCGAGACGACACGAAGCGTGCGTATGCGTACGTGAAATTTAAATCCCGGCGGTGATGGATGCGAGGTACGCGGGCGAGAAAAATAACGATGGCGTCGAGGATATTCGCGCGAGGACTCACCGGAGATTGGAGACGACCTTGGCGTAGCCACCGCCCTCGATATTAACGAGGCCGACGTTTTGCATAACGATGCCGGTGAGGAGCATACCGATTAGAGCCGGCAGCGTCGTCAAGGAGATGAGCCAGCCGCCAAAGTGAGCCGCGATGCTGAGGGCCGCGAGGCTGAAGAGCGGACCACCTGGTGCAGCGTCCGCACCTATGACCGAGTAAACTATGCCCCAGACGGTCAGACCGAGCAAGAAGAGGCACAGGGTCCTGGCGAATTTGCGATAAGACGGGCAGAAGGGCCGAGGACAGGCGCGTCTCCATCCTGGCGGTTCCCACGAAGGCGCGTCGTCCGGACCGTGGCATCGGGAGCAAAACATGTACAGCCACGATCTGTCGGCAGAGACCCACGATGCGCTGAGACGGTGTGTCAGACTTGTTTTTAGCGGAAAGCTCGCGACGCGATCGCGCTTTTTCGTCTCTCGGTCTCTCGTGCCGCGCTCGCTCGCTCGCGGTCGCGCCTCATCTGTCGGCGATTGTTCGCGCAAAGAAAAACGGAAAAAGGAGAGAAAACGAGAAACGACGAGGCGCCAAGAGCGAGCGAGCGAGCAAAAGCGCGTACGAGCGACCGAGAGCGTACTCAGCTCGACGAAAAATACCTCTTGAGCTCCTCGGAATATTCGATCTTGTCGCGCAACGAGCTCGACAGGCTCATCGCCGATCTCTTGCGATTGTTCCCGTTGACCCGACAATTGTCCAGGTCCAATTTGTGCTGCTGTATATTCTCGATGCTGCCGCAATTGCTATTGCCATAATGGAGTATAGACTTTTTCCGTCCGGACTCGGAATTGTGCTCGGAACTGGCGCTTATCCTTCTGTTATTGTGCTCGAAAGCGAGATTATCGATGCCTAATACTTGTTCGCTGATGGAGACGCGTCTCTTTGACACTTCCTCGCAGCTCCTCGTGCCGGCACGCGCCGAGGGCGCCTCGTGCGTTACATTTACATTGGAATCCATCGGGAGGGTCGCGATGGTCTCGGAGGACGAGAGGCTTCCTCGAGAATCCAGGAGACCGGCGATTCACGCTCGGCGAAAAGTTTGCGAGAGGAAAGATAAATAAATAAAGCAACGAAATACCCGCGTTTCGTAACTTTTCGTCGTCATTGACGACGATCTAGTGTGCTTTGTTCCTCGCGCGGGAAGACTCGCGATGATGACCGGCTGGTCCGCGAGGAGCGTCGCCGAAGAAGCTACGTTATGTTTGTATTTACGACGCGGACGCGGAACGCGCCTGGGAAACACCGTCCGTCTTGGGTTACAAAGTTGGACTAAAAGCTCTCGAGAGTCCGAATGGTCTCGCGAGTACGTTGCTGATTGTTCGATATGGCGACCGACGATTCCGGGTAAAGATGCCGCGAGTGTGTGCAAACGAGAGAGACAGCAGGATCGCGAGGGAGAGAGACCGACCGAGTGTCCCGGGTATCGAGATCACGAGTTCTCGAGCAAACCTCGTGACTCGCGACTCTCCGTGACGATTCACGCTTCTTTTTTTTGTTTCTCTCCCTTTTCTCCGTTCTATTTCTCACTCCCACTTTCTTCGGTACTTGTGTAAACACCGCGATGCGTATCACGATGCTCGTCGATGCTCGTACCGAGCGATATCACCTCTCGTTGCGCGCGAGCCTGGCGCACGCGGGTATCGCGATTTATCGACGTCTCTGATGACGCGTTCCTCGTTAATCGTGGACGAACCTGTCTCCAGCATCGACACATGGCACTTTTCCCAACCCGCCCCGCAGTCTCTCGCGGTGTTTTCGCCCCCCCTCCCTTTTCTCAACTAATCGCAGCGTTCCTTCCGCTTCCAGCTAAATTTCCACTCATCCTTCGACGGCGCGTCGGAGTCTCGCCTCGCGCCGATTTTCCTCCCGATCTTCCGGGCCTTCTCCCGCGGCTTTTTCCCACTGGCTCCCGGGGGGAGCTTTCGCCACCCGCCTACAGCCTGCACGCGTTTGCTAGTTTCGCGAAAAACGTTTTTTCACCGCGGACGCACTCGCGCGACACACTCGCACCGCACAAATCGACGAACGCGCTAGAGGCTAGATACCGACGGCATTCGGCCGTGACATTGGCGCGGGAAACTCGTCGACGAGCATCGATTTTCATCGAGATCCATTTCCCTTTTTTCACGCGGCCGTCCGCGTGTGCCGCGTTGTCTTTGCTTCGGTCGTCAACGTCGCACTGTCGTACAATGATGATTGGTTTGCGGTGCGAGAGCCTTGTATCTGTACGTTTCGGAAAGCGCCGCGCGCGTAGCTCCGCGCTTTATGGCTCTTTATCGTCGATATATCCTCGATTATAATCTCAGCTACATCGACACGTATATATATATATATATATATATATATATATATATATATATATACATACAGAAATAACTCAATAACGATACGCACACGCACGCGTTGCCTGTGACAATCGACTCGCGACACTTGTGGTCAACTGCCGGGCCGATTGACACACCGGTCGTGGTTATAGGCCCGTTATAAGACGCGACTATCCGGTAGTGGGGAATAGACAAAAGTTTGTCGTACATACCCGCGCGAGCTCGTATTGTTTCGCGCGCCCTATAGCTTTTATAGACCCGCGGTATCGCTGTACGCGTATATATTTATATATATTCTTGGACGAGGGGAGCCTCGGTAGCGAGGAAAAAGGGCGAGGGGATCGCCGTGATTCGCGCGTATATCCTTTCCGCCGCGGATGACACCGGCGATAAAAAAAGCCCCGCGTTGTGTCTTTTTCAACGTCAAAAGCTTTTGCGCCCACTCGCCTCCCTGCGCGTCTCGATCATTCGCGGACCCGCGCGTCGATAAACTCTTTGTTATCACAGCCCGTATGTACAGGATGGGCGCGCAGCTGGAAATTCATTGTCAACGCGTGTGCATGTGCGACCCACCTCGATCTCGCTTTCATCGCATCGATTACAGCCGGCGCAATTGCCGTGACGGGTCATCGCGGTTTCCGCGCGTACGCGAAATCCGACGATCGAAGCGTTACGTCGCGTTTTCACGCACTGGACAAACCGAAATTTCAGCGAAAGAGCGAAAAAGAAAAAATCTTGAAATTTCGACAAATTTTTCTTCGTCAACTCTGTTGCACGACGATGAGGATACGATTTTAGGTCACTTGGGTCGATGAATTCAACTTTGCGAGCTGTTTTTTGGAGGCCTCGATGTTTAAGAGCATTTTTTCTTTTTTTTTTTGACGAAGGAAGATCGAAATTTTGTTTCAAAGTTGGCTGATGTGATCGAACGAGTCGCCGCGATGTCCGCACGCTCTCGGAAACTGCGCATCTGCAATTTGCACTCGCAAATATTTGCGAACGAAAAAGCGCGTTAACGCTCGTCGATGTATCGCAGCTTCGTCAAACGCGGAATCGTTTTCTTCTCATTTTTGTTTCGCGTCGTTAAAAAAAATTAGCAGCGCGTAACTGCCCGTATAAATACGAAAAGCAAATGAGCGTCAGAGGTCGTCACGAGTTTTGTAACGCGACGCGCGGTCTAATGACCAATGCCAGCAATTACGAAACACTTTATATGTGTAATGGAAATATATATGGTAAGGATATAAACGTGTGTGCAGAGGAAAATTAACATTTCGGTGAGAACTGCGAGCATTCCTGCTTCGGTGTGGAATATAAGGGTATAAGTACCGATGGAAAATGGTCTGCGATATTATAATTATTATAAATGGAAATAAAATATATTTCCAGCCAACGTAAATTTCCTTTTCGGGGGATAAACACTGCCTAATATTTTCGCACGTTCCCTCGACAGTCGCGAGAGAATAAATCAATAATTCGAGGTGACAATCCGCGACGTTAAAAATTGCAATTCGCTGGGAAATCTTTTTCGCCACTTTTTTTTCTTTTTCATAAATTTCCAGCGAGCTTTAGCTTCTCAGCAACGGTCTGCGATATTATAATTATTATATATGGATATAAAATATATTTCCAGTCAACGTAAATTTCCTTTTCGGGGGATAAACACTGCCTAATATTTTCGCAGGTTCCCTCGACAGTCGCGAGAGAATAAATCAATAATTCGAGGTGACAATCCGCGACGTTAAAAATTGCAATTCGCTGGGAAATCTTTTTCGCCACTTTTTTTTCTTTTTCATTAATTTCCAGCGAGCTTTAGCTTCTCAGCAACGGTCTGCGATATTATAATTATTATATATGGATATAAAATACATTTCCAGCCCACGTAAATTTCCTTCTTCGGGGGATAAACACTGCCTAATATTTTCGCACGTTCCCTCGACAGTCGCGAGAGAATAAATCAATAATTCGAGGTGACAATCCGCGACGTTAAAAATTGCAATTCGCTGGGAAATCTTTTTCGCCACTTTTTTTTCTTTTTCATTAATTTCCAGCGAGCTTTAGCTTCTCAGCAACGGTCTGCGATATTATAATTATTATATATGGATATAAAATACATTTCCAGCCCACGTAAATTTCCTTCTTCGGGGGATAAACACTGCCGAATATTTTCGCACGTTCCCTCGACAGTCGCGAGAGAATAAATCAATAATTCGAGGTGACAATCCGCGACGTTAAAAATTGCAATTCGCTGGGAAATCTTTTTCGCCACTTTTTTTTCTTTTTCATTAATTTCCAGCGAGCTTTAGCTTCTCAGCAACGGTCTGCGATATTATAATTATTATATATGGATATAAAATACATTTCCAGCCCACGTAAATTTCCTTCTTCGGGGGATAAACACTGCCGAATATTTTCGCACGTTCCCTCGACAGTCGCGAGAGAATAAATCAATAATTTGAGGTGACAATCCGCGACGTTAAAAATTGCAATTCGCTGGGAAATCTTTTTCGCCACTTTTTTTTTCTTTTTCATAAATTTCCAGCGAGCTTTAGCTTCTCAGCAACGGTCTGCGATATTATAATTATTATATATGGATATAAAATATATTTCCAGCCCACGTAAATTTCCTTTTTCGGGGGATAAACACTGCCTAATATTTTCGCACGTTCCCTCGACAGTCGCGAGAGAATAAATCAATAATTCGAGGTGACAATCCGCGACGTTAAAAATTGCAATTCGCTGGGAAATCTTTTTCGCCACTTTTTTTTCTTTTTCATTAATTTCCAGCGAGCTTTAGCTTCTCAGCAACGGTCTGCGATATTATAATTATTATATATGGATATAAAATACATTTCCAGCCCACGTAAATTTCCTTCTTCGGGGGATAAACACTGCCGAATATTTTCGCACGTTCCCTCGACAGTCGCGAGAGAATAAATCAATAATTTGAGGTGACAATCCGCGACGTTAAAAAGTGCAATTCGCTGGGAAATCTTTTTCGCCACTTTTTTTTCTTTTTCATTAATTTCCAGCGAGCTTTAGCTTCTCAGCAACGGTCTGCGATATTATAATTATTATATATGGATATAAAATACATTTCCAGCCCACGTAAATTTCCTTTTCGGGGGATAAACACTGCCGAATATTTTCGCACGTTCCCTCGACAGTCGCGAGAGAATAAATCAATAATTTGAGGTGACAATCCGCGACGTTAAAAAGTGCAATTCGCTGGGAAATCTTTTTCGCCACTTTTTTTTCTTTCTCATAAGTTTCCAGCGAGCTTTAGCTTCCAAGGCACCAATTTGTTGCGCGGGCTTTCCACACACTCGACGCGTTACTAGCCATAATAATTTTTTTCGTGCGGTTACGAGCAAGGTGAAAACCGGAATTATTACAAACGAACGAACGAGAGGCGGTATGTAATTAGTAACGCTCGCGGTCCTAAATTATCGCGACGCAATTAGTAGTCGCATGCAGCGCCAAAGAAACGACCGAAAAACGATTACGACGAATGGTAAAAATTTCCAGTAAATTTATCGTTGATGATAAACGCTGCGTAGAAAAGTTGTGAAACAAACGGTGAATTTCTCGATCTTGAAACGTTTCAAATTTTCGCGAAATTCTTCCTATATATATTTTTCTTTTTAATTGCAAAAAACCTCCCCTACACTTGGAAGACCGAATGGATTTATTTAACATCAAAACCAACTTGTCCAAACTTTTTTTAAACCATTTTTCCTGCTCCCTCGTTGGTAGTTTCTCTAATTTACGCGAAATTCGAAGTCTCTTTCGCTCTCGTCGGGATTTTGCACGGAAAATCCTTAAAGGTGCGCTGGACAGCGATATCGCGTTGGAAATTCGCGTCGCGCGCAACCCTCGGGTTCAATTGCTCAACCGCCGCGTTTGCCCCTTAATTTCCAAAGCCCGATACATTCAAGTGCATACATATATATATATATATATATATATATGTATACATGCTTGGGCTAAAAACGAGGAGGAGGCGGTGTACTAAAGAGAGTGACCTCGCGACATCGTAAAACGTGTATATATTCGTCTTTACGGATTTAGCATTATTATAATCGCTCGTGCGTATTCCCAGCGCGAGCTGTACGAGCAGCATATATAGGGGACTGGATGTGACCCGAGGCCGCACGCGAACGACGCCGACGACGACGACGACCACGACGACGACGTCGTCACGTGTGCATCATCGCGATAATGCATCGCGTATGACCGTTTGCGACGAGCACAAATCGCGAGTGCTACACACTCCTGTACAACATCCAGGAGGGGGGAAAACATTGCGCGCTCGCGCTCGAATTCAAATTTTTCGCGGGGTTTTTAACGGTGTTTCGTTTTTTTTTCCGGGCGGACAATCATTTTTTGTCTCTAAAATATCAATGGCACGGGGAATATACAAAAGTGCGTTTTTCTTTTTCCGCAGATTTTCGAAGATTGAACCGCTCCCCGCGGTTCAATTTCTCTCGCGAGAATCGTTATTGCTGCGTCGCATGTACGAGCGCGCTCGTACGATTCTCTGCTGTGATTTATGTTATATATATGTGTGTATATGCATGTATATATATACTTGTATGTACACACATATCGTCGGTTGTTACGTGTACAGAAACTGCAAGCTATATACTCCTGCGCGTATGAAGACCCACGTGCGAAACTTTTTTTTTTTTCACGCGTCCAATATTTATTTATTCACGCTGGTTTACGCGAGTGCACGATGGATATAGATATTTCTATAGACCGTCTTTTATCACGCATTGAAATCGAAGCTTAATAAATCGACGCGCAATTTTCCGCTTCATTATCGGGGCTCTGTGCATACTCGAATTATTCATCGATGAATTATTGTTGGAAATGAATGGACCCCGTGGGATTTTCACCGGGGGAAGTTTCCGTTTGCTGATGCGCGTCGATGTTTTGTTTTCGCTTGAATTTAACTGATCTTTTGCGTTTTTTTGCTAAAGTTTCGAGTTTTCGGGAAAAAGTCGGTGGGTTTCGTAATCTGCGGGAAATTTACGATCGGAAGAGACTTTGAAAAAGTGAAAATTTGAAAAAAAAAATTTCGGCTCTTTTTTCGCCAGTTTTCCGGAAATCTCAAAAAGTCGAAATTTCAAATGGTCATAACTATGGTTCTATTTGAGCTGTATACATTTCTTGGGGGTGTTTTGAACAGCCCTCGAGTAGACTTAGAGAATGGTGCAAGTGGAATGTCGATAGCTAAATTGCTTCACCCTCAAAATCGAGGTTGAAAATCGGCGAAAAAAACGCAAAGGGGTGTGTATGGGAAAATTGGCAAAAATCGGAGGTCCGACTTAAAAATTCTGCCAAAAATTGAAAAATGAAGATATTCCGATGAATGAAACGGCATTTTGAAGCGGTAACAATTGCGAAGAGATTAAGCACAAGTTGGAATGTCTATCGCAAACGAGAAAGAAATGGCAAACATTTTAGTGGACCAACTCAATCCGGCAAAAAATGGTAAAAAATTTTGGATTTCAAAAACGATTTTTAATGGTCTACATCGATGTATTTTTCCCCGCTGATTATGAATCACGCCGGTATTTAATCGAAAACTCGATATTTTGATCCAAAAATGCAATAATACAAATATTATCAATAAATTATTATTTTCTCATTGAAATTTTGAGTTTTCGGAAAAAAGTCGGTGTGTTTCGTAATCTGCGGGAAATTTACGATCGGATAAGACTTTGAAAAATTGAAAATTTGAAAAAAAAATTTCGGCTCATTTTTGGCCAGTTTTCCAGAAACCTCAAAAAGTCGAAATTTCAAATGGTCATAACTATGGTTCTATTTGAGCTATATATATTTCTTGGGGGTGTTTTGGAAAGCCCTCGAGTAGACTTAGAGAACGGTGAAAGTTAAATGCCGCTAGCTAAATTCCTTCACCCTCAAAATCGAGGTTGAAAATCGGCGAAAAAAACGCAAAGGGGTATGTATGGAAAAATTGGCGAAAATCGATGGTCCAACTTAAAAAATCTGCCAAAAATCGAAAAATCAAGTTATCTCGATGAATTAAACGGCATTTCGAAGCCTCAACAATTGCCAAGAGAATAAGCACAAATTTGAGCGTCTATCTCAAAGGGGAGAAAAATGGCAATCCTTTTGGTGAATCAACTCGATCCGGCAAAAAATGACGAAAAAATTTGAAACTCAAAAACTATTTTCAATGGTCTATATCGACGTATTTTCTCCCGCTGATTACGAAACACGCCGAAATTTCATCGAAAAACCGTTATTTCGGTCCGAAAATGCAATAATACGAATTTGATCAATTAAGCACTATATTCCGTCATTGAAATATCGAGTTTTCGGAGGCTAGTATCGAGGCTAGTAACTGCCTTTTCCTTTCTAATACGCGCGTATATTTTGCATTCGCATTCATTGGCGCGATATCCGCTGGGTTTTTACCCGATGAATGGGCTCTTTTTCTTTCACGCAACGATTATTTATCTTGCGGACTTTGTCAGAAATTATTCGCGTCGAGATCGAGCCTCGTTGAACCGGTAATTCCGGTCGCATCATTCGTGTCTTTAATAATCGCTGTACGTACGGCAATACGTCATCATCATCTCGTGGCACAGAGGCTATTTCTAAGATAATTTCGTGGTACAGCCAGGTGTCGCGAGACCGACGAGTGGGCCGAGCACGAATGTACACTCTCGTCTCGTGTGCGGGGTGTCGAATGCCCACGGGCCTCATCCGAGGATGCCGCGAAAGAAGAAACGATCGTAGACGACATCATCATTAAGGGGATACAACTTTAAACCTCATGAAAAAAATGAAAAAAAAAATCTGATGTCTCAAAAAATGACATTATTCTACATCATCGAAGAGATGGACTTTTAGCCACTCGGTCGGTAACTCAATCTCGAATAAACTTTTTCAATACATGGATTTTCAAAAATGTCGGTTTATGTACGTATATTCGAAACGGAAGAGGAGGAAGCAGGGAGGCAAACGGGAGGTGTGGTGCGTGGGTGGGTTCGACGCGCGGAAAGGCAGGCACTCGGTGGTCCAGGTCACGCGAGGTACTCGACGTCGCTTCGCCGGGACTAATTATATTTTAGCCTCGGGGCGGTACGAAATTCCCCACCCTCTCTCTCTCTCTCTCTCTCTCTTTCAAAGCGCGAGAACGCAAATTACAACACGCGTTCAATAGTGCCATCAGATTCGTTTTTAACTCTGGCGAAAACGCAGGCGTAAAAGCTCCCTGCGGAGCGTGCGTAACTGGGATGGTTTTCGGTCCAAATCGTATTGCTCGCATCTTTAGTTTTAATCACAGCAATCGATTATTCTCGCGAATTCCCCAGCAGGTAAAACAGGGATGATTTTTTTCCCATAACCTTGTCGTACGTTCGATTATCGCTCTGTTTTACCTGCGGAGCATATCGCAGGCGCAATTACCCGTGGAGTTTACGCTCAAAGTGTACGAGAACATTGTTTCGAAAGAGATACAAGCACATGTCATAAAACGCAGTGGCTTTGAGCAATCAACGAACTGCATATTGCGTGACCCAAAACCTCCATTATATACGCTATCGTTATCAGCATCGTCGTTTCGCGGTTTAAAGGAAAACGTCGCGGTATACTCGCTCGATGCTCGGCCGGTTATCCAACGATATGTGAAGCAACTGTCGATATTTTTTTTCGCAATATATCGCGATGTATTTATTTCCTCGAGGTTCCAGCCGAGGAACGTTGAGTAAATCGACCGATACGCGAAAAAGACGCGAATAATTGCGATGATAAAAGTCATTGATTCTCAATTAATTTTCAGCGATGAAAGATGAAAAAATTCAGTTGTTTTATTGAGTCGCGAGTCTCCTCGAAGGAAGCATCGATGAATGACGTTCTGGAATAGTCGGTCGAATCGTTGATCGAGGGGCGAGCGACTTGTTGCTCCTGGCGTTGCTTTTCCTCCGCTGATGCCCTAAGGGACAGAGGGTGAAAGGTCGCGCGACGAGTGTCGAGAAATAATTGCGTTCTCGTCGTGCGAGACAAGTCGAGTGGAAGATGAAACACATTTATTGTGGCGACGAAGCGTCGTCGTACGCGCGGTGACGAGTTTTCGTCTCGCGTCCGCTCGTCGGAGAGTTTTCTCGGCAAAACCGGCCGGTCGCTGTCGCGCGTTCCCCAAAAGGTCCTGAATATTCTCGTTGAGGGGCGGAGGGCACGAGCGGAAGCGGTATTATACACTATTTCTCCCATCGTCGAAACGTCGAGATCGATGGTCGCTCCTACTCTCTTTTCGCCTCTCTATTTTTTTTCTCCTCTCACATCCGCAGCAGGGAGAGCAGGCGACGCCGCGTCCTTCTCCCTCGCGCTCATTCTCTCGACGAAATCAATGAGCGAGGGAGAAGAAACGGGCGATTCGGCGCACTCCTAACCTCACTTTTTCGCATCGCGGATAATCGGGCAATTCCTCGGCTACGTTAATTCCTCGCTAGGTGGCGGGACTGTCTCCTCTCCCGCGCAGTTTATACTTTTTTTTCTTTTCGACGGTACAATCATCGCAATAATAATAGTAATCATGGTAACAATAATGCAATGATAATGATAATAATAATAATAGCCAAGCTCCGCTTCGTCGTTCTCTCTCTCTCTCTCTCTCTTCGTCCCGGGCTCTCAAACGGATATCTCCTGTATCTGAACGCGTTTTTTAGCACTCCCGGGTGTGCCGGGCTGTCGCAAAATTCCCGGGCAGGTCGAAACGTTGGGAGCCGGTGCTCTCGGTGGTGGAGGAGGATCGGGAAGATCCTCGTCGTCGTCGTCGTCGTCGTCGTCGTCATCGTCGTCGTCGTCATCGTCATCGTCGTCGTCATCGTCGTCGTCGGCGTTGTTACCAGCGGCGACGTCGACGCACGGCGACGGGGTTCTCGGTGGGTCGGGCCATCCGTAAGCCGGAGGACCGATGGACGACGAGATTCTCACGGAAGCGCCACCACCGGGCGGTGGTGAACGTTCAAACTCCTCGAGCTCGAGATCGGGCTGCTGGTGGATCCTCTTGGTCGATGACGCCGAGAGTCTCGGCGGATCGTTGGAGGAGAGGCCACCGTGGCCGGAACACCCGGCACCCAGTGGTTCCTCCTTGGCGCCGTCGACGACGACGAAACCCATTGACGTCGACGACGACGCCGACGACTCGGCGATCGCGTTTCTGTCTCTCTGATGGTAAATACCGGCGAATATGAGTATGTTCAGGAGGAGGAGAAAAACACCGACGGCGATGGTGACGGTCAACGCGGTCGTGTAACTCTGATAATGATTCGAGGCGAATTTGCGCAACGGGTCGTTGGGACCCGGACCGAGTTTCGACGAGTAATCGCGCTGATCGTCGTTTTGCCTGATGGGCGATATACTCGAGGCGGCGACGACGCCGCCGCCAACGACCTCTGGTGGACATTCCGTCGCGGGTAGGAGGGGAACGATCGAGGGATCTTGGCCAATCGACGACGGCATCGTCGGCAGCGGTGGCGCTGGTATCGGCACGGCCATGGTGCGCGGACGCACAGCGCCCTCGTACAGACTCGGCGCCTCGGACAAGTGATGATGGCGCATGCTCGTCTCGTAGCCCGGACGATGCAGCTGAGGGAGAAGATTCAACCAGAGCGACATCTTGTGGCCGCGATAGTGCGAGCGCATCCTCGACGCGGATGCACCTGCTTCGAGGTAGTACTGGTTTATCGCGTCGTAGGCGTCCCAGAACGGTGGATTTTCGTTCACGACGATGTTGTCCCCACCGCCGTCGTCGTTCGGATCGCTGCAACATACGCGAGAGAACGCGCGAGCCTTATTCGCGTGGGCGAGCGAGAGGAGCGAGCATACATCGAGAAAGGGACACATTTCTTTTATTTCTCACCCTCGACGCACAAAGTTGGCGAGATAACGAACGAGCAGTCTCGAGAGATTCTCGTCCGAGTTGGTGTAGTTGCCGGAGAGACGAGCGATCGCGGGCGAATCGGCGGACTCGTTTCTCAGCATCGGCACACCGAGGAAATAGGGGAGCTCGTCGCCGCCGCGACTCGGGCGTTCGCCATGTTGAAAATGGACGAAATAGCCGCGGGCACCGGACGCCGAGTGGAGCAGAGCCAGCCGCAGCAGTGGCGCTGCCACTTGGCCGTCGCCCAAAAGCTCCAGCAGACCCGCGCGTATCGCGGCCGGACTCTGCTCGCCCCTTTCCCAATCGGTGTATTCGTTTCGCAGCGTCGAATATATCTCGCGTAGATGATAACGATAAGTGTTGCGCACGTACGTACGCAAAATTCGATCCCTTCGCGTCTCGTTCATGCCGTTCTGCAGCGATAAATATCCGTGTACAGCGCCGCGACGCACTTTTATACGGGCTTTCCCGGAACCCGATGTCGACCGTCGATAAGTTAGACGCGTGACGCAATTCCGGGACGAAAATATTTGCATAATACCTTTTCCGACTCTACCGATCGAGTTTTAAAAGTTCCCACGAGCTGTTTCAAAATGGTTGAAGAGAGAAAAAGGACTCACCCGCGCGTCCTCGTCGTTGAGGTCGAGCCACGCCTCGTCGGACGTCAGACCCATGAGGAGTCGACGATCGCCGAAGGAAGCAAACTCGACACCCGGACCTGGTCCCGTCGTCAGTAGTCCCGATGACCCTACCGTTGGCTGGATGTTCTGCGAAGAAAAATCACATCTCGAATCGAACGAAACGCGCCTTTGTTCGACGCGAAGCAGGACGCGCGGGAATATACAGGTAATGGGAATGTAATAAAAAGTTGGCCAATTTTCTCTTGAAATACATTGATCATGGGCAGAAAAAAAATTGACGACGTATCGACGTCCGGGAAGCGACCGGACTTACCCCGTCGCCGGCAGCGGAGAGGGGCAGCACGGTGCCATCGACGAAGGGCGCAAAGCCACGAGTGAATCGCGGTGAATCTAAGCGCACATTGAGCAACTCGTCGAGACTGCGAAGTCGAAGGCACGCCGCGATATCATCGCTCTCGACGTCGCTCGGACATCCGGTCTGCTCGGCAACTCGACGTTTTATCGCCAGAGGATCTCTCTGTACGGCCCATGGTGACAGCGCCGAACCACCGAGCAACACTACCCGCTCGATGAGTCCTTTCATCCAGGACGAGAGAGACAGAGAGAGCGAGAGATATATATATATACATATATATATATAAAGGTAAGCGATGCTCCTCGTTATCGATCGAGTAGACGGAAATTATGTTGCGACAAAATGCCACGTCGTAAAAATCGAGCGAAATACACGGTGAAAAATTGCTCATGGGTCATTATAGCGTGATTACCTCCCGACATCGGTGAGACAGCCAACAGGTTGGCCAGTGCAGCACCGGTGCCGTGTCCGAGTACGCTGATTCGCTCGGGATCACCGCCGAATGCCTCGAGATTCTCTCGTAGCCAGTGCAGACCGGCAACGAGATCCATCAATCCGTAATTACCCTGACCACTGCCTCTCGAGCCTGTCTTTAGAAAACCTGCCGATGCAGCGGTCGAGCGGGGAAAGCGTCGATTATTTTTTTCAAGAAACCCACAGTGTCAACAAAACCAAATCCGAATGTTTTCCAATGAACTTTAATTTTTTCAAAGCTTGGTCGGTAATTTCTAATTTTTTTTCAAATTAATATCGATGCAAAGGCCTGGTATTTCTACAATGCGAGAAAAAAATGAAATAATCCGGGAAAGGGAAAAATTTGCAATTTGCTCGGAGGCTGCTGAGCATCTTATCGCTCGAGGACCGATGTCAGCTTTTTTTTCCTTTATTCCGATGCGAGAAAAATCGCGCCCGACTCACCGAGTATTCCAAGACGAAAATTTATGGATACTACGATGAGACGACCGTGATAGGCAAGCCCTGTACCAACGAGGGAATTTCCCGTTCCGTGCGAGTACGAATCACCGTGAACGAGAAGCAAAGCCGGCAGTAATTCCGTATTATTGTTGTTGCTGTTGCCTGCAATTGAAAAGTCAGTATTTTCATCATATCCGGGATGCCTGTACGGGGTGGGCTGTTTCTGTCTCCTTTCACGATCGAAGAAATCAATGCGAGCATATCCGGGGCTATGGACGTGCGTGTCTGTGACGAACTTCGATTCCACCTGTTGCGCAGACGTCCCGGAGGTCCGTGTCGTCACGACTTTCGCCCGAGCCCCGGAGCTCCGCGATACGAATATCCTCGGATATTTCAGGCGTTACGTAAAATTGAAAATAAACAAATAAAAAACAGAGATAAACGAGCGTTATTTTTTTCCCTCTATTCGTTCCAATATAGCTTCTCCATCTTCTCGGGCTCTCGAACACCGTGTGAATCTGCGACTGCGTTGGAAAAACCGCGAGAGCCACCTCACTCCCGCGGTGCTTGCAGCATTCACAAATCGTGATACGTAATCGACTGCAATGCACTACGGAATTGAAGGGGCAACGCGAGTCGATAGCGAAGATCCTCGAGCCATTCGCCCGCGTTCGATGCTTTTCGCAGTACTTTTTCGACGCGATAATAATTATGTAACAACGATAATTACCGTTCCAACGGATACCATGTAACATGAAAAATGCGACGGACTTTTTTGTTACTTTTGACGACAATATTTTCGTGGCACGGTACTTTTTCATATGCCTAGACATATCGCATGCTTTTTCCACGCCGACAAGAGCTGGCACCGGAGAATATAGCCTACGGCGATGACGCCGGAGGAGAAGAAGGAAAAAAAAGGAAAACTCACCGCGAACGAATCTCGGTACGTAGAGATTGAGATAGAGGCAGTCCTCGCTGTGGGAGGCGAGGGTCGAAGACGCGTCAGCCTCGTCCTCGTCAGCCACCCGGACGATCCGCTGAGGACAAGGAGGCGGCAGAGTGTCGGCGTATCTTTCGTCGCGCCACTGATTCGGCGTGACTGGCGGCGTGTAGCGCAGAGCACCGAGAGGCGGGGTCGCATATGGCACCCCGAGGTAGGCCTCGAGATCGTTGTCCCGGTTGACGATGCCGCGCAAAATGCCGTACCTCGTGCGCACGACGCGGGTGCTGTATTTAACGGGTCCACCGGCGAACGCCTCAGCGACGAGGACGGTGCGACGTCCGTGCGAGGATGACCCGGACGTACCAAAGGCCAGGAGAAACAAGGAGGCAACGAGGACGACGGTGGCGACGGTCGCGATCGTCCTGGCCGATTTGCCCACGGCGACGTCCAGCCAACGTCCAAAGTCCCTCGTCCCCGCGCCGCCGCCGCCGCCGCGCTCGTACCATCTTCCCTCCCTCGCCCCGATGATCTTCTCGCGGTCGGACCACTTCCTCGCGCGCTGACTCCTCGCCGAGGAATCCCGGCAGTTTTCCTCATCCTCGTTATTGTCCTCGACGACGACGACGATAACGACGACGACGACCAGCACAACGAGCCTGGAGAGCGAAGCAGGCCAAACCTGGCCAACGGTCTCGTCATCGCGATCGCCGCTCTCCCGACGTTGTTTTCGTCTTCTCCATCTCGCCGCCGTCGTCTTCTTCGTCCTCGTCGTCGTCGTCGTTGTTTTCGTCGTCGATGATACCGCTGATGTCTCGGCGACGATGTTCCCCCCAGGACGATCCGGACGATATCGCATCGCGTCACGCCGCCGCGTCTCGCCACCGAGATCGTAAAACGCATCTGTTACCGAGTCTCTTCCCCGGAGGCTCTTCCACCCTGGCGTCAGCGACCCTGACAACGACGACGACGACGACGACGACGACGACAATGAAAAAAACGACCGCTTCGCGCGACCTGTCGTTACTCGAGACTCTCCTCTCCTCGGACTCTGCCGCAAGCCCGACGACCCGCCAACTTGCCCAATTTCCCTCGTCGACGATCCTCCTCCTCTCTACCGTCTGCTGCCGCTCCGCGTGCGAGCTTCCGGCGATTTTACGAACGGCGACACACGTCTCCAGCATCCTCGCGCGATCGCACATCTCCTCTCCGACGACCCCCTCATAAGCGCTGATCTCGTTGATTTTTTTTCACTCGTCGCAATTTTTATGTCGCCGGAATTTTATCTCGATCCTTGCCTCGATTGTTCCGGACGACTTTGCTTCCGAATTCGCGATTAATCTCGTTGAGAGAAAGCCCTGCGTGAGACAGAGGGCCGCTGCACAATCGCGACGCGCGTGTACAAACGACAGCCGCAACGACGCTGCGGCTTTTTCCAACTCCGTTATTCTTCCTCTTCCTCTTCTTCCTCTCCTCCCTCGATTCTTCTCTTTTGGTGCTCGCGTCTCTCGCGCTCCAGCATCCGGATCGATTCTTCTTGATTTCCACGAGAAAAACAGCAGCGTATGACAAAAGGCAGTCGACGAGAGAGAGAGAGAGAGAGAGGAAGGCCAACTTATACGTGTGTGCGCGAGCGTGTGTGCAGACTTTTCATCCCGATGCAATTTCGTCGATGCAGCAGAGCCGAGTGCCACACTCGACCGGTCCCATTCGTCTCAAACGAGTGTGCCGTTTATCGACGATCTTTTCCTTTCCGTTCTTCCTCGCGATACCGGAAGCAAACGTTGCCGCTCGTCGATAACGTCCGAATGTTGTTGTTGTGCTCTTGCTCGTTGAGAGAAGGAGGCAAACGTCGGAGAGCGAAGATCACGAGAGAGAGAGAGAGAGAGAGAGAGAGAGAGAGAGAGAAAGAGAGAGGCAGAGAACGCTCTCGGTCCTTGCAGCTCGGTGTCACGGTGGCGTCTGTCCCGGATGACGTTGGCTCTCTGCTCCGCCGTGTTACGAGGCGACTCGGTCGCGGTGCTTTTTCACCACCGACCCTCGTGACGACACCAGCCGAGCGAATATCGATATGCACCCACCTACGTGTTTATTCTTCGTGTGATTTCTTCCATCCCCTCCCTCTTCGTCGCCGGATGCTGGGCTCGTCAGGGCGAGCGACTCGGAGCGACTCGGTCTCGACTGGTCTTGACCACCGCGCGAGGCCGTCCCGGGCGGTATACTGCGGCGGAGCCTCGCCGAACCTCGGGAAAACGTCTCCGCAAGCGACGTCGACGACGACCGCGACGACGATGACGATAACGACGACAACGACGACGACGACGACGACGAGCACGACGACGACCACCACGATGACACACGGGCGAGATAGAAAGACGGGGAGAAAAACGGGGAGAGTCACAGTTTCAGAGGCGCACGGCGCCGAATCCACGCGGGATTCTCTCGCCTCTCCCGGCGGCGCACTCGACGCGACCCACCGCTCTGTTTATCTCGCTATACGTATATGTACCATTTGGCTCTTGCGCAAATGGCGCAACACGAAACGTATTCCATTGCGAATCACGAGAGCGGCGATCGATAACGCCACGGCAACCCCCGGGTCGTTTTCGCCCCCTCCCCTCCTCCGTCTCTCTTCTCCCTCTCCGCCTCCGCTCTCGGTGAATGCAATCCCCGCGTCTCCTCTGGTCTCCTCTTCTCCTTTCCTCCAGGGGCTTCGGCTCGCGGACGAGAGCCTCTTGTCTCACCATCGACCTCGTCCGACGCATCTCTCTCTCTCTTTCTCTCAACGATGTTCTCTCGCGTATTCCAAGGGTCGCGAGCCTCCGCTTCCGGACGTGTCGTTCGCTATGGTATTTTTAACGAGAACCTCGCGAATCTCGAACGAATCCTCGTCTCCCGGATTGAACTCTGCCTCGCGCGGTTTGTTGTTGCGTCAGCAGCGGCCATTCTCCCCCGACGAACAACGACCTGGATCATAAATGGCCGTTTAGAGCACATCGAGGGGCAGACTGATTTTTCGTTCGTTAATATCGGTAATAATCCGCGTTTCGTCAGCTCGTAACAGGGTTATTGAGAGAAAAAGTGAAGAAAAAGAAGGAAGATGCTTCTCTGTGGGTCCAGCGGTGCGACCGACGTTTCCCGCATCGGGCCTGTAGGTTCGCAAAAATCTCGAGCTCCGACGAACCGGCTTCTGTTGGAAAAAAAAAGATTCTCGGTGAAATTGCTCCGGAGCTCTGAATGAGAATTTTTTTCTCCTCTCTCTCCTCCCCCCCCCCCCTTGCCTTTGTCCGTACGCGATATTCGACCGCACGAATGAAAGAGACGCGCCGAGAGTGTATCAAGCACGAAAAAGAAAAAGAAAAAGCTCATCTCGCGTGTAAACACTGCGGGAGAGTGATTCTCGCGACAGAGTCAACACTGGAGTCTCGCGGGAGCCGACCTGGTGCTTTTCTCGATGAAGGAGCATGAATGCCGGCCGACGAGCCTCAAAGAAGCCTCGTGTGGTTGGCAATTAATTTTCAAGAGTGGAAATCTCTCGTCCTCGATCATCCGTTTGAAAGAGCTTGTTCCGGTGTGCGCGCGGGTTCATCGTTTTTTTTTCTCTGCCAGCCTCCTGGCGTTGCCGCCCTTTTTCGCTCTCGTCCCCGACTCTCGTCAAACGATCGCGGGCCTCGTTAATATTTCAACCGTCAATCAACCAAAGCGTCCTTCACACGAGGAGGAGGTCGTTCGCGCTTCTCGAGATACAACGGAGATGCTCGCCGAGAGACGGAGCCCACTTCCGTTTTCCTCGCTTTTCTCATTCCGGCCGATTTCGAGACGCGGGGAGAATCTTTCATAGACGTTTTTCAAAGCTGAAAACGGAAATGAAGGGGACAAAGAGGATTCATTTTCCTTTCGTTCTTTTCGCCTTTGAGAACGAGCGTATCGCGCGGAGATTCGAAATTCGGCCGCAAAGCCGACGGGAAATGACAAGAGAGAGCGTTATTTACAGGAATTTAATTGTTTCGAATTTCCTCCTCACCATTTACGCCTGTACAGTCTCTTCGTTTGTCGCAAAACGATGCTTTTCGCGGATATTCTCTCGTCGATCGAAAGAATTCCCGAAAATCCGAGCTTTTGACATATTTTTGCTTTTCTTTTTGATTTTCATCGTTTTTCTGCGGTTTCGCGATTCGCTGTCGACGCCCGTTGCCCCTCCGACTCATCGTTTCTCCCGCTGCGTCGTTGTCGTTAGCCAGGATTCCTCGATGACCGACAGACCCCGGATGTAACACCTGCCCGTGGCTACGACTTCCGTGAAGAGCACGAGTGGCGGTCTCGAGGCGTGAAGCGTCGACGACGGGTGTATGGCGACCTGCTGTCTCGAGCTCACCTGCGCGACGGTGAAAAAACGGAGAAAAGATGAATTAAAAACGAAGATAAACCAACTTTGGCATTTATCGCGTCTCGGAGCATCGAGATTATAAATTACCGTCGAGTAATTTCGATCTCTCTGGAGTTCGGCGAGATTCTCCGAGAGACCCTCGAGCAACGATCGTCGAAGCCATTCCGTGTCGCTTCCGCGAGTCGAACTCTCGAGGTTCGCCCTCGTCGCCAATCGCGCCAGTTGCTTTCTCACCTCGCTGCCGTACTCGAGATTTCTGTGATGAAGATAATTGTCGTGGCACCAAGCTTTCTTGCGGGACGCGCTCTCGTAGCCGCGATAAACGTTGAGGAGGGTCACGTGATCGCCATCCGGCGAGGCGAACCTGAAAAAGTCGCATTTCTTTGTTCCCTTCTTCTTTTACTCTCGTGCGAAAAAAAACGACATTTGTTCACCTCTCGTCTTACCTCGCTCTAGCAGCGAGAGCCTGTTGCCGTTTTGCCGGAGGCTCGTGGAACACTGATTCACCGGAGAGCAACGCCACAACCGTGAGAGCCTCCTCGAGACAGCCGTGCTCGACCGAGGCAAGAATGACCTTGGTGAAACGCGGATCGAGAGGAAAGAGGGACATTGTCCTTCCCAGGGTCGTCAACTGCGGCGGCGAACCTCCAAAATATCATCGTGCGAGCGCTATTTTTTTTTGTTTCTTTCACCATGGAAATTGCCGGCGAGAATCACGCCTCATACGCAATGTTTAGCACGGTACAGAAGGGTAATACGAATTTTTCAGTTGCACAGACGGTAACTTGTCAGAGAGAGAGAAAGAGCGCATAAAGCTCTCACTTTGATGACAAAAGTGGGTTAATGCGAATCCGAATACACGCAGCGTGTAAAAATCAAAATCTACCGATGCAACTGATGTCAATTTATACCGTAACTGGAGGCACAAAACGAGAGGATAACAGACGGTTGGTCGATGAAATTGATGCTCACCTCTGACCGCCCCGAGCTTTTCCAAGCGAGCAACGGCAACGTCGAGCGATTCCTTGGGTGGTTTGTCCATAAAATCGAACGTCGTAACGTCGATCGCAGTAGCCAGAAGCTGCAGAGCGACGCTCGCCAGGCAACACCTCTGTATTTCCGGTATCGATGTTTCCCTCATACGTTCGAATTCGTCCTTCGTAAATGCCCGGTAACAGACGCCCGCCGACTCACGGCCGGCTCTTCCGGTTCTCTGCCACGCTTGCGCCTTGGCGATTCTCTCCACTCGAAGTACATCGAGGCCCGTTACCGCGTTGTGCGTGCGAGCCTTCGCGTATCCCGTGTCGATTACGTAGCGAATTCCTGCGATTTAAACGTTTAGACGTTTAGACGTTTAACAAAATGAATGTCATTATGTTTGTGAAGAGAGAGAAAAAGAGAGAGAAAGAGAGACCTCCTATGGTGACGGAAGTCTCGGCGACGTTGGTAGCGAGGACCAATTTTCTCGTTCCACTCGGCGAGGGTTCGAAAGCTTCCAACTGTTGACGAGTGGACAGGGCAGAGTAAAGGGGAAAAACCCGGAGCCTCGGAGCACCGCTGGACTCGCACTGTTTGGCTGCTTGTCTGGCCGCTATCGCGGTAGCTTCTATCTCCTCCTGACCGGTCAAGAATACCAGGATGTCTCCTCTGTGAACGAACGAACAAATTTCACCGTGAATTTCAATGCCGCTTCCGGTCTTTTTTGAATCTTGGAAATGGCGAGATTTGCTTTTACAGCTTTCGCGGTTTTCGCAGGAAAAATATACTAACTCGGGTGGTGATTCTCTGTGAATACGAAAAGCCGTTACCAGAGCGGCAAAGGCGTAATCGTCCTGAGACTCGACGGAATTGAAGATCTTTACCGGATGTTGCCTTCCCTCGATATAAACGACCGGCGCACCGAAATAATCGACAAATTTGTCCACGTCCATGGTAGCCGACATGACGATCAATTTTAAGGGTGCGAGATTTTTCAATTTTCGCAAGTGCTGTGCTCGTTTCGCTACTCCGAAGAGGACGTCCGTGCAGACCGATCTCTCGTGAGCTTCGTCCAGTATCACCACCGAATAATCGGACAGTATCTCGTCCGTCATTGCCTCGCGAAGCATCGTGCCATCCGTCAAATATTTTATTTTCGTACGCTGAGACGTGGTGTCCTCGAAACGGACGCGATAACCGACGAGCTTGCCGAGCGGCGAGCCGCGCTCCTGCGCCACGCGACGAGCAACGCTGACGGCCGCGACGCGACGCGGTTCCGTTATTCCGATGCATCCCGAGCTTCCGACGATTCCACTGTCGAGCAACAGCTGCGGTATCTGAGTTGTTTTTCCGCTGCCCGTTTCTCCGATCACTATCAGGCTGTCGTGCTTTCGAATTTCTTCGACGAGTCTGAAACGCAACCGGGAATTGATTAATGTTACGCTCTTTAAGCTAAATGTATCTATTCGATCAACAATGAATGGTGGAGAGGCTTTAAACATTGAAATGAACGTGAAACATACCACGTACATTAATTTTATTTGATTTATTATCATCATGTCACGATAAAGCATTAAAAGAATAATTCTTTTCTCATTTTAATCGAGGCAGTTTGCGAGTATCTAGCAGGAGGAATTTTAAATCTCGCGAAAGGCCTACTGGCGCCATCGAACGGCAAACGGTCAAACTTTTTACTATTCGATCTGTCTCTCTCTTACCGACACACTGTCGCGCGGCATATCATCGCCGGCTGCCTTTATACCGTCATGTCTATTTATCAGTGGATACATTTATAACATACTTGTATGCGAATGAAAAATATAACTTGCCATCGAAAAGAACTCACTTTTTTCGAAGCCTATAAACCGGAAGGGTTCTCCTTTGTCGTTCGAGACTCACGCTCGTTTCTCGACAATTATTCTCATCAATTCGCTCGACTCCTCGATCTTCCTCATCGCGTTTCGTTATTTTAGCATCCGAACCATCGCCGAACGTGACTGTCGTCGGCCTTTTGGGTGCAATTTTCGAGAAACTCGAGGCACCCATGAGGTTGTATTTGGAATCGGCATTATTATCATGGACCCCCATTGCCGATGGATAAAATACTTTTTCACTTTTAAATATTGTTTGATTCTTTATTTTCACAAAAGTTTATGGACCAAACACTGGGGAGATAACGGTTCATCGACGTACGGGCGAACGCAGCTAGCACGCACGTGTCTAGTCTTTCCTCGGCCATGTGTACATCGAGCTCGTACAGCTGATTGCGCTTTTCCGCACAGTGGCGCCTCTCAGCGGACGCGCCAAAAAGCGCGCTTATTTGAACGCCGCGCAAAGTGCGGCAACTTTGACGGACGATCGCTATTGAAAATAATTATTTAACGTGTTGGCTGTTGAGACCGTAGGCGCGGTTCGGTGAAGAGTGATTTATCGCTAAAACTCGGAATGAAAAACAACCCGTAAAAGGAAAAACGATTTATCGCAACAGAGTGCGAACTTTGATCGCGTCAATTTTTCATCCATGATAAAACGCGGAAAAATCCGTAAGATGAACGGAGGGATACAATTTTATCTTTAAAACCGGATGAAATACATTGTGTCGAGCTTTTTCAGAAAGCTTTGAGCAAATTGAGATCAAGCGCAAATACTGTAATGTTGCATCGCCTTGAGATTCGTAAATGAAATTTATTCCGACAAATAAAAGACCGAGTTACTCGTTGCTCGTGGTGGAACAGTCACAATTATTCTACGACGATTAACGCGCGAACACACTTGGCTTGCGTCATCTCGCATTTCCATAAAATCCGATTTGCTTTTTTTAAACCTTCCGCCATTTAAACAATAAACTCGGAGCGGTAAAATATCGTTGTGTCATAACGTTTTGTTACATTTTATCACAGATCGACACTGTGCGACGGGAAGACACGGTGAGCAACGTTTTTTTTTTCTCTTTTCTCTCAATATCATTTTCAATTACCTTATATATTATATACACACATATGCGGGAAAGGAATGAAGAAATTCGAGACGCGCGAGAGTCGTCATCATCGTAATGGTCGGTAGACCGGAAGTTTCGCCTGAGACGGCGGCTGAAAGTGGAGGAAAAAAAAAATTCAGTTTCCCTCGTTTTTCTTCAAAGAAAAATACGAGACGCGTATAAGAAACATTCCGCGTGTTACCTCGGCTCCGACTCTCGACAAGTAACGATTTCTGATTCGTATGTCAGACTGTGGCTGCAAAAGATCGTCCGCTGTTAAATCCGACGTCGATTCAGTGGCGAGAAGCTTTTCTCTCTCGAGCGAATCCTGAATGGGTGCAGCGTCGCCGTGAATTTGACGTTCTCCCGGTGTCATATTGAGATAACCGCCGGTCGTAGCCGTATCGGATATCCATATAACGACAACCGTGATCAACGATACTGCGAATTCATTCAAAGATGATGGGAAGCGTGAAAAATGTGTGTGATACGGAAAGATTTTTGAAAAAATTCCACTCACTCCATAGCCAACCGAGGAAGAAAAGTTCGAGCATGAAATAACCGCCCGCATCGACGATCGTCCCGGCCAATATAGAGACCACCGCGAGACCGAGATTCTGAATAGCCTGGGCGCTGGAGAAATCAATCAATGAACAAAACGAACGCGCAAAACAAGAGTCGAAAGGCACATCGGCGGTGTCGGACTTACATTCCGTACGCGGTTCCGAGCTGATGCTGAGGCGTTACAAGGGCGATCAGAGGCCACAAGCTACTAGCCAGCATCGAATAGGATATTCCCAAGATGATCATACAAGCGTAAGGAGTGACGTACGAGAAGGCCATGAGTCCATGAGCAATGATCGTTCCGGAAATACTCGTGAAAACCCAAAGTACGTTTCTTCCGGTTTTATCGACGAGGAAGCCGAGCATCGGCGAGGCAACCGCCGATATCGAGAATATCAGCGAATTCACGGTGTTTGCAGCTGCTGGCTCGAAGTTGTACTTCTTCATGAAGAAAACCCTGCCAATGATTATAAAATTGAATAAAATAACCATCTCCCACGCGCAATATCGTTTTCATCGGTCATCACCGTTACTCACTTTCCCAGTGCGATAAACGGAAATATCGACATGTAGTAAGCAACGCAGATGACGGTAATGAGCCAAAAGACACTTTTGAAGTATCTGACGTCGCTCAAACGGACGACTTCCGGTTCCTCGCCGTGTCCACGACGCAACAATCTCTCCGCGCGTTTGTCCATTATCGTCAGAGATATCACGCAAATCAAGGACAACAGACACGTCAGAGCAGCGAGAAATAAAACTATTCCGATGCAGGTAGGTCCCGTATAAGATTTGGAGACGTAATTGTAGATCGGTTCCATTACGAGGAAATTTATGGTGGAGCCGACTCGAGCGAAGCTCAGCTGCAGACCGAATACCATGTTGAGCTCTTTGCCCTTGAACCACAACACCGCCCAGCTGTTTTGCGATACCGCCAATGATTCAGCTCCGATTCTACGCAGAGGCAAAAAAAAATGGTACATGTGACGAAAAACGCAATCCTCTTGTTTTTGATTACGTCGTACATCGAGCGAAATCAAAATAATCGAATATCGAGCGTCGACTCACCCAAAAACAAGCCTTCCGAGCATCATCAGCCAAAAAGCATTGACAATCGCTCCGGTGGCAAAAATCAATTGGCCCATCAGCGTAAGTCCCATGTAAATCAAAGTTCCCAGTCGTAAGCCAAAAACACTGTCCAGTAAAAATCCGCCGATAAAGCAGAAAACAACGTTCGGCCAGGAGTATATGGAATAAAGGAGAACAAAGTTTTTCGTGGAGAGGCCCAGATCTCTCTTGAAATTGTCCTGAAGCGCGGCTGGATTGTCGTAACAAAAATACGAGCCTGCGAGCAGAAAGGGGAAACGTGAAACTTTGCAAAATTAAGGGGTATCGCAAAAACGGTGAACTTAAATTCCGTACCAAAACCGAGGAAACACATGAAGGCGAGTCCGAGAAATCTGTAAAGTCGTTTTTTCGGACTGCAGCAGCCTTGGAGAGCGACATCATCGTCGTGTTCCGAGTTTGTCAACGTTGTCTCGGGACTCTCCATAATTCCGCCCTCCATGTTACGCCCACGTTTTGTCGTATGATAAAAGCTTGTCTCTTCGTCGTTCCCCGTAAAACGTCAAAAGGGCAGGCTTGTACTCACGGCTGTCGTCGTCTCGGTAACACACGCAGACGAGCTGTTTGTCATGACGCGTTCTCGATATCTCGTCGCCCCACTGCTACCCCGCTGGTGTAAAGCTCAACAATATTCACGACAAACTGCACGTATAATCGTATCTACGTTGATCTAATTACTTTTGGCCTTTTTCTTTTCACTTTCCCCATCCAACTCTATTGCGCGGAAAAAGCTTTCTCAGCACGCACTGTCAGTAACTGTCGAGTACCCCTCGCGCCCCTATGTATGATCGCTCTTCGATGGCTCGCTCTCTCTCTCTCTCTCTGTTCGTCTCGTTACAGCCCATTACAGGAAGCACGACGATCTCGAGAACAAAAGTCACGAGAAAGACAACAACAAACGTTTCTATACCGACGAGATGATGAATAGGCTAGCCAGTAGAACAAAAAGAACCCATTGGAACAAAGAGCGCGCAAATTCCATCGGTTATCGCGCTGCAAAATAAGCGAAATTTACATGTGTGTGTGCGTGGACATTATTGACAGTTTACAAATGTAACAGCCGCCACGGTGTAAGTAGACACTCGACGGGTTTCAGCTTTACGCTGCCAGATGTCGGGCGTGAGCAATCGGGGAGGGTGTCAGAGAACTGAAATACCATTTAACCGAAAATGACCTCACTTCCGGCTAGCATTTGTTTGCTGTAAACTCGCCAGGCGGCGGTAGTGTCGAAATCCCAAACGAACGAAGTTTTATCAGATGTTGATCTTGAATAATAAATTAAATACATAATACATACAGATATAACTTGTATAATACATTTTTATATGCAAACATCCAAAAATACGATCTATAACTTTTTCTATCCGATAAACACTCATGGAATATTGTACATTCAAAAATAAAAATTGATCCCAAAATCAGCGTATTTTCCGCGTAAACTCATTATTTCGCCCGGAAAACGCAAAAAACGATTTTTATCGAAAATCCCTGGTTTCTCCTTGAAATAATTAGTTTTCGGGTAAAAAACCATGCGATTCGTGATCAGCGGGAGATTTTCTATCCAATAAACACAGGAGCAATATCAATTACTCAAAAATTAGAATTGATACCAAAATCAGCGTATTTTCCGCGTAAACTCATTATTTCGCCCGGAAAACGCAAAAAACGATTTTTATCGAAAATCCTTGGTTTCTCCTTGAAATAATTAGTTTTCGGGTAAAAAACCATGCGATTCGTGTTCAGCGGGAGATTTCCTATGCAATGTACACAGGAGCAATATAAATTACTCAAAAATAAAAATTGATCCCAAAATCAGCGTATTTTCCGCGTAAACTCATTATTTAAGCCGGAAAACGCAAAAAACGATTTTTATCGAAAATCCCTGGTTTCTCCATGAAATAATGAGTTTTCGGGAATAAAACCATGCGATTCGTGTTCAGCGGGAGATTTCCTATGCAATAAACACAGGAGGAATATTAATTATTCAATTTTATGGAAAATCACTGTTTTCTCCTTGAAATAATTAGTTTTCGGGTAAAAAACCATGCGATTCGTGTTCAGGACGAGATTTCCTATGCAATATACACAGGAGCAATATAAATTACTCAAAAATTAGAATTGATACCAAAATCAGCGTATTTTCCGCGTAAACTCATTATTTAAGCCGGAAAACGCAAAAAACGATTTTTATCGAAAATCCCTGGTTTCTCCTTGAAATAATGAGTTTTCGGGAATAAAACCATGCGATTCGTGTTCAGCGGGAGATTTCCTATGCAATAAACACAGGAGGAATATTAATTATTCAATTTTATGGAAAATCACTGTTTTCTCCTTGAAATAATTAGTTTTCGGGTAAAAAACCATGCGATTCGTGTTCAGCGGGAGATTTCCTATGCAATATTCACAGGAGCAATATAAATTACTCAAAAATTAAAGTTGATACCAAAATCAGTGTATTTTCCGCGTAAACTCATTATTTAAGCCGGAAAACGCAAAAAACGATTTTTATCGAAAATCCCTGGTTTCTCCTTGAAATAATTAGTTTTCGGGTAAAAAACCATGCGATTCGTGTTCAGCGGGAGATTTCCTATGCAATATACACAGGAGCAATATAAATTACTCAAAAATTAGAATTGATACCAAAATCAGCGTATTTTCCGCGTAAACTCTATACAATAAACAGACGCTAGCCGGAAGTAACGTCATTTTCGGTTAAATGGTATTTCGGTTCTTTGACACCTACCCGCAATCGCGCTCTCTCTACCGGATGTTGGTATGATGGATGTTGAGATTTTTTCGCCTCGAGGTTGTGAATTTAACCGTCCGGTGACGCCACTTGTTTGTGGCATCTTTCGCGTAGCAGGCGCACTCCAGCGCACTCTCTCACTACACGCCCGGTTGTACGGTACGAGAAGTTTTCATTGCATACTCGTGTTAATCGCGTCCACGGATACTTCGTATTTCGGATAATGTATAAAACATGTGTGTGAAAAAAGAGAGAGAGCGAGAGACCGAAAAATAAGGATACGTAAAGCTCTCAGTAACATGAGCAGTCCTTTTTTGCTTATCGCGTATTTAATGAACCGAATCGCGGTAATTCGTGATTCATAGATCGCCATTCCCCCCTCACTCATTCCTGTAGTATATGTATCGCCCCTTGCCGGATAATGTTCCAGTAGATCTGAAAAACCATTCCATGTCGAACGCTAATTATTGTGTCAAGACTTGGGATAAAAACGGGTCAAAAATGTCACATTGTTTTGTGCGTTTTTCTTTTTTCGTGTGTCAGTGATCGGAGGGAAAGATTTCTTTAAAGACGAATAAGACGGCTTCTCGGCCGTAGGACGAGGGGCGGGGGAGGGGGGGGGGGGTTCTCAACCGTGCCCAGTGGGGCCGGCACACGCGTTTTGCCGTTGGGCAAAGAGTGGAATTTTTTCTCCGCTTCTTCGTTCGTCTTCTTCCTCAGACGTACGAGAACACGCCGTTTTCCTGTGTCTCGTTCGAGGAAAGAAGAGAACGGTTTTTTTTTTTTAAGCAAACGACACTGAAAGTCAATCTTTCGTTTTTTTTTTGTCATAAAGTGTGAAAAAAATGTCAACTGCTCTGCTTGCGGTAATCGCGGTGGTATTGATAATACTGTTCAGGATATTGAACGTCAATAGTTCCGCTTTAAAGCCGGTTCTCTTCTGTCAGGATCATGCTTTCGTCAACACGATCCTCAAGATCGCTCCTGTTATCGCAGAACCGTGAGTTTTTACGAAATATCAATTATTATTATCATCTTAATGTTTATTGTCAACGTTTCCAAATAAGCTCGAGTTTTTTTCGTTCACGTCGTTCGTGTGTGGATGTGCGTGATAAGTATCCGCAAGAAAATGCATGGAAAAACGCGATTATCGGTCTTGACGATAAGGATGGACTAGATCGATTGGTTTTCGTGTGTAAACGCTGTAAAGGATCGCAAATAACATATCCCGTATCTGCGTACAGTACGCGCAAAAAGTTGTAGAAAAAACACGATTTTCCTTGAGGTAGTTGTTTGACATTGAAATTACTGACAAATATTTGCACATCGTACGCCTAATGAATTTCGATTTCCTCAAAAGGGTGAAAGAATTCACGAGAATATGAGCAAGAGCATTATTTCCAAACAAGAATAACAATCCCAGCGCGTCTTCACGGTTTTCTTTTACAAGATTTCCCATCTACAAACATTGTCATTGAAATTTGCGCAAAGCCTATCTCGTATTTACGACGCGTTTGAAAACTTTTTCGCGACAGTGTACGTTAAACGTCCCCGCGATATCCGCATGTTATTCGCGGTAGACGATTCGATCGCGTATGGGTGATGACAAATTGTATAGCCAATGATGAGTAATAACAAAAAGAAGAAAAAATGACCTCACTTATCGCCGGTCGATATCATAATTTGCGCACGTCGTTGATTACCATGAAAAATTTGAGCACGACTTCAACTTTTACGGCTCGATCGATATGTTTTATTTTCCTACTCGCGTATTACATCGATTTTCCGTCGCGTTCTCGTGCCTCGAAGAATGCACTCGACAAGCATATCCAGAGCTATACACATTCCTGCCTTATTTGCATTTGAGAATACGAGAAAAACTCACGCGAGAGACGTATTCCCTCTGCTTTCTATACAGTCAATTTTGTTCGTCCCCCAACCGTGAACTACGCTGCAACTTTGCTTTGTGTTCCTCCAACGGATTTGGTGATTTTTCAAAATGAAAAATCTCGATTATTTTCATCTTCTCGTACTCAACGTCAATCATCGCGTAAATAACGATAATCGTTACGTCGTACACGGTGATCGATCGGGAAGATCGAGGTAACGAGGACAAATCGTCGTGGCGACCAATTCTCTTTTCCCTACTCGCCCAATCAATTTGTTCCCCTACAGCAATAACGTGGCAAAGTACGTCATTTCAATGCGATGAAATACCCAATTTTGTTGTCGTTCCCCTCTCTTACATCATCCATCGATATTTCAACGAGAACTTTGAAACTCTGTCCATCTTTTCTTTCCTCTCGTCGTTGGCGCGACAAAAATGTGTTCTTTTGTGTCATTACGTATATATTTTGTTCCCTCCGTCGTAAAATTTGTTCCATTTTTCCTCGTTCCACATTTATCACAATTCATAACGCGATGCGGGTATGCCGTACGTACGCGTCTATGCGCGCTGCAAGAAGCACTTACATATCGGAATTTCGAGTGTGACCTTGAAAAGAATATTCATTCCGCGGTCATTACAAATTCATCGAGCCTTACCATCCGAGATAAAAAAAAACCGCTTATAGACGACTCTTTTTCCTCGCTCGATGTTACTTAGGGGGGGGGGTGAAACACGACGATGAAAACGAAACGTGCTCGTGAATGCAATTTCTTCCGAGCCAACGATGATTCTGTTACATTGTCACGTTGCCCAAAAGCGAAACAAAAATTCATTCGATACGCTTCATTTTTTCATTTTTCTGTTTGCCTACACGCAGATACAAGCCGACGAGGTTATGGGGGTTCAGCGGCCACGTGCAGACTGTGGTGCACAGTATCATAGGACGTGTAAAATGTCCTTGGCCGATCGGCGAAAGAGTGGTCATCGCACTGCCGGATGAGACGACGCTGACTTACGATCTTTATCAACCACTGACAAACGTCCACGAAGGTACATTTCAATGAGATTCACCGTTCAGTAAATTCAAATTTTTTTGCAACTTTTTGCCAGATTCTGCTTCGAGATAATCTCTGTAACGTTGATACATATATATATATATATATATATATACGTAAAACATGAAATATCCAAATAATAAATGAATCGCATAATGAAATAAAACAAAGTACGAATTTTCGCTGATCCCGAACGTTTTGACCTCTGTCCCGCAGATGACGTAACGATAGCGATTTGTCCGGGGATCGGAAACAGCTCCGAGAGCGTGTACATCAGGACCTTCGTCCACTTTGTACAGTGTCACGGATATCGCTGCGCTGTTCTCAATCACGTTGGCGCTCTTTCCAGCGTCAAGGTGACGGCACCGAGGATATTTACCTACGGTAGGTAAAACAGAAAGCGAGAATCACCGTCGCGCTAAATCACATGGAAATCGATGGAAAGATATTCGTAATGCAAGAAAAACGTCGAAAAAAAGGTTTCACCGTCGCTCCTTCGTTCTTCTCCCCCTCGCCGACAGGTCACACGGACGATTATCACGTGATGCTGACGCATCTCACAGAGAGACATTCCGGCACGAGAATCGTGTGCGTCGGTTTCAGCCTGGGTGGAAATCTCGTTACGAAATACATGGGGGAACGAGGCGACAAAATTCTACCCCACATTATCGGCGGAATATCCATTTGTCAAGGTTACAACGCAATCGAGTACGCAATTAATGAACACACGACGATAATGAAGATTCATCGTCGCAACTTTGAAGCAACGTTCGAACCTCCGTTGCCTCGTTTTGCCTTCTTCATTTTTCGTCTTAACGCGGTCTTCCTTTTTCCTCCAGGGGTACAAAGTTCCTGCTCAATTGGACGAACTTTCGACGCTTTTACCTGTACATCATGACGGAATCCGTGAAGAACATTATTCTGAGGCACAAGGACGTGCTTTTGTCGAGGGAAATACAGCAGAGGCACGGGCTGAACGAGCGGGACATCATATCGGCCGCCACGCTGCCGGAACTCGACGAGGCCTACACGAGAAAAGTACGAAGTTTCGGAAAAACCTACTTTTTCTCGGGTCAAACTTATCGCTTTTATACTATCGGTATTTCGCAGGTGCACAATTTCCGCTCCGTCAAAGATTTGTACAAATGGAGCAGCAGCGTTAATTATTTCGACAATATATCGAAACCAATGGTGTTTGTCAACTCGCTCGACGATCCCCTCGTACCGGAAATGCTGCTGGTCCCCATACGAAAATTCGCAGGTGTGTACTTTGTTTCACCTTTCTCCCCCCCCCCCCCCTCTGTATCTCACATAATCTTCAATTATAATCAACTTTACAGAGAGGCACAAGAACGTACTGTACATCGAGCTCGCGCACGGTGGACATCTCGGCTTTTACGAGGGTGGTCTGATTTATCCGGATCCCATAACATGGCTCGATCGAACCATCGTTTCGCTGGTAGGATCGCTGACTCTCGTTCATGCCGATCGCACAAAGGTCTCTTAACGACCTTTTCCGCCACCGAGAGCGGAAACGATCTTTCATCGTAAAAACACCCGTCCGACGGTGAATAAATCGACGACGACCTCACGAGCGAGAAAACAACGACGAGACAAACGTTAAATGCATGGAGAACTTTGTCGCAATTACCATGTTCATGGTGAAAAAAAAAATCCTATGAAAAGCACGGACCGTTGTTTTCAATTTATTTTTCTTTCGCCGAACGAAAGATTCTCCAAAAGCGAGCGAAATTCCGAGTCTCTCCTCGACGAGATGACGACGAACGAATCTCCGTCGTCACCGACGCGAAACATTCGCGTGAAATCCATCGAGAATCCTCAATTTTTTCGTTTTCATTTTCCAGGCAGGGAAAAAATTTCGTGTTGTTTGTTTTATCGCTCTTCAATTATAAAATCGAGTAAACCGATCGGCGAGCGTTCCTGCGGACGATGAAGCGTCCTCGCGTAAATGTATCGTGGATGCGCGAAATTTTCCTCCACCTTGAATGTATTTATCGATAATCCTCCAAAGCCTTCGGTACAGAGCGTTTTTCGCAATTATGCTCTGTATCGGATAATTTTTACATGTTTCCTCGGTGAGCTGGACAATTTGAAGATAAAAAAACAAAAAACTTTGAACGTTTACCGGAAGCAATTTCCGACGAGCTACGTATATGCGTTTATGAATATATTTATGTATGTGTGTGTGCGCGTGTGTGTGTAGACTCGTGTGTAGAAAGAACTCGACACGTTGTGGAAATAATAGTGTTGCATTTAAAAAACACGATATCAATGAAATATTGAATTTTCATTCGTTCGAATAACGCGTTTTTACGATTTTACGAGAGTCTATTCGTTTGAAAAAAAGGGAAAGAACGTAATCCATTATGCCCACATCGTTGGTTTTGCCGATTCTCTGAGAAAATGAGAAAAACGGTCTATAGTACTTATGTATGAAATGTCGAACGGATAACTGCGATGTAAGAGTTTTATGGTTGATAAAACAGAAATTGAGATAATATCGATGTTTTTTTCCAACGAAAAGTGGCGATAAATTTGGTTGATAACGTCCTGGACACTTGGCTTTGTTCGTTAAATTTCTGTTCCTTCGTGTTCGGTAGGGCTGAAGATAAATAAAAAGATAATCATGAGAAATTCGGATTAAATTGCGTCGATAATATTGACGGTGAATCATTTTCTACAAATCGTCGGGAAACTTTGTTCTTTTTTCGTTTCACGTCGAGCAAACGAGGCTGAATTTCGCGTCGTTAGAAATCGACGGTATTGTGCATTTTCCCAATTTTTGGAAATGACTTTTTTTCATCGATTTTCGTACGCGTCATGATTTTATCAGTTACAAAAGTATCTGCAAGATTTTGGTCGATAATTTATCGGAAATTCGTTTTTTGTCCTCTCACGTGAGACGATAGATAAATAGTCGCCCACTCTCGATGTATTTTTAGATATTTTACCTCGTCATCGCACTCCGAAAAATTCGTGTATTTAGCCTAGTCACACTTCCGGTTTCGACACAGTCGACAATTCGACCGGCAACGTGGAGCAACGAGCGCGGAAAAAGCAAGGTTTCGGTGATGGTTTTTTTAATTATAACGACGAAAAGCGGTTCGAAAAATATTCGTAAAGATATCGTGAGTTTTGAGAAAAAAAGCTTCGTTTTTTTTTTTTTCAAGCGTTTGAAAAATCTTCCCCCCTTTTGACGATGTCTATGTAAATTTGTGAAAAGTATGTCAGCCGTTAGTCATCGTGGAATGTGCCAATACCACGAAAAGGTGTTTAGACAAAGCGATAAAACGATTCGGTACGAATATCGCGATTGCTCCATAAATGCTTGGCAAACATTTTTTTTACGACCAACGAAACTACTTATCAAATTCAAATCGAAGAAACTTTGATCCCTCGGAAAAAATGTATCATTTCTCTGTTTCAGCCACGTTCGCTTTGTGCTACAATCGTCAATTTCGAGAGTAAAAAAAGGCACGTAGAAGCTCGATTCATCGTGAATATAGATTTTTGTAAATTAAACTTTTCCTTCTCTTCTTACGTGGCGAAAACGCGAAGGAAGAGTAGAAAAATCTACCGACCTACGGTTAAATAATAATCACGTCAAAAGGAAAAAACTGGAGCAATTTAAATCCCAATTAAATTAGCAATTACATTTATTCCCGCTTGTTTCGAGAGCAGAATTTTTTGAGATTATTTTTTTCCGCTCCCGAGAACAAGGTTTTGTTTGTCGTTTGTGTGAAATGAGATCACTGCTTCGGTGATAATTAATAGAGGGGAAAAAAAGATGAGTCTAAAAAATCCTCGTGTGCGATCAGCAGCAGACCTATCGTGATTCAGACTCGAGTGGAAGTTAAACAGAGTTGCACTTGAAAACTTGGAGAGGTCTAACGGGTTTTTCCCCTCTCAGTCTTCGTCGGGCTCGTGAGCGGGAAAGGTCCGTGCGAAACAACGCGAATCGCGAGCTCCCCCAAAACAAATACCATCCAACCCTCACACGCGGCTAAATAATTCGTCCTCCTCGCCAAAATGACTAATATCACGTTGAAATCAACAGGAAACATGGCAGCAAGACACGTTTTCCTGCAAACTTGTCTCATCGTCGCGAGTTTGTCGAGCGCAAAGTCGGATTATTGGAGCCAAAGGAGCGCGATTCTTCGAGTCGAAAGATCGGCCAATCTCGGTGGTCGATTAACGTTTGAAAGCGGAGAACGCATCGCCAATATTGTTTTGATGACGCAGAAGAGAGCGGAAATTGACCGAGGTAAGCAAATGTTTTTTCACCTTCTGTTTCGTTCGGAGCGTGAGTGAAAAAAAAAAGAAAGAAAGCGTCGAGCGACAAACTTTCGAATCCTGTGTACGTTTAAAAGTTTTGCCTCCTCGATGGGAATTAAAATTTTCAAGCCGATGGAAACTTTGAAAAATTCAAGGGCGAAAATGAAAGAAAATTTCCTCTGCCGAGAGGACATTGACGAAAATGTACCACCGGAAATAACGATACCGATTGTTCGACGTTGCTCAATCTCGATGCAATAAAAAAAGAAACGAACTTGTTTTTTTTTCAGGCTTCGAAGATCCGTCCAAGTTTCCTCCGGCGCGCAATTTCCTCGACGCCAAAAGCGACATTGAAGAGTCCGAGGTCTATCGGATTATTCGCAGAATGCCAAAAGGCGGAGTTTTGCACGCGCACGACACGGCGATAGTCTCGTCGGAGTGGGTCTTCGAGAATATCACGTATCGCGACGATTTGTACGTCTGCGACAAGGACGACGAGATATCGTTGCGTTTTTTCACAACTCCCGACGATGGAACCTGCGACTGGAGGCTCCTGAGTGATGTGCGTCGGGACGACGAGAGCGGCAGGAAAATCAACGACCGGATCCGTCGTCGAATGTCCATGAACCATGGGAATTCCTCCGGAAGCGATTTCGCCGACGGAAACGAAGCTTGGAAAAAATTCAGCGATATATTTGCTTTTATAACGCCTTTTTTGACGTACGTTTCCGTGTACGAGGATCATTATTACCAGGGCCTGCGGGAACTCTACGAGGACAATGTCATGTACCTGGAGCTGAGGAGCACCTTACCGACGCTCTATGACCTTGACGGTACGACCTACGGACCCCTGGACGTCGCCAGAATTTATCAACGCGTCACCGAGCGCTTCGTCCGCGACCATCCGGACTTCTTCGGCGCCAAGCTCATCTACGCGCCGATAAAGACCTCCGATCGCGAGGAGCTCGAAAAGTTTCTCAAAATCGCGGTCGAGTTGAAGCGCGAGATGCCCGACTTTTTCGCTGGTTTTGACCTCGTCGGACAGGAGGACACGTCGAAGCCGTTGAAAGAATGGGTGAACGAGATCCGCGCTGCTGATCCCGGCATGGAGTTTTTCTTTCACGCCGGTGAGACCAATTGGAACGGTCGCAGCGTCGATGAGAATTTGGTGGACGCTGTCCTGATGAATTCCAAGAGAATCGGCCATGGGTAAGGCTCCCGTCGAGTCCTCTGTTGCTCGAGGTAGTCGTCTCGCCGAAAACGCGTCTTTTCGAGAATTTTACCAAAGCTTGGATTTGGAATCTTTTGTCGCGAACGTTTTTTGCTGCAAATCGCAAATAAGCGGAGACTTTCGGAAAATTCCTGGAATTTTGACCGCTCCGGTTCGGATTTATAACACGCTGTTTGTAAAAATAATGAATTAGACGAAGACACGATGAGATATATATAAATCACGAGTAAATAGTATCGATATTGGATGCTGATCCGACTTTTGCGAGTGAATGGCGCGAGACGACTACCTTAATTGTGCGATTTGACGTAAATTTTCATCCAGCCCGTGTTTCTCGTTAGATACGCTCTGACGAAGCATCCGGTTGTCCTGGAACTGGTGAAGAGGAAGCAAATAGCGATCGAGATTTGTCCGATATCGAATCAAGTTTTGGCTCTCGTGAAGGACATGAGAAATCATCCGGCGAGTCAATTGTTCGTCGACGATGTGCCCATCGTCGTGTCCAACGATGATCCTGGCCTGTGGGGCTCGACAGCACTCAGTTACGATTTTTACGAGGCTTTCGTCGGAATTATGTCGGCACAAGCTGATATTCGTTCTTTGAAACAACTGGCCATCAACTCGTTGATGTACAGCAGCCTCAATGAGAGCGAAAAAAGCCGGGCGTTTCTCATTTGGCAGAAGCAGTGGCAAGAATTCTTGCGTACCTTTCACACCGACCGGAATATTCATCACACCGTTGTAATCGTTAAAACAATTTTGGGTTTGTATCGCCCATGAAATACTCAATTTTACGACAATTGGAGAACATTTTACGCGATAAATCTTACGATGTGCCGATGAAAAAACACGTGGCCGTCATTCGAGAATTGTTGAAAAAAAAATGAACATCGTCACGGTGGTTGCAGCGAGCTCAAGCTTTTTCTATTGAAGTTTTAATTACAACGGACGAGCTGTATGGAGTAATAATCGAACAAAGTAGATTTGCGCGCCGAGTGCGTTGTTCCTTGTGTAATTCCATTGTGTAGTTGAAATTTTTTCTCATCATCTCTGCTACTTTTTTCATTCAAAGTTCATCAAACCGAAATTTTCACGTTTCCGGTGTTTTACCTCGCTCCAATTTCGTTTCGAACTCGCCCAACGTGAGATTTATATACAGCGTCAGTTTATCATCGTTTTCCTTCAAACTCGTAAACAACGAGGCTATCCGATCGTTCCAGTCCATCTTCGATCTCATTTTTTTCTCATTTTTCTCGCGATAACCGGTCGAATATCTCCTCACTTTGCCGTAATCTCTCGTCTCGTCGGGGCTTTTTCGATTTTCGTTAATTCCGGAATCTCGCGATTTGCGATCGCGCATATCGACGATCGTGCTGCCGTTTTCCTTTCTCCACGAGAGAGTGTAATTTTTCGCGGCGATTTTCCGACTCATGTCGCGCAGTTTTTGCAGCATCGCGCGTTCGCGGATTTTGCCACTCAAGCGGGAGGATATTCTTCTTCTCGACGTGCGGTTGAAGGAGGAATCATCGAGTTTTCTCTCGGCGTCGTTCGTCGATCGGGAATAATCTCTCTCGTCGAGCGCCTGCTGACTTCCGGAAAATTTCAAGCGCAACTCGACGGTTCGATCGTCGTCCGAGTTCCTCGTGAAATCCTCGGATCTTTTCATCGTCGTTGGATCTTTCTCGTCGGAATGTATTATTATTCTCAGACTGACGATCGACGGTTCTCTCGTGAGATACTCCAAATTTTTCACAATCTCGTCGCGACCGCGATCGTTGTCGCTCCGACGATCGTTCCTCCCGAGGGTATCGAGTTTTCGAAGATTTTCCTCGTTCCTCGTCCTCCTCGAAGAGCGACCCGGTCGGTTCAGCGATTCCATGGAATCCCGGAGATGAATCGTGGGGGACCAGACGGTTTCGCCCGGGTAATCCTTGTCGAGCGAATCGGAATTTTCGTCAGCGACCTCGTACACGGCTTCTCGATCGTCGCTCTCACTCACCGTCTCGTTATCCTCAACGCGATAAGACGAATCCCCGGTTTCGAGCTTATCCTCGACCTGGCGACCATCTCCCCGCTGGCTGTCCTCGTCCTCCGATGCTTCATCGTCGTCGGCGCTCGACGTCACTTCCGGACGTCGCTCGGAATCATCCTCACCGGGATATCGTCGGGGATCCTCGTAATCGCCACCGAGGATTTTTCGCAAATTTTCATCTCGAAAGATCGTCATCTTTTCCGTCATGTTGTTCGTCCTTGGATCAGGACGAAACTGCGCGAGACCCTGATTGAACGCGAGCCTGTGATGCAATTGTTGCATTATCGGCTGAAAGTTGTAAACTTTTGGCGCGCCCATGGGCCTCGCGACAGCCGGAGCAGCGAGGATGTGCGAATCGTTGAAATTCTCGTATTTCGTCCCGTAGACGTTTTCTAACCTTACCTCGTCGTTCGGTCCACGAAAGATCGTTTTATCGCTCATCGGCGGTTCCGGAAACGATCGCTGAGGCTGCGAATGTTTCTTCCTCAGATCCATCACTATCGTCTCGTCGTACCTCGAGGGAGTTTCCATCTCCGGTTTCGGAGGTCTTTCCAAGCTCATCATCGTATCCGGTTTGACTTGCGGTCTGGGAAAATACCTCTCCCACCCGCTGAACCCGTGCACGTTGTTCCGCATCCAAGTTTCACTCGAGGGAGGCTCGTTTTCACTCGTCATTATCGAACTTGCCTCGGTCGATAATGCAGGTTTATCCTCGGCTGAGATCATGTCGGTAACGTCGGGATTTTCGTTGAATCTCGTATTATTTTTGTCCACCTTGGTCCCGTTGATCGTCGGCACGGTCTTCCTCGAGATGTTCCTCACGAAATTCGTAAAATCCTTCTTCCGCTTTCGCAACTTTTTCATCCACTCGATTTTCCGTGCTCTGTCGATCTCCTCGAAATCCCTGGACTCGTCGCTGGCAATGCGTATCTTCATCGTCTCGCCGTTGACGTTGACGCTCATGCGATCGAAAATCTTGGCCATCCGCCGCAGCACGTATCTCCAAGTGTCCTTCCAATCGTCCTTTCTGTAATAAACGTCGTCCTTGACGACCTTTTTCGCAAAAGCCTCGAGGTATTTGCGCAGCGAACGCTGGTCCACGTCGACCTTGAGTTCTTTGATCAACTTTGAGATTTTTAAGTCCCCGAGCGTCCCGACGCCGTCGCTCTCGCTTTTACCGACCGACGAGCCCCGATCGAACGACCTCGTGGTTCTTACGGGCGGGAGAAAACTTCTGTCGGACGCGCTCTCGTCGTAGCGGAGGACGTTCAAGCCGGTGAAGTTGTCGTCGTCCGGCCACGAGATTTTCAGTCTTTCCTGCAAGGAATCTTCGCCGGCGCTCGATTCGCGAAGCGCCGACGGCGTGACCGGAAGTTCCTCGTCGTCGCGCGGACTCTTTCTCCCCTCCGGGTCTTCCTGGTAGTAAGACCCGTCGGAATTTGAGTGAAAATTCGCGTTCTCGTATCCCTCCTCGTTGTCGGGAAATTCGTCATCCCCGTCGTACCTCCCGCGATCCTGATTTTCGTCGTAGTCTCTCGGCGTTTCGTCCTTCTCTCTGTAGCGTCTCTGCGGCCATTTTGGTTTTTTCTCACGACCGTCCCGATAATCGTTGGGGGATCCTCGACCCTCGTCGCCGGAATTTTCATCGCTCCCCAGGACATCGGCGAACTTGTCCTTGATGTAATATCCCATTTTCATCATGGAATCGGGATCGTTCGGTCTTATCGGCGGCAAACCCGCGACGACGATCGACATGTCGTTCACCGCGCTCTTTTCTCTCGATATTTTCGCCTTGTTCCTCCGGCGACTTTCCCGATACTTCGAGGACGGTATTTTCTTGTTCCTCGACGACGAACCCGGTTTGTCCTTGACGATGAACTTGAAATCGCGTACCCTGCCGTTGTCGTCGACGAACTCGGAATTTTTCAGGACTCTCGCGTCATCCGCGAGCTCGACGATCATCGGCCCTTCGAAAGCGTAATACGGACGAATCGAATGATTTTCCGTGTTGCTTCTCATCCTCGATAAGCTTTCCACCGACGGATTGTCGCGGAAAATCGTCATTTTCTCGCGCAACGATCGCGTCGTCGATTTTACCGTCTTCGTCTCCGCGGACGCGTCTTTTTTCCTCTCGATTCCCTGTTTCAGCATGCCGACCAGGGCGTCCTGCAAATTCTTCGATAATTCCTGGATAATCGGTATCGACGCCGGTGTCCTTTTTTCGCCAGAGTCGATTTTCTTGATTTTGTCTTTATTATTGTTCTTCCGGTGTGTCTCGAAGGCCGGACGTTTCGTCGAGACGGTCGGACGCGACTTTGGTGGCTTCGTCGCTTTTTTCACGTCGATATTGTCGGTTTCTTCGTCGTAATTCGCGTCGTACTCGTCCTTGAATTTAACGTTGCCCTTCTGATGGTATCGCTCTGTAACTCGGGCGGCCTCGGGGTTGTCGTAATAATCTTCGTCAATGGCGTCATACGGCGTCGCTGATCCCGTCGCGAAGCCCGGCTTTTTGTGTTTTTTCTGCAGAGACGCCGTTATTCTTCGCAGAGTGTAAGACGGCTGCGAAATTTCCCCGATCGACGTTTTCTCCGTGCGAGTATTTACCACATTTTTACCCTTCGAGGGATAACCCGCGACGGGAACTTTCTCCGTCGTCGTGATCTTGGCGATCGACGAGTGGCCTTTCGACCTCCTCGGCGGGAACGTCGTCGCCTCGAGGAAGCTCGTTACCGACGATTGTTCGACCTTTTTCGACCGCACCGGCTGAGTCTTCATCGCGCCGATCGTCATTCTCTTCAAGGCGACGCTGCTCGTCGGACCCGCGGAGTACGACGGTCTCGCGGTGGTGGCCGACGAGGAAGTCGTGAAATACTGTTTGATCTTTTTGTTCCTTTTGCCGTCGTACGTGACGGCCGGATCGACCGACGTTTCCAAAGCGCTCGCGACTTTTATGCCAAATTGCGGAAACGATGGGAGAGTCAAGCGCGAGAGGGGGCTCAGATAATTCGACAAGTTTCCACCGGAAGTTGAATTTTTCAAACTCAATGTCTCACGTTGATCGCCCGTGAAACGCGCAGAGTCTATCGTCGTCGAAATCATGTCATTGTCCTTCTCAATGACGGTCATCGTTCCGGTAACGCCGGAGCGCTGGAAATTCTGCAAATTTTCGTCAAACAACGCGACGGCCCGCACGGTCGTCTCCACACTCGTTTGCAGCGTCGACGATGTGACGGAGTGACGCACGCACTCGCCAAAGTCTTGCTCGAGAAAAAAGATGCGAAAAGAAATGCGAAAAATGATGATTACATACGCGAAATACCTTTGGAGTCGTTAATCGCGCTGTGAAATTGATCATACGATAACGAGAGACTACTCACGAGGCTGACAGACGTAGGATTGCTTTTCGTCGCAGGAGAGACCGTAAACCAACGGCGAATCGAGATTCTCTCGGTCGAGATTCAGACAATCGAATCCGTTGGCGCGATTATAGTCCTCCTCGGAGCACCACGAAATTAAACTCGAGCCAAAAGCTGGCACGACCCGGCCGTTGACCCGCCACCGCCATTGCCCATTTTTTTTCGCCCGACGACCGTCGGTCCACACGTGACGCAATTCTGGGAAAAATCGTCGTTTCATCAACGATCCTCGACTCGTCAACGCTTCGTCGTTATTCGACAAGCTTGTCGGCGAGATTGTCGTCGGAATACCTGCTCTGTTGTCAAGCATGAGTCTCATGACGTGGGAGATGGTTTCCGGTGAATCGAGCACGACCAGCGAGGAGTTGAAGCGTTCGCAGGATCTCTCGGCGTCCGACCATTTCGCGGGATAAAATCCGATCCAGTAGCGACAGCCGTCGACGATCGCCTCCGTCGGTTTTTTCCCGAATCGTTTCCTCGGCGCTGAGAATCGTCGTTTTTTTATTTTTCACGATTAATCTCACGAGTTTGTCAACGAAGGGAGCAACATCGAGAGAACACGAGCGTTCGGAGTTTCGTGAAAATCATTACGTTTTTGGCAGAGCACGTCGCGCCGACGATCGCACCTGGTGTTGACGTAAATCGGTATCTCGCACAAGTGCCTGTCCAACAGCAAACAGCCGTCCGACGACTCGGTAAAGTTGTCGCGCCACATCTCGCTCTTTCTTATTTTCTCCCCCGAAGCCAACCAACGCCACGTGCTCGGTTCGTTCTTCCTCGTGTAGCCACCGATCCACGCGCTCTCGATACCTACTGTTTTTTTTGTTGTGAAAATACCGTCCGTCTGATCACGACGAATAAAATGACCCAACGTGCTTTCGACAATGGAGATAATGTATGAAAAATTGAATTCTAAAAAAAGAACCAATTATGATAACGAAGATGCGAGGAAAGAGGACGGCTTTTCGTGGTGCTTTTGGAGAAAAATTAGTAGCACGGTGCTCGTTCGAAGAGGGTCAAAAAAGCTCGAGATGAATTGGCGTAGATTCAACAATTTTTTTACATTTTTGATAAACTTTTTCAGGTGTATAGAAAATTTCGTATTATCGAGAATAATACCTGGACGATTTCGCAGCATGGAAACTGCGAGTGCTCGCGCTTGCTCGACCGTTGCTACCTCGGCAATTTCCAGTCCTTCCTGTCTGCACTGTACCACAGCCTCCGCCCACGTTGCTCTGCCGGAATACAAACGAAATTCCTCCTCGCCGATTCGCGATGCGGCTACCATTCTCATTTTACCGTCGAAAGTTCGGTCGCTCTCTGAACAAAATTAATCGCGTCGTTGAAAATTCTGCGAGAGAAAAATCTCAAAGATCTCAGCGGAACAAAGCGAAATATTTCAACCTCGCTGACATATGAATCCTCTCCGTTGATTGCACGTTCTTGGAACGAAAACCGGATCAGAGTGGCCCGTACGATCGATCGTCAAGCAGCGAACCTCGTCCGTGTCCTCATCGGGATACACTATCGGAACATCGCTCCGGACCACGAACGTTCTCGAATCGAGCTTTTTTGCGCTCGAGTCCCACGTCCAAACGTCGTCGTAATATTTTCGAGCGCCTATCCAATAGTCTTCGGAAGCTTTCGTGAGAAATTTGTGACAAATTTGACAAAAGTTGACGAGTTTTGGTTCAATTTCGAAAAACGTGAATCTCCCTCTTTCGCCGCTTGTTATTACTCTCGAATGTCTCTTCTCAGCGCGGAATGCGCAGAGAGAGAAAAAAAGTGTCGCTGTACGATAAAACATCTCGGCTTTAACGATCAAACGAGCGATCAAACGATTTTCGATAAAACGAGCTGTAATCTCGAGCGCTAATATCCCGAATCATTCTGACGCAATGGAAAAATCGCGTCACTCGCGAAACGTCCCTGCGTCAGATTTAATTCGATCGAGATCCTCAAATGTTGATCATCCCGAGAATGTTTCGAAAATTTCTCCATTTTTGTATCCCTCGCGATCCAAACACTGTGCATTCGTTGATTTTTCTCTCAGCGAAAAACTACTCACCAGAGTTGCTCGAGGCTATAGCTTGAGCGACGAATAACGTTTTCTCGTCGTCATCGAGAGTCGCGAGATGAGCTTCGTGAGTGGAACAAAAAACGAGGGCCTCGTCCCACGTGACGTCATAACGACAGAGCTTGTACTCGATGTCGTCCAGAAAAAAGGATTGTGTCATCGAACCTCTCGATCTTTTGTCGCCTTGAATAATCAACGGAACATTTTGATTCATATATTCGTGTATTCACGGATTTGCAACTTTGATATTTTTCCGGGCCTTTTGAGGATTTTTTAAATAAAAGTTTAACGAAAATTACCGATTTCGCGAACCGATCGGAGTCTGCACGATCCGTGACGAGCTCCGCCACTGGAGTCGTTGTGGAAAACTGCATCTGCACTGTGAAACACGCCACGGAGAGTCACGAGAGCGAGAAGATCGACGATAACGTTGCACAGCATCCTGCGACGGTGACTGAGAAAAATCTGAAAAAAATCAATAAAGTTTCAGATATTTTATCTGAAAGTTTTTCCACTTTGCGGAGTAACGACGATTACGAATAAAAAAAACGCGCGTTTCCTCACTTTCGATTCTTTCTACGTAATGCGATGGATTTACGAGGGGGTCGCAATCGTCGCGACTGTTTTGTAAACTTTGAAAGGCTATTTACGGTCTCAACGAGGCAGGAAACTTTGCCGATTGCCAATCGACGTAACAGCGAGCGGGAGAAAAAGAGAAAAAGAGAGAAAAGAGTAAATTTTTTTTTCATTTATCGGTACAATTCTCACGCGATTATTAATTAAATCGAGCATCTGTTTTCGAGCAATTTTGACTCCAAAATTAATTTTGCGGTAGAAAAAGAAGCGCGACGAAATTTTACTCGATTAATTCCTCGTGTTTATTTTTGATTTGTTATCCCTTGAGATATAATGTGCAGCAAGTATCGAGGATCTTATCGTCTCGCGAGCGAATAAACCGATTCGCGAGTATGAACGGTTGATCAGCGATGCAATTAGAGATCGTGCACGGTCTGTAAAAACGTTACGATCACATATAAAGCCGGTAGAGTCACCGAAACGATTCGAGTTTCTCTCGTGCTGTCACGGATCGCTTTTGCAAACATTAACGACGATAATGTTGCTCCGATTCGTTCAATGCCTCTCCCTAACGACATTTTTCGTTTCCGGTTTGGACGAAAAAATCCAGCCATTTCCGGAATTAAGGTGCATATAGAATATAAATTCAATTTACTTTCTTCAACAATAAAGTCGAACGATAATATATTAATCGCAAATGAATTTCGAGGGAATCGAGCTCCGGAAAAATGGAAGATGCTCAAAAAAACGCAACCGGACCGAACGGAAATGAGACGGGTAATTTATACGACGAAACTCATGGATGTTATAAAGAAAATAATGTCTAGTTTGATATTTTCTCAGCGATATTTCTCAAAGACCCGAGCGGTGGATCGAGCGTCGAAAAACTGTCCGCAGAGTCGGCAACCAACGGTTCCGCGGAAAACGCGTCGAAAAAGCATTTCAAGCTGAATATCTTGCAAAAGCAGCCGGTGGGTGAAAAACTCTCCGACGATTTGGGAAAAGTCGAGAAACAACAGACGGGTCCAAAAATGTATGGGAAAAATGATGAATCGATCGGGTGATCGTTTCGCGAAGAAATTTGCGACAATTTTCCGATAAATCGTAACGATTTTAGAGAGGAAGAACGACGCAGCCAGACGCCGAAGAAGGGAGAGGAAGACTCGACGACAGCGGTGACGGAAAATCTCGGCGAAATTGCGACACCGACGAGTTCCAACGAATCCGCGACTTTTGGAAATTTCAACGTCAGCGAGGAGCGTATTAACGACGAAGCATCGAAGGCGAACGAATCGGGGAGAGAAAGGTCAAAATCGACGTGGAAAAAATCAACCGGAAGTGGCAAAGGGAGAAAAAAGCCTGGCAAGAAACGTACGAAACCCTGGAGGAGCAAGTCAAAAGTGGCGGACGGGCGTTCGAAGAATGTTTCAAAGTCGGTCAATCCCACACGTAGAAGCTTTTTTTTCGGACCCCCGATGAGAATCGAGGATGAATCGGGATTAAAAACGAGCCAAACGACGGAAACAAAGTATCAAGGGATCGACAAGAGGCCAACGACACCTTTGGTAATTCTAAGCCGGAACGAGAAAGTGGAAAAATATTCCCACGATAACCCGATGATGAAATTTCAGTTGCAAAGTGTCAAACGTGAACCGGAAATGGAGCTTTTGCGTTACGAGACGATGATACGTTCGAGATACGCGAGGACAACGGTCATCGCGAGCGTCAGGAATTTCGGCGAAACGAGAGACATAAACGTCAACGTAATCCTACCTCGCGATGCTTTAATCACAAAGTTTCAAACGTAAGGAAGACTCGTGTTTTTACTTGGCCGATCATCGAAAAGATTCTGCCATTTTTGGTTTTTTCAAGGACGATAAACGGCGTAAGGATCGCCGCGTTCGTCGAGGACAAGAATCGTACGAGCAGTTTACCGAAATCCTTTCCAAGGGGAGTGAACGTGGGGACGAAACTCGTCGAGTGAGAACGTCGATTGTCTCGTCAAAAATCAGCTTTTTCCATTTTTTTCTCCATCGTTTGCGTTTTTTCGCCACCTTTGACCTTGATTTTGTCCGCAGAACTCGGGATTGCGATGCCGTTGCGCTCGCCGTCCGAGTGTCCGGTGGTTCAACGTTGAGATACAGAATCACGTACGAGTATCTGCTGGAGAGGAATTTGGGCGTCTACACCGTACCCATAATAATTCACAATAACATGGTCGGTGTGTCGTTGCTCGATTCTTCGATTTGCCGCTCCGAGTGACATTTTTTGTCTGAAAGAAAATGAAAAGAGAATTATTAGAAAAATGACAAAACGCTGAATAAAAACGAGTGTTTTCACGTTTCAGTGGATCAAACGACTGACGGTGAGATGGATTATTCAGGAGGAGAGGAACATAACGGCCCTTCGGGCTCCCTTGATGTACGGAACGACGGCTCTACCCCGCGAAGATTCCAGTGAGAAGAGGCAATATTTTTCGTTTTTTTACATGGACTTTTTCCCCACGATGTAGGAAAATTTTTGGTTCTCTCTCGAGACAGAAGACCCACTGGTTTGTTTGGTCAAGAAAGGGCCCGGAAGAGCCGAATTAATTTGGGTACCGACGATAGCCGAGCAAAAAAAGATTTCGCGCCGATTGGGAGAGTCGAACGAGGAGGGTCTCGTTGGAATTATAGAGCTGAGATACGACGTGATACACGATGACGATCCTTGCGGTCAAATAGTGGTAATCGTCGATTATGTTTTATAATTTCAAGGGAAAAAAATACTGTTTTTTTTTGGGGCATCGATCGATCGATCATTCGTCTTTTGTTTTCGCAGAGGCAGGGCGAATACTTTGCTCATTTTTTCGCAGTTGCGAATCAGCCGTCGCTGAAAAAACACGTGGTTTTCATTCTCGATGCCTCGGACTCGATGAAGGGCGATCCTATAAAGCAATTAAAGTCCGCGATGTATTATATTCTCGATACCCTTCAGCCCATGGACAATTTTACTCTCATCAATTTTTCCGACGAAGTCAACGTGAGTTATTCTTCTCGATACTCGAAAAATCATTCGTTCGTAAAACGAGAACAATCGAGTACGAGGGTTCTTTTTTTCTTTTTCTTTCGATGATTTTTATCGCGCGTGCGTTTTTTCATCTTTTTCAAAGTAAATTAACGAAGCGCGACCGCGCACCGCAAGATTGAAAATTTCCCGCATAGCACAATCGAATCGTAACGAGCGAACGAATAAAATGTTGGATCGAATTCGGTCCGACTGCCGGCGATCGTGATTATTTAACAAATACGTTCGTTACCGTGAAATTGATTGACATTTTTTTGCTTCTGGCTCGGAAATATTTCTCTCTCGCTCCGATTCGCATACGCGCGCGCATTATCAGTGTCAACCTCGCGTGCTTATTCTTGTTATTACGATTGTTATGCTTTTCGATGCACGAGCGTCATCGATGGTTCAATTAAAGTCAAAGGAGTATTTCAGATTATGAATATTTACGACCGCTCGAGGGACACCGTTTATCGCGGGGTCGGCATAGGGCCGGATGGCCGAGGAAAAAAAACGGGAAAAACCCCATGGCCGGGAAAATTGGAAACCTACGAGGTAACGATATTGCGGTATTAAAAAAAAACAAAAGAATTATTTAAAAAATCATTCATCCACGATCGAACCTCGAGGATCGAAGAAAACTCCGAATCTCCGCGAATTTGTCTTTTTTTCCCGGTCAAACGAACCATTTTGTCAGTCGAACGTGTAAATTAGATTATTCTTTGGTTTTTTTTTTGAGCAATGTCAAGAAAAATAATTTCAGGTGTATTGACGTTCGGATTTACGTGATATTCGCGAGAGGTACGAGGATTTTAATAATCGGAGCAAAATTCTCCAGGCAACGTCGAAAAACATAGGATTAGCGAAGAAATCTGTGGAAAACATGGATCTTAGGGTATTCACGAATATCTACGATGCCCTCGTGATGGGATTCAAGGCTGTGAAGGACATGACGTCTTTGCCACCAGCGCAAACCGGCCAATCTCATCCGGAACCCTTCATAGTGTTTTTGACCGACGGACACGCCAGCGACGGTCCCAGCTACGACAACGACGTCATACTCGAAATGGTCGAGAATCAAAATCGCGATTCAAAGTGCGTCAAAGTACTCGAGATATCTCGGATGAACGTCGGTTGCCTAATTTTTCCCGTTTTTTTTTCGAAATTTCAACAGAGCAATGATGTTTGCTCTCGGCTTCGGAGGAGAAGCCGACATGGGACTGCTGAGAAAATTCGCGCTCGTTACGAATGGCATCGAAAAGCACATCTACAAGGACGTCGATGCCGCGACTCAATTGGTCACGTTTTTTCAAACTATCAACGCTCCCGTTCTCAAAGACGTTTACCTGAAATACAGCCCGATGGAGGTACGCCCGAATTTTGTCGAATTTTACCGAAGATCGATAAAAGAAATATGTTCCATGTTTCAAGGTCATGACGTCGAGTCTCACCGAGCAATCGATTCCGACGATGGACCGCGGGAAGGAGATGATAGTCGCCGGAAAGGTCCATCCGGGGCGGCCTCGCGAAGTGCACGTGGACATAACGGCACTCGGACGCGACGCCCTCGTAAGATGCGAGGTAAGGTCTTGTTCTCCGCGAATCAAGCTCATCCGGACTCTCTCGCGAGAATCTTCAACGACGAATTTTCCATGTTTTTTTTTCTCCAAGAGTTCCGCCGGAAGTTCGGGAAATCTCGTCAACGCGAGCTCCGCTGAGACGCGTTCGACGGCAACGGCGTCGAATTCACCCGGTGTCGTCGAGAAAATATGGGCTTTCACGTCCTTGAAGCAATTGCGCGACAAGATCGAGTCTCCTCGTTTCGAGACTCGTCAGGATACCAGCTGCGACAGCGTTCTCCGACCGATCGACAGGATGCTGGCCATTTGTTTGAGGGTGAAGAAGAGCCTGAAAATCATAAAAATTATCACCGAATTAAATTACCGTTGTAATTAAACTTTTTTCTGTAAAAAATTTATCAAAGTCCTCGTGTGTTACAGGTGAACTACGCAATGCCATCAGTCACGAATCTCGTTTACGACGGTTCGGTGATTGAGAGAGTTTCCATGAGTCCTGGTAAATTGATTCAATCGTTATTTCAAGATGAAAAGAAAGAACACGCGTTGTTGACCGAAATTGTTTTTAGAGAAGGGCGTTGAATCCGAAGAGACAACGAGGAACGATTCATTGGCACAATTTTCGTGGATTCGCGAATTGAGGGACGAGCGTGGCTTTGCAAAATTGCCGATAGTGACTGGGAAGAAGGGCAGAATGTACACGTACTTGTCGCTGGGTGTCAGTCAAGTTTGTATCGTTTTTATCGAACATTCGTTATTCAGTGAAAACGGCGTGCGTGATTTTTCTTTCGATGCAATCTCGTTCATTTTTTTTGTTTTTTTTTTTGCATGATCTTGGCAGAATAAACTTCCTCCGAGAATTTGCGCCAATGGAATCGACGATTCGCCGAGCGAGTGTCGTTATTTGCCGGAATGCCTCGATCCTCGCGTACTCGGGACGCTGCAAAAATTCCGAAAGCACTTTTGCAGGCTCGGCTCGTGAGCAAAATTCGCAATATCAAATCTCGTCATTTCGGATGGAAATAAAATCGCGCGTGATGTCGCGGTCGCTTTTTTTTTTCTACTTTCAGATACGCCGGTGTCTGCTGCCCCAAGACGGCACCGCTATACAGTACGCCGGAGAGATGAGCTTCGCGAAAGGGGGAGAAGAAAAAAGCATCCAACGTTCGCACGCGCTTGAAAATTTGTTCGTTTCGGCAATGTTAATAAAAAATTGGTGGGGTCCGGAAGTTGATCCTTAATTGAAAAAATGTCGCTGGATTGTTGTCGTTTTACTCGTCCCCTGATTTGTCGGTGGAAAAAGAAGGAATTTCGAGGCGAAATTCCGTTTGTTTCCCGATGCGGGCGTATGTTTTGTTTTTGCGTGAATTTGACTGTTTTTTTGAGTTTTCTCATTGAAATATCGAGTTTTCGGGAAAAATTCGGTGTGTTTCGTAATCAGCGGAAAATTTCCGATCGAATAGGGTCGTGAAAAATTGAAAATTTGAAAAAAATAATTTCGACCTTTTTTTGACAACTTTTACGAAATCCCCGAAAAACCGAAATTTCAAATGGTCATAACTCCGCTAATAATTATGCTACATACATTTTTTGGGGGTGTTTTGGAAAGCCCTCGAGTAGACTTGGAGAACAGTGAAAGTAAAATGTCGATAGCTAAATTGCTTCACCCTCAAAATCGATGTTGAAAATTGGCAAAAAAAACGCAAAGGGGTATGTATGGAAAAATTGGCGAAAATCGATGGTCCAACTTAAAAAATTTGCCAAAAATCGAAGAATAAAGATATCGACATGAATCAAACGGCGTTTTGAAGCCTCAGCAATTGCGAAGAGAATAAGCACAAGTTGGAATGTCTACCTCAAAGGGAAAAAAAGTGGCGACCATTTTAGTGATATTACTCAATTTTGCAAAAAATGACGAAAAATTTTGGAACTCAAAAATGATTTCTAATGGTCCATATCGATGTATTCTTTCCCGCTGAATACGAAAATCACTGATATTTCCCCGAAAACTCAATAATTCACTGCGAAATTCCAAAAATCAGTCTTATCAAATAACCACAATTTTTTCAAATTCCACATTGCAATTTCATCTTCTCACAATCCAAAACGGGCCTTCAAAAAGTCCTTCAAAACTCAATTTACGGTTCGTTCCGATAACTCAATTACAAAAAAGAAATAGTTTTCCATAATTATTCAAATTTCATGAAAACTTGGAACTCGAGCGGAATAATCGTCGTATTATCGTTATTGATTAATCGTGTTTTGCCGGGCCGTCGAAGCTCCTTTTGTACAATTTCATATTCATGTTTATCATCCGGTGTGAGGTCTCGGGGTTTGAAAAACTCTCATCTTACAAACGATAGGATCGTCGCGAGGCTTTGAGTGTCCGTACGGTTATAATGGAAAAGAAAAAAGAAAAGCAAATAACATACGAAATTCAACTCCACGACGCTCGTTGTATAATGAACGAGGAGAAGCGAATTGGAAGGGATCGCGCTTCGGACTCGATAAATTCGCCTCGTCTCGTCGATTCCTTTGTCAGTCATCGCTGAGAATTCTCAATCGAGGGTCGAGAACATTGGAGCAGATTTTTCCCCCAAAATCATGAATTACATCGAGATTATCGCGTCGATGCTCGTTTGCCTGAACATCGCTGGGTAAGTTTTTCACAAAAAAAAGAAAATACACATGTAATAAATATTTCCGACATGAAAATCAACGTTCGAGGAGCAATTAAATTCTTTTCACCAACGAGACTCAATAAAGCATCGTACGCTTACCCGAATATCCGTAATTTCTTGAAGAGCGACGGATGTGACGGAGCAGGGTGGTTGCAGCTGCGCCGTTTTTGCCAATTCAACGTCAAAGTTACCGCTGATCGAGCACGCGCTTCCGTTGAACGTATCCTGCGACGACGAAGGCTCGGATAAATGTCTCCAGCTGTGCATCGTGCTCGTAAAAAAAATAAAAACATTAATTGTCGCCCTTCTTTTCATCCAAAAACGAAAAATTCACCGAGACTTTTGAAGAGAGACTGATCTTTGGCGCGATCGATTGCAGGCGGAAGGAGCGAAGGAGCGAGCTCCGCCCCTCATCTGCGAGAAGCTCAAGGGACACGCGGAGAATTTGAAGGTTTCCTTGTACACGAGAGTCTGTGCTACTGAAAAATGGACGTTCACAGGATTGGAATTCAACGAAGGGATTTGTTGTCACGAGGGCAAAGAAACGTCCTGCCCGTCGCCTTCGAGCCAATGATGAATTTCGTCATCTCGACGTTTTGTTAGTTCGCGAAGAAAAATCGGGATTATTCGTAACTCGCTGTTAGTTTCTTCCTGCGATAGATGGTAAATTAGCGGGACAACCAGAGAGAGCACATTTTCACAACGACGACAGGCTACTTAAATGGATAATAACCAGGATGCTGCGAAAATAAATGGCAAAAAGCATTTTCTTTATTAATTTCAATTCCGAATCATTCAAACATCATTATTTTTATTTTCCCTCTCACTCTCCCTGTTTCCTTGAATATTCATGAAATCATGTAGCTCTTACTTTTTCAAATTCGTTACTTATCCTACCGGACAATTTCTCCAGCGACTCGACGCGTTGGCCGATCTCTCCGTTCTCCATCAGTTCACTATTTTTCACTCCAGAGATAACGATGAATAACGAAGCAATGATGAATTTCGTCGCCTCGACGTTTTCGGGGCGAATTTCGTTTCCGAATCATTCAAACATCATTATTTTTCAATCATCAATTTTTATATTCCCTCTCGCTCTCCCTGTTTCCTTGAATATTCATAAAATCATGTTGCTCTTACTTTTTCAAATTCGTTACTTATCCTACCGGACAATTTCTCCAGCGACTCGACGCGTTGGCCGATCTCTCCGTTCTCCATCAGTTCACTATTTTTCACTCCCGAGATAACGATGAATAACGAAGACAATGATGAATTTCGTCGCCTCGACGTTTTCGGGGCAAATTTCGTTTCCGAATCATTCAAACATCATTATTTTTCAATCATCAATTGTTATTTTCCCTCTCGCTCTCCCTGTTTCCTTGAATATTCATAAAATCATGTAGCTCTTACTTTTTCAAATTCGTTACTTATCCTACCGAACAATTTCTCCAGCGACTCGATGCGTTGGCCGATCTCTCCGTTCTCCATCAGTTCACTATTTTTCACTCTCGAGATAACGATGAATAACGAAGACAATGATGAATTTCGTCGCCTCGACGTTTTCGGGGCGAATTTCGTTTCCGAATCATTCAAACATCATTATTTTTCAATCATCAATTTTTATATTCCCTCTCGCTCTCCCTGTTTCCTTGAATATTCATAAAATCATGTAGCTCTTACTTTTTCAAATTCGTTACTTATCCTACCGAACAATTTCTCCAGCGACTCGACGCGTTGGCCGATCTCTCCGTTCTCCATCAGTTCACTATTTTTCACTCCCGAGATAACGATGAATAACGAAGACAATGATGAATTTCGTCGCCTCGACGTTTTCGGGGCGAATTTCGTTTCCGAATCATTCAAACATCATTATTTTTCAATCATCAATTTTTATATTCCCTCTCGCTCTCCCTGTTTCCTTGAATATTCATGAAATCATGTAGCTCTTACTTTTTCAAATTCGTTACTTATCCTACCGAACAATTTCTCCAGCGCCTCGACGCGTTGGCCGATCTCTCCGTTCTCCATCAGTTCACTATTTTTCACTCTCGAGATAACGATGAATAACGAAGACAATGATGAATTTCGTCGCCTCGACGTTTTCGGGGCGAATTTCGTTTCCGAATCATTCAAACATCATTATTTTTCAATCATCAATTTTTATATTCCCTCTCGCTCTCCCTGTTTCCTTGAATATTCATAAAATCATGTTGCTCTTACTTTTTCAAATTCGTTACTTATCCTACCGGACAATTTCTCCAGCGACTCGACGCGTTGGCCGATCTCTCCGTTCTCCATCAGTTCACTATTTTTCACTCCCGAGATAACGATGAATAACGAAGACAATGATGAATTTCGTCGCCTCGACGTTTTCGGGGCAAATTTCGTTTCCGAATCATTCAAACATCATTATTTTTCAATCATCAATTGTTATTTTCCCTCTCGCTCTCCCTGTTTCCTTGAATATTCATAAAATCATGTAGCTCTTACTTTTTCAAATTCGTTACTTATCCTACCGAACAATTTCTCCAGCGACTCGATGCGTTGGCCGATCTCTCCGTTCTCCATCAGTTCACTATTTTTCACTCTCGAGATAACGATGAATAACGAAGACAATGATGAATTTCGTCGCCTCGACGTTTTCGGGGCGAATTTCGTTTCCGAATCATTCAAACATCATTATTTTTCAATCATCAATTTTTATATTCCCTCTCGCTCTCCCTGTTTCCTTGAATATTCATAAAATCATGTAGCTCTTACTTTTTCAAATTCGTTACTTATCCTACCGAACAATTTCTCCAGCGACTCGACGCGTTGGCCGATCTCTCCGTTCTCCATCAGTTCACTATTTTTCACTCCCGAGATAACGATGAATAACGAAGACAATGATGAATTTCGTCGCCTCGACGTTTTCGGGGCGAATTTCGTTTCCGAATCATTCAAACATCATTATTTTTCAATCATCAATTTTTATATTCCCTCTCGCTCTCCCTGTTTCCTTGAATATTCATGAAATCATGTAGCTCTTACTTTTTCAAATTCGTTACTTATCCTACCGAACAATTTCTCCAGCGCCTCGACGCGTTGGCCGATCTCTCCGTTCTCCATCAGTTCACTATTTTTCACTCTCGAGATAACGATGAATAACGAAGACAATGATGAATTTCGTCGCCTCGACGTTTTCGGGGCGAATTTCGTTTCCGAATCATTCAAACATCATTATTTTTCAATCATCAATTTTTATATTCCCTCTCGCTCTCCCTGTTTCCTTGAATATTCATAAAATCATGTTGCTCTTACTTTTTCAAATTCGTTACTTATCCTACCGGACAATTTCTCCAGCGACTCGACGCGTTGGCCGATCTCTCCGTTCTCCATCAGTTCACTATTTTTCACTCCCGAGATAACGATGAATAACGAAGACAATGATGAATTTCGTCGCCTCGACGTTTTCGGGGCAAATTTCGTTTCCGAATCATTCAAACATCATTATTTTTCAATCATCAATTGTTATTTTCCCTCTCGCTCTCCCTGTTTCCTTGAATATTCATAAAATCATGTAGCTCTTACTTTTTCAAATTCGTTACTTATCCTACCGAACAATTTCTCCAGCGACTCGATGCGTTGGCCGATCTCTCCGTTCTCCATCAGTTCACTATTTTTCACTCTCGAGATAACGATGAATAACGAAGACAATGATGAATTTCGTCGCCTCGACGTTTTCGGGGCGAATTTCGTTTCCGAATCATTCAAACATCATTATTTTTCAATCATCAATTTTTATATTCCCTCTCGCTCTCCCTGTTTCCTTGAATATTCATAAAATCATGTAGCTCTTACTTTTTCAAATTCGTTACTTATCCTACCGAACAATTTCTCCAGCGACTCGACGCGTTGGCCGATCTCTCCGTTCTCCATCAGTTCACTATTTTTCACTCCCGAGATAACGATGAATAACGAAGACAATGATGAATTTCGTCGCCTCGACGTTTTCGGGGCGAATTTCGTTTCCGAATCATTCAAACATCATTATTTTTCAATCATCAATTTTTATATTCCCTCTCGCTCTCCCTGTTTCCTTGAATATTCATGAAATCATGTAGCTCTTACTTTTTCAAATTCGTTACTTATCCTACCGAACAATTTCTCCAGCGCCTCGACGCGTTGGCCGATCTCTCCGTTCTCCATCAGTTCACTATTTTTCACTCTCGAGATAACGATGAATAACGAAGACAATGATGAATTTCGTCGCCTCGACGTTTTCGGGGCGAATTTCGTTTCCGAATCATTCAAACATCATTATTTTTCAATCATCAATTTTTATATTCCCTCTCGCTCTCCCTGTTTCCTTGAATATTCATAAAATCATGTTGCTCTTACTTTTTCAAATTCGTTACTTATCCTACCGGACAATTTCTCCAGCGACTCGACGCGTTGGCCGATCTCTCCGTTCTCCATCAGTGCGCTATTCTTCACTCTCGAGATAACGGATTGAAGGCACAATTTGGCGCTGCCCAGCATCGATCTTTTTTGCCCAACGGAGACACTCGCGTAACAATTGAGGTAAGCTTCGCCGAGCTGGTTGCAAAGATCCAAGACGTCCTCCGTACCTCTGACGGTATCGGACCATCGCGAATCCGATATCGCCGCCCGATAAGATCGCTGCAAATATTGGGCGGCTTTTTGCGCGTCCACCTCGGTCTCGTTTAAGATCGTTAGCTCGGCGTAAAGACGCCATATCTCGGAATTGGTCAATATTATCGCCGTCAGACGACCGAACAACTCGAGAACCTTCGGCAATAATCTTCTCGATGGATTTCCGTCGTAATCCACTTTATTCTCCCTCACGGCTTTCGTCAGTATGCCCAGCACTTGAATGTCAACGTGTTTGCCCTGCAGATCCAAAATCCGATGATAACAACGGATCGCCTGTTTGAAAACACCGAAATTTTGCCATTTTTAGTAAATCCGTGAAGAAACATCGAATTTCGACTTTCGAGAGAAATAAACATGGCGAGTAGATCAATGACAAAGTTTGGCAAGATGTGGGTTTATTGGGAAAGAAAGAAAACCTCGGAAAAGTGTCCCACGTCGATGCTGACGAGCATCAAATTGTCCCAGATTTCCCACTTGTCAAAGTTGCACTTTATCGCGTCCTGAAGCGTCCTCCACGCTCTCTCCTTTTCGCCCATTTTTATGTAAGCCTTCGCCAGATTGTTCCAAGCCTCGAAGCTCTGCGCAAAAAAGCAAAGACAAATTTGATCGTGCGAGTTACTTTGAGTTTACAGTTTTCTTTTCTCTTTTCTTCGATCTTACCGTTTGCTCCAAGTTGCAATAACGCCTGTAAGAGGTCGCCGCTAATTTCCAATCTTCGACCTGCAGCGCGGCGAAGCCCAGACGCAGCCAGACATTTTCTTGTATATTGTTCAGGTCAACCGACAATTTCAAATGCGGTATGGCTTCCTGATAATCCTTCTTTGAGAAATAATAAAAACCCCAGTGTTTCTGCGCCCGACTGCTCTTCTCGTTCGACAATTTCCACGCCGTCTCGTAATGCTCGGTCTCCTGCGTCGCATCGCCCAGCAAACACCACAGCTTTACCGTCGGCTTTTTTGCTATTTCTTGCCGAATGATTTCCGCAGCCTTGAGGAAAGAAAAATGTTCACCGACTATACCGTCGAACGATCGAATCTTTCTTCGCAATTTTCGTCATTGAAATAATGGAAAAACCTTGTGTTTTAGATTCAATATCGTGTAACAGACGATAACGTCCTCCCACAGATGAAGATTCAGATAAATATCGAGAGCGCCTTTCACGAGGCCGAGACTCAACATGGCGTCGGCCAAAATTTGCCTGTACGTCCATATGGGTTTCATGCCGGTAGCGAAGAGGAAATCGATCCTGTTGTAAACCGGCGGTACAGCGTGATTCAAGAGCTCCATGAGATTTTCAGCCTGTGCCATTGCTCTCTCGACGGTTCTCTTGTCCCTCAATTCCATGACGCATCGTTGACGAAGCGCCGACATGAGAAGCGGCCAGTTTTTCGTATACTCGATTACGTTCTGAAATACCCGCAGTTTTCGTTACTTCGCGTTTCGCACGCGAACGAGCATCGTGCTCGAAAAATTCGAAATTCTCACGTTCAGATAAGGGATGATCTCCTCGTCGGTGAGTTTATCCTTGGGCTGGGACAGCAGCAATTGAAAACTGCAAACATTACGAGGTTTTTATTTTTGCGAACTCTGAGATGTGGAAGATATAGTAGAACTCGTTGTATGTTATTACCACTTGGCCAGTATTACGGATTCTTCCAAAGAGCCCAGATGCGGTCTGTCCATTGCTTCGGTAAACGTGATTCTCTCCAATCTGAGCTCGTCGTTGAGCTCCAGTGGCTTCGGCAGGTCGGGACAAGTTCTGAACGGAAATAAATCCTTTTTCGCTTCCACTCTGAGATAAAGCTGTGGTTTGGCTTCCTGCTGGAATTTCGTGCGTTTTCCCATTGCACCCTCCAGATTCAAAGTCAAGCCGGCTGTACTCTGAGCTAAATTCAAATGCTTTTCCGAGCATTGTATTCTCTTGTAGGACAGATAAAATTGCGCAGCTTCGACGTTGAAGAGAGTTTGTAAAAAATCATCATTCAACAACGGCGACTCTTTTATTTCGTTGATCAGAGACTCTGACTGTTCCAGAAGACGATCGGACGACTCGTCGACGACGCTTTGGTGCAAATAATTTGCTCTGAGCGCCCACCAAGCGCACGAATCAAATTTCTGGCGTAATTCCTTTGAGAAAAATACAATTTTGGCAAAACAGAGCAATTCCGGTTTAACCAGACAATCGTTGCACTGGTCATTCATCGTCAGTCGTTTCAGAGCTTCCTCTCTGAATCCGGCCAGCCAGATCACATCTTCCACATCCTCTGGACCGGTCCAGTTACATTGGACGAAGTAACAGAGAGACGTTATCGCAGCCAGCATCCAGTCGTTCAAATTTTCATCGGCGGATGCTAGAGAACGTGAAATTTTTCGTTCCAAGTCTCCCTCGTTGGACAAAATTTGACGGCTCAAGTGAACAAAATGCTCGTTGAGCGTTTCTCCGTATTGGCCGGAAAACATTCCATTTATCCCAGCTGATGACGTTACTTCTGAAAGTATACGCAGGATCGAAGCTGTCCCAACAGTGTGTACTGTGAAATTTTTTAGATTACAATTATTTGCCGACCTACCTTCGATTTTTTGGAAATTCGTCAACAGTGACGTTTGCAACAATTCAAATTCGTTTCCATCCTCGACACTCATATTGTTAGCCGCGACGTGAATGTACACCCGTGCGCGCTGATTAAATCTGATTACTGATAAGTTTTATCAAACGTTTTGCGGTGTTATGACATTTGTTGCCGGTTTTTCAAATAAAAGAAAAATGAGCTCTCCCGAACACGTGTATTCGTGTTTATTTTACGCCCGAACGCCGAGATAACCTCAAAGTTTTTAGCGAATCTGCATTACCGACGTAAACATACGGAGAAAAAAAAAGCGACAAGGTTATACATTATTTTTCGACGTATTTTATATTCAACGTATTTTTTTTCGTCGCATATATATTTCTATAAATAAAGTTCGCAATCAATAAATGGGGTGCGTCGATTTTCCCTAATTGTTAACGCGTAGACGATGAGTTTGCTAAATAAATTTTTTCGTGACGAGTGGGGAACGGTGTATCGATCGTAAGGTAAAACAGCAGAGCAACCATAAAAAATTTTGGAACATAACCGCATATATATACAGAGACGAAGATAATCTCGTCGCACGATGAATGTTTATTTGTCGATCCCGGCTACTGATTTTTAAGAGTTATCACGAGTTCAAAGGTGTTTGTCGCTTATCTCCCGCGTGTGTATTAATTACATTGTTTTCAGTGAGTGTCGAATTAGTGTACGTGCTTGCTGCTGACACGACGCGACGTTCGGAGTTACAAGCGCATCGCGCGTTCCTCAGACGGTCGAGTGTTATTCCAGCGTCATGTCACCTTGCTATCCAAAGAGATTTATTATAATTCAAGCGTTGTTATTGTACACGTTTGTCGTGCGGGAAGCCACGCCGACATCGATAAAACATCGCCGCGCTTCCGATTCCTATCAGAGTCTGCCCCAAAATCAAGGTCTTTATAATTCGAGCGACGACGTCGTCGTATTGAATTCCGAAAACTTCAAGAGTAGCGTTTACGGTAGCAAGAATGCTTGGCTCCTCGAGTTTTACAACAGTTGGTGCGGGTACTGTCAACGTTTTGCGCCCGTATGGAAATCTCTGGCAAACGATATACGCAGTGAGTTTTCTATTCTCTATTCTAAATTCATCAATACAGTTTGGTAATCAAAAATGCATTCATCGAAAATTCAAAAATCCGTCCACTCGTCGTACAGACCGATGTCATAAGGCGATCCATTTTGTATTGTTTCATTGCTAAAAGACGAGCTAAAATTCCCATTGCGCTTTTTGCTTCTCAGCCTGGAGAGACGTCGTGACGGTAGCGGCGCTGGATTGCGCGGACGACGACAACAATCCTCTGTGCAGAGAGTACGAGATAATGCGTTATCCGGAAGTGCGCTACTTTGCCCCCGGGAGGCAAGTCACAAACGGCGTAGACGTGGAGAAGGCCGGCGACGTCGATACCCTCCGTCGTAATCTCGTTCTGAGACTCAGAAAGGAACAGCAGGAAGGCCGTGGTTCGGAATGGCCGAACATGACGCCCTTCAGAAGCTCCGAGGTGAAGGACATGTGGGAGGGTGCTCCAGCCTCGGCCAAATATTTCCTTTTCCTCTTCGAAGAGGTGAATTCCACCCTAGGCGCCGAAGTGACACTGGATTTTCGGCGCGTATCGAGCTTGGTCATACGTTCCGTGACGTCCGACAACGGACCTCTGTGTCTCGTGCATCGAATAACGAGATTCCCGAGTCTGGTGGTTTACGGACGCAACGGAACGCAGGAACGGCTCGCGATACGCGTACCTACGAGACGAGGAACGCGGAAGGTCCTGGAGGATTTCGCGAGCACCAGAGGCATCGACACTAGCGCCCTCGACTACGTTCCGGAGAATTCATCGAAACCCACACTAGCGACGACACCGCAACGAGCCATCGAGGACGAGAACAATTCCTCGACGACGTCGGCGCGAGAGGAGAAGGAAACTAGCAAGGACGCGCTCTATCGAGCGGATTTGGAAGCTACGCTGAAATACGCCCTCACTCACGAGATACCCACGAGAAGAATCATCGACGGCGAGAGAATGAACGCCCTGAAGAAGTTTACGAGCGCCCTGGCTTCGTATTTCCCAATTGACGGTGGAAACCCAATGTTTCTCAGTACGATTAATTTAGTCGTGAAATCGAAGGAATCGATGAGCGGCGAGGAATTCAGTGCTCTCGTGACGTCGACCGAGCAGGAGATGTCGCCGGTTTTCACCGAGAGAAACGCGTGGATCGGTTGCCGCCCGAGTAGACACGGATTCCGCGGATATCCCTGTGGACTGTGGACGCTCTTCCACACGCTGACGGTGAATTTCGCGGAGCGGGAGGAGGAACGCGCGAATCCCACTCGCGTGCTCGAAGCTATGCACGGTTACATCGAGCAATTTTTCGGCTGCGCCGATTGCTCTCGGCACTTTGTCAAGATGGCGGCGAAGAACAACATGCTCGGTGTAACGAGCGCCGATGAGGGCGTGTTGTGGCTGTGGCGAGCTCACAACGAGGTGAACGCGCGACTCGCCGGCGACGACACCGAAGACCCCGCGCATAAAAAGATTCAATATCCCTCCGTCGAGCATTGCCCGAGCTGTCGGGAGAGCGTCAACGGCTCGTGGAACGCGAGCGAGGTACTCGCTTATCTCAAGAGAAAATATTCGCGTCCGTTGAGCGTCGAGGCTCGCGCGAGATCGTCGAGCACCGAGAAGAACGACACCGGAAGTCAGCCGCGACGGGAGAGACTCGCTTCCGTCGACATGCAGGCGAAGCGCTTCCGCTGGGATTTCACGGTCTTCGATATAAGCATATGCGTCGTTCTCTACGTCGCCTCGGCGGCGATTCTCATGCTAGTTTGCATTAAATTCGCGGTAAAGCGATCGTACAAAAAGCGAATGTACGTTCAAAGTATTTTGGGCAAGGTTTGAATCGCCATCGCCATCGTCTCGCGTGATCTCGTTATTGTTTTTGTTTCGTTCTTCCGGAAATCGAATTATCGAGCTGTCTGTGTGTATATATGCACATTTGCACACGTATATACGTAGATATAGGTATATATGCATTACTTTACGTTCCTGCAACAATAGAGAGGTGAGCGGCGTTTTTTTTCTTCTTCGTGTAAAGAAAAAACCCTGGAAAGTGACGCCTCGCTCATTTCCGTGTGTATATGTGTGTTTGCGCGTTTAAGCACGGATGATTTTACGCTCCATACTTGCCGATCATCGAGCGTCGGGTTATTTTATACCAATGATCGTTGAACATTTTTAACCAGTGACGCAGACGGCTTTTCCGAAACTCGGTTCTTTTGTACGAATAGACAATTATCCATTACGCGCTTATCAATCACGAAACAGAGCATTTGGTGAAACAGTATTTGGTTTCGTGGAGGAAGGAACGATTACAGCACTTACCATTATTGTGTGAAACTATTTGAAGAAAAAAAAAAAACAAGTTTATGACCGAACTTTCCGGCTAGTTTCATCGACATGAAAAAAGAGATTTATCGATTCCACTTGTATATAATTTCTCTTGTCTCTATTTTCACGAATAAAATTACTCAATTCACGAATCCTCGTGATTCTTTCCGTGTATTCCCTGGAATGGAAAAAAGCATTTTTTTCCATGCTGTTGCAGAGTTATTTCAGTTGTCTGAAAATGAGCCTTCAAGAGGAAAAATTCGTCGTGTTCCGAGGGTACACGTCGAGAAACATTAATTCTCGTCTTTTCACCTCAAGGTCAGTTTGTTTGAAAGAAAAAAAAATGAAAAATCGTGGTCGAAAGACAATCGACGATTCCGGCGTTTAGACACGCGAAGGATTCGTCATTGACGGCGGGTCTCGGTGTTGAGCTTTCGGAATTCATTCGCCTCTACATTCTCAGTGACTCCGTTAACAGCGAGAGGACGACCTCGTGACCTCGCGTAATCGATTGTCGGAAAGATTCGGGTCGCGAGCAAAAATTTTCTAACCCTCTGGTGGGCAAAAACAAAAAATAAAGCAGAAATGTTCAAAAAGTGAAGTAGAGACAGGCAGAGAGAGAGAGAGAGAGAGAAGAGACGATGGAGCACGGAGGAGGAAAAATTCAAAGCTCGATCATTTTGCGGCAATAAATTGCGGCACATGTGTACCGCCCCCCGGTGTGAGTAGAAAGAGTCTTTCCGGAGAGGAGTAAGGGAAAAGCTTTGAGAGCCTTTACACGCGTAACTGGGTCAGACGGTTGGAAGCACCAATCTCCTCAACCCCTTCGGACAAACGGAACAAACACTCCCAAGAGGAGAACAATCGTCGTTGAATCATACGTGTGTTACCGAGGCACGAGAGGGTGGGAGAAGAAAAACGAGAGAGAGAGAGAGAGAGGAAACAAATTGAGAGAATACAGCAAAAGCCACAGAGGTGCCTGGTACGCTGCTCGCAAGTCCCTATTTACCTGGTTTTCTTACGTCCAATCCGAACCTAGCGATTTTATCCAGTGACCCCCTTTGTCCGGAGGAATTCCACCCTCGATTTTCGACACACACACCCATAGGCACGTATCGGGTTACGCGCGCGCGTTTACGAAGCAGTACGGTGGCTGCGTGTGCTCTCCGTCAGTCGCGCTTCAACGGGCTGTTGCACATTTCTTTCGTTTTCATCTTTCCTCCATCTTCCTCGAATATCGTTGAAACTTTTATCGGCGCATGAATGAAATCGGGAAAAAGTCAGCGCGAGTATCCGAGCGAGTTGGGCAACAGGTGTTCATGCGACCGAGTACCCGCGGACGGTGGCGTAGACCCGGGGGACGTGTTTCATCCGGAGACGTATGAGCATCAAAGAGGATGATGGTATCGTCGTGGCAACGCCCGGTGAATCCTCCGTGTCGGACGAGGTTCGTCCTGAGGAAAAACCCGGAGAATCCAAGCCCGAGGAGTCTTCACCATCGAAGAAGGACGAAAACGGTGAGTCGTCTCATGCGGCATTCGCCGTCCAGGAGTTTTCCTCGGTTTTCACGATGGCGCTGCTCCTGTCGCAGCTGTCGCGAGTCCGGCATCATCCGAGCTTCTTCCGGCGACGCTCCAAGAGCGTTTCCTCCGGGTGAAGAAAATCGTCGTCGAGGCGATCGAGGCGCACCGCACTTTCATGATCTGCGGCAAGTCTCGAGTCATCCGCGATTGTCTGCTGTCCAGAGGATGGTGCGAGAAGCTTTACACCAGAGGGAGCAACGGGGAGTGCCCCGCGACGGCGACGGTCGTACGCGCCTCGTCGAAAACGCGGGGACGCCCGGAGGACAACGGCGGCGAGCGCGCGAACGGCAGCCTCGACGCCAGTCCCGTCGCCCTCCTCGCTGGACTCGGCGACCTCAAGGACGCGCGTGGCGAACGACTTCTCGTCTCGAGGATGCTCGCCGACGCGAACGTCGACTTCCTCTGGAACTCTGGCTCCGAATGGGCCGGCTGGCCGTCGCGCGACAACTCCACGACGCTCTTCAATCGCTACTGTCGCGCTGGCTTTACCTCCAAGGTCGGTCTGTGTTCCAGCCTCCGGCAGATGTACTGGTACTACGAAGCCGGCGTCGCCAACACGCTGTTCCCGCGCTGCTACAACATTTCACAAAGCGATCAGATGCACGCGTTCGTCGAGGACTTCCGGTACGAGAAATTCAATTTTTTCTTTCAAATACTCACTCGTGATTCAAACTCGCCGAGTTTCAAGGCGACCCCGCTTCTTCCGTGCAGCTTCACCGCCTGCCTGAGTCTCGTCAAGTGGTTCGTGGAGAAAATGAGCAGCGAAGCCGGCGAGAGCTCGGCGAGATCCAAGACCGGCACGATACCGCTCAAGGCTCTGGACTTTGCGATCGGAAGATGCGTCGATTACATGGCCGCCAGGTCGCACGAGGACATTGACCGCGACGCCGACAGAGTCTGGTCGCATCAGTGGGACCAGTTCATCTCGTGGTACTACAAGATCGTCAACGGCGAGGCTTTGTTCGTTGGCACCACCTCGCCGACGGTCTTCGACGTGAGTAGGAAGGACATCTGGCGGAAGTTTTGCAAAAGAATCGACGCTTCCATGTGTTTATCTCGTCGCAATTTCGCTCGGAGCAGAAGTATCATCTCGCCTCGCGACACGTCCTCAAGAGGATGAGAAGATACTGGCACCAATTGGAGATGGACGGTATGATGAATATATGGATACTGAAACCGGGAAACAAGAGCCGGGGAAGGGGCATCGTGCTCGTCAACAAGCTGGAGGACGTTATCGCGCGAGTCAATCCAGCCAACAAGACCGACGCTCGATACGTAGTACAAAAGTACATAGGTAAAAAAAGGTTCATCGAGACCTCAACGAGCTCCCTTTCTCATTTTCTCGCTCTTGCAAAGTTAAGAAACACGTGGCGCCCTCACGGTTGTTCCTCGCGATTCTAGAGAGGCCGATGCTCATCCACGGTACGAAATTCGACATTCGTCAGTGGTTCATCGTGACGTGCGCTCAGCCTCTCACACTCTGGATGTACAGGTGAGCCCCTCTGCGACATTAATCGCGTTTTTCATTTCGACAACGAGCTATCGTGAGACTTTTTCACCCACGTCACAGGGAGAGCTATCTGCGCTTTTGTTCGAAAAACTTTCAACTCTTGGACTTTCACGAATCGATACATCTGTGCAACAATGCGGTGCAGTGCAAGTACGAGAACAGTCCGGATCGCGATCCTGCGCTACCCCCTGACAACATGTGGGACTCGACGACGTTCAAGGAATTCCTGAGGTAAGTACGAGAAAGTACATTTTCCCGTGCCTTTTCGTTCTCGATGCCTTTGAAGACAGGCTGAAAAAGAAGGACAAAGAGTTTGCGTATAAAAGTTAAGAAGCGCTGGAAATACGTGAGCGATTGTTTCGCCCAGTTCTTCGTTTGCTTTTTCGGCAAATTATCGATGCACTTTTCTGAAAATGGACGAAAGATTTCGGGCAGCCTCGCGCGCGCGGAGTTAATATACGAGGGGTGTTCCGCAGAGAGCGAGGCGAGGAGGACGCGTGGGACCGTCTGATATATCCCGGAATGAGGCAGAGCCTCGTCGGGTCGCTGCTCGCCAGTCAGGAAGCGATGGATCGACGTAAAATGAGTTTCGAGCTTTACGGCGCCGATTTCATGCTGATGGACGATTTTTCCGTCTGGCTCATCGAGATCAACAGCCATCCTGACATGAGTTACTCGTCGAGCGTCACGACGAGGCTGTGCAAACGCGTCATGGAGGACACGATCAAGGGTAACGTAGCGCGGAAAAAAGTCCCTGCGAAAAAGCATGTTTATACCATCCTGACGCGACTATCTTTCGGTAAACGACGAAAGTAGGGGCTTGCATCGAAATACGAAATGATATTTCTAAAATGCGAGATTATACAGAGATTGTAAGAGAAAAATGTAATTCTCGCTACGCCGAGGGTTGCGCAGCCGACAATTTCGTATCGTTTCAGTGGTGATTGACCTTCGGGACGACAAGAACGCGGACACGGGTCTGTTCGAGTTGGCGTATCGACAAAGAGTGCCGAGCAGACGACCCTATCCGGGAGCAGCGCTGGCACTCCGGGGCACTCGAATATCCGGTCGGGAGAGAAAATCGGATGGGGGTACGCTCGACTCGAGGACGAGTCTCGTGGGAAACGCAAAGCCAAAAATGGCGCCGCAGGTGAGACTGGGCCCAGCGGTCGTGGATCTCATCGAGGAGTTGGAGCTTCGCCTGGACCGGGAGTTCGTCGACCACTGCCGCGAGCTCGATTCGCCGTCAACGGACGGACGGGAATCAGCGGCTGCGGATACCCCGGAGGTGTCCGAAGACGTCGCGAAAGCGACGAAAAAATCATCGGTCACGGAATCTCGAAGAACCGGTAGAGGGGGGGCGCGCGCGAGGATTTCCGTGAAGAGCGAACGTCGCGCGACGCCAATGGCGGCGCCACGACCTGGCGGACGCGCTCCGACGCGACCGAGTCTCGTCTCGAGGATCGTTCAGCTCGGGCGCGATTCCGCGAGGACCGCTGCCGCCGCTGCTTCCGAAAACGGCCACGAGACGTCGCTGCGAGTCGAGAGAGACGCCAAGATTCGCGAATCACGCGCGTCTCAGCGTCCCTCCGGTCTCGAACGCGACAGTCGTCGGGTCATCGATTCGGCGATGAGAGACGCCGCTGCCAAGTATAAGAAATACGGCGCGGGTACGCAAGAAACTTTCGCAGCCATGAGCGGTAATCCAGCTCGACGTCGGGGAAAGTTATCGAGGAGGAGAAAGAGCACCCGCGCTGCCGATAACGTCAACGACATCTACGCCGTCGGCCTTGGCCTGTCCAAGTGACGGACGACCACGGAGAAACGTACGTTCGAGAAAAACTCGTCGCGCCATCTGCCGGCGGGCGCGAGACGCCGCGAACAAACGACTGTTATTCTCGCTATGATTATTTTTCGACAAGCGAACGTCGCGATGTCTCGAGCATCGACCGTCTAACCCTCTCGTAATTGCTGGAAAAAAAAAAGAAAAATTCGTCAAATCTCCAGGTTCACGAATGTTGAAAACGAGGAAATGGTCGCCGACGGAGATCGTCCGGATCGATTTCCGGTGACGCTTCCTGCGCTACGGGTATGTCAATTCTGTCTTTCGAGCTTCCGGTTCGGGGTAGCAGTCTCTGTGGTGGTCGGCGTGTTTGAGCGTTGAAAATTCGTCATCCGTCGCGTTTCAGTCTGGTGCGGGGATGGAAGTCGCGTCGCGGGAGCCCTCGACGTCGGACATGTCCGGGAATTGCAGCGATTCGGGAAACGAGGGGGACGAAAATTCGCGCAACGTCGCGAGGTGGTTGGCTTCGTTGCCGAACGATCGTCACTGGTGCGAGGCCGAGGAGCAAATTCCACGGATGGACGATCGTACGCGCGTCGATGGACGCTCGAGGGCGGTCGGCGACGCGGAATTTCCCGTCGCGGTCGAGGTTCTACCGGGCGCGGAGGGTTCCCCAGGTCGGACGAGAGTCGCGAGAGACTCCTCGGAGGACAAGAGGCACCGCAGGGGCAAACGTCGGGGTACGCGCGACAAAAAGTTCCCCAGCATCCCTACGTTCCTACCCGGTGAATCGACGGACGCCCGCGTCCCCGACGACTCGATAGAGCGAGTTGGGAGCTCGCCCCTCGCGACCAACGAGTCGTGGAACTTTTGTCCAAAAACGTAGGGAAAACGAATCCCCGAACGAAACCGAAAAAAAAATCGTAAAACACCACCACTTTCCGTAAAACAACCCAGAATAAATCCAAGCGAAAATTCCCCATCGAGAGTCAAAAGAGCGAAGCTTCTTTACCTTACAAATAACAGTATGTTTATTATACAATTCTCGAAGCGACGAAATGCTGCTGCTGTTTTTCTTTCTGTTTTTTTTTTTTTTCATCGCGGGGGCTATTTCTCGCGAGTGTCGATCTAGCAACTGGAACGCACGCACGCACATACGCACGCACACACACACACAATGTATAGGTGTGCGTGGGTGCGCGCGTGTTGGATAAAAGACGGAAAAATTTGACTATTAAGCGTCCGTTCTTTCTCTGTCTCTCTCCGCCCCCCTCTCTCGCCTTCTCTCTTCAACGCGAGCGACCAACGTCCCTGCTCTTGTTGAGGGCGAGAGAGGGAGCGAGAGGGGAGGAGAAGAAGAAAATAAATTTCGATCGGTGGGTCGTTTTTGATCCTCGAATAATGTCGGTTTTTTTCGCGTTTGCGTGTCCGTCCGCGTCCGTTCGTGCGTCGGTCTGTCGCCACAGGCGCGAAAACGTGGCCTCTCGAATCATCGAAGGAGCAAGGACCGTGCAAGGGCGCGCTGACCCTCGACTATCGCATGCAGGGGCTGCACACAATCGGTACAGACTCACGTAACCGGTTTTAACGTAAACGACAGCTTCGGCCTCGAATTGTTCTTGCCGAGGATTTTCTTTTGTTCCTCCTTGATACGTTTCTCCTGTTCCTTCCTCATCCTCTGTCTCTCCTCCTCCATTAAACGTTGCTCCTCGACCATCGCCAGTCTCTCCTCGGCCTGAAAATTTCATCGCGTGATTATCATCCTCGAACGATTCTCTCTGATTTTATCATTTTTTATGAATATCGGAATAAGATTCTTTTTTTTTTGTTTTTTTTTTTTCAACAAAGCAACGTACCAGTTTCTTCTGGGCCTCCTCGATTTTTTTGTTGTTCTCCTCCATGATCCTTTCGAGCTCCTCGCGTTTTTTCCGTTCTTCCTCCTACAACGACAATGACACACGTTTACACGAAGCAACGACAGATTCGCCCGGTGAACTGACACAGTTCCGTTCTCTCCTTCTCCTTGGATCTTGTCTCTCACACCATGTCGCTTTCCGACAAGTAAATTATAAAAAAAACGAAAAAAAAATGATAAATAATCATTGCCGCTGTTGGTCCACAACGGCCCGAGTGTTTCACATCCTAAGAACCTTTTGTTGCGGGGAAGGCAATCAGGGATATGTGCGACGATTTATTCTCTTTTTTTTTCTCTTTCTCAGCCTCTCTCTCTCTCTCTCTGTCTCTCTCACTTTGTTCTTCACGCACGTTCTCTCGATACGACGAGCTCGCCCCGAGAATTACGGCAGATTGGCGCCGAGCGATAATTGCTCCCCCGGATCCCCTCTGAAACCGTTTCCCGTCGCGTCTCTCTCCCCCGCGAAAATACAATTTCTTTCTCCATCCGTCTTCTCATCTCTGCGCAACGTCGTTGAATTTTGTCTCAATGACGTCCTCGGTATTGGAAACGATGAAAAGAAAGAGAGCGAAACGGCAAAAAGGAAAAACAGTCATGTCTTTGGTATGATTTCTGTTTTACCGTACTCGAAAAAAGAGAAAAAAAATCGTATTTTCGGTGCAACGATGGTGAAAAGTCGTCAACGGCGTTGTTGACGATTCTTCTCGCGCTGTGACTCGTTTTACATCTTTCTTACCTTCGATCTACGGATATACGAATCTGCAAACGAGTCACGGTGAGAATCGAGCGACGTCGGACGAGAGAAGCTCGCGAGAGAGAGCGGCGTTCGTCGACGAGCTTACCGTTATCGAGAGTCGGCGGTCATCAACAAAGAACGTCATTTAAAAAAATAATAAAACAATAACAATAGCAATAATAATGATAAAAGAAGACGTAAAGATATCTCCAATGAATTGGATGAAAATTATGAATATAGATAAATTGGATAATACCTGAATGGAGCTCTCACGCCAGCACGTAGGGGATGCCTTCTTCATCGACAATCACACACTCGGCAGTGAGAATAATACCGGCATCTTCCGTTGGTAGTCAGTTTAGGAAGCCGACCTATATTTATTTTGTTTTCTAGGTCGTGCCGATTTGTTGCTATGGGATTCTAATTTCGTGTTTTTCTTTGCCTTTCGTTCATTTTTTCTTTGTTTTTTCGATCGCGCTCGCCCCTAGAGGTCTAAGCTTTTCCTCTATATCTCCTCACACCTCCTAACGTCGCTGCTCCGATACATCGTGACGACCGCGAGCTGAGCGGAAAAAGGTAGCCTTGACTCGTAACGCTCCGCGATTATTGTCCGTATCGTCGATATCAATATTTCAAAAAACAACAAGAAACAAAAAGACAACAACAGCGAAACCGCGTCATCTCTTCGCGATCTTTCACGACGAGTTGAATTAAAAAACGTTCAAGATTTATCGATTAATGGAAATCGCGATGACCAACATTTTTCAGAATCTCAATGGCATACCGTGGAGACTGTTGCTAATTTCCTTCCTCAGTAGCGAACGGCGAATGTATTTATTTTTTTTCAAAATTTCATTCCCTCCCCCCGTGAGTAACCCCGCGAGGAAAATTAGCAATTTCGCACTCCGAGGATATTCTCGTTCGGCGGAGCCTCGATGAGAAGCCGCGCGTTTCGCGGACGGGCATTCACGCGGACGATCAACGGTGCTGGAGCAAAGCCGCGAGAGACGAGCGTAAGTGCAAGCAACGTACCGTGCGCGGCGCCACGTACGCATAGCACGGACGGAAAATTCACATTCGTTGAGAATCTCGTGTCGGCTGCGTCGTAAGGTATTGGGGGGGGGGGGATTGGCGGGGTAGCAGTGGCGACGGGAGAAGAAAATAATATTTCGCACCCCCAACGAATCTCCATTTCCGGTGTGGACGATCGTTGGGGCGAGTCGAATGGTTTTCTCATTTTTTCGTCATTTTCCACATAAAATACGAACGAAAAGGACGAAAAAGAAAAGATGTCGCCCCGAGCGCTGCGACTGCGGCGAGCTCGACGCACCTAGCGATCGCACATCCGTTTCGCGTGTCTCGTCCAACCGTCGAATCTATCACCTGCCTTCGTTTTTTCCTCTCTTTTCCGGCCATCTTTTTGCTTCTCACGTACTACGATCTTTATTTAGGTAACTCGGATGTATCGAATCGATCGGAACGTCGAGTTGGCCAAACAGTTTCGCGAGAATGAACGAAGAACAGCGCTCAGCGGCTCGGTGCTTTTCGATATTTCTACGGATTGGTCTTACCTCTCTCCGTTTCTCCTCCTCGCGCAGTTTAGCCTGGCGCCATTCCATCTCCTCCATCATTTGTCGCTCCATAGCCCTTTTGGCCTCTTCGACGCGTCTCTGCACCTCCGCCTCGATCTCCTCTTTTCTCTTCTCCAGCTCCTCCTCCACCCTCTTTTGGACGAGCTCCTCTATCCTCTTGGCGGCTTCCTCCTCGACCATTTTTTGCTCAGTCTCGCGCTGCCGCCTAGATTCCATCCGTACCATTATTTCTCCTTTTCTCCTGTTTTATCAATATCACGTATTTTCCCCCCGATTCAAACATTTTTCCTTTCGACCGACCGCCAATTTTGAAATTTGCACGATTGGAGCGCAACAAAGATTCCAATTTTTACGATACTACGGTTCCCGATGACGAGTTTCATCGAAAATATGCACTAAAATATTCCACGATACCAGTAACAAAGTATCTCATTTCTTTTCTTGTACTTTCGCGCTCCAACGGATTTGCATGCTTTCACACTTTTTCAAGTACTTTGCGGTAAAATGAAAATCTCGAAAAAAAAAACTGAACAATATTTAAAGAATTGTTCCTCGTCATTCTGTTTTGTTCCCAGAAAACTGTTCAAATTACATCTCGAAAGATTGGACTTTTTTTTCTCGAATTTTCGTGTTACCGCCCAGTCCTGGAAATTCTCATTCCAGGTTATGTTTATACCACGAACGTGCGACGGAAATGTCGACGATTCGTAACGAGTGGTCACAAAAAAAAGTAAGAATATGAAACATCTTTGGGCGATTGATGCCAAAATAATGCCTTACCGAATTGCGTTAGCGGTTGGAATTTTGTTTGAACATTCATTCTTTTTCCTGACAACCCGAGTACCGAGAAAAAAAAAGTGAAAAAAAAAACAGTGTAGAAAAACACGCTAAAGGAGGAAAAATAAATAACACAAGGGAGAAATAAAAATTTTGGGGGAACGTTCGGCTGATGCGTTAAGAGACGCAATTACCTCTGCCGCTCCATTTCGGCGAGTCTTTCCACCTCGTCCATCTTGCGATCTCTGTCTCTGTAGGAACGTTTTTTGTGACTGACTATGTGAACGTCGTCCGAGACGTCTGTCACGCTGCTGGACGACGGGGAATGTGAGCGTTTTCTGAGAACAGGGCAAAGAGAACGTGATACATCGGGGGAAAGAAAAAAAAGATTCAATGACAAATTTCCGAAAGATATAATATGGCGGCTTTTTATGAAACGACGATGAAAAAAAAAGCACGAAAACCAACGAGGAACGAGCCGGACTTACCTCGATTTGGAGCTACGTTCTTTTGGTTTTTCCGAGTACTTGCTGCTCGATCTTTTCTCCCGTGACTTTGATCGTTTTCGCGAGTGCTTGCTCTTGTGACGACGCCTGGTGCTCGGTGATTTCGTTCGCGATCTCGATCTGCCCATTTTATCGAGCGTCGCGCTGCTCCCGCGAGGCTCAATCACTCGAGCATTCGTCGCCGTTTTTCTTGTGGCGATTGAACGTTTGCTTTTTTCTATTTCTTTCTCGCAGCCTCGGAACGACAGCGTAAAATGTATTTCACGGAAGCGCGACACGACCCGCTACGCGTTCATTGCCGAATTTCACGGGAGAGACACTGTTCTGCCAACGAGGGAGACGCGGAGAAAAAAAGCGATACACACCCGAGCGATAATTGCAGCAACACCGAAATACGCGAGGTAATATCACGATATTTCGAGAATGAGAAAGAACGGTCGAGGATTGAAACAGATTGCACGGGAAAATTTTGCCGATTTACGACGCACTTGCCAGCAACGAAGGCGTGCTGCGAACAACGGCGGCCATATTTGTCGTCACACCGCACGGTATATATACATAGACATATGTTTGGGGATATCTGTCCCTCTCTCTCGCCGCTACTCGCCCCCCACCACGCCGCAGTCTGGATTGCCGACGTAGCGCGCGGAGAGAAATGAGCGCGCTAGTAACCCTTCGTTCCAGCAGATGGCATTGCTCGGCTCACTCGACAGCTGTGCGGCGATGCGCGAGCATCTCTCGGCCGCATCGTCGAAAAAGCAAAATGGCGCTTCACTGTTTGCGGCTGTCTCAGCGGTGTATCTCGAGTACGCGAAAAAGCTAGGTTCGTACGTGAATTCCCGCGAGATTAACGTGCGGTGTATCACGGTGAACGGGGCGAAAGAACGTTGAACGAATTAGTGTAGGTAATAAAACGCCTGGAAAGTGATAATCGTGGCAAACAACGATACACCAAGGGGGAAGGGGGTCTGAGACAAAGATCGATCGTGGAAGAAAAAAACCGAGAGCTTACGGAAGTTTTAACAGTGCGCTGGTGGGGTGGGGGGTTGGGTGGGCGAGCGGCGCGCGGGGTTCCCACCTGAGGAATGCGAGTCTCGTAGAAGAGGCTGTTCTCGTTTTTCATCGTTGACGTCGTCGCCGTTGTTGGGACACTAAAACGTCGTCGATTCGCGAATAAGAGAGAGGGAGAAATTTGTCGAGGCCAGGATTTTTTTTCAGCGGCGGGAGGTAAGGAGGGTCAAGGTGTTCGCGGAGAATCGTACGCGCGCGGCTTTGGGTATTCGGACTGATTTTTTATGCTCTCTTTCTCTTTCTCTCTCTCTCTCTCTCTCTCTCTCTCTCTCTCTGTCTCTCACTCGGACTGTCGATGCAACGAAGAGTGCCGCGGCAACGTGTCACCGATGCACCGTAAGATCGTCAACGATTGCAGGAGACTCATCGAGGCATGCAAGGTAGCGCGCGATTTACCGAAATAGACGATAATTTCTTGGATACCGGTCGCGAGGATCGTGACAGTCCCAGCGAACGGTGGGACAAGGAGGCGCCGGAAAGACTCGTCAACCCGGAAGCGTAACGACGAAGATGGCCTTCAACGAGGTGAGTCTGACGTTTCGTTGATTCTTACGATCGACTTACACATTCACACGCTCGTGTCTTCAACGTGGTTCGACGCCATTTCGCGATTTTTATCTTCTCGGAGTCGCGAAAAGTCTCGTCGAGCCGCTATATTTGTATAGCCCGTGGAAGGGCTACCGTTAAAGTTTGTCAGAGGAGACCTAACCTTCAAAAGGACTCGCAATACGGCTGGCGAATCGTAAATTGCGTTATGTTGATAATTACAATGGTGGTAATTACAATAATGACGACTATCAAGGTTATGTAATCATTATCATTATTATTACTCTCACTGTATAGTTTGTATAGTTTGAGGTTAGGGATGGAAGAAAGAGTGGAAACACGAGGATCAAAATGTGACAAATACATATGCACACAAGGGAGATGATCATAGATGTCGCTGCGATCGAAGCTACGATTTAAAAGTTCCCGCGTTACAGGGACATGTTCCGAAACGATGAAAAAGTACATATTGTGAAAATATTTTGCATGGGTTTTGATCCGAAAGGTATTATTTGGCGATGATAGGCTGTTCCACTATGCGAGGTATGACAATCCAACTCTCTCGCGCACCTCTCGTCCGAAACTTTTCCAGCGTCACACGATCGCAAAAGATCGCGACCACCGCATTACGAACACAAGATTATCCATCGCGAGCGAGGCGCGAGTAGAGATGTCATCGCCGGAGCGAAAAGAGTGGAGGATCGTGTTTCTTCGACGACCGCGCGAATCGAGCAACGGGATATAACCGAGCGAGAACAAGCTGAAATAAAAATCGAGAGCCATAGAAAGAGAGAGAGAGAGAGAGAGTAAAACTCGTTTGACTCTCGAGATTATTAATCCGAGAAAGGTTCTTGGTTTCATCTGCTGTTTCTGACGATTTTTCCAATCACGAATTCCTCTCGCACGCGGCTCGTGTTCTTCGACAAAAGTCGCACAGACGTTGACGATCTCAAACGCATCGCGTGTCTCTTCTCCGTTCGATCTCTTGTCCGTTACAGTCTGTCGGATCGTATGCAGCCGCTGCGCGTAATCGATAACTCTAAAAAAAACACACGTGACGCACACGGAAGCTCGTGGCAAAGTGTATATACGTGTACATATATAGGATAATAAGTTCGCCGAGACCGTTGTGTTACTCTAGGATGTTTTTTTTTTTCGTTTCGCGTCGCTAGCTGAATTGTGTACGTGCGAGTGCAAGAAGCGCGGAGCCCCCCCCCCCCCCCCCCCCCCCTGTTACGGCGATATATAATACACAATCTCGTCGCCTTTCACTCGGCCGTGCCCCTCTGCGACCGAGTCGTTCCGCGCCGTCGGTGAACACGACGATAATATTCAAGTTCTACCGCTATATTACGAAAGTTGTCGCTTCGAGACTCGCGTTCACGACGCAAAATCTAGTCTTTCGCTCGACCGGTCGAACATTTTTCTTTTCTTTTTCTCACGTATGTACCAAAAAAACACGATCGTACATTCGTATATCGCGATTTGCCCGCGTCTCGTGCTTTTACCGATCTCGCGCGAGCCCAGTCGTTCGATTTAATTCTCGCTTCGCGCGACAACTGCGAGGTTCGCGAAGCATTTTTATCAGCCCAGCGACCATTACTTGACCATAACTCTGCCTCTCCCCCACCGACCAGCCCGCGACTATCGTCAAGGATAAAGAGAGCGGCGCCCTCGTCGTTTCCTATGCAACTCGCTCTTTTTGCGATACGGGGGCGGTGAAAAGGTTCTCACTCTATGCCAGTCACCGCGGGACCGGATCCGCGAGCGCGATAAAACCAACGACCGTTGTCGTTCAAGCTCCCTCTCTCTTAAACTCTCGGGAGAAAAAGAGATGGCGCGCGGGCGCGCGCGCGCGCGCGCGATCGTAGCGCCACGATCGTTTTTGCGGTCGGCGCGTCAGTGTACTAAGCTTGCGGTGACGGATAACACGTCCAGTCGCTGTCCGACCGCGGACGGAACAGGTACATCGTGAGCCAAGTTTGCGCGCGTGGGACGAAACGAGTGCGTTTGTGATCGCGGGTTCGCGATCTATGCTTTTTTTAAAGCCCGCAGTTGTGCATCGATCGTTGAAAGCTACCTTTCAATCACGGTGTGTTGCGAGTATTCATTGCCGTGGTGAAAAATCATTTAAAGGCGATTGCCGAACTCGTATCTTGAATTGTATGTCCATCGTAGCGTGATACGGAAAGACAGCAAATAGAGCAATCGTTCGAAACAGCGAAATCGGTCGATTTCGATAGCGGATCGCCGGGATTGCCTGGTAGAGAGGCCGATTGTGTGTTGGTTGGCGTTTTTCGAGCACGCTACGATAATTCGAACGTTGCGGGGTGCGGGCACGATTATTCAGAGCATAAAATCGACGGCGTCGGATCGCGAGCTCCGACTCTTACATACACACAACCTAATATATGCCGTTTGTAATAGCCCCCTCTCCCCCACCCCGCACTTTCATCTACCGGGGAATTCATTATTTCTCAGTTCAAACGTGGTGCGCGTTATCGTTGTCTAAATTGCTTTTTCTTATCGCAGCGAACGGAGAAATTACGCAAGAATCAACCGTTGCTTTTCGCTCCCTGTTCTATCGTTGAAACACGACGAAAGTGTAAATTCTTCCTCAACTTTTCTTTGATTTTCATCTAATGTCTCTCTCTCTCTATATGCATCACATTCCACCATTACACAATATTATTACTTTTCACTCCGTTGCGCTCGTGTCCAAAAAAAAAGTAGGAAAAAGATGCTAAACACGCGCGCATTTTTTAGCGCGTAATTCTGGCTGGTAACGATGACTCCGCTGGTTCACTTTCACCGGAGAGTCCCTCACCTCCCCTCCCCCGTTTCATATCTACGATAAATATTACACAAATTGAACGCCCCCCTCTCTCTTTCCCTCACTGCGCTAATCAGCCAGATGGTAGCGCGTGTGTTTACAGTTTTATCACTTTTCAAGCGAAAGAAATAAATGAGGCTCGGGCGCCTCGAGCTACCGTTGCTTCGCGTTTATCCCCGCGTTTTTACGTCACTCGCACGCTCGTGATTCATTTCGAGTGATTAAAAAAAAAAGAGATTTCTCGCAGGCAGTTTTGATTCGAAGCACGCGCGTCCATCGCCGACAATGAGAAGAGAGGAAAAAAAAAGATAAACTAACCGGGCGAGGGAGATACAGCGTCGCGATCTTTTTTATTTCCCGTTAGTCATCGCGATTCCGCGTTATCGGCGATCGGTTCAACGCGACATCGTTTGACGTTATCAACGCCTTTTTTTTCCATGTTTGCGTACTTGCAGGCTGAATTTGCACACCAGCTGGGGAAAATTGACGCAATAATAATGATGATAAATAGCGTTGCGTCATAAACTAAATACCACGCGAATGTAGGCTCGAACAACGTATATGTACAGGGTGTTCCAAAACTCGATGTCGATGATCGGATCGGGCGACGTTGAATTTTGCATCGTTGGAACTGGACGAAAATTCAAATTTCCCCAATTTTCACGATGTGTTTTTTCGCTTTTTTCAGAACCATCGTAATTTCCATAATCGCTAAATGATATTCGGCATATTCATCCCCAATGTAGCATTGAATCGTCGACTTCCGGTTTTGGGACACCCTGTATGTAGAGTCGAACACGCGACGCCCCGATCGAGCGCGTAACGGTGTTGAATTCCCGTAGCTGCTGTTTTCAACTATACATCGACGATGCACGAAGCGCCGAGATCGTCGTGATCGATCGTCGGTATTGTCGCTGTCGTTTTTGCCGTTCTCGTATTTCTGCCGAATTTATATCGCGGGATAGTGAAAAGTCGCGCGAGTGTCGAAGAAAACGCTTGTAGACGCGCGAAAACCAAGGATGAGTGAAGTTATCTGATTGTAAAGTCACCCGAGTTACCTTGGCATCGTTGAGTAAAAGTGAGCTCGAAACGTTGGGGAAAAAAAAGGTGAAAGAAGCGGCTCGGCTGACGATGAGAAACGGCGGTCAGCATCAACAAACGGCGGTGATGGCACCGCCGCACCTCAACGGTACGGCGCAGTTTATTTCCGGCGGATACGTTGGTTACGTGCCCCGTCAAACCTGGGGTCAGCAGCAGCAGCAGCAGCAGCATCAACAACAACAACAACAACAACAACAACAACAACAGAGACGCGGAAGGCCGCTCTCTCATCCGCCACCTCCGCCGGCCGTGCCTTGGACGGCTTCCGGTCGTGATTCCGGCCACAGACTCAGCTATCAGGAACCACCGAGCTCGTCTTCGGGAAAGAGTAACTCGCTACCGCGTGCCGGCGCTAACCCGCGAATCCACTCTGCCGCACCTTCGGTGAGTTTCGGAAGTTTCGTCGAGATTCGAGGAAACAACGAAAAAAAAACATAAACGAGCGTTTCAAGCGCAATTCACCGTCGAATACGCGAGGAATCTCGTTATTTTGAGGTTATGTTTTCCACGGTGTCGAAGTCTGCACATGAAAAGGGGAAAACAAAGCAGTTGTATCCGTGACTCTAGTCGTTGCGGAAATGTCGACGCCGCTTGGTCGCGTGTAGCGACATTTCCTTCGGTCGATAATAGCGTTATGGAGAATTGGCAAACGAACGCGTCGTCGCGACGTTTTTGGCGTAGGTTTGACGTCGCACGTATACGCGAGGAATCTCGTTATTTTGAGGTTATGTTTTCCACGGTGTCGAAGTCTGTACATGAAAAGGGGAAAACAAAGCAGTTGTATCCGTGACTCTAGTCGTTGCGGAAATGTCGACGCCGCTTGGTCGCGTGTAGCGACATTTCCTTCGGTCGATAATAGCGTTATGGAGAATTGGCAAACGAACGCGTCGTCGCGACGTTTTTGGCGTAGGTTTGACGTCGCACGTACGTGCGAGAAGACGAGAAAGTGTGTAGGATCGATGGCGATTCCGCTCTGCGGCAAAAGTTCCCCGCTTTCGTACGACGACGAACAAGGAGATCCTTGTTGTATGCCGCGAGAAACTCGCGACATACCGCCGCGATACGTACGATTGCGAGAACAAAACAATGAATCGCGAGGCGTTCACGCTGGCGTTGAATAAAACCGACTTCGCCCTTGCCCCACTTTGCCATCCGCCCTGCCATCTCGAGAGCCATAAACGTACTATATACATCGCATCAGAAGACTAAAAAAATTTAGGTAATTGCATTTTCAAAACTGCCTAATTTCTCCCATCGAATCGACGTATCGATGAAAATGTGCTCTGAATTCACATCCGCGACTCTCGACGTCCTTCAAAATAAAATCTATCGAGCGGGTATTTTTTGACGCACGAAAACTCGAGAAAAAAAAATGCGTATCCGAGGAATCAATTCTTCGGTATTTCGAGGAGAATACATGTTTTTTTCTGCCCACCCTAATGTACACGCAATACCGATGTCGCAAAAGCAAAGGCGGTCCTTTTTCTTCGTTCTCCGTCCACACACGCGGGTCCATCTCGCCGCATCCGCGCCGACGAATATCTCCACGTTGATTCTCCGCATCTAGGCGAGAAATAATTCATCGACGGGAGCCTCGCCTCTCTGTACGTGCGTGGATTATTTCTCTTATTTTTATTATTTTCTACTTCTTCCTCGTGCCGTGTTTCGAATGGAAAATCACGCCGAGGGATCGCCGCATGTCCGGAGGCTTAACGGTACATTCTTCGTGTCTTGCGGAGCTGCGAGTCGTATAGTAAAGAGAGACGGAGAAGGTGCGAGAGCGAGGAGCAAAGCGGGGAAGCAAAGAAGGATTTTTTTTCTACTCGTGAGCGAGAGGCATCGAGTTTCCACGCGTGTCGCTGTAGAAAAACGTGCGTCGTTTGGAATATGTTGAAAAAAAAAAAAAGAAAAAAAAAAGAAGCGAGGTACTATTATAGTACGTGTAGTATCCTCCGGCGACGAGGTCTCCGATGGAACAATTACGTGGTGACACGCACGTAACTAGTACGTCCAACAGGCGTCTCGCTCTTTCTTTTGAAATTCCATTCTTTGGTATCGAACGAGCGAGAGAGAGAACGAGGAGGAGTGACAAAGGGGCAGGGGGGAGAGATGGTTGCATAGATAGCGTTATCATGCCCCAGTAGTCTGTGGGACGAATAATTACTGTGCTAGAAACCAAAGCTGGCTCTCTGGTATCTTGTAGAGAAATTATAAATAGGAGGAGTTACGAAAATAGCATCGGTGATCGTCGTAATGGAATAAAATCATATAAAATCACGATAGCACGGGAGCGATTGACGAATGAGCAGCTTTTCGATTGGAGAATTTACACGGCGAAGGCTTGAAAAAACATTCTGAAATCACCGACGTTACGATCTTCGCATACCTGCTTCATGATGTGAGCGGTGAATCCGGTGGAAGATTTTACGGCCGCGAGTGCGTCAGGGGCCTAGTTTGAGGATGATCCTCGTGTACAATCCTGAAAAAAATTGCGGTGGAATGCGAATTTCAAGTTCTTGGGAGTGGGAGAAGAAAATGAAATAAAAAACAGTCATATCGGTGACAACGAGGACATTGATTGAGGATGAGAAAGCCTTCAAACTGTTTGCAAGAAATTTATTGGGCTTTTTACGAACACACGAATTTTATGCCGAATTTTTTCAATTTATGCGAATGACATTATTTTGTTGATTTTTCGTATCGAAAATCAACGTGCATGAGGGATTTTTTCACATTTATAAACTGTCCTTAAGGTAGTTGTTTCGGAACAAGCGCCCCGTTACACGGTCGACATAGCTGGAGGGAAAAAGAGGGGGCGAGCGACACTTGCAACGTTCACAGTACGACAACGAGATAGAGATAATGTTCGTGCTCATAGACAAGAATTTATTATGAAGGCGGAGGGGCGATAAGCGTAACGTAAATATAATCGATCTTGTACGTCCCATCCGGTAGAACACGCTTCGGGCTTTAACATTATTCCTCTCCGAGAATATCATAGAGTAGAAATGAAGAATGTACTTTATCAGTCAACGTGCGAAATTTCGAGTAACTTGCAAGATGTGCGATAAATATTAGGCGCAACATATCAAACGTCCATTACATCACGTTATTATTTAATTTATCAACACATTTTGTCTTACATACATATACATAACTTGTTGTTATTATCATGTATACCAGACTGTCGTATCTCCGACCAAAAGGCCATATAACCAAGTGGTTTATTTATTGACTCATATTTATTCATTTAGAGCCAGCACGAAAAGAATCTTTTGAAAAGTTGCAGAAGAATCGAACAAAATGTGTTCAATTTTCGATCTCTCTGGATAAAAAGACATTTCTCAGGCTGAACGGCGAATCTTACGCTTTATCGCTTGTTTGGCTCTGTTTCTCGCAGAAGGTGGACCCCGAGCTGATATTCACGAAACAGGAGCGGATCGGCAAGGGTAGCTTCGGCGAGGTTTTCAAGGGTATCGACAACAGGACGCAACAGGTAGTTGCCATAAAGATCATCGATCTCGAGGAGGCTGAGGACGAGATCGAGGATATACAACAGGAGATAATGGTACTGTCGCAATGCGACAGTCCATACGTTACCAAGTACTATGGATCTTACCTCAAGGTTCGTCGCTTACATTCTCGATACAGTCAGCCACACGTTCTCTTCATTCTCAAGATTTTTTCTTCCGTTTACCACCCTGCGATTCTGCTCTGCGGAGCGAGTGGGGGAAAATAATAAATCACCGCTTTAATTCTCATTTTCTCATGCTCGTACGCGAGTCTTTACCCTCCGAGTCTGCCGGTGCACCCCTTTTTTTTCTTCCCCTCCGACGCTACATGCTCCCTCACTTTGCCCCCGCACTCACCCGTTTCAGCGAGAGACGAACGTCCTCGGCGCCAATCGCAGAAGCCGATCGGCCGACTTATAAAAATACTTTACAGCCCGCGTTGCTCCATTTTTCCTCCCGAGGACCCGTAATGTTCCATCGTATGTTTTTTTTTCGCTTCTTTAACGTGCTTTTCTCGTGGTCCATTCTGCGTATGTATACAACAAAGCGCGACTTTGTTTATACAAATTTGATAAATTTTCTAACGATTACGAGTAATTTTAGAAAATAGTTTGTCAATTCTTACAAAATTAATATCAAAACGATGCCGAAATTGGAGATGAAAAATAAATAATATCGTTCCTGTCGGAAACGAGTGTGGTGCTTGAAAATTCGCGTTGTATTTCGGCTATGATTTTGCTTTTGCGTAACTCGCAGGGAACGAAATTGTGGATCATCATGGAGTATCTCGGCGGTGGATCGGCCCTCGATCTCATGAAGGCCGGAAGCTTCGAGGAGATGCATATAGCGGTGATTTTACGGGAGGTACTCAAGGGCCTCGATTATTTGCACAGCGAGAGGAAGCTTCATCGCGACATAAAAGCCGCGAACGTGTTGCTGAGCGAAATGGGCGACGTTAAACTCGCGGATTTCGGTGTCGCCGGGCAGCTGACCAACACGACGAGCAAACGAAACACGTTTGTGGGTACGCCATTTTGGATGGCACCGGAAGTCATCAAACAATCGGCCTACGATTCCAAGGTTCAATTGGCATTCTCGTTATTTTTGGTCCCAAAAAAATTCCACCGTAACGACGCTCCGCCATTTTTCATCAGGCGGACATATGGTCATTGGGTATAACGGCGATCGAATTGGCAAAGGGCGAACCGCCGAACAGCGAGCTTCATCCGATGAGAGTGCTGTTTCTCATACCCAAGAACAATCCGCCGCAACTGACGGGAAATTACACGAAGCAGTTTAAGGAGTTTGTCGAGGCGTGTCTCAACAAAGATCCGGAAAACGTGAGTGCGCGACGAACGAACGAAAAATCCTCATTTCCCTCTGCATTCTCGCTGCTCTCTTCGTTCTACCGTTCGTCTTTTCGATGATTTTCAGAGGCCAACAGCCAAGGAGTTGCTCAAGTTTCAATTTATTCGCAAAGCAAAGAAAAATTCGTATCTCATAGATCTCATCGACAGGTACAAAAAATGGAAGTCCAAGAGAAGCGAGGAGTCGGAGACCGAGAGCGAGAATTCGGACTCGTGAGTAAAAAAAAGCAGATGGAACAAACGCCAAAAAAAAAAACAAAAAAAACAAACGTTTGACTCATCCCGTCGTTCGAGAGCTCCGCGACATTTTTTTTGTCGTCGTTTTTTTTTCCCGTGCTTCACCCGGTACGATCGTTTTCACGGGAATGTCGAATGTGTTTTTCAACAGTGAAGAATCCAAGCAGGACAGCGATATGGACGAACCGTGGATAATGACGGTGAAAGGTCCGCACGGTGGAAGAGGCGGCGGTGGCAATATCGCGCCGGTATTGTCGAGCATCGAGTCACCCTCGTTGAATATCACTCATACCGGAAATCATCGAAACATCGCGAATCATCAGCCGCAGCAGCAGACAAAGTCGAACGGCGCTTCGAGATCGCCGCCGAACGAGTCGTCTCTGAACAATTATCGGAGCGATTCGAGAGAGACGCCGATACGCGACGTTCCGACGAAGCAGCACACACCGGTGGGACATTAATTAAGCGAAACAAACATGACGACGAAAACCACCGCTCCCGCTCTCTCTTTAAGGCGATGTGTTACATCCGTAAATCGAAGCTTAGAAAAATTCTCCGGCAAAATCTATAAATCGGATCGGTTTGAAATTTGTTGTGGGTATTCAGTGATATAGCCCGGAGGGAATGACGATTTTAGAATTTCGAAATTTTGAAAATTTTTTCACTCTACAAGAAATTTTTTTTGAAAAATTTCGAAATTGCGAAATCGTCATTCCCTCCGTATTGTGTCACTAAATACTCTCAAAAAATTTAAAATCGATCCGGTTTATAGATTTTGCCTGAGAATTCCCCCATGGCCTTAAAGCGAACTTTTTCGAAATTTCCAAAATGACTTTCCCTCCGGAATTACGTTTAATCGACGCGATGTAAACTCCTGCTTGGTTTTTTTAACTAGTCACGACCGCACGAGGCGGCGCCACCACCGCCCGTCGAAACGTTCAAGGATCGCATATATCGCGACGCCCTGCGGGACTTGACGCTGCGCGAGAGCAAGGATTGCCGCGATTTGCGGGACGCGCACGAAAGAGAGAGCAACAATCGCGAGAAACGAGCGAGCAAACCGGAAGCCCCGGTAGTCGCGCCGATCTCCGCCGATCACAGATCCGGCGACGACAAGCAGTCTCGTCCGCGTAGCTCTCAAGAAACCAAGCATCCGCGAAGCGCCGCGCTATCCTCCGTAATCTTGCCGTTGCTCTCCGAGGTGAGAAAATCGATAAAACGCGTGAAAATTTTCATTTTCTTTTTATCTCTTACGCGCCTTTTTTCGTTGTCGTCCTCCCCCCCTCTCGTAGCTTCAACGCAAGTATCAGTATTCAGCGAGCGAGAACAACGGCGAGGGCGTAAGCGGAATCGGAAGAAACGGTAATGCGATTGACGAGCTGAGGAGTGCCTTTGAACTGGCGGAACGCACGTCGCCAGGCATGAGCGAGGCTCTCGTACGAGAGTTGCTCAGAGCTTTGCTGCCGGCTAATCATTCGGACAGCCGACTGTCGATGCTCGTGGAAAAGGTTGTACTGAGGTAAAATTCATACAAGTTTTCTCGTTTCTCTTTTTATTTTTGTCATCCGATCGATTTTTTTTCATAAATCCTCGATTAATCGTCGATCGACGATTCACAGGGATACGTAGGGACGCGAGAGAGCGAGGGTTCGCAATAGACTGTGGTCCGAAAACGTGTTGACGCTGTAGGCTATCCGCATCCTCGAATAACGAGAAGATTACGAACGCCCGAGTCTGCGGTGAATCTCCGGGCGTTTAGAACGGAAGAGACAATAGGAGAAAGAAAGAAACGAGAGACCTCTGGAGCGAAAATACGATTTCCATCGGCTTCCATCGAAGATCCTCAAGGGGGATGGACAAAAATCACGATGAGGGGGAAGAAAAATCATCGTTTTCTCCCCGACAACTTGAATTTTTTTTGCTACATCCGGATCTTACCTTTTTTCACGACGCGCTGACAATCCGCGAAACTTTGACGAAACTCGGTCGAAAAACGCTTTTATTCTCGACGGAAACGGGGCCGTTTCCGGTTTTGGAGGAAGTAAGAAAAAATCTGCCAGATTCGAGCACGATATTCGTGATTCGTCGGTTGTCCGATCAGAGGCATTTCGAGAAAGAATGATGGAAGAAGAGAGAGAGCGTGCGTCGAGGAGACGGAACTTGACGCTGCGCCGATTTGAGTAGAGCCGAAAAGTGTCCGTGTAAATATGTATGTAGCGCGTTAAGATAGATTCTATTATATTAAACTTGTCGACGTTTCCATTGTCTTGGTTCCAATCGCAAACCCGAGAGAGCAAACGCAAAAAAAAAACCAACATCGCCTCGCCACGCGGTCATCGAGTTTCGGCGATATATATATATATATATATATATATATTTAACGAAAGCTTTCCAGATGGATCGAGGATCGATCGCACAACTGCAACGAACCTTCGCGATCCTTGCGATTGTCATTTGCCGAGTAAACCGATCTTTTTTCGCGACTTCCGGTTGAATAGATTCCGGGCGATTGGAGGGTTTTATCATTCTCGACGCGACGCTGCAACTTCAGTACGCAAAACGGATCCTTTTGTTCTTTTGATTCTTTAGAAAATCGCGATTCATATTCAAAGTGAATTTACGTGACTCGCATCTTGTCGCTGAGGTCGGAAAAAGGAACGCTCCGGCGACGTTCCCTCTGGATGTAGCTGCGTCGTTTGTTATACATTATTTTCTTTTAACGTCGGTTCGGTCGGATATTCTATAATTTTGCTCATTCAAGTGTTTTTTTCCTTCTTTGATTTTCGCGATTCTAATTATCGAATCGCAATGCGCTGGAACCTCGATCGATCTTTTTTCTTTATTTATTTCTTATCGTCTCTCTCTCTCTCTTTCTCTCTCTCTCTCTCTCTCTCTCTCTCTCTCTTTATATCGCTACGTGGCCATTTTCAATAATTGCCCCTGTTCGTTTCGCACGAAGATATAATTTTTTTTTGTTCAACGAATCCCTTGTTTCGTCTCTCCTGTTCTTTTGTTCCTTCATGCGGAGGAGAATTGTTGAATCGAGGATCGTTGATTATTCGAGCGAGTTAGCGAATAATAAAAGCTCTAGCTGGCATGTTATTCGCATTGAGGAGTGTACGGGAGAAAAAATGGAGAAAAATTGAAAAAAAAATGGAAAAGAAACAACGGCAAGGAGGGCGGGACGGATGAAAAAAAAGAAAAGGTAATTACTAGCGTCTCCTTTGTATTATACCATTGGCTGTTTAACTCCCCCCCCTGAAAATGTTCACCAATGTGAAACAAAATCCTGGTAACAATAAAAACGAAAGAAAAATGATTAGAAAAAAGTAAAATAATGCGAGTGTGGAGTACAATATATGTATATATTGTATTTTACATCTGAAACCTTGGCTGCTGCGTACGTTGGAGTGTATTATATTGATTGTATGTCGCATGCCGAGGGCGTGTACAAATCTCGAGTGAAGAGGAAGAACAGAATAAATCGATATCGACGAGTATCCCTATGTACAATTATATGTCATTCATCGATTAGTCCTTTTGATTCAATTTGCAAGCCCGCAACATACCGCGCGTGTGGGAGGAATACTTCCGAGCGGATAACAAAAAACTTTTGTGTATACATATAATCACAATTGCAAGAAACAAGAATTCAAATTGCGCGCTCCCGCCGCGCAAACTCGCCACGAATCGGCGCGCGCATCTGTTACCGCGAAACGTGAGGAATAGGGATGTTCCACGTTCCAACCAGAAGCAGACGACGGCATCATGGCAGCCAACTTCAAGCAGGTATCTCTAAATAATTGTTGTTGCATGAAGGCGAGTTTTCAGAGCGTCACGTCGACAATAAACACCGTCGCGCTGATTATTTTCGTGCTCTCTCTGTTTCTCTACGAATAGCCGTGATAAAAAAATAACCCTTCCTGCCAACTCACGTCCGTCAATTCTTACGCCGCAACAACAGAAGGGTCTATGTGTTCTTCATTTACTTCAAATCGATATAAACACCATAATTGATCGAAACAATCAAAAACATTTCGACAACGATGACGTATTTTCGAGGTTCGCCAATATTCCTCGACTAATTTTTCACTCTTTTATCTTATCTGGTCCTTGGTCACGCAATAATACGCTCGCCGTTGTATTGTTTTGTTGATGGACTGCTGTGCGCCGATTTTTCGTTATGATTCAGTGTTAGTACTTCGAGGTGCAATTTTATAACGGAAGGAAATAAAAATACAATCGTAAAGCCAGGAATATGTCCGGCACGGCTGTCGGGTACAGCCCGGAAAACAACACGAAATTTTTGGAGTCTTTACTTGCCGATCTCAAGATATTGAGCGGCGAAACGAAGAAAAAGTATCCCCAAATCAAGGAGGTTAGTGCCATTTGACAGCAGCTTGATAACACAAAATACACCTTTTTCGATCACGTTTTTTTTATTACCCTGTTTTTTTCTGTATTGCTATTATCGATAATCTTTTGTTTTTACTGCCATGTCATTCTTACAAGCATCTTTATTGTTTTCCTCTTTATTATTATTATCATCATTATCACTATTATTCCTTTATTCTTTAGAGCTCATTATTCTAGGTTATATTTATCGAAATGCAAATTGTCATCGAATAAAAATATTTCAACGTCATTCATTGTAAAGCCGAAATTATATTGTGTAATTCATAAAAAATAATGCGATCCGACTTACCGTTTACCGCGGCAGTCGTGCGAAGAAGGAATTTCGAAACTCAGGGCAGCCTCCAACAGTCCGGTAACTTCCGTGTACTACATCGTCAATCAAATTCTTTATCCGTTGGTTCAAGGCTGCGAGAGCAAAGATGCAAAAATAGTCAAGGTAGAACAAATTTCATTTGCGCTCTTTCGCAACACTGCGAATCGTCGATTTACAAAAATTGTCGCAGTTGTGCCTGGGGATGATGCAGAGGCTCATAACTCAACAAGCCGTGGACCAAAAAGGCGCCCGATACATAACGGACGCTCTTTGGACGCTGATGGAACTCGGCATGGAGGAAGTTAAAGTTTTGCAAACTGTTACTCTTTTACTGACCACCAATACCGTCGTCCACGGAGAAACACTCGCCAGAGTAAGTGGAATTCTTTGGAAAAAGTTTGATCCGGAAAAGAGACGAAAAAATTCCTTGGCGTCCAACGTTTTTTCAGTCGTCGTCTAACTTATCGACAGTAGATATTAATGTGAAATTGTTAATCGCAGAATCTGGTACTTTGCTTTCGGCTTCATTTCGCGAAAGACTGCACGACGATTAATACGGCGGGAGCTACCGTCAGACAATTAGTTTCGTTGGTTTTCGAACGCGTGGTAGCGGAGGACGAGGAAAACCCAGGTCCGAGAGAACTGGACCAGAGCGTCTTGGAGGAGCTGAAAGTTTGCACCAATCAACCGCCCAAGGGACTCGCACCTTGCGCCGCGGATGCGTTCCTCATGTTTCAAGTACGACAATTTCATTTAATTACTAGCTGACCCGTTCTTTTCATCTGCCACTATTTTGAACGTAGACGCTTCTCGCGGGATCGGCCAATCGAAAAGTCATATCTTTAAAATTTTATTAAAAAACTTAACAAAAATTTCCGGAACCGGAAATGAAGCATCTTGTTCAGAGTCGTTTCCTCTATGCGTGGTTAAATTTTGATAAGGTTGTCGATCGTTCTTTGCATCTGCCCATACTTTGAAGGAGAAAAAACTGAACATGAATTTCCGGAAACCGGACATGAAGCATCTTCTTCAGGGTCGTTTCCTCTATGCGTGGTTCAATTTTCATGGAGTTGTCGATCGTTCTCATCATCTGCCGCGACCTTGAAGAAGAAAAAACTGGACATGATTTTCCGGAAACCGGACATGAAGCATCTTCTTCAGGGTCGTTTCCTCTATGCGTGGTTAAATTTTCATGGAGTTGTCGATCGTTCTCATCATCTGCCGCGACCTTGAAGGAGAAAAAACTGAACATGAATTTCCGGAAACCGGACATGAAGCATCTTCTTCAGGGTCGTTTCCTCTATGCGTGGTTCAATTTTCATGGAGTTGTCGATCGTTCTCATCATCTGCCGCGACCTTGAAGGAGAAAAAACTGAACATGAATTTCCGGAAACCGGACATGAAGCATCTTCTTCAGGGTCGTTTCCTCTATGCGTGGTTCAATTTTCATGGAGTTGTCGATCGTTCTCATCATCTGCCGCGACCTTGAAGAAGAAAAAACTGAACATGAATTTCCGGAAACCGGACATGAAGCATCTTCTTCAGGGTCGTTTCCTCTATGCGTGGTTCAATTTTCATGGAGTTGTCGATCGTTCTCATCATCTGCCGCGACCTTGAAGAAGAAAAAACTGAACATGAATTTCCGGAAACCGGACATGCAGCATCTTCTTCAGGGTCGTTTCCTCTATGCGTGGTTAAATTTTCATGGAGTTGTCGATCGTTCTCATCATCTGCCGCGACCTTGAAGGAGAAAAAACTGAACATGAATTTCCGGAAACCGGACATGAAGCATCTTCTTCAGGGTCGTTTCCTCTATGCGTGGTTCAATTTTCATGGAGTTGTCGATCGTTCTCATCATCTGCCGCGACCTTGAAGGAGAAAAAACTGTACATGAATTTCCGGAAACCGGACATGAAGCATCTTCTTCAGGGTCGTTTCCTCTATGCGTGGTTCAATTTTCATGGAGTTGTCGATCGTTCTCATCATCTGCCGCGACCTTGAAGGAGAAAAAACTGAACATGAATTTCCGGAAACCGGACATGAAGCATCTTCTTCAGGGTCGTTTCCTCTATGCGTGGTTCAATTTTCATGGAGTTGTCGATCGTTCTCATCATCTGCCGCGACCTTGAAGGAGAAAAAACTGAACATGAATTTCCGGAAACCGGACATGAAGCATCTTCTTCAGGGTCGTTTCCTCTATGCGTGGTTCAATCTTCATGGAGTTGTCGATCGTTCTCATCATCTGCCGCGACCTTGAAGGAGAAAAAACTGAACATGAATTTCCGGAAACCGGACATGAAGCATCTTCTTCAGGGTCGTTTCCTCTATGCGTGGTTCAATTTTCATGGAGTTGTCGATCGTTCTCATCATCTGCCGCGACCTTGAAGGAGAAAAAACTGAACATGAATTTCCGGAAACCGGACATGAAGCATCTTCTTCAGGGTCGTTTCCTCTATGCGTGGTTCAATTTTCATGGAGTTGTCGATCGTTCTCATCATCTGCCGCGACCTTGAAGAAGAAAAAACTGAACATGATTTTCCGGAAACCGGACATGCAGCATCTTCTTCAGGGTCGTTTCCTCTATGCGTGGTTAAATTTTCATGGAGTTGTCGATCGTTCTCATCATCTGCCGCGACCTTGAAGGAGAAAAAACTGAACATGAATTTCCGGAAACCGGACATGAAGCATCTTCTTCAGGGTCGTTTCCTCTATGCGTGGTTCAATTTTCATGGAGTTGTCGATCGTTCTTGTCATCTGCCGCTACCTTGAAGAAGAAAAAACTGAACATGAATTTCCGGAAACCGGACATGAAGCATCTTCTTCAGGGTCGTTTCCTCTATGCGTGGTTAAATTTTCATGGAGTTGTCGATCGTTCTCATCATCTGCCGCGACCTTGAAGGAGAAAAAACTGAACATGAATTTCCGGAAACCGGACATGAAGCATCTTCTTCAGGGTCGTTTCCTCTATGCGTGGTTCAATTTTCATGGAGTTGTCGATCGTTCTCATCATCTGCCGCGACCTTGAAGAAGAAAAAACTGAACATGAATTTCCGGGAACCGGACATGCAGCATCTTCTTCAGGGTCGTTTCCTCTATGCGTGGTTCAATCTTCATGGAGTTGTCGATCGTTCTCATCATCTGCCGCGACCTTGAAGGAGAAAAAACTGAACATGAATTTCCGGAAACCGGACATGAAGCATCTTCTTCAGGGTCGTTTCCTCTATGCGTGGTTCAATTTTCATGGAGTTGTCGATCGTTCTCATCATCTGCCGCTACCTTACTATACGTACTATAATTACTATATTCGATTGCCATCTTGCAACCCTACTGCGGATCTGTGGACGAAACAGAATAACATAAAAATCACGATTAAAAAACAGGGATTGATCGTAGAAGGGTGAAAATTTGAAGTTGTATGTATGTTTCAATGCTAAATCATAATAAAATTAAAATAAAAAATGTTGTAAAAAAAACATTTAGGGGTGGGTCACCCTTATCATTTAAAGGTATGAAAAATAGATGTTGGCCGATTCTCAGACCTACCCGATATGCACACAAAATTTCATACAAATCGGTCCAGCCGTTTCGGAGGAGTTTGGTAACAAACATTGCGACGCGAGAATTTTATATATTAGATTCACACTCGAGTGAATGGAATTGAAAACAATTTTTTCAAATTGCGGCGTTTTCGCAGGATCTTGTGCAACTGGTGAACGCCGATCAGCCCTTCTGGTTGCTTCGCATAACAGAAATGACGAGAACGTTCGGCTTGGAGCTACTGGAGTCTGTGCTGACGAATTTTTCATCAGTTTTCTTCAAAGTACGCGTTTTTTCGTTACTTCGTTTGAATTTCGTGTTTGTCGCATTCAAAAGTAAACAAAAATACATATCCTTCTTACGAATTCTTGCAGCATCCCGAGTTTAGTTTTCTCTTGAAGGAACGCGTGTGCGCACTGGTGATAAAATTGTTTTCTCCGAATATCAAGTATCGCAATTCCGTTCCTGCCTCAATGCAGCCGGCGACGCCGCTCGATAAGCCATATTTTCCCATCAGCATGCGTCTACTCAGGGTCGTTTCTATACTCGTGCAAAAGTATCATTCGCTCTTGGTAAGTCGAAAATTGACGAGAAGCTTTTGATACAAACAGTTTTCAATTGAATTGAATCGTGATGTGAATTATGCATTCTTCTTTTAATCGACAGGTAACGGAATGCGAAATATTTTTGTCGCTGATCGTGAAATTTCTCGATCCTGACAAGCCACCGTGGCAGCGTGCCCTCGCTCTCGAAGTATTGCACAAAATGACGGTGCACACGGATTTATTAACGAGCTTCTGCGAGTGTTACGATCTCAAGCAACACACGACGAATATCTTTCAAGATATCGTTAATAGTTTGGGCGCGTACGTTCACAGTCTCTTCATAAATCCACAGGTCATCGGTCAGCCTGGTTCAGGTGATTAATTATCAATCGACAAAATAAATAGCAGTAAAAAAAAACGTAGAAAAACCATTCCCTCGAAAAAAATTTGATTGTCGTTTTTTAATTTTCGCTCCCAAAGGAAGCGGAGTCGGCGCCGCTCAGGGTGGAGCTCCAGCATTGCTGGCTGGAATGCCGGTCGGTCCCGGTGTATCGCCGCAACCCGGTTTTTATTCCCGAGGCGTCTGGCTTCCGGTCGTTCAGACGTTCTCGAGCGGACAAGCAAAACCAACGTAGTAAGAGAAAAAAAGGAAAAAACTTTCGCTCTCTCGCGACTCGATCTAACAATGACCTTGAATAAGAAAAAAACAAACAGAATTCTCCGATAAATCGCTGAATTTTCAAACTTTCAGCCTGGAAATGCTGGACAAAATCGAGCCCCCGCAAATTCCGGATGGTTACGGTATAAGCATAGCTTACGCTTGTTTATTGGACATAATTGGCTCGATAGCGCTGGCGGTTATCGGCCCCAAGGAACAGGGCACCGAGAGCCAATACAATCCCACGGAAAGCGAACGTCGTCTTCACACGCAATTGATTAATTCAAGTTGGTGCGGTTTGCTCGCCGCTCTGAGCCCTCTGGTGGACGCGAGGTGAGTCAATTTGTCCAACGACTTTCAATCGATCGATCCCGAACCCAAAAAGTTCATTCGATCGATTAATTTATCGATAATTGTATCGAATTGTGTCAGTACCGACGAATCCGCGACGGAAAACGTTCTGAAAGCGATTCAAACGTTCGCGTCGCTCTGCGGCTTGTTGGAGCTTCAAATACCGCGTGACGCCTTCATCACCGCGATATGCAAAGCATCTCTGCCCCCGCACTACGCTTTAACGGTGCTGAACAATGCGCCCCAGGGAATTCCATCAGCGAGATCGCAAGACTTGTCGCAATTTAATCCTACGAGCGCCGGCGAACCGGATTATCGGCAACAGGTCGTTGCCGTTGGAACTCCATTGCCAACCGCTTCTTTACCCATCGGTGAGAAATTTCGCGACATTTCAGTGGAATTTTCAAAATTTCAACCGTACAACGAAACCGTCAAAATATCATCAACCGTTTTCGATGAAAATTATCGACTTTTTCCAGGTGCGCAACAGGGTCCGGTAATGTTGACGGCTAAGAATCTTCAATGCATGCGCTCTTTGCTCCTATTGGCGCACTGTCACGGCAGCATACTCGGCAGCGCCTGGCACCTCGTTTTAACGACCCTGCAACATCTCGTGTGGATCCTCGGTCTGAAACCATCCACCGGAGGATCCCTAAAAGCCGGCCGCACCGCGACCGACTCCAATGCCGTTTTGACGACCGCGGTGATGGCGGATTTGCCGGTTCTCAGCGCGATGTTGAGCAGACTCTTCGAGAGCAGCCAGTATCTCGACGACGTCGCGCTTCACCACCTGATCGACGCGCTTTGCAAATTGAGTCAGGAAGCTATGGAATTGGCTTATTCCAACAGAGTGAGTCACCTCACGGAGTTGACTCTCTGTTTCAATAGTCGATAGCATCTGGAATCTCATCTCGGCTTGATCCGCGTTTTATTCGATTTTTCAGGAACCCTCGCTTTTCGCAGTCGCGAAACTTCTCGAAACGGGTTTGGTGAATCTACCGAGGGTCGAGGTACTCTGGAGACCGTTGACAAATCATCTGCTCGAAGTGTGTCAACATCCGCACATAAGAATGAGAGAATGGGGCGTAGAGGCGATAACGTATTTGGTAAAAGCTGCCCTGCAGCACAAATATCCTCAGCCGCTGCGTGACAATCAAGTAATACAACGAAGGATTATTCGCCACATCGAAATTCGATAGTTTCCTGCGAATTACTTTCTACTGTTTTTTTTTTCCTTTGGTTTTTCTCACAGAAATTACAAACTCTGCTGTTGGGTCCGCTGTCGGAATTGTCGTCGGTGAGACACGCGGATGTGCGACAACGTCAACTGGAATGCGTTCTCCAGGTTCTCCACGGGGGTGGTGAAACTTTGTTCCACGGTTGGCCCCTGGTGCTCGGCATAATCGGCGCTGTTTCCGACCATCACGGAGAATCCCTCGTTCGCATCGCTTTTCAGTGTCTCCAATTGGTCGTGACGGATTTTCTGCCGGTCATGACGTGGCGTTGCCTTCCGCTGTGCGTCGACACGGCGGCGAAATTCGGCTCTCAGACGCAGGAGCTCAATATCTCGCTAACGGCAGTGGGACTGATGGTACGATTTTTTCGAGCAAAAAAATGCAAAAAGAGTATTTGAAACAAGGTGTTTAAGAATGTTTTCTCCGTTTTTGCATTTCTCAGTGGAATATCAGCGATTATTTCTATCAAAATGAGGAAAAATTGTGTCAAAGTTTGAGAGGCGATACAGGCTCGGTTTTCCCCGATTTTCCCGGTACCACGAATATGCCACCTTTCGATAAACTCTGGATGTGCCTTTACGCGAGACTGGGTAACCATTCGCTCTTTTCTCTGCAAAAAAAAATGCAAAAATAACATTTATGGGATACTCTGATATTGAGGAAATTTTCAGGCGATTTGTGCGTCGATTCGCGGCCAGCTGTGAGAAAATCGGCGAGTCAAACGCTGTTCTCGACTATTTCGGCGCACGGCGGTCTCCTTCATCAACCAACTTGGCAGGCCGTACTGTGGCAAGTGCTGTTTCCGCTTTTGGACAAAGTGAGAAACCTCTCGAGCTCGGCGAGCAACGAGAAGGTCGACACCAGCGGGAACATCTTGATTCATCACAGTAGAAATACCGCGCAGAAACAGTGGGCCGAGACGCAGGTAGGATGGAGAATTATTCGCGCGATTGGTTTCCGCCTGAAGAATCTTCCGCTCCGTAACCACCATTTTTGAACGTTAATTACATCTTTTTTTTTCATTTGGCTCTCATTAACGCGAATTTGTTTTTTTTTTGCAAAATCTAACTGCCATTCATTTCCAGGACTCGCAAATTTGCGAAAAATTAGTTTCGAAAATGATTTTTGCGAGTTTACCCGTAATTGCAGTCAAAACGTTCCAAGAAGGGTCTTCGACAATATATTTTCGAAAATACACGAGAAACACTAGGATAGGAAAAAAATGATGCTACGCAAACTGGTCGATTTTGCACAGAACGTCCCATACGCGCGAGGCAATCGTCTGATTTTCGTTTTTACCCCCAAGGTCTTGACTCTGAGCGGAGTAGCGAGAGTTTTCAACACGAAGAGACAGTTGTTGCAAATGTTGGGAGACTTTCCGCGAGCATGGTCGCTTCTGCTCGAATTTATCGAACACTCGGCGCTCAGCAAGAACAACGAGGTACGAGAGACGAATGTTGGATGAAATATCCGGTGTTCTCGCCGATTTTCGTCCTTCGGAGGAGAAAAATACGAAAAAATCGTCAATGCGATGATGTTTTTTCTCCAATTATCCTCAGGTCTCGTTGGCGGCACTAAAGTCGTTTCAAGAAATTCTGTATCTTCAAAAAAACGGCGACAACTCGGAAGATTCGCCCGCCGGAGATCCGGAAGCTTTGTGGGTGATCGCGTGGCGCGTGTGGTTGAACATCGGCATGGAAAGTTCGATACCACCTCAGGACGACGAAACCGAGCCTTACGTGCCCTCGCAAGCTTTTTTGGCGGCTCTCGTTCACATATTCCCAGCCGTGTTTCATCACATAAGAAACAAGTACGACAACTCGCCGATTTTTTCACGCAAGCGTACGAATTTTTGCCATTTTTTTCGGACATGGGACGAGCCTCAAAAGAAAGATGTTTAATTTTTCCGGAGAAAATCAAATGTTTACGCCGAGTGGATTTTGCGCGTAATTGTCGAAGTAATTCAGTGGACTTGACTCTTCAGATTCACCGGTACGGATCTTCAAAAATTATGCACGGTATTGAAAAACGTGATCGAGGTGCCGGTTCACGGCGACTCGACTCCTTACATACTTCCGACCGTGCCGGATGTCGTTCTCACTCAGTTGCAGGACGGCGTTTTGCACTCGATGGAATTACTGCAAAAAGTGAGAAAATCAAGCGGGAAATTGTCGTTGAATCGGGAAGTTCGTCGCGAAAAACTCAAATTTTGTATTTCCTCCCAGGAAGCCCTGACTGGTTCGGATAACCTTCGGACGATGATCGGCCTGGTGTTCCTACAGCTGCTTAATTTTTCAAAACTGGCTTGTCAAGCGCCGACCTACGGGAAACTTCAGACGAAGCACATTTCTCAAGTTCGAGGCATATCGGTACGTCGTGGTTTTTATAAAAACGATAATAATTTTAATAAGATTTATCACGTTACAACAGCAGCGGTGTTGATGTTTTTTTTTTAATATGTCTTTAAACGGTATTTGCGTATTTTCTTTCACTTTTGATCTAAGCTCATTGTCGAGCGTCGCTCTCTTTCGTACTCCCCATCATCCCTCTTTTTCTTCTGTACCATTATGTTCTTTTCTCTCACAAAAAAAATCCTCACACCTTTTTTTTCAGGCTGATTGGGTAACGATGAATTACGTACCATTCGGCGAGAAAGCTCTGACGATGGTGGTGAATCTTTATCAAAAAACAGCATCCGAGACGGTCGTCATCGAGGGTGAAATTTTGAGACACGTTATCGAGGCTCTGCGCGTGCCCTTGTCGATGAAATACGCTTGTCCGTCGCCGACAACGTGGAAACTGGCGGTAACGAGTTTGCTGGCCGTGTTGCACACCGGGCTTCCGCTCGCTCGAAATAATCCCGATAAATTTCAAAGCATGTGGCCGGTGCTGGCCGACACGATGGACGAATTTTTATTCCCAAAAAGGTGAAATTCTTCGTTTTTTTCTTCCCATTTATCAACGATATTTCGCCTCGCCCAGCTTCACGGAGCATCGCGAATTAACGGACGATTCTCAAAAATTCATTTTCTTTCGAATTTTCGTGTTTATTTTTCTTTTTGAACGTTTAAGCGCGATTAAAATTGAACGTGGCCTGGAGGAGATACAGGCCGACGAGGCGGTCGATTGTCAGGTCATGGAATTGCTGAGAAACGAAGTTTTGCCGCACTCGCAACGTATACCGCATCAGTTTATTCTTCGCGTCGTCATGCTGCTGAACAAGGGCTCGATTCATTCAGCGACAACGACGAATATCGGTACGATTGGTTTTTCCATAAACGAGCATTCTGATTGAGACAAATTTATCGAAGAATTTCATAATTCGCTCAACGCAAATGTGCATCAGAAAAAAACGGCGAGACGAAGCTTCGTGAGGAATTTGCAAAAACGTGCTTCGAGACGCTGCTGCAGTTTTCCCTCCTCGATGGTCTCAGCAAACCGTCGGACATCGTCAACGACGTGACGAGCGAAACCGACGAGGGTGGAGTAGCCGGTCGACTGGCCGTCACGGCTCTCCTGCACAGATTTCAAGAAGTCCTCTGGCGTTACATCGAGGACGAGAGGCGCAGCGGAAAATGCCCATTGCCGAGGTGGTTTGCATTCGATACTGTTCCATCTTCCCCCAATTTCTCCCCAAAATTCACGAAAAACATTAAATTCGTCCATCCTCCGAATTTTCTCTGTTACTCTACTTTCTAGATTCAGGCTGTCGGAAATATCGTTTGTTCTCAAGGCCGTCGCGACGTTGGTCGTGTCTTTGAAGAAAGCACCACCTAACAAGGGTAAAGTACCAAAAAACAAAAAAGTTTTCAACAAATGACTTCTTCGATGTTTGCGGAAAAATTCATTTTCAAGTTATCGATTGATCAGTCAGAGATTGAGGTGTTGATGAATTTTTTCGTTGTTTCCTCAGTGGAAAGATCGGTCTGGGAGCAATTGATCGGTCTTTATCCTTGTCTCGTCGAGTGCACGATAGCGACGGCATCGAGCCAGGTATCGCGGTCGTTGCGAGAAGCGCTGATGCAGTACCACGATCTCTTGAGACCGCCGATCGATAATTCGCCGGCTTCGAACGGCGTTTGACCAATGTACTCTGTCCTCCTCGATCATCGTAAGGCCAACGTGAATCACGCGACAAAGTAAGAAAATATCGAATCGTTCGTGAGAGAATGACGGAGGGGAGTGGCGGAAACGGCGGACAAAGATGCGAAACGAGAGGAAAAGTGGGCGTTCGCGGTCACGATCCGAGCGAAGGCACATTTTTTCCTAGCGTTTGCAAGACAAAGAACAAAATGAAATGAAACAGTTGAAATTCCTAGTGATCGAAACTTGTCTCGATAACGAGCTTGATTTTGGTTGAAAAAACTAAAAAGAAATTTACGTTAAGACGAGTAAGACGAAAAAAAGATAATACAACGGTATTACCTGCCCCTGTTGTTATCGGTATTGTTACTCGTAAAAGAAAAGAAGAAAAAAATGAGAAAAAAAGAGAGAGAGAGAGAGAGGAAACTAATGAGGCCTTAGTCTATACACTTTGCGAGTAGATCGAACGAAGTAACGTGTGTTATCTACGAATTCAGGATGATAAAAGAATCGCACTTTTGCAACTAGTTGTGAGAGGGGTGAGAAGAAAAAACGAACAACGTAGAACGACGTTTCTCGTCTGTGTTGGTACAATCGCGACTGTAAATTAAGCTTAATTATGTATTATAGGGTGTAACAAATGAGCCGGTAACGAGGGAAAGGAGAAAAAAAAGAAAGATATTTCCATCGTGACGCCACGCGATTTTTATTCGAAAGACTTTTTAATCAACCGTCGCGCGATTCGCGAGTTCACGAAACGTCGCAGCCATTTTAGCCATGGAAAAATGACAATTTGTAAGTAATCGCGAATAGGAGAATTCAAAATCGACCAAATTTCGATGTTCCTTTCAGTCTCGTCGCCGAGCGTAGGTTCGGCATGAAAACAAAATGGCCGGTCGACGATCGGCAAAATCACCGCGATGCACAAACTTATCTTTTTGCTCGTTGCGTGAAAACGAACGTCGGAATTTTCCGGCGGCTGATCCCGCGTAGGTGCGAGCGCTTTGGCGTTGTATTTGTTTCGTCAATGTCATGCAACATCCGGTGTGCAGATAATTCGCGAGGACTTTGTTTTTCATTCTAGCGAGAAAAACATACGTCGATTAGGCACCGATTGATCACGCTGTTGTAGCATTTGTAATATTCATTGCGGCAAACAAACAAACAAACCGAGACATGGTAAACGCGAGAACAAAACTACACCGACTGACGTCTCTAATTTTCGTTCGAGTGCTTTGATAATAAAATTTGGTAAAATACTTTTGTAATTAGACTGTATAGTACGTGGACATTGATAAACAAACAAAACAGGAAAAAAAAAAGATATATATAGAATATATACATATTTATATTACTCGTAAGAATATTCCTATGGAAGATGGCAAAACTCGGTATGCACGTTTTCTTTCGTACGAAAATGAATGTTTGAAAGAAAAAAAATCACATTTCCATTCGCGCATTTCCAAAACGCGCGAATGCGACATTCGGCGTTTGAAAGCGCTATGCAGTATCGAAGCGACAAGCAATGCATCGATTTCCTCTGGCTACATAATCAGTGTCATGTTAATTATACATAGCGCTCATCGACTATTAATATATAAATGTTCGTACGAATGTATATGCGTTATGCATGTACATTCGTATGAAATATGTATGTATAGTATTAGAAATATAATTATTGAAAATGTATGGGCAGTTTTATAAAATTATCGATTTACTTATATTGCGTGCAATAAACGGTGTTGAATGAAAGTCAAACAGCGAGAATATTACGAACGTTCAACAGCGCGAATATACACCGCTTGAATTTTGAAGATTCTTTTTATCTTTCGCGGATAATGTAGTTCCCTAAAGTCAATTGACGATAAAAATGCAATCTGTAAAAATGATACTCCGTATTGCCGCCAGTGGCGCTCGATCCGCGACGCCGCGTGCGCGAGCGCAAGTTCGCCCTTCTCCAGAGCGTGTGGATCCAGCATCCTTCGGCTCCTCGGGCGCACTCAACGATTGAAATTTACGTTTTTTTTGCCTTCACTCGCCCTCTCATCATATCCCACTCTTCTTTTCCTTTACACTCGTTACACCATCACGTAGACAATTTCCACCACTTTGCAATCCTCCGCGTCAATCGCGTCTTATTATTACACGGGATACACGTTATATATATATGTATATAATATCGGTGTGCGTTTCTCGTACTCCCTCTCTCTTCCTTGCGAATTGGCCGTATACTCTCGCAACCATATTAGCGATACATTCCATAGTAAATTTTTCGGCAATCATCGCCCAACGATTCGTGTTATTCCATCATTATAGAAAAAGAGAAAAGCGATATACGAATTAACGAAAATGCAAAGTAAACAGTACACAAGTTGCACAGTGCAATAATCATGGAGGTATCGAACTCCCGAGATAGATAAATGGTCGGAAAATAGTTGGTCGGAGGGTACACAAAAGTTCGCGTGTCCCGCGGAACAACGTCGGGGTGTAAAGAAACGAAAAAAAAACCATGTTTCACGCGGTGAAATTCGTCGTCGTTAATTACGATCGAAACGCATGACATTTTTTCTCGTACATCAAAAGTGCGCCTCCGCGGACGTGTGTGTATCGCAACGCGAGTGTATTCGTTTACCGTTTCTTTTTTCATTTTCGTTATTGCACATTTCTGTCAATTGACGCTTGACGCAGCTCGATCGACGCAATTTGCTCCGATAGCGATACATCATTATTGTTTTTTCGCTCCTCTTCGTATCAGCTTTACATCCGTATCGTCGTAGCACGTTTTTTTCTCTTTTTTTCCTCCCGAGAGAGTGATCGCCACCCCATATCTGATATGTGTTCGTGATTACAATCGAGAGTTTCGACGAGACACTGTGATGAGTTAGTCGAGGTTTTTTCTGTATTATTTTTTTTTTTTCATCGAGGAATGGTTTTCGTTTGAGAGCAGGAAAAATATCGATTTCCAGGCCGATAAGGCGATTTATCACAATGGCAGCTACGTTCGATCAGTATGACAAAAACAGGTATAACACGTTAGAAACAATAACGATAATAACATTTCTCCGGCACGAGTTCAATAGAAATTGGTAATTTCGCATGATTTTTTTGTCGCATTTGGGGTTTGCTTCGTAATCATTGTACGCGACTATCGCGCGGAGAACACGTCGCGCTTTGCGGCAAAATATTCGACTCTTTTTGTTTTTGCCGCAGCTGGTACTTCGGGGCAATGTCCAGACAGGACGCCTCCGATTTACTGATGGGAGAGAAAGAAGGCGGCGTCTTCCTCGTCAGAGACAGCACGTCTATACACGGCGATTTTGTATTATGCGTCAGAGAGGACAGCAAAGTTAGCCACTATATCATTAACAAAATTCAGCATGGCGACCAAATGAGATATCGCATCGGGGATCAAACGTTTCCCGACATACCCAGCCTCTTGGCGTTCTACAAGCTTCATTATCTAGACACTACGCCTCTCATAAGGCCGGCGCCAAAAAAAATCCACAAAGTCATAGCCAAGTACGATTTTGAGGGAAACGATCCGGATGATTTGCCCTTCAGAAAAGGTGAGCTTCGAGAGAGAAGCAAGAATGTGCAGCGTAACGTTTGTTTGTATAATTTGCCAGAGATTACTCTGTTGATATACAAAATAATAACAAACGAGCATAAAACAGCTGGTATTTCTTTTGGAAAAACTGAAAATCGAGTAACAAAGGTTTTGGTAATGTTTTCTTTCGCTGTATAGGAGAGATATTAACGGTAATGACGAGAGACGAGGAGCAATGGTGGACTGCGAAAAACAGCGTCGGCCAGATGGGTCTGGTGCCTGTGCCGTACGTACAAAAGTACGAGGAGGACAATCAGACGAGCGTGGAGAACATGGTTCGGCAAGAGAGCGCGGCGGTAAATTTGACTTCGTCCTCGAGTACAAATTCGTCACAGATATTGTCGCAGTTGGGCGCGGATGGTACGTCACCCGCGACAGCAGCGACGACAACAACGGCGACTCGCCGCTCGAACATTCAACGTACGCTGCCGGCATTCGCGAAAGTCAAACAGGCTCGTGTACCAAACGCCTATGACAAAACCGCGTTGAAACTGGAGGTCGGAGATATAATAAAAGTTACAAAGACTAATATTAACGGGCAGTGGGAGGGTGAGCTTCACGGCAAGGTCGGACACTTTCCGTTCACTCACGTCGAGTTCGTTGAGAACGAGACGCTCGACGAGAATCAGGAAATTTGAGGGGGAAAAAAAGACACGAAAATACAGATAATTACGAGATAATCGATGAAAAAAGAGGGACCGAGCAAAGGGAAAAACTGACGAACGCACAGGGAAATGTTTACGATGTAACGCGCATTTCTTTTTTCTTTTTTTTTTTTCGAGAGAGAGAGAGAGAAGGAAAGGACGTGAAAAAAAGAAACGCCATCTTTGTGTCGCCCTCGGCAGCTGCATCTGAAAATGTAATAGAGTTTAATATTCGAATATTCTTTTTATACAATTGCCCGAGAATTCCGAATCGTTTGATTTCCGTAGGACAATTGCGACCCCGTTTTTGTTCCGCGTTGTAAACGCGTCGAACGCGAAAATAATTTGAGCAAAGTTGCAACGATTTTTGTTGAGAAGGATGAGAGATTTTTTTTGTTTTCATTTCTCAATGAGCTATTTTTCTTTCTTCGTCGGGCAGCTAAATGTGTGCGCATCGTCTGGGTGAATCGAGGGAACAAGTCGGTTGTTCGCCCTTCGGGCAAATCAACGACGATCGAAAAAAAAGATTTTATTTCTCCATTGCGATGCTTGGCTCTCGAAATGATTTCTACTGTATTTTTTATTCTCGACTTCTCTTCGAGCGGACGACCCGTGTGACAAACAAAAGAGCTACTGCGGTGTACTTGTTTTTTTGAGCAAGAATAATTTTTTTTTTTCAAATTCTTCAATGCAGCTTTCGCTTCGATATTTTGCACAGAGAAAAACAAAAAGAAGAACGATGGAGTTTTAACGATAAATTTTCGTGTTGATTGCGCGAAGTAGGTGTAATTTTCTTCGTCGATATTTATTCCGTATGGAAAACCGAGTTGCATGGCTCGTAGTCCTGGTAATTTGTCCAATTTTCTTTTTTAACTCGATCAATGTTTATCGTCGTTTTTCTTTTTTAAATCCAATCTTTATGCGTCACACGGGCATCATCGTCCCCTCGATGATTTACGCAGAAATGTTCATCGAAGCGCCGAGACGCCAATCGCGAATTGTTGCTATATATATTTTAAAGAATAATGTAATTTTGACGGTATATGAATTGATATTGATTTTGATTTAATCGTTCAGTGCTGAGATAAAAATCGACGATATTTTTCCAATTTTACCGTAAAATTGAACATTTCGTGGTGTTCCTGTATCACGTTGCAAAACAGAAAGAAAGAATTCTTGAAAATGCGGAGATGCGATGATTTACGATAAACGACAGAAAACGAACGATGCGACTTCCAAAATGCTACGATTTTTAAAATCAGGGCGTTGAATAAATTTAATTCCGAAATTTTACGATATCCGGATTCATTTTTCGAAAACAATGTGCACAAATAATTCTATACACGTATGTATCTTTTCTAATTTTTAACATTGATACTGGATACGACTGGCAAAAGTATCATAAAAAGAGGTCAGTTTACGAGGTGAAGAGAACCGATTTTATTTCGTCAATGTTGCTTCCGTCGTCTATTGACGCTGTGGCAACTGCACGTTCTAGTCAAGCCTCGTGTACGAATTTTCTTTTATTTCCATGCAGGGCTATATCGAGAGAAAATTAATCATTATCGTATTTGAAAGAGGCGATAAAGAAAAAAAAACTCAAAGAAATCAAGAAAGAGAGAGAGAGAACGAGTATGTGTGCGTGGCAACTACGAAATTGTAATGTATATCATGTAAATGTTATTTTTATTCAGTGTAAACCGTGAATTCATCAATTGCGATTATTCTAAATAGATCATTATTTTTTCAACTTCATATACATGTCCTGTTGAAAGAAGAAACAATGCAGCTTCGACTTGAAAGTTGTTCCCCAATGTAGCACTGAATTATCGGCAACCGGTTTTGGGACACCTTGTATACACGCAAACATCTACACATAGGGTGTCCCTGGAAGTGAATGACAATAATTCAAAGTTTTGTTTCGTACGAAATTTCGATTCAAAGAGCAATTTTTCGTACGACTCAATAACTGGTCAATCGTCCGCCGAAGATGAAAATGCCAAAATGCTGCTCGATACGAAATTTCGTCCTCGACCTGACTTTGAAGTGTCGACGTGGAGTTTTCGGTTATTCTCGTCGAGTGGGTTTCGTCGGAGCAAAAAAGGTCAGCAAAATTTTCATAGCGGACATTTCGGGACATTACGAATTGAAAATGCATTTTTTTTTGTAAAGTACGATCCCATTTTGCCTGCTGAAAGCAGCGCCCCTACCGTCTTGAATCTGAAGATTCTCACCGCAGCAGATGCGCCATCTACATTTTTCGTTGTAAGTAGCGTTATTATTTCACTACGAATCTTTTAGAATTGGATTTATTTTCACAAATTTAAAAACAGTATTGTCAAAAGTGTCCAAGTAAGATATTAGGCAAATCAATGTCGCTTTTCGGAATTCGTTTTAGCGACGATATTGATAATTGATGCATGTAACAGAAATATCACGAAGTATGTCTCTAGGGTCGAATTCATGCATAAACTGAATAATCTTTTCTTCGTCGTTCGAGCACAATGTGTCCTCAACAGCTCTTGTATGTACATATATTTGTTTTATAGGGTCTTTATATTGAAATGGAAATGATCTTCTCAACAGGATCAATAAAATATATATAAAACAATACCGAAACGCCATCTATTGAATTTACTAAGGAACTATAGTTTGAAATCGAACTACCGCAGCGCCACGCGGGGCGTTTCAGCGAACTAAATCTAACAACAATAATGACATTGAAATCTGCCGCGCATTGCTTCTTTGTTCTTTGGCCGTCATCGCGGCAATCGGCATCGTTCCCATGGTAGTTCTGTTCGTATCTTTAGCTCGTTCGCGTGTCTTTATTTGCAACCCCCCAGAAGTAAACATTCGCGAATTCCAATGATCTTTCGTCTCAAAGTCTTCCCCCGTATCATTGTTGTAATCTCTCAAAGTTTCTAATCATGTTTCGCCCAGACATCGAGACTTGTCCCCATCGCGGATAAAAGCTTTGTTCCTTTGCCAGTGACGCGGCCATTTTTACTTCAGTTCTACATACGATATCACGAACGAAAAAAATGTGAAGTCGCGTACGTCGAGTGTTGGAAAGAAACGGATTGAGAGTCAATAAAATGCGTGAGTAATTTATCATCGCGGCGTAATTGAAAAAGCTTCGAGGGATTTCTTCCGCATCCGAATTTCACGCATGATCTGGCTGCAGGCTGCATTCGTTCAAAGTATCCAAGTAAGATATTGGGCAAAATGAATGTCGCTTTTCGGAATTCGTTTTAGCGACGAAATTGATAATTGATGCATGTAACAGAAATATCACAAAGTATGTCTCTAGGGTCGAATTCATACATAAATTGAATAATCTTTGTTTCATCGTTTAAACACAATGTGTCCTCAATAGCTCTTGTATGTACATATATTTGTTTTATATCGTCTTTATATTGAAATGATCTTCTCAACAGGATTAATAATATGTATATAAAACAGATAAAACAGTACCGAAACGCCACCTATTGTTCCGAAATCGAACAACCGCAGCGCCACGCGCGGCGTTTCAACGAACTAAATTTAATAATAATAACATTTCAATCTACTGCGCATTATTTTAGTCGTCATCGGCAATCGGCGTCGTTCTGTTCGTATATTTAGCTCGATCGCGTGTCTTTATTTGCAACCTCCCCAGAAGTAAACATCCGCGTATTCCAATGATCTTTCGTCTCAAAGTCTTCCTCCGTATCATTGTTGTAGTCTCTCAAAGTTTTTCATCACGTTTCGCTCAAACATCGAGCCTTGTCCCCATGGCGGAAAAGCTTTGTTTCTTTGCCAGTGAGGCGGCCATTTTTTTTTCAGTTCTTCATACGATAGCACGTACGAAAAAAAAGTGCGGTGCGCGTACGTTCGACTGTTGGGAAGAAACCGATTGAGAGTCAACAAAATGCGTGTGTAATTTATCATCGCGACGCGATTCAAAAAGCTTCGAGGGATTTCTTCCGCATCCGAATTTCACGCATGATCTGGCTGCAGGCTGCATTCGCAAGGTATGAAAAAAAAAACATTCCCGATATTCTCTCCCGCAAACTCTGTAATATCGCCAAGAAAGAGAAGCACCGAACGCAATGAGAAAATAAATCGGTGAAATTGATGTCACCGATGTCGCATCGAGGGATTTCTTCCGCATCCGAATGTCACGCATGATCTGGCTGCAAGCTGCATTCGCAAGGTATGAAAAAAAACATTCCCGATATTCCCTCCCGCAAACTCTGTATTATCGTCAAGAAAAAGAAGCTCCCAACGCAATGAGATTAACAATAAATCGGTGAAATTGATTTCACAAATTTAACAAGAGTATTGTTCAAAGTATCCAAGTAAGATATTGGACAAAATGAATGTCGCTTTCTGGAATTTGTTTTAGCGAAACCCTGCATTCGCAAGGTATGAAAAAAAAACATTCCCAATATTCCCTCCCGCAAACTCTGTAGTATCGCCGAGAAAGCGAAGCGCCGAACGCAATGAGAAAATAAATCGGTGAAATTGATTTCACAAATTTGAATACAGTATTGACTAAAGTGTCCAAGTAAGATATTAGGCAAAATGAATGGTGCTTTTCGGAATCCGTTTCAGCGACAAAATTGATAATTAATACATGTAACAGAAATATCAGCGAGTCTCTAGGGTCGAATTCATACATGAATTGAATAATCTTTGTTTCATCGTTTAAACACAATGTGTCCTTAATAGCTCTTGTGTGTACGTATATTTGTTTTATAGGGTCTTTATATTGAAATGATCTTCTCAACAGGATCAATGAAATGTATATAAAACAGTACCGAGACGCCATCTATTGTTTAAAATCGAACAACCGCGGCGCCACGCGCGGCGTTTCAGCGAACTAAATTTAATAATAATAACATTTCAATCTACTGCGCATTATTTTAGTCGTCATCGGCAATCGGCGTCGTTCTGTTCGTATATTTAGCTCGATCGCGTGTCTTTATTCGCAATCCCTCCAGAAGTAAATATCCGCGAATTCCAATGATCTTTCGTGTCAGAGTTTTCCCCCGTATCATTGTGGTAATCTCCGAAAGTTTCCAATCACGTTTCGCTCAAACATCGAGTCTTGTCCCCATCGCGGATAAGAGCTCTGTTCCTTTGACAGTGAGGCGGCCATTTTGATTTCAGTTCTTCATACGATAGCACGTACGAAAAAAAAGTGAGGTGCGCTTACGAGTCTTGTCCCCATCGCGGATAAGAGCTCTGTTCCTTTGCCAGTGAGGCGGCCATTTTGATTTCAGTTCTTCATACGATAGCACGTACGAAAAAAAAGTGAGGTGCGCTTACGTTCGAGTGTTGGAAAGAAACCGATTGAGAGTCAACAAAATGCGTGTGTAATGTATCATCGCGACGCGATTCAAAAAGCTTCGAGGGATTTCTTCCGCATCCGAATGTCACGCATGATCTGGCTGCTGGCTGCATTCGCAAGGTATGAAAAAAAAACATTCCCGATATTCCCTCCCGCGAACTCTGTATTATCGTCAAGAAAAAGAAGCTCCGAACGCAATGAGATTAAAAATAAATCGGTAAAATTGATTTCACAAATTCAAAAACAGTATTGTCCAAAGCGTCCGAGTAAGATATTAGGCAAAATGAATGTCGCTTTTCGGAATTCGTTTTAGCGCCGAAATTGATAAGTGATGCATGCAACAGAAACATCACGAACGAAGTATGTCTTTAGGGTCGAATTCATGCATAAATTGAATAACCTTTTTTTCATCGTTGCAGCGCAATGTGTCCTCAACAGCTCTTGTATGTACATATATTTGTTTCAAAAGGTATTTACATTGAAATAGAAATGATCTTCTCAACAAGATCAATAAAACATATATAAAACCATACCGAAACGCCATCTATCGAATTTACTAAGAATTGATAGTTGAAAATTGCACAACCGCAGCGCCACGCGCGGCGTTTCAGCCAACTAAATTTCACGACAATAATAACATTGAAATCTGCCGCGAATTACTTATTTAGTCGTCATCGACAATCGGCGTCGCTCCCACGGTCGTTCCGTTCGTATCTTTCGCTCGTTCGCGCGTCTTTATCATTTGCAACCCCCGCAAAAGTAAACATCCGCGAATTCCTACAATATTTCATCTCCAATCACGTTTCACTCAAACATCGAGTCTTGTCCGCATCGCGGATAAAAACTGTGTTTTTTCCCCAATAACGCGGCCATTTTGTTTTCAGGTCTGCACACGATACTGCGTATGAAAAAAAAGTGAAGCTCACGTATACGTTCGAGTATCGGAAAGAAACCGATTGAGAGTCAACAAAAAGCGTGTGTAATTTATCATCGCGGCGCGATTGAAAAAGCTTCGAGAGATTTCTTCCGCATCCGAGCTTTCGTCACGATTTTCAAGATGGCGCGCGAGAGTCGCGCGGAATCTCGGCGAATGTCGGGAGAAACGGCAAGGACGAGAAGAACGGAGAAGGGTAAGTTCCCACGTTGCTTAATTAATCGTCGGACTAATTGAATTGCGTTGTTTAGCGAACCGCAATTTCGCGGATGCTTCTAACTCCAATCCGTCTTCGCGGTGCGCTTTTGCCCTCGCACCGTCTTTATCCTCGAGTCTCCCGTGGCTCGTGCGAGAGCCACGGTCTAAGTAACGTCTCGAGTTCGTGTACGTGTGTATAAAATATAACGACGAAAGGTTTTCAAACATGCCGCAAAGTCGTAGCCGATAAAAATCGCTCAAAAAAATAACCTCCACGATCAATTTTTCAAAATCAATCGAATATCGCCGTAAGATCGAGTAACAGATTTCCTCCTCTTTCCTCTCTCGTTTTTCACGTATATCCCATCATGCATTGTAAATTTCAACGTTTTTCCGGATATAGAAGGCTGCGGGTTTTATTTCCCTCGAGATACACCGAGATCGACTACACCCCCCCCCCCCCCCTTCCTCGTTCAGCGTCTTTGCGCGCTCCCCTGGTAGCGGATCGCGTAAATATATGTATTTTTGAGGTTAGATCAAAGCAAGAGGACGTTTCTTATCTTCCGACGTGTGCGTTACGTGCGTACATGACTTTTCGTACCCTCTGGCACGCTAGTTTTGTTTGGTTGTACGTTCCTCTCGTTTCACTTTTTTTTCACTTCCTTCGCGTACGGTTTTTTTTGTCTCTCTTCGATAAATTTAAATAGACGCTTCGAGACTCGGCCGTGGAGATGAGGAGCGCTGCTTTATAGCCATGTTCGGTTGTATATTTCAACGCCTCGAGTTTGCGTCTTTCAGCGCGAAGGTCACCTTGTATCGCTCCTTTGCGCGTTACGCTCGCTTCTACGTCTATCCTTTTCTCTCCCCTTCCGGGGAATGTGATTTTTGCCTCGGTTTCGCGTCGAGAGATTTTTGAGACACACAGATGTATGCATGTATAGATGGCGGTGTATATACACTCGTTTATGTATGTACATACAGACTTTTGAATACCGCGTGTACATAAATATAGCGTGTATACGTGCGCATTCACACCTTATCCATCTATCCAATCGGAATCCTTCGAATCCTTTGATCCTTTTCCGATCTTCTTTGCACCTAAAGAATGCACGTGGGACTCTCGACGGTTCCGGCGTATAAAGTCGACTCTCGCGACTCTCCTTCTGGCCCCTACGTAATTTATATGTTTACGCAACTGTATACTTGTATATTAGGGTGGGCCGGAAAAAAAAACTTTTTTTTTTCTTTCACTCCTTGCTAAATTACGAAAAAAAACAGCAATTCCAAGGTCTCGCGAGTCCCTAATTGTTTCTCAACTTTGATTCCTCATCGGCGCGTTGTATAGGCGCATTTTATGATTCAAGCGGTTTTCGAGAAACCGCGACATTAATTTAATCGCATTAAAGTTTTCCGTTATGAAACTTTACACGTGTACCATTCGCGAGCTGTACGAGCACTTGCGCTGCGCGTATAGCTTTCCGAGCTTCTTCACTCTCGTCCGCGAGTGGTTGAATATTCATGGGTGACACCCAGCGTGAGAGGCGAATCGACGTATACTGCTCTGTATATAAGTATTATCAGCGCGGCGCCTTGGGAGCGCGGGAGGGCCGAATAGAGCTCGATCGAAGGACCGACCTGGTTCGTTTCATGTTTTGCCTGCTCATAGTGGCAAAGCTTGTTACCTCGTCGAGCCTGGGCGATATTAATGATCAATTCATCAGAAAGTCCCCATATAGGATCGCGCTTGAAGCATGGAAATTCACCTTCGGAAAAACCCGAAAAAAATCCCCTTCTGGAGCTGATTATTGTTGCTTTTTCGCCTGAAAAGATTGTACAAACGAGACGTAAAGTAAAGTATCGTACAAGTAAACAAAAAAACATCTCGGAAGGGAGCTCTCGGTATGAAATTTTCGAAAAAAAAAGGGAAATCTCGGTTTTTTTTCCGCTCGCTCTTTTCGCGTTCCATCCAGGATTGACGATGAAATTGAGCAAATGGTAGAAAAAAAAATGCCGAACGAAAAATACGTCAATGCGCAGTTCGGTTTGACGTTAGAGACGACGTTGTCTTTCCCATCACGCGCCGCCCGGCGCTCTTGTCAATACCGATTCCTGTCATCCGCAGGCTCATTTGATATTTTTTAGCGGTATTTCATTTTTAGCGATATTTTTTTCTCATTCCCAATCGCGTCTAATTGAACTCGCTCCACTCGGAGGGCAATCTATTTTTCCGTTGTTATCTCGCGAATCGGATCGTCGTCGTGTTCTTGTACAGGAAAGCGATGGAATATATGTATGTATATACCCGAAACGTCTCGAACAGAGGCGGGGGAGGGGGGGGGGGGGGGACAAAAGATGCAGCAAAAAAAAAGAGAGAGGCTGCTGTATAAAATCTCGGAACGCTTCGATCGCATCAGTAATTTTCTCGCGTGTCCTTAAAATATAATACTCTCCTCTTTCTCTCGCTCTCTCGTGTTTTTTTTCTTCCTCTCGTCTCTGCGAGGCAGGACGAGGTAAATGAGCCGTCGCAGGGTCAAGCCCGGAGACCCTTTTCTGCGGATAAAAAAGTATTCCGACAACTCGAACGGAGAACGGAAGGAGAAAAGATTTCAAGACAAAAAAACCGAATTAAAAAGAGTAACTCCTCCAACTCCCGCCAGAGGGATTCCGCAGGCTCTCAATCCGGGCGATTGAGTGCTCCGAGTTACAAAGGAGAGCCGAAGTGAATGTGATTTTCTGAGCTTTGGACATTGCGAATAATTACCAGCTTCTTCCGACTTTGGACCGAGGGACTCTTAGGGTGGTTGAAGGAAAACAAAAGGGAAATCGAAATTTTCATTTCTTTTCCTGGCACGAAACGTAATTCCCCGAAAAACGCCTTCGATTATTCAAAACCCTTATCGTCGGTCATTTTTTTTCGAAGAAATATCTCTAGGATATTCTGCCCGTTTTTTTTTTAATTTTTCTTTGACCTCCGTGAAGCATATTTCGCCTCGCGGTCTCTTCGTTCTTCCCGTGCGATGCGAAAGAGACAGGGAGATCGCAACGTTATCGCGGTTTGTACGAAATGGGGTTTCCTTGTTTTTTTTTTTTTTTTCGTATAATTAAAAGTATCGGATGGACCAAATCAGGTTTGAGGATGCTGGATACGGAGAGTGTCGGAGCAGGGAAGATGCGGGAAAAAAAGCAAACGGAGGGGGGAGAGGAAAGTTTGAAAAGGGGAAAAGGAAGATCGTCGAAGGAGATACAGTCTTTGAGGGAATTTGCAGACATCGCCTTTTAATGAGGTGAGACGTCGCGTTGCGAGAGCGCCGAGTATTATTCGAAGGAGCGGATTTAAAGTTTAGAGTTTGGATTTCGCGCATGTTCGTGTGCGGCTGTTTTTCTCGAAGCCTCCGATGGAAAATACGACGACGGAAGTGAAGCGTAAATAATATGCTAATCCCAATGACGTCTCCCGTTCTCTTCTCGTATCCTTTTTTCCTTCCTTCGCCCCTTTTTTTTTCTTCTCTCCGCTTTTCATCTTTGCCGGCGGTTCTTATCCGTTGTCGCGATCGCAGCTTTCGGACCTTCGCGAAAGTCACCTTCCGGATTTGTCATTCGGTCCGTGTTATTTCGAAAGAAAAAAAAAAGCAAAAACAAAGATCGAAGCGTCCAAGGAAGTTTTTTCGAAATTTTACCGCTCGAAAATGTCGAATTTCCCTTTTCGAGACATTTTTTTCCCGAAAATACGAAACGAATTTTTCTCCCGCGGGGAGCTCTTTTCATTTTCACTAAGGACCTTTTTTTCGCAAAAATACGACGAGGATTTTCAAGTTTCCCGCGAGAGGCATTTTTCATTTGCCCCCCCCCCCCCCCCCCCCTCTCAGTGTGTTGAAAAACTGAGTGGAAAAAAACGTTTCGGTGATTAAAAATGTTCCACGTCGCATTAAGGATTTTAACGCGCGCGCAAAATGTACGCGTGTTTTAAAGCCACCGACGAACGGGAGGGAGAAAAAGAAACACACGTTAAATAGCGCTGAATAAAACCGCGTGTGTATTTTACGCGAGACGAGGGAGGAGGAGGAGGAGGATGAAACGCTTTGAGGATTTTTCCGCGCAGCAAAAATAATTAAACAAATTTTCAAGGATTTATCTCTCCCTCCGCAGCAATTCTCTGATATTTCGGTGACTCTTTTCTCTCCATTTTTTCACGTACCTCGTATCGTTTTTATCAATTATTCAATCGCTCCCTTTCATACGTATAAAATTTCGAATTTATTTCATTTTCTCTCTCTCTCTCTCTGCCTTTTTGCGAATTTGCGAGGGGATGGTCTTGAGCTTTTTCGCGAACCCTCTTTAGGCTATTCGCCCCGTTAATAGCCGGTCAGTGCATACCAAAGCCACGCGATTTTATCAGTTACGATCCAATATTTTCCAATATTCCCTCAGTCCGAGGGAAGATATCGCAACCCCTCGAGCTCCCTTTTACCTCCTTTTACGCTGCATGTTTCCATTACGTGAAAACATTGCAAAGGGGAAATTTATCCGTGTACACGAGGGTTCTTTCACGTTGAGTTCCGTTAAATACGGTGAATCGGGAAAGCTCGAAAATATTCCGACGGATTTTTTTTTTCAAAAAAGACCATTTTCCCTCGGAAAAGACCGCACGTCGTCGAAATTGCACAAAAAATGACGTTCTCTCCTTCTTCCACGACCGTATCTTCACATTTCTTCTGCTTTTTTTGCAAATTTTCCGTCATTTTCAAAAAAAAAAGATTCCGAAAAGACTAAAGGTTTTTTTTTATGTATGTATGCAGAGGGGGTTGGTTTTCTCCACGCATTTGTGGAATATCGTAAAGAAAAAGGGCGAGGGGGGGGGGGGGGGGAAGAGGAAATACCGAGTCGGAATGGAGTTCCCCGTGTATGTTTGTATTATCTCGTCACAATCTTTATGTCCGTCCGTGAATCCGGTTCTTCCGGTAAACTTTCCACCAGTTGGCAACGCCCTGGCGCGATGGGCATAGACGAAATGGGAAAAGAGGGTTGAGGGGGTTGGAAAAGCGCGGGTGAAAGGGTAGATCGAAGAGAGAGAGAGGGAGAGGGACTCGACAGATGGAAATAGCCAGAGAGAACAGAGGATCGCACGTCTAGGAACGTCCACATGCAAGGAAACAGCCGAGAGGCTGACGCGTGGGGGTAGAAAGGGCGAATGGGATAGAAAAATAAACACAGGAGGAGCCTGGTTGCAAGAGACGAATGGATCTCGTCTTATTGCCATGAGAATGGACCTGAAAGAGAAAAGGGAGGGAGAGGTGAGATTTGTGAAAAACTTTTACGAAAAAAACGAGATGGAATGATCCTTCGATCCTCTCTTGCGTCTATATAGATGGGGAGTTTCGCATAAAAAGTGATGAAAAGCGGAGGCTAATAATTCGGTATTGAAAGATATTTTCTCCTTCGAGTTCAAAGTTCGATCTTGAAATTCTGAAAATAAATCATCGTTCAGCATGACTCTCCTCGGTGGTACATTATTTTCTCGTGTACACACAGGCCTCGAGGCTCGCTAAATGCGACGTGTATTCATAGAAACAACGAAGCAAGACTCTCGGCAGGGTGTATAAAGGAAGCTCTTCCTCTCCCCGGGCCTGGAAATTTACGAGCATCGCTCTGATGGTGTTTCCTTGCTTTTCACCGTAAAATATCCCCGTCCAGCCTCCGTTTGCCCAATTTTCGGGTCTACACACTCGTTCTGCGCGTGACCGAGTTGTACCAAAAAAAGTTTACGTAAATGCACATATGGGGCGTTCCACGTTGAATCCTCGAATCAAAGATCCCCACCGTCTCTGCTGGACAAATAATTTTTCAATAATTTTCAATAATCTTCTCTCTCTCTCGTACGTACGAGAAAACATTTTTGAGATTCCAGCCTCCGTGCAAAGAGTCGTTTTTAATATTATCAACGCTGACATACCGCCCTGTAGTTATCGTCACTGTGGCATAAATTATCGCTCCAGTGTAGTCGCGAAAAAAGCAACGAAAAACGGCGCATCTCGTATCCGCAGTGAGTATCGAAGCGTGGAAGAAATATATTCCCGCTGGTGGTCATATTCAGATCCGCCGCCCCGTTCCGATATATCTCGCACGAGTGATAACTCGCTTTGGAAAATATTCCTTTTCCGCGTTGCATTTTTTTTCTTTCCTCTTTTTCAAATTTTTCTTTTTTACTCAGAGTCGCGCGAACGTGCGTGGTCCGCAGGCGACTGCTCGGCCTGCGGCACGATAAGCGCATACACACACACACACAAACGATGGGCAGGGTGCGAACGTGATTCGGAAAATAATTGTACACTCTCTCGTGCACGATTCTGACGATGCTTTTCTCGTCCTCGTCCTCTTTTCCTCTCTTTCCCTCGCAATTTGCGAAAAACCTGCGGTTACTCCCGCGAGTCGCCCCCGATAAAGCTCGTTTTTCCCGTTTTTCCTCTCTCGCGGCGATTATACTCAAGATTCGCTAAAAATGTACAAATCTCGTAGCGTTCGAGTTCAAACTCGACGAAAATACCAAATTTTCTCGATTTTTCTCGCAACATCTCTGTTTTTTTTCATTTTTCCACTTTCTAACGAGCGTCACGTAATTTTCGATTTCGGTATTTTCCGAAATTTCGCTATTTATAGTACTCTTTTTTTTCCATTTTCCCTCGGGCCGCTTTCTCGCGAAAAAAGCATCAAAATTCCTCGATTTTGAGTGCCCCAATCGCATTCAAGGATTTTTCCCATTAATTTCCCTTCACTCGTGGCGGAAGTGAAATGGCGGAGAAAAGTGGGAACTTTACGTGCATATTACTTTGAGCTTCGTAATTTCATGTACGAGGATCTCCGTTTGTATCGAAGACGCGAAACTTCCGGTATGTTCGAAATTCGCAAAGTTTATCGTTGAAAGTAACGAAAAAACCGCCAGGGGGTTGGGGGAGTGGTCGAATCCGTTATTAATTAAACTCGGAAGTTTCCTTCGTCGATAAGTCCATAGATCGATTTGGGAGTGCTATTAATAAGCCGAAGGTACGCAAGGTTACGCGAGTAATATGTCGATTTATCGATCGATGATAAAGAAGCGACGTTGACCTTATCTTATCCGGAGCTATAAACGTCCATCTCCTCTGCTGTCGTGTGAAAGCCCCATTTTTTTCTATCTTACTTTCCAAAATAAATATACGGGCTTTTGTTTACGAAAAAAAAAAAAACGTGTCATTCGTTCATACACGAGAACCCCACTCGCGGTCTATTATTCGTTGAATCATCACCCATCGTGGATAAACGCAGAGATTTTTTTTTTTTTTTCGTAAATAATCGATTCTTCTTTATCGAATCCACGAGACAAGCTCGACACCCTCGTGATTTATTTATTCCTATACGCTCGACTCTCAGGGAAGCCTCGTTTTCCCACTCATTTTATTTTTTATGCCTCCCGCGAACGATCGAAGATGTCGCGTTTTATTTTGACGGTGCATATACTTTTCATTTCCTGTTGACGACTCGTCAGGTTTTGGGACACTCCGTGGGACGTTAATACCGAGTTTTGGGACACCTCATGTACACACGCGCACCTGTATATGTATGTGTGTCTCGACGGGGAAAAAAGACGACGGGAAGCTGAGCGTTGATCAATGCGGTGGGCGAATATTTGCCTCTGTAGGTTTTCAGAGACGAGTGCAGGCTGTGAAGCATTCGTATCTCAGATTTCGTCTGTACTTGCCACGATTTACATGATCTACTTGACCAAATGCTCATTTGAGGTTCGTTTACCTTTCGGATCCTTTCCGTTCAATCTACTCTTCGGGATAATCATTGAAAAATGAATGGGCAACCTCGATGTGAAATTTCGTGGTTTCGACGATTTTAACATCGCAAATGCATTGAAATTCCGTAATTCGTTTTTCCATTTTTCCTCTCTCGCGGCGATTATACTCAAGATTCGCTAAAAATGTACAAATCTCGTCGCGTTCAAGTTCAAACTCGACGAAAGTACCAAATTTTCTCGAATCTCGACGTGAAATTTCGTGGTTTCGACGATTTTAACATCGCGAACGCATTGAAATTCGAAATTTATTTTCGCGCTCGATGAGAATCGATCTGCGAGCTGGAGATGGTATTTCCCGAAAAATATCAGGTAGAAGCAATTTTTGTCACGACAGTTTTGATTCTTTTTTCCAAATTTTGGTACAAACGATCGTGGCTCTTTCAAATCGTCTCGTCGGGAGCGTTCATTTTTTTTCGAGGAAAGTGGATGAAATTTCGTGGTTTCGACGATTTTAACATCGCGAACGCATTGAAATTCGTTATTTATTTTTGCTCTCGATGAGAATCGATCTGCGAGCTGGAGATGGTATTTCCCAAAAAATATCAAGTAGCAGCAATTTTTGTCACGACAGTTTTGATTCTTTTTTCCAAATTTTGGTACAAACGATCGTGGCTTTTTCAAAACGCCTCGTCGGGAGCGTTCATTTTTTTTTCGAGGAAAGTGGATGAAATTTCGTGGTTTCGACGATTTTAACATCGCGAACGCATTGAAATTCGAAATTTATTTTCGCGCTCGATGAGAATCGATCTGCGAGCTGGAGATGGTATTTCCCGAAAAATATCAGGTAGAATCAATTTTTGTCACGACAGTTTTGATTCTTTTTTCCAAATTTTGGTACAAACGGTCGTGGCTCTTTCAAATCGTCTCGTCGGGAGCGTTCATTTTTTTTTCGAGGAAAGTGGATGAAATTTCGTGGTTTCGACGATTTTAACATCGCGAACGCATTGAAATTCGAAATTTATTTTTGCTCTCGATGAGAATCGATCTGCGAGCTGGAGATGGTATTTCCCGAAAAATATCAGGTAGAAGCAATTTTTGTCACGACAGTTTTGATTCTTTTTTCCAAATTTTGGTACAAACGATCGTGGCTCTTTCAAATCGCCTCGTCGGGAGCGTTCATTTTTTTTCGAGGAAAGTGGATGAAATTTCGTGGTTTCGACGATTTTAACATCGGGAACGCATTGAAATTCGAAATTTATTTTCGCGCTCGATGAGAATCGATCTGCGAGCTGGAGATGGTTATTCCCGAAAAATATCACGTAGAAGCAATTTTTGTCACGACAGTTTTGATTCTTTTTTCCAAATTTTGGTACAAACGATCGTGGCTCTTTCAAATCGTCTCGTCGGGAGCGTTCATTTTTTTTCGAGGAAAGTGGATGATAACGCGATAAGGTGTTATCGAGTATTTCCCATCGTCGCGAGTGGTCCCTTTGTTTATCGACGAAATTAGGAGACGATCGGACCGATCGAGTATCAGAATTAATGGACTAATTATTATAAAAGCCATCAGGATGAGTGGATCGCGTTATCAATCACTGCGAGTTTCGACACCGGCTCTGAGAGGCCAACCCTGTGTATGGGATTCTTCGCCGAAATATTTCGTCGACGCAAAGTTTGCCGCGAGAGTCTGCAAAGCACGTTACGGCGTACATCAGGGCTGTTTTGCGAGAAAAATAAGTACACGCGTGCTCGTACTCTCGCGGACGAAAAACGCGAAACGGAGCAAAATTAAGTCGAAGAAAATTCAATTATTCCGCTAAAAGCCGGATGATTGTTTCTTCAACTTTGTCGCTTCGAATTTTGTCGTTTGTTCTTCGCGAGAATAAAAAAAAACTTTTTTTCAAAATCGTCGTTTCCTCGACGATATTTCAATACGCTTCTTCGTACTCTCCGCTCGCCCGATTTTCCGCAATTCGAGATCTGATTTCGCAAAAAAAACATCGTATCACCGCGTGATTATGAGTGTGGTGAGAGTTTTGTTTTTTTTTTCGCAAAAACCGCTCTCGCGAATTAATTTTATTCACCCGCGGTCGCGGTTCCTCGCGTTTACCGGAGCTTCCTGATGCTCTGATTACTCTGATGATTAATCTTCGTAAAAAGCGATGAAATACGTATATACACATTGTGTATATTTTTGTGTATCGAGTGTGGGTTAACTTCGCCAAAGTTCAGCCGTTCGAGAGAGGCCATAGATCGTCTACAATTTCACTAAAGGCTTTCATCGCGAGTCCGAGAAGCTCCGAGTAGACGAACGTACTTTTCGGCTCTCCCCTTCATCAGCGATCGTTAGTAAAAGGGAAGGGCGCTGTCGCGGGAGACGAGCCTCGATCTTCAGAGATCTCGAGGAAAACGTTGCGTCCTGACGGCGATACGGGCGATTCCACGTGGAATCGACCGTCAAATTCGAGCCTGTCGTTTTTTCAAAAACGTCCTCCTTCCGGTTCTTCTCATCCCGGAAATCAACACCCCGACAACCATTTTCTTGCCGCTCTTTCGATGAAAATTTCAAAAAAATCGTTCGCTCCGAAAAATTCGCTGTTTTTTCCGTTTGAAGATGAAAAAAATCATTCGACGGATCTCGTCGAATCCTCGTTCATTGAGTCCGTAATATTTTGCATACAAAAATAATCTCGAGATCAAACGCCAGGGACTTTGTTGACCATTCGGATTTCCATCCGTCTCGAGTCGCCATCGAATCGAAGCTCCTTCGAAATTCATCCCCCTCGGCGGCAGCTCGTCCCCGACGATTGTCCGGAAAAGTCTTCTTTCCGGACAAAGCTGAAGTCGAAAAAGAGGTTTACGCGACGCGCAAAGAATTAATTACACACATATGGGCTCTTCCATATCGATCGAGTTATCAAACACGTGGAATCCTGGTTGTTGCTCCTTCGTTCTTTTTTCTTTCCTCCCGATCAGTCGATATATTTCCGAGATTTTTTGTTTTTTTTTTTCAAATTTCTTTTCAATCAGCGTACAAGTAACGAAGATTCGAAAAAGTTGATCGGCTAAAAATGCCAGTCCTCTTGACGTTTTCCTCCGAATAGTTTCGAAAAAATGGCCATTAAGGTAGTTCTATCGTTAGATTCAAATCGAGAAATTGTTTTGCAGTTTTTCTCACATACAAAATGGTTCGCGGGCTTCGGTTAAATAAGAAAAGTTGTTGCAAATCGACTAAAGAACAGCATACTCCAAATTCACGGTCATCCCAGGTGATATGTGCTTGCTCTATAATTACAAAAATTGCGAAAAAATTTTCTCAAGATTTTTTTGGAAAACTCAAGAAATCTTCTTTGATGTTGCATAAAAATGTATGCAAAGTTTTAGAAGGCTTCACCACGTAGAAGCCAAGATATTCATTGATGAAAATGCAACTTTTAACACGCGCTCTTACGAGAGACTACCGAAAATTGTGATTTTTACTAATAAATATCTCAACTTCCACGTGGTAAAACCTTCCAAAATTTATTACACACGTATATATGACATCAAAGAATACGTATTCAAATTTTCAACAAAATCTTAAGAAAACGATAAAACGATAGAACTACCTTAAAATGGTCAAGCGTCTCGTTGGAATTTTCATTGATAAAAGACCGTTTGAATGTTTATAAAGGTTTTTTTGCGTAGGTTTTTTTCCATCGGTCGTTCCTCGTGACGTGTCAAAGGGAGGGAAAGATATACCGCGATTAGGAAAAATGTCAATTCCATCGGACGGAGATATCGAATCTGTCGATTTTTATCTCGACGCATTAGGGAAATGTAATTGTACGAAAATCTGTGACAAAGTCGGCCACGTCGATAATAATGCTAATAATTTGTGCGATTTCGCTGATAAACCGGTTTTTTTTTGCCTCTCTCGTCATCACCCTCTTCGTTGCGCTCGTAGTATCGTCGGGGTTGTTCGCGATACAGTCGCGCGTCGGACATTTCACTCCGGAGGTTAGAGAGAAGACGGGGTGAGAGAAAGGCGGATAAATGTATCTTATTTACTTCACTCTGCAGCTTCTCCCCGCGTAAACACATCGAGCGATAAGCCACCGCCCACTTTCTTTCTCGTTGCCGCACTTTGCTTCTCGTCCCCGAGGAATTTCATTCGAAATTTTGACCTTATTCTCCAACGATTGAACGATTTATCGCCGAGCGAGCCTCAGCGCTCAACGACGAATTCAGAGTCGTTTGATTGAGATCAAAAATCGTTAGATTTCGAAAAAATGAAGACACACGTTCTTGAAATTTTCTCTTCGAATATGGTTTATAAAATTGCAAAAAATTTGTTCAAAAATATCGTGGCAGAGGTGGAATTTAGCGACGGTTTTGGAAATATCGACAATGTACTGATATTTGTGATATAAATCATCAATTATGTGTACGATTTTTTCCATTTTCCGGATGATTATATGACGATTGAATTTTTCGAGTACTGCTCCTTTTTTGGGCCCGTAAATGCATTCGTATTTTGCGGGACGAACGTTTGAATTATGCAAAAACGAAACGAGGCAGGTGCGGGAATTCGACGAGTACTTGAGCGCAGAGAGATTTTCCAGGAATTTCTGGTCCATCTGTAATTGATTGCTGTTATTAATTATCCGGTTGTTGCAAACGAACAGGTCGGAATATCGATTTATAATAACGCGAATAATCGTGAAATAACAATAAAAGCAATTACCCGTCGCTCCTACGAGGTAAACGGAAACTGAAAATTTTCGCGCGGTATTGTAGCTCGTTCGGATGAAAGTCTTTTTTTTTCACTCGCAAAATAGTCGTCAAATTTTCGGTAAATTTTCGTGCATTCGCCTGTTAGGAACGAGGACAAACAGAAATAAATACACGTCGGAATATCAATTTTTAACAGAGGGTGGATTTGAAATGATTACAAAGACAATTATCGGGTGTTTAAAAGGCACAGAGAAATGCAGAATCTTCGTTTACCGGATAAACATTCTGCACCTCGTTTGTTCGAAATCTTTTATTCACGCTTGTCGCTCGTAATTAATTCGGCGAAATGAAAGAAAATTGGGACACGATTAAAATGTTTATCCATCAATGCGAAGCTCGTGTGTGTGCTCGTTTGTGAATAATTTTGCGATCAGGCGAGTCGAATTGTCGATTTATAATGACCGCGTTTCTGAAATAGCGATAAAAAGCATTTTCATGTTTGTAACAGCGAAATAAAAGTTTCGTTTAATTAAATTCTCTCATTGCCATTTATCGGAGCGAGATAAAATTTTACATCAATTTTGTATCGCTCTTCGATTATAATTTTGAAGGCGCTTCATCTGTACCCTGCTTGTTTCTCAATGAGAGAGGTGGGACGGAGATGACTAAAAATTTTGCAAAAATACATGTACATGCTACGTTTTTTCGTACTTTTTTCGTTCGTTTTGTCAAATTGCGTTTGAGGTTCGCCGAGGATTCGTATTAATTCCGTCTGGTCCACAACGGTTTTCCTCGCGAAGAGTATCATACCGGAAGTGCAACGAATATTGCACGAAAATATCGATTTTATACGTACAGTTTGTTTTATTCTCACGTTTGTGTTACGGACTCAAGGTATACGAGCTATTTGTGAGCGTATTGCAGGCATACGTGAATAGGCTGAAACGTCGCATCGAAGCTAATATTCGATGACAATTTGGAACTTTTGCAGCGTGATGACATTGCTGTAAGCTGGCTTTCCTCACAGCAGTCGACATTTTGACACTCGATCGATGTTTTCCATTCGACGAGTCACAAACGTTCGCTTCCGGTCAATAGACAAACAGAAATTACGCGACAACGAGTGAGACGAATTTAACGATAGAAAAAAAAAGAATTCTACGCTGAAAAGCAGATTTAATTTCGTTAAAAAAATCCCCAACATTTTTGTTTCTTCCAAGACGATTTTCCCATCGATATATCATTTTTCTATGGTTTCCGACGGTGTTGATTCGTCCCTTGGAACAATGGGATTAGTATATTGTGAAACAAGTGCGGTAAGTTGTCGATTGCCCACGAGTTTCAGATACTTCTTTTTATCACAAATGCGGGGATATATTCTGCTGAAAAATTGTGGTTTTGAGTAAGGGGGGCGGAGGGGCGAAGTAGGCGGTGACAGAATAAAAAAACGAAATTAAAAGTAAAATCAACATAACTTTTTTTCGAATAACCATGATATGAGCGGAACCAAAAGTAATTAATTAATTAATTAATTAATTATTTTTTTAAATTTTCGCTTAGATGTATTAAAATATTTGAACTCACCGTCAGCACTTTCTTCAGTTTCGGAAATAAAATGAGGATTAAAACTCATTTTTAAATTTTGTTTATATTTTCATTTAAATCCTATGATATACCAATATTTATATCTGTCACTTCAACGTCACGTTTTTGATACTGATACTTCGATTCTGTTTTTTTTAGCAGTGTTTTGTCATCGGTTTGCGTGCGATAAGTAAAAATTGCGTGCGATAAGTATACTTGTCGCACGCAAATAAGCGTTTGATTGGATAGTGAGAAAAGAGCTACTTACTAACCGCAAAAGTGTGCTCTAAGATACTACTTATCCCGCATGTGTGATAAAAAAAAATGAGTGTTTTTGGCACTGCCTTGAAGTTTGTTGTATTTGGTGGAAAACCGAAATAATCGAGTCGCAAACGTTCGTACTCGTCGATACGAAACGACGTATATACGGGATTTGTCACAAGTTTGGCGAAAATCAGAGGGAAGGAAGAAAAATCGTTGGGATATTATTTCTCTCCGTTCCGAGAGCTCTTATACTTCTTCGGGGCATAGTATTTAAATTGGAATTACTTTTCTCATTACGGCGCATCCAGGGAGAAAATCTTCGGATATTCCATTCTTATACTTTCATAATTTACGTTGCAAAAGAGTGAAATGAGAGCGATGATCTACGCAAATATATCACGTATAATATACCTCTCTATAAACATTAGGGTGTCCATTAATTCCCAAGTTTAAGTTTTTCTCCTGTAAATGCTCTGCTCGAGGACGAAGCGAAACGCTATTTTTCTTTTGGCCTACATTAACTATTGCGTCAAAACGTATATCTCGAATCTACCCCGCCCCTTTTTTTTCTTATTTTTGAAGATTAAAAAAAAAATATTTGTCCCTGTTTTCAGGGGGTGTTTTTACGGGGTTGAAACGCTGTTTTCCCGTCGTCGGGAGTTTTCCGACGCTTTCCGTGCAAAATCATGGGTTCAACTTTGAAAATTGAGTTGAAAATTAATTTTCCAGTTTTTTGAGATACATCGATCGATTTTTTCGTTGTTTAAGGTAGTTCTATCGTTTTATCGTTTTCTTTAGATTTCGTTGAAAATTCGGATACATATTCTTTGATGTCATGTGTACGTGTGTAATAAATTTTGGACGGTTTCACTACGTGGAAGTTGAGATATTTATTGGTGAAAATCACAATTTTCGGTAGTCTCTCATAAGAGCGCGTGCTAAAAGTTGCGTTTTCATCAATAAATATCTTGGTTTCTACGTGGTGAAGCTTTCTAAAATTTTGCACACATTTTCATGCAACATCAAAGAAGCTTTCTTCAGTTTTTCGAAAAAATCTTAAGAAAAAAATGTTCGCATTTTTCGTAATTATACAGCAAGCACATATTATCTGGGATGACCTCGAATTTGGAGTATGCTGTTCTTTAGTCGATTTGCAACAACTTTTCTTATTTAACTTGAGCCCGCAAACCATTTTGTATGTGAGAAAAACTGAAAAACAATTTTTCGATTTGAATGAAACGATAGAACTACGTTAACGTCCATTTTTCTGCAATCCCTTCGCTGTTGACCTTACGAAAATGGATCTTTGTCCACCTGTAGGGATAAAAGTGTTATTTTTCTCTCACGCTTTTGCGAATTTCGCCATCTTTTGTCTTCGCTATTCTCGAAGACCGGGGAGGGTACCTTCGATTCGCATTGCAGTTCCGGCGGAAGCGCACCTTGCCCGAGATTAAGATGAGCGAGTATAAAGGGAGGGAAACGTGCCAAGAGCGATTATATAATTCTTTCGCGCGCGACGTGGAAAAGAGAGGGAGGAGAGGAGAAGATGGGGAGAAGGAGCGAGAAAGAAAAAGATTGTGTAACCAAGCGAGTTGGACGAGAGATTTCATTCAAGAAGAAGATCAGTGCGGTCACTTTGCGCGCGCGTGTGTGTTTCTCTCTCTGTGTGTGTGTGTGTGTGTGTGTGTGTGTGTATTCACGAATCGGGTCCAGCAAAACTGGTTTTTCCTCCTTCCGGACGAATGACGCTGGAGAACGTTTTCTCACATCGTGAGCGATAAGGCTAATGTTTCTCCGAATTTTTTTTCACCCCTCTCCTTCTTCCCTTCCTCTCGCTCTCTCTATTCCCGTTTTAGTTTTATTCCCTCGTGCTTCCCTTCACACTTTTGTCCCTTTTGCTTTCCCATACGTCCAACTTTCCACCGTATATAAGCTGTGAAGATAACAGCGCGAGGCTTCCACAGAATCACATGAAATAAGGAGAGGAGAAACAGGCCTTTTCTCTTCCGCAGAAATGACGCACACGTCTGACCGCATCTTGGTGCGCCGAGATATACATAACACGCAGCTTCCGGTGTGTATACAAGAGTGCAGACACGTGATACACGTGCAACTCGCGCTACATTGGGCTCTTGAAAAGCAGCGGTGCTTTGGGAGAAGTAAAAGCCGACGGACGAAAGAGTGAAATGTTTTTTGGAGCCTCGAAAAAATTATATCTCGCGAACGAAGAAAGATGTTAATTGTGACCTTATTTTGTGCACATAAAAAAATCCAGCGTCGACTCTGAGGCTCTGAAAAACATCAAAATTCAAACGTCAAAATCTTTTGGACCAAAGCGTATTAGCTTCGTAAAAAGTCTTGTACGAGTCACACCTTTACACATCCGGTATGCGTTCTTTCCTTCTTCCCCTCTCGTTTTTTTTTGCATTTCCGTTATCACCTGTTTGTACGCTCAACTCTTTGTGCAACGCGAGTATACGCGTGCTTTCCTGGGTGTGTGCATGTGCGTTTGTGTGCATAAACGGGATTCTTCTTCCCTCCGCCCCTCCTTGGTCCAGACTCAATGTCGAGGAAGGAAATCGCTGACTTATGCCTTCGCGCGCGGGTTCTTCGTCGCGGATATATACCTCGACGTTTTTCCACCTTCGTCCCTTTCCCTCTTGCTCTTTCTCTCGCGGCGTACTTGGGTTTTTTTTTTTTTTTTTTTTTTTCATATCCAACGACTCCTCCGTACGAGCGGGGCGGGGGGAGGGAGGCTTTGGGGGCTCTTTTACATTGTACCCAGATTTCGCGGCGATTAATTTTTCCCCCATTGTGTGTCGCGGAGGTTTGGAGCGCGCCCTTTAGCGTCCACATTCACCCCCCCCCCCCCCGGTCCCACACAGCCAAAGGCTCGACCGTTTCAGCTCCATCTCCGCACATCGCATTTCCTCTTTCCTTTTTCTCTTTCTTTTTTCATCATCACTTTCCTCACTCTTTTTACGCGTTTACGAATGTTTCCCTCTCTCTCTCTCGCTCTTCTTTATCACTCTTTTTCATCCCCGTTCGCTCTCGCCGGTTTGCTCTCCCTCTTGTCATCTCACAGCTCATTCTCCGCACTTTTCTTCCTTCTTTACTTTTTTTTTCCTCGCGCAACGCCAGAGCTTTATCCGGACGTGTGTATTCGTGCTTTTGTGTGTGTGTCCGTGTGTTTGGGGGTGTATACATGTCACATCGCTCCGTGGGAGCCGGAGAGACGAGCAATGCACACTCCGCATTTTCACATTGGCAAACATACTCCCCTCGAATAGTGGGTATTAAAAACCATATCCGGTCTAATGGAATATCCGTAGTATACATACGGAGCTTGTGCTTTTACGCCGAGTTTTGACTCGATGCTTGACTCTATGTGTGGTTGGAAGAGTAATAACAAAGAGATACAGAATTGGCGGGACCACCCCCCGCAAGAGTGTATCTCGCGATGTGTATACAGGGTGATTCACGTCAAACGCACCGGAAACAGAAACTGCGGATTTTCGATGATGTTCTCGGGATTCAGCGCGATTTCTAATTTAAGAACGAGGAAATGACGAGCAAAGCGTCATTCTCCGGTTTTTTTCGCTGCAAAAATGCCGAAATTTCATTGTTTCCGGTTTCCGCCGGTTTCCTCCTTGACGTGAATCGCCCTGTACATTCGCGCAGGGTCATTTTTGTTTCACCCGGCGAAGTACTCGTTCTTTTCGCGTATAAAGCGTAGGAGATAAAAGCGAGGTTCTTTTTTGTTGCATATTCACGTGTCGAATTTTGGTTTTCGCATTGAGCGAAATATTTCCCTGTAAAGTGCATTCGGTGACTCGAGTATCCGAGAATGATGAAAATCCGCGAGAAACAGATCGAAGGATGTTTTCGGTTTTTTTTTATCAACTAATTAATATTTTTTCAATGTTGAATTTTGCTTCGGCCTTTTCCCGAAGTTATGCAAAAAAAAAGACCACAACGTTCTTTCGTTCCGCGTGTCATTCGCTGCGAAAAGGAAAATGAATGAAGATCTCGAGACCCGGTTTGTTTCTCCTTGAATGCCGGAAAACACACACAGAGATCGCGGTGCGCGCAACCTTCCGCGGAATTTCCCCCCCCTGGAACGCCTCTTTTTCCACGCTTTGCAGCGTCAACTACAAACAATCGTACAGTCGCCTGAAAAATTCACGAAGCTTTTTCCTTCGCCTTTTAAACGCCAGTGACGTTTCGATCTTTTTTTATTATTATTCTTTTTTTTTTCTCTAAAAAAACAGGCATTTTTTCTTTTTCATTATTTCCCGAGCTGGAAAAGTTGTTGACATTGCTAAGACGCGCCGGGAAACGATTGTAACGGGCGAGAAAAACACCCTCGGGCTGCAATATACCATCCCCTTTCTCTTTCTCGATATGAGATATGCGCCCTCCTCGTTCCGTCGTATGGCTCGCCGTGCATCCTTTTTTTATCTTCTTCGTGTTGGTTTTGTTCTTTTTTTTTTCATTCTTATCCACAGAGATACCGCTAAATTGTCGGAGAATCCATATATTCCCATCTCGGACGAATCTAAAGGTATCTCGAGCGCGTTTTTTCCCTCCCCCGACTCTTTCGTCCTCCGATGTAACGAGGAAAATACGAGAAACGCGGGGTGGTAAATAAACGTGATAACGATCGGTTTTTTCGGAATTTTTTTTTTATTTATCCATCATCAGGGAAATTAATAACGATTCTGTCGATTTTCGTGCGATACCACTTTTTATTTTTATTTTTATGACGACACACTAGACGCGGATATAATCGTGATGGTGTACGCTTACGTACACTCGGACAATTCGCGTCCGCTGCGAAAATTCGTAACGATCTCGATGATGCATCCGTCCCTAAGGACGTGCACGTGATCTCGTCGAGCGCGAAGGTTGAGGTTTCACCGAGTTTGAAACCATATTGTCGCGCGGTGTTTCCACGATTGTACAGCACCACGGTTATCGCGGCATGCGTGTCATGATTGTTCTATAAACTTTCGTAGGAAATACAAATTCATCGGCGCCATGTGTAGTACAAAGCGCCACCGCTGCGGCTATTGGGGTGTTTCGTTCGTCCGAAAAATGTTCAGAAAATAAAAATCTGTCCAGCTGCAAGCGCGAAAATACGACGGGTAGAAATCTTTCGAAAATTCCGGAAGCTGAAAATTTTACGGTTTATCAACAGCTGTTTTTTTGCAACCACGAAAAATGAATGGTTACGAGTGCCGAGAGGTTTACCGAAAAGAGAAAAAAAAATTGGGGGTTTTCCGGGAGACCGGAAAATTGCGGATTTTTTTTTTTTTTTTCATTCGGCAGGAAAACTCGAAAATGCCTGAAACGAGGACCACCCCAATGTATATGCGTCTATTCAAGCCCAACGTTTACTCTCCGCCGTCAGGCCGTTTCCGGTACCAGCCATAACTTTTGGACAGTGTGCGTTTCATCGTAAACTAGGTGGCCCATGTGTACGTACGTACCAGACGTTTTCCGTATGTACATAACGGATATCGTCCGTGTGTGACGTCACTGCAGATCGTACACAAATTTGTATGTATATCTTCCGTCGTAATCTCCGCGCGCGCGCGTCTCCTTACACACGACGCGTTTTCACCGCCTCGAAAATTGCGATTTGCACTTTTTTCGTAACGACCCGTGTCACTGATCGGAGTGAACCGTAGGTCGGGAAAAGTACAACGAGCGCACTGTTTTCGGAAAATTATACCGCGTCGTAGAGTCATTTTAGCGATTTTTAGCGATTTTTTCAATCTTTCCGATGTTTTTTTGATTTTTTCAAAATTGGGCGTGACGGATCCGGTATTATTTTTGATTCTCTGAAAAAAGTTTGAACTAATGGAGTTTCGAAGGGATGTAAGAAAAATTTGGTGTTCTGTGTTTACGTTGCTTGTTGGAAAACGAGAGGGAACGTCCAGCGCTGATTTATCGACCGGACTGTCTCTTTAACGCGACGTTGTGTTTGCATCGCTTTCTTGTATAACCTGTTGTACACCCGAGCCCATCGGTCACGGTTCGGCGATCGATGAATTCCTCAGATTATTCGTGTCCCGCTGACAGCTCGTAAATTATTCACGCGGAGAGAAATTAATTTCATTCGGAAACGATTGCATATCAATAATTACGTTCGGATGTGGGTCGAGGAGCTAAATATGTATGACAATCGGGTGAGCAGCGGACACAGCGCGTTGAGATTTCAACGCGCGTTTTCCAGACTGACCGACGATCGATGATCTACATGAATTTTTCCCTCGCATAAAACTTGGATGCATACCAGAGTGTTTGCTCAGTGACATTGCTCGAACCAATCTCACGAATTTTCATGAAATAATTGATGCTGCTGTCATTGTCGTCCTATTAATCAAAATTCTAACGCTACCACCGTTGGTTAGCGCAAAAATAAATGAAATCAATTTTTACTCGTATTTTTCAGGTGTTTTCACGGCGAGTGTTGTATTTTTTTTTCTTCTTATATTCGTTTTTGGTTCAAAGCGTTGTGAACTTTTTCTTCTCGCGATAGATTTTTCTAATAACGGCGTGAAATTCCGGGCCAAAAAGTGGGTATTTTTGATTATCATTAGATTCGCTCGAACCGCCTTAAAATGTCGAGAGCTTTTGTCTTTCCTTGCTGTGTCCCACATTTTCGCGTGGGACGAAATAAGCAACGGTGGGACAATGGGGAAAGGAGCGGTGAAAAGCTAGTGTAAGCCAGCTAGCGTTTGCCGGGGCTCGAGTGTGTGTGTATAACGCTCGTCGAGCTGGGGGTGAAACGGAAGAACACTGCGAAACGGAGTGGGTGTGTGTGTGAATTCAAAAATTCGTGGTGCGAAAATAATATTTCGATGATACGCCGAACGTCGTCACAGCTGGGTCACGCGAGAAAAAAGGTTTCTCGCTCTCCGCGTCGTGTAAGATTGTTCAAGCTCTTTTTTATCGCTTTTTCCATTTTTCCTTTTTCGGTTATTACCTTTGGTTATTCCAGGCTGCCGTATATTCTCGCAATCTCCCAGTTTCATACGATTTTTCGTACTTTCACTTTTCCAGTCGCCGGGCGTTCTTAAGCCTCTTTAAGAATTTCTACGGAAGATACAATCCCGACAAAACTGAAATTGGAAAAAATGCGTTTCGCGTCGGAAGAAAATCAATTCTGGGAATTTTTCCCAAAGTCTTTTTTTTTCAATAATTTGTTGATAACTTTTCGATATTATCCTTGTAATGAAAATTTGATGGGGGCCGGAAGTTGATCGTTTATCGAAAAAAGGGTTTTTCAGCGTTTTCTTGGCGGAATTTTGAGTTTTCGGGAAAAAGTCGGTGCGTTTCGTAATCAGCGGGAAATTTCCCATCGGATAAGACTTTGAAAAGTTGAAAATTTGAAAAAAAAAATTTCGGCTCATTTTTCGCCAGTTTTCCAGAAACCTCAAAAAGTCGAAATTTCAAGTGGTCATAACTACGGTTCTATTTGAGCTACATACATTTTTTGGGGGGGTTTTGGAAAGCCCTCGAGTAGACTTGGAGAACGGTGAAAGTAAAATGTCGATAGCTAAATTGCTTCACCCTCAAAATCGATGTTGAAAATCGTATGGAAAAATTGGCGAAAATCGATGGTCCGACTTTAAAAATCTGCCAAAAATCGAAAAATCAAGATATCGACATGAACCAAACGGCATTTTGAAGCCTCATCAATTGCGAAGAGAATAAGCACTAGTTGGAATGTCCACCTCAAAGGGAAAAAAAATGGCGACCATTTCAGTGATTTTACTCAATTTTGCAAAAAATGACGAAAAATTTTGGAACTCAAAAATGATTTCTAATGATCCATATCGATGTATTTTGTCCCGCTGATTACGAAACACACCGCTATTTCATCGAAAACTCGATATTTCGATCCAAAACTGCAATAATACGATTATCAATAAATTCCCATTTTCTCATTGAAATTTCAAGTTTTCGGAAAAAAGTCCAAAGTTCTTTCGTACATCCAGCGGCTCTATTCCCTTTCGTAGCTTTCTTCCTTTTCGATATTGTAGCAACATTCGCATCTTCCTCTTTGCTCCTTTCCCTCGTCATGCGGAGCACGAGAGAAACACTCTTCACGAGGAAAGCGGGAAAAGCAGCTTTTCACGAGGTGGTGCCTCTGCAGAACCTTGGGGACGAAGCAGAGGGACGGGGGGAGGCTGGCAGTGAAACAGCTGTGGCACATACCGGGCGACAGCTCGCGAGTCACTAACTCAACCTGAATACACACACGCCGTGTGTGACACCCCGGATATACACAAACTTTATCGATGTTGGTCGAGACTTTACCCACTCAACTTCCGCCCTTTCTCTTCCTTTTTTTTTTCTCCCGGCTCTTCTCGACTTCTTTATACTTTGCTTATTCTCGTCCGTTTGTTTCGTCATGTATCCCGCCTCTGAAATTCCACTGTTTCTACGAGGATCTCGACAACGTAGCCACTCTTATCCCACACTCTATACCGTTCATCTCGACCTCGAACCCTCCATTTTCAATTTTCAAAACTCACCAAAATTTCACAGCTGAAAGTCCCTTTCCGCCGGTACACTTTATTTCGCAATAGAAAATCAGGTTTTCCGAATAAACAATTTTCCAAAAACATTTTCAACATCTTGATTATCGAAAAGCCATTTTCTACCTTTCTGCTGGAAAATTCGTCGGAAATGTTGTCCCGTCATTTTTTCCCAAATTTCCGTCGTGTGTGAAAGTGATTGGCGGCGAGAAAGCCTCGTCGGTGAAGGTCCGTGGGAAATAAATGTGTGTAGGACACAAAGAAGCGCGTATAGAAAGTGGAAAAAGCCGGCCGGAGAAAAGGAAACACGACGAGTATATAAGGAATCGTACGAGAGAGAACGCGGTGGAATAAAAACGTACGTAAAGAGACGTGTCGAAGTAGAAACGGTCGTCTCAGGTACGCCGCAATTTTTCATCCACCCCGCGTCCGCACACTTTGTGCGTTTTCGCTACTCGCGATTCCCTGAAAAGTCATCGCGGAGGAGTGTCGAATGGGGATTTTCCTGATAGATACATGTATAAACGATCGTAGATAACGTACAGAGAGGGAAAAAGAGAGATGAAAAATAGCGGAGAGCGGACGAGTGGAAGAAGAAGACACGTCCCGCGGAGTTTTCCGAGGCGACGTGAGCGCCCTCTCGATCTTCGAAACGCGCCACTTTTCGATGTGTACCACGGTCTTCCTCTCCACCGTTAACGCGCGTTATAGACGCCGAGTTGCGAAGCCCTCCGAGTTTCAACGAGACTTTGCTGAATATGGCAAAAAGCAGTCGGTTCCTCGAGTTTCCTCGTCAACGCTTATTTTACTTTATTTTTCTTTCGTTTCCCACGGTGTACGTAACGACACAAGACGTCATAGACGACGGACTCCTTCTTGATTCTCTCCATCTTTTCGTCCCTTCGTTTTATCGAAAAAAAGGAGCATCAACGTCGATTCAACGACCAATTTATCATCTCATTTTCTTAATTTCCTCGGGTCTTCCTTTTCTTTTTATTTACCCGACCAATCAGCGGCGAGTTTTTCATTTCGCTGATTGAACCAATTTCCCTGCGGATTTTTGTTTCAATCAACGGAAAAAACGGCTTTCCAACGGACCAGTTTGGAGTATTTCCAAACTGTGCTTCTGCTTCTTTGTTCAATAACAAAAGATAAAACTGTCGAAATTCAACGACCGCCATTTGCTTTGTAGAAATCTTGCCGCCTCTCGAGAAAATGCCTGTGCAAAAGGAGACGAGATTCCTCGTCCGAATGTCTCTCCCCGATGCCCTTCAATTTTTCTACGACCCTCTCGTACGAGAATCTCTCGTTTCCCTTGTAGGTTATACTCCATCCCCTGATCAGCTTGGGATGAAAATAGAGGAACGTGTCGCGTTGGAAAAAGTTTCGTTTTTCGACAACGAAAAACCACGAGCGGACATTTTGTAAACTCGCTCCACTTTCTGGGAAAATATTCCTCGGGGAATCACCCAATAAGTCGTAACGATATTATAGTTTCTCGCGAATCTTGGAGCCCCAATATATATATATATATATATATATATATATACATGCATGTATGTATGTATATACACAAAATGAGTCCAATAATATATAAGAGTTCATTGAAAATCGAAGAATTCAAATACATAGACGGGGGGAAGAAGGCAGCGTCGTACGAGCTCGGGAGATGCGACGATTTGTTCAAAAGTCAGCCGAAAGGGGGCGCCACCTCCGCTCGCTCTCCTTTCCGCGCGTATATACACGTACAGTTGACTGCAGCGAGGAAACGGAGGCGCGCGGCAGCACATGTGTTCCGGCGTCGAGGGAAGGCTTTATGGTTTATAGCCATTATTACTATCGCCCGGTGCGCGCCCAATCGGTGATTCGGCCCGATGGAACGCTGGGGAAAAAGCCAAGGAAGGCTCGGGAAGAATCATAGGAGGTCGAAGAGGTAAAACGAGTCGGAGGGCTTGTAGTTTTCGTCGAGAGTCGGGGGTGGTTGTCGTTTGGTCGTCGTTGTCGTCTTTCGTTCTCGTTGGCCGGATACGAGAGTGTATACTCTTCTATTACCGTTTCCAACGATCTCCCATAATGTATATACATGCATTAGGGTGTCCTTTACTCGGCAGGATCACTTTTTTTTGCAATCATTTTTCTCTCCCGACGAAAATGATTTTTTTCCAAATTCAAACAGGATCGACTGTTCCCAAAAATCGTCCGAACGTGAGGAGCGAGAAACGGCATCGAAACGGCGAATTTTCACGTTGGCTGTGGAGTAATTTCTTTTTTTATTGCGAAACAAAGAGTTTGGTGAACGGGAAAAATGATATTTATCATTTTTTTTTCCAAGAGTTTTTTCTTAGCTCTTCGATCATTGAAGAATAATGACCGAGTGACGAGAGAAATCACCCTGGGTAATCCCGGACACCCTAACGCGACCGACGCGATGCTTTTTTTTCCATCGTCGAGTATATATGAACAAGTAAATAGCAATGAAACGAGTCACGTTGTGCTTCGCTGCGAAATCTCTCCAATATCTGTATATCGAATTTATCGTAACCCAATTTTCATCCATTTCGAAAAATCGACTCAGCGTTTCCCGTATGAATATAATACACTCGAGTCGCTGTACCTTTCGAACGAAGAATATCATAAAGACCCAAGGACACCCGGTGAGATCCTTTGACGATGTGAAAATTGCGACAAAAAAGCAAAACGACTTGTTCAAATCGTCGTATTTTTAATCACATTTGTTGCGCAAATGCTCCTTCGTAAAGGAGCCTCGTGTGCATCCTTACGATGCGGAGGCACCGTCGCCGAGTTACATTTCGTTCGCGAGGGAAATATTTATCGAAATGCCCGCGACGCTCGAGTGTGGTCTCGCGGTTGAAATATCAGCATTTTCCATTCGGCTGCCCTTGCGCGTATGTCACTTTTTTTTCCGCCTCGCAGAGCCCTCTGTGGCTGTGCTATATTTTCAGAATTGCATTACGCCCGAGAGAAAAAAATTGCATGAATTTTGAGACGCAGAGGCGATTCACGATGACCAGCTTGTCCGCGTATGACTTTTGCCAGTTTTTCTTTTCTCTCCTCCTCTCTTCGTCTCTCTCAAACCGCGTTTTTCTTGCTCCACTGTTTGCTGCACCAAGCAGCCGCTGTTTACGGAGCTCCTTACGTATGTAAATTGACAAACGGCTCGGTGAAGCTGCTTTTCAAAAAGCCTCGTGCTGACCCTACAATCTTCGTGTGGGAATATGAAATAGAAACCGTGTGCCACACAGAGACGCACAAACACAGCTTTTTGGCATTTCCAAAAATTGTTATTGTTGTTATTTATAAATATCAAATTAGGAACAAAAATATCGAAATGATATTCGAAATCGATATCGAAATGAAGAATTTTCGAAAAATCTTGAAAGCTCACTCGGAAATAAATATTTAGATTGCAGCATTGTGGATTGAAACTCTTATTTCCTCTATATATACATTATGGTGTCTAAAAAATGCGAGACTATCGCGATAATTAAAAGGGCAAAGTATCATCGCTTAAGGTAGTTCTATCGTTTTATCGTTTTCTTAAGATTTTGTTGAAAATTTGAATACGTATTCTTTGATGTCATATATACGTGTGTAATAAATTTTGGAAGGTTTTACCACGTGGAAGTTGAGATATTTATTGGTAAAAATCACAATTTTCGGTAGTCTCTCGTAAGAGCGCGTGTTAAAAGTTGCATTTTCATCAATGAATATCTTGGCTTCTACGTGGTGAAGCCTTCTAAAACTTTGCATACATTTTTATGCAACATCGAAGAAGATTTCTCGAGTTTTCCAAAAAAATCTTAAGAACATTTTTTTCGCAATTTTTGTAATTATAGAGCAAGCACATATCACCTGGGATGACCGTGAATTTGGAGTATGCTGTTCTTTAGTCGATTTGCAACAACCTTTCTTATTTAACCGAAGCCCGCGAACCATTTTGTATGTGAGAAAAACTGCAAAACAATTTCTCGATTCGAATCTAACGATAGAACTACCTTAAGGGGAGGGGGGGGAGAACGGCGTTTGACTTTTTTTTTTCATCTCGACGCTATGAACTAACGATTCGGAGCCGTACCCAAGTGGAAAAAGTCAACCCGACGAATAACGGACACCCTAATGTACATACGTATTTTTATCACAATATCGAGAGGAGAGGGAGGGGGGGGGGGAGAAGTAGTCGCGACGGTGTCCAAAACTCTCCCGAGACGATAATATTCAGGAACTAGACGCGCTTCTCGCGGTGCTCTTTTCTCGTTCTATTGCGGTCCAGCGCCATGGAAAATCCGAGAGCGAGAGAGAGAGAGAGAGGAAGAAAGATGCACGGTGAAAAATAGAAGAAAAAAAAGTACATAGAAGAGGATTTTCCATGCGGTATGCAACGTTATCGCGTCTGTGGTCTCCTAATTGCAGAGGGAACGTTCAGCAATTCCGAGACGAATATAAGCGAATGGAAAAGGCGCAAAGAGAGGAGACGAGAGAATTAAAAAGACGAGGAGAGAGAGGAGCGAGAAGGCAAAAAAAAGCATGCCAAAGTCTTGCTGCGAGTTGTATATTCCCAAAAGTATAGCACAGGTTGAGAAGGAAATCTCGAATCGCGGAATTTGCGAGGGGAAACGCTGGATAAAGAGCGAGCAACAAAGTTATACCTCTGCGCTGTGAATTATGAGGCGGATAATCCACTCCATTTTTTGTTCACTCCTCGCGAATTTATTTCATCAAAAGCCTTCTTTCTCCTCGGCTCTTTATTCGTTCTCAAATTTTCACGCTGTTCCCCGGCCCGGGTCTCGATCCTTTTTTTTTTTTTTATATTACCCGTGCAGGAAATTCCATCGAACGGATGAATAAAAAGAAATTTGTCGACATCCCGCGTACGAAGGCGAAAAAAAAAATCGAGTGTGTTTGCGCGCTCAAATCACTCGTGCCTTTTTTTCTGCAGACTTCTTTCCTGCGTTTTGCAGCGATGCTCGGAGAGTTTTACGTTACTTTACGGTTTCCGGTATAATTGTGCACGAGTGCGATTGAAGAAGAGCTCGAATTTCCCTCTCCGAAGTCCCTCGGCGGATCTCGCGGTTGCTCCGCACGAAATCGGAGTTTGCGCGTTTCCCCCGTCGCCGTTCGCCCTCCTACTTTTGCGCTCCTTCGCATCGAGGAGTACGAGGACGAACAGGATCGCCGAACAGTTTACCAACGTCGACCGGTGTGCACACGCGGTTGCTCAACGGTACCGGAAGTCCGTCGATAAAGCCGGTTCGACAAACACATTTCGTGCGTACTCGCGTCACGTGTGCGCTGCTCGAACCTCTTTTCGACTCGATAGTTTTTTTTTTCCCACCCCCGTATCTCAACGATTCTTTTTCCGGAAATCGACGAATCCATGTGGGCGAGTTTCGTTGTGAAAATCGGTTAAATTCACGAGGCGGATATGCATTTTTCGTCTTTGCCCTTTCGCTCCATTTCCTCCTCGAGTTCTTCTTCTTTTCCTTCCCCCTCTTCTTTCTCTTCGTGTCTGACGCTCCGAGCGCGCTCTGGTCACGTGAGTTTTTTTATTTATTTTGATGTACGTGAAAAAAAACGTATTTGCACGAACGTGACAACTCGCATACGATTTTCAGGCCTCGTTATCGACGTCCCTGGACACTCGTGCAATTTTTAATTGATTAAAACAAGCGCGAGTGTCGCGCTTCTCATCGTCACTCGTTGAAGGGCTTTTGATCATCGATTGAGATTAATTATCGAGCTGGTGACAAAGTTTTATCGGAACGCCGACGTTTGTCCGCATTTTGTTGCTGCGTTTCGTGCACTTTTCTTTTTTTTTCATTACAAAACGAACGAACAAAACGCCCATTTTGCTCGAACTGCGGAAGAATCGGTATTTCCGATGAATCTCGATTAATCACGGCGATTTTTCACTCTCTCGTTATCTTCCTCTCGATGACGAAAACACCATTATCGGAATCGTGATTGATTAACATGACTGCGCGAAAAAGAAATCTGATGAAAATTGAGCGAATTAATTATCACAGTCATGTCGAAAAAAATGTATATATAAAGTGAGAAAGTGCGAAAATTAATCGCTGGCCCGCGGTTTTTTTTTTTTTTGCATTTTTTACCTCGGTGCGGAGAAAGTCGCTAGATTTATTTGCCGTCACAGCAGGAATTGTGTATAATAAGAGCCAGTGAGTGAGACATTTTTATGGCGATCGAGTGTTGAAATTAATCGTCGTATTTTCCGCGTAGTTTTCGAGGTTGAACAAAAAATAACGCAGGACGATAGAACGCTTCGATGCGTCGGTAAAATTCATTTTCTTCCCGGACTTAAAATATCGATCGTGATTGCGAATTATTCGTATAATTTTCGTCGATTATCTCGTCGTTTTTCGTCTCGTAAAAAAAATTAAAAAAATCACGTGCTCGCCGCGGGAATTATTCTCACGTTCGACTTTCGCGGCGATCCGAACACGTGGTGCGGGCTTGATCCACCGGGGTGAGGTGCGAGCTGTGGGCCGATAGCTAGTAAATATACGTTCGCCTCTTGACAGCTCGGTCGCGTGACATTTTCCACAAGATCCTATTTCTTCTCTCCGGTAGGCAAGATCGTATACCGGAAATTCACATATTTCTATCGGATTTTCCTTCCCCGCGGAATCAACAATTGTCGGACAAAAAATCGAAAGATAAAAACGATGAAAAACCGATCACATATACCGTCTTCCGGACCTTTCGAGAAAGGTTCAACGGCGAAAGGGACTGAGGAATTAAATACGAAGTGGCACGAATAGATAAAGACGGGAGACTGGAGTTATTATTAATTCTTCAATCTATACGTACCTTCGGCTCATTTACTCGACTGCGAAATCTCGCGAGATTTATAGATGTTCGATAAAACGGATATAGAGAAAGAGCGAGAGAGAGATGAGGCAGAAAAGCACTCGTCTGTCGGAATGGACGATACTTTAAGTTCTGCTATTAGCGTAATGCCGGGCTCCTACGAGTTCTTACACGTTAATCTATATATACAAGACATATATATGTATATACAACTGTTGAAAAGTTTCTCATTCATCTTCAACGCTGTGGGGAAACTGAATTTTCCCGATTGCTCTTCCTCCCGAGCTCCTCGAGAGTCAGGATGAGATCAGAAGTTTGACCAATCGAAAATTTATCAAGCTTCCATTTTTCTTTTCTCGTCGACAGTGCATACAGCCTCTGCATACACGTATTTTACACGAATGCCGTAATTATAGACGTACACCTCGAATAACTATGATTAATTATTCTTTCTTCGTCTTTTTCGTTTAATTAACGATTACTTTGTGGTAACGCTCCGCCTCGCCTCTTTCGCGTCTGCACATTTCCTCCTCTCGATTGTGCGAAACCTTGTAAAAGCCTCCGGGAAAAATTCAATAACAGACTTTTCGTAAAAGATTCGTTTTGGCGAGATGCGGACGGAGCGCCGCTTGGCGGCGTGCTTTTGTACTACACACTTTTTTCCCCATTTTCCGCCGCAACTTTTTATCATCACCGCGAGAGGTTAAACGAGGAACGAATGCAGTCGCGCCTGTGACTTGGACCGCGTTCGCCACTCTCGCTTTCTTTCTTTTTTCGTCAGGCAAGAACATTCAAGCAAAATGATAAAAGCAGTAGAGAAAAGGAGAGCAAGAACTAGGCTCGGAATTGATAACATAAATATTGCGGAGGACGGTGGCCGCAATTTATAGCCATTGTAATGACCCTTAATGTTCGCCAGTAGTTTGGCTGCGAAGCAGAGCTCTCTCTCTCCCTCTCTACTTTAATAAAGCACCCATCTCCCTCCGTTTAACCGTGGTAGCTTCGCCGCTATCGTTCTCGTAACTCTTGGACAAGAGGTCGAACGTCTCTAATTTTCTTGTACTCTCGTTTCTGACTGTCTCTCCATTTTCTTTGTCCTTTGAGCCTACTTTAATCTCCAGAAGAAAAAAAACACCTACAAAACATCGCGACGTCGCAATATTAACGCGAAAAAAACTTTTCCTCGACAATCGTCATTTTATCGTTGTCTTTTTCCAAAAAAACTATAAGCAACTCAAATTGGAGTTTCCGAAGGAATCGTGGGTATCTTTACGATGTTTCGCCTCGAGGGAACTCGTATTCGATCCATCTTTCGTCGATTCGTCGCATTGAAACGCAAATTGCCCGGCTAAATTTCGGATAGTCGTCAATGGACCGTTTCCATTATGTCCAAAGTTTCGATGAGGCGATGTGTGTCCTCTGTCGGCAATATAGAGTGCGGTGGAGGGAGAGAGAACTCTCTCTCCCTCAGGTCCCATCGGGAACACCGCACGCGAGTCTTTCGTCGTTTCTCGTCGCCTTGTCGCGCGGTCGGACTCTGGTGAACCGCGAACTATAACCCCTTTCAGGATTCGCCGGCGAGTTCGCTGCCCCTGGTTTCCTTGCTTCATGAATCACGTGATGGGTCCTGCCTCGTCCATCCTTCTTCCCACTCCGCACTCTGCATCCGTGTGAATACACGTCGTATATCGCGTGTGTATATACTTGGGCTGTACGTCCACATCTCCTGCCTTTTAGCAGGCTCGATCCTCTTTCCAGTCCAGCAAAGAGAAACCTCGGGCAAGTTGCGCCGAGAGACCTCAAGGACGTTGCGGAGGTGAAATCCCAACAAAACCGACGTAGAGCGGGAATTTTGAGTACTCGGCGAAATACGGTAGTGAAATTTGAAAAAATCCTTGGACATTCTAAATTCTCCCGTGTCGGGAGAATCGAGGAACGGAAAACGAGAGGGTCGGTCGGCCGGAAAGTTGACGCCCGAGTAAACGTGCGTTTTGCAAGGAAAATTGAAAAAAAAACAGCTCATACCACCGCCACGTTTCTTTCTCTCGTTTTTTTCCCTCCGCGATTCTTAATTCGTCTTTAAACCGCTCCCGAGGCTCTCTGGGGCAAATAAATTTGCGTTACTCCGTAATTGGACGATTATTTAAGCGTCTGGATGCTCCTCGAGCTCCGGCGAACCGGGATGAAAGAACGATGGAGATACGGACGTGGAGAGTCTCGGCTTGATACTTCCGGTGAACACTTTGCAGCGTGGAGTCGCGTGATGATAAATATATCACCATCGTCTCGTGTAAAACGTTTTTTCCCTCGTTATCCAGCATATCGGAAGTCACAGTGACGCGCGCGGTGGGCGAAAAGTATTTGCAAAAGTCGCGGTCGTTTTTTTTTTCCATTCTCTTCTCTATTATCACAGTTTTGTGACTCGGGCTCATTTTTTCCCGAGATCTCCGGGATTCGCTCGATAAATTGGGTCGAATTTTATTCAGCCTTCGAGGAACTCTGTTCGAAACGAAAAAAAAAAAAAAAAAAAAAAATCGCCGGCCTTTTTCGATTTTTTTACGATCCTTGGTGCTGGTTCTGAAAGAGAGAAGAAAAAACATTGTCGTTGTGATACAAGGCCCATAAAAAAAGCTGCCGGGCGTTTAAAGATATCGTAAAGCGTAGTTGGAATAAAAAATAAAAAAAGCATCCCTCTCTCTCCTCTCCCTCTCTCTCTCTCTCTCTGTGGTATACATAAGATGAAAAAAAGAAAGAATGGATATTCGGTGCCGAGGGAAAATTGTTGCGAGTGTATATACGTACTCTCGGATGCGACGAGAGAGGACTCGCACGCCAGATGTATAGTTTTAACGGAGGTGTCGAGGACAGAGACGGAGAGACGATACATGTATGGGGGATTTCACGCTGATCCGCGGTAATTCCATCATCGCGCGACATTTCCTCGCGATTTTCGCGCTCTCTTGTTTTTCGTGCTCTCGGATCTCGGTTCTTCGTGTTCCAAAGCAAGAAAATCCGTATGAATGACGTATCGTTTAACGGAAAAAAAAAGTATTCGATTAAAATCGTCAGACTTTTTTCGCACTCGAGGAAAATAGAAAAACGAAGGAAAATCGCCGACGGTTTAGCGTGGAATGCTCCATACATACAAGGACATCCGGGAGATTGCGAGTCCGTGGAAAAGTGAAATAGAAAAAAAAAGAAAACAGAAAAAATCGGCGAAACGTGACACACAGTCGCGACGCGAAAATTTCGTTTTTTTTTTCATTGTACTCGGCTTCTTTTTTCATCCCTTGGTTTTATTTTCCACCCGCTGTCCCTCTCGCTTACTTTTGCCTCTTTTCCTTGATTTTTTTTTCATGCAACATAGCTGCAGCGCGGCATCTTTTTTTTTTTTCCGTTCCGCCGTGCTCTGACTTTTTTTACTCTGGATATTTTCATTTCCCTCTCTCTCTCTCGCTTATTCACTCTCGTTAACGTTCTTTCGTATTGTTTTTTTTTTTTGTTCAATGGCTCGCGTCTACCGAGCCCGGGGTTGAAAATTTAGGAATAAAAAGATCAGTGAAGAGAGAGAGAGGACGGTGGAAAATCCTGTGAGCCGCGAACGGGATTTTCCACCGCCTTGAAATCGTTCTTAGCTTTTTTATGTACACATCCGTTCCATTTGCCGATAGCTTTGCGTCGAGACGTTACGATCGATCATTCGCGTCTCGACTCGCGCGTATTCTCATGCAAAACGATGTGGATCATTAGTCGGAATGTCAAGGGCAGAGACGGGGCTTTTCCCGTTCTCTTTTTCCGCCGCTGAATGTGTCTTACCCATTTTGGTGCGTCACGCGCTCCTTTACTCCTTTTTCACTTTTTTCCCCTCGTATTTTCCTTCGTTATAATTCTCGGTGAAATATTCACGGGCACGAACGATCTCTCGCGAATTAACGCGAGTCGAAGGGCGAACAAAAAAAAATCATCGATAAAACCGCCGAACGAATGATCGTCAAAAGATGCGGAGAACAATTTGCGAAACGTGGGCTTTTTTGGTCGAAAGCCACTGAAATTTGGCAATACGAATAATGTCGCTTTGAAACACTCGTCAAGTGTACGTTGACGAACGATCATTCCTCCCGTTGGCTAAAACCTCGATAATTCAATCCGCCGTCAAACTTTGCGCGCAATTTTCGCTTCAGAGACAATCGAGATAAATACCGTGGAGAAACATTCGCGATGCTCTAATCTCATCCATTTTCAACGACAAAACGAGCGACCGACTCGATGGAACACGTGTACACAAATGTCTTTTGATTCGATTACGCAGTTTCGTCGTTAAAGCGCCTCGTTCATCGAGATGGCGGGATTAATTAACGGATACGAACCACAGATGCGGTTATTCAATGAGGCGGAAACATGTGAATATCGGACGAGAGCGAAGATTCTTTTTTTTTCCAACTTTTTTTTCGCGTCGAACATTTTTTATATCGAATGGAAATATATCGCCTGGGAAATTTAATATAGCATGTAGCTCGCTCGGTTGTAGAGGGAATTTTCCGGGAGACGCGCGATTTTCTTATTGCGTCGAGGAAGAATCACGCTGGGAAATACGTACGAATGCTGTTTTTCATATATCTCGACGTTGGAAATTCGTCGGATGACACGAGGGCGAATATCGCAGAGATACGGACGTTGTTTTACGATGACTCTCCGCGTCGACTTTTCGAAAATTTCAAACGATACAAACGGGACTCGTGGGGGTGTATTAATTTATCGAAATATCAATCAATCGTCGAAATTCGAAATTCGATAAAAATTACGGATAAAAATCAGAGTCGCAAGAGCGCGATATCGCGCCGTAATTTTTTAATCACGAAAATACAAAAAAACTGCGTAAAACGTATGTTTTTCGAGATTTTATTTTTTCTACTCCATTTTCGCAGCTGGTTCGATGATTCCGGAAAGATGGTGGTTCGGGAACGAGCGTTTCTCGTGATGCTGATCATCCTCCTGACTTATCCGAGCGACAATTTTGGTAAGTACCCCGCGACTGAAATTCAAATTTGAAAATTGTCCAAAAAATCCACAAAACGACGCGTTTTTCTCTCTTCTTTGTTACAAAATTCACACTCGCGCGTACTCTTTTGATCCTTCGTTAATTTTATTCATCGAGAAAAACGTCATATTTTCCCGAGGACGTCGCGCAAGGTTTTTTTTTTTCCTCGTATATATTTCCTCGTTTTAACATATCGCCTCGGGATCTTTAAACTCTCGTGATAAAAGCTCGGTGAGGAATATTCGGGACGTAGACGAAACGGAGTATCGCGTTACCTTGAGCCATCATCTCTTATATTTTCTCTCGTCTGGCGCTGGACCATTTGATGCTCTCGCGAGAGACCGGAGAGGACGGGAATTCCTGAGGGTTGAAAAGCTTTGATGTGAAATCCGAGAGCCCCGCAGACTTTGGGAATTGTGTAACGCGTTTGCCACAGGCGTTTCTATAAAGTTACAAAGTTCATATGCACGTGAAACAAGCCTCCCCTGTGCTGGTTCCGCTCGAACGTTATACCTCGCGAACTGACCATTATTTATCGTATTGCGACTCTATTAAACATTATTCAAACGTATGGACATGGTTCGAGTCGCCGAAAATGTTGCCAGACCCTTCAAAGTTTCCGCCAGTCACGCTCCCCTTTGAGTCTCAATCGACAAATGTGTGCGGATTTTTAAACATTTTTCCTTCACACGTAAAATTCAAAAAACAATGTTTTTCTCGTCAATTAAGGTAGTTCTATCGTTAGATTCAAATCGAGAAATTGTTTTGCAGTTTTTCTCAAACACAAAATGGTTCGCGGGCTTCGGTTAAATAAGAAAAGTTGTTGCAAATCGACTAAAGAACAGCATACTCCAAATTCACGGTCATCCCAGGTGATATGTGCTTGCTCTATAATTACAAAAATTGCGAAAAAAAATTTCTCAAGATTTTTTTGGAAAACTCAAGAAATCTTCTTTGATGTTGCATAAAAATGTATGCAAAGTTTTAGAAGGCTTCACCACGTAGAAGCCAAGATATTCATTGATGAAAATGCAACTTTTAACACGCGCTCTTACGAGAGACTACCGAAAATTGTGATTTTTACCAATAAATATCTCAACTTCCACGTGGTAAAACCTTCCAAAATTTATTACACACGTATATATGACATCAAAGAATACGTATTCAAATTTTCAACAAAATCTTAAGAAAACGATAAAACGATAGAACTACCTTAAGAAAACAATTTTGTCGAAACAACTACCTCGAGCATTGATCGCTTTTTCCTACGTCCTCGGCGACGAACGAAAGATCCGTCGAAAATGCTGGTACCGCGCTTATAGAATCCGAGAAACGAAAAAGGATCCGTCGCGTGTAATCTTGCGAAAAAAAAGGCAGAGGAAAGAGCGAAAGATCAATGTCGAAAGTTGTCCGCTCCGATGAGAAATTAAACGCCGAATTATGAGAATCGTCATATACCTTCAAAGTCTGATTTTTCGCACTCCTTTCGTCAAAGACTGTGTGAAATTAAAACGAGCCTCTTTCATCTCCGAAAGGAAGAACAACGATCGTTAATTAGCCGAGCCACCGTCGTGACGTTAAATCCGAGTAGCAAAGTGCTGCGGCTCTTTTCATCCTCTTCTCATTTTCCCTTCGTCTCTTCTTCTCCGTAAACGACATAATTATCTTTTATATTTCTCGAAAGAGATACATCATTTTCTTCGGTCCAGTAAATATAGAAAGGTTAAACAGCGTCAAAGCTGCTGGAGACAACGAAGCAGCGAATGAGAAAGCTCCTTTCTCCTTAAGCCGCGTGAAACCAAAGGGGCAAAAGAGAGCTTATTCTCCTCGTTACGTCGTTTCTATTTAACGTCACGGATACATACATAATAAACTCGTACAACTCGGTACAATATGTATATCCGTTAAATATGACAAATTAAATAACATTGTTGGACGTAATGAAAGAAAAAAAAAAAAAGGAAAACGGTTACACAATGGCACTCTGGAACGTCCCACGGTGATTGTCTGCTTATACAACACTTTTAGATCCTATTATTTCTGTTATGAGATAAATGGGTCAGCACCGTCGGTTTCTCACGTCTCAACGCAGCCTCCCTATCGGTCCTCCGCTGTACCGTACAGCAGCTCTCTTATTCACGAAACTACCACCACCCCTCGATGTTTTCCGCTTCCTCGCCGCCGTATACCTCCGCTTTATTTCGTCGTTCTTTTCTCCCAAAGCTTTTGCTCTTTTCCTCCTTCTCCCGCGCGTTTATTCTCGCTCGTATCTCCGCCTTCTCTCTCACCCTTGGCCGCTCCGGCACACCGTACCCCCTTGGGGCACCGCGTGCTCCTTTCCTTTTTCCACCCCCTTACATTCCACTACCCTCAATCGCACAAAAAGACCCATGTGCTTTTCCCTCTCTTTCTCGAGTTGACTTTTTTTCATTCGCCGCATTCACTCTCTCAGCACCTCGACTCAAAAAGCGCTCTTTTCTCGCTTCTCCGATATACTCATCTCGAACGACGGTGGACTCTGTTATTCACTTGGGGGTTCGCTTATTACGTTTCGTCGTGGCTTCTCCTCGCTTCGGGAGGGCTCTCCGTCCGCGCAACTATCGAGAGTTTTCTTCTTCACGCTTTTTCTTTCTCTCTCCCTCAGTCCGCGAATGCCATTTGTGAAAATCCTCACAAAATCGCTCTATTGCTGTTTTTTTTTTTCGTCCTCCCATCTACACCTCCTCCATACATGTACACCGCGAACCCCGTTTCTCCTCGCTCCTCTATTCGCTTTTTGCCAATCTCAAAGGAAAACTTTATTTCTCTTTGATTCCTTTCAATGACGCTCCCTCTCGTGGCTCTCTTTTTCCCCATTTTTTCCTCCATTCTTTATCATCATCTCGCGCGCACCGACTCTGCGATTCACCGCGTGACAAAATCGGTTTTATCTCGCATTGAATTCCCTCCTGCCGTTGGCGCCCGATAATAAGGACCGAGTTGCTCGAGGAATTTCAAAAACACGTTGAATTATTCCAACTTCCTTTGACGCAGGGGCGAGCATCATTTATTTATCTCCGAAATTTTCACTTTTCCAAGGTGGCGCCTTTCAGCCCGAGTTTGGCGGTCCCATCGCCAATGTCACGGTACCGCTCGGCAGGGACGCGACCTTCACTTGCTTGGTCGAACATCTCGGAGGATACAGAGTAAGAGTAATCAACCTTTTTTTTTCATCTTTTTTTTCATCTTTGGATCCCGCCTGGTTTTTTACGTCTTTTAGATCACGATTTCACAGTTTGAAATCAAGTTTCTGAAAATTTCGAATACCGCGAAATTTTTGCAACGATTCGCGATTAAATTCGCCGTAAATTGCGCCTGATTTTTTTCCTCCAATAATAATAAGAAGGATGCGATAGGGACGATGACGTTATATACCGTCAGACACGAGTTGCATGTTATATTGGAATTCTACAGTTTTCGATCTACGTGCCTTTCGCATTTTCAGTCTTGTGTAAAACGCGATCGGTGTAGAGACACGTGCGGGAAAATACGAAACTCGAACGCGCAGCTTCTCCCCCCCGTCTTTCTCTCGCTTTCCCGCGGCGGCAGTGTCGAGAGCGGAAGTGCCTCGGGGCTCGCGCTGTTGTCTGGGAAATGCAAATTTCCCATCGAAAGTTTCGCGATGCTTTTACGCGATCACTCGTACCCCGCGTACGTATCTACACGACGCGTTTACTTTGATTACAACGGACGAATATACGGACCCCATCGATCCGAGTTATTGAAGAAAAAAAAAAAACAAAAAAACTCGATGCCACCTTTTGTTTCTCATCTTCGAAGAAATTCCCACGGTTCGACACAAAATGCCGATCAAATAAAACTTTGTTCAATGAAAATTTCAATCGAATATCGCTTATCGGCGAATATACATCGCTTGTCTTGGGGTGGTTGAGAAAAAAATGTTGTTTTCTTCATTTCTCTTTTTTTTTTTGTTGAAAAATGGTCCAAGCCACTCCGACACGTGGGTTTATTGATATATCTTTGTTAATTCACTCGGAGCACAGTTGGCTCGTACCCGAAACGAGAAAAGCTCTGCGAATAACGCTGAAATGTATCTTTAACGTTTCGTCAAGGTTGGCTGGATAAAAGCCGACACTAAAGCCATTCAGGCTATCCACGATCACGTGATAACTCACAATCCACGAGTTTCCGTAACTCGGAGCGATCACACCATGTGGAATCTTCACATAAAGGGCGTCGAGCTCGAAGACGCTGGACTGTACATGTGTCAGATCAACACGGACCCTATGAAGAGCCAGGTGAGAGTTTCGAGCTTTATTTAAAAAAATATCTACAAATTTTATGAGAAAAAATTGACACCCTAATACCGGGTGTCCCAAAGTTTGATGCCGGCGATTTACCACCCCACGGGGGATGAAATTCCGAGTCGAAAAGTCCTCGGGCACTTTTCGATCCGACGAATCCCCGTTGAGTTATTAATTCGCAAAGTTTGGACCAATCGGACGCGCGCAGGAAACTTTGACGATCGATAACTCGTTGGATTTCGGTCGTACACAAAAGTCCTATAACACATTTCGACTCGAAATTTCATGCTGAATCCAACTTTGAATTGTTAGTACCGTTTTTTTTTGGGTCACCCGGTATGTGCACGTATGCAACACAGCTATAGCGATAGCAAGCTGACACTCCGTATATCATGTACCGTCGAACCAGATTCGCGGACATGCAGCGATTATTCCCTTCTGTATCGAATTGATCACAAGGACTCTGAAACTCGCGGTTATGGCAGAACCATTCGGGAGAAGGGTTCGGTCTGTCCCGGGCTTTGGAATTTCCTCCGTCCGGTTATCGTATCGCAGCGAGAACGGCACTTGCTCTGTCTCCTTTTTTTCTCTTTGCTTAATCACACACACACACACACTCGCACACAAACACACAAATCTCTGTCGCGACGCAGAGCTGTTTAGAGCCGAACAATGCCGATTCGTCAATCGGCTTAATTTCCGAACAGCCGGAGATTACAGGCCAGACACAGAAATAGGAAGTGGTTTAGTGAAAAAGGGGTGGAGCTATATCGAGGGATCGCTTCGACATACGCGTATCAATAACGCGCGCTCCAGCCTCGAGAATTAATTAGAGTGTCGTACGGTTGTGTGGATCAAATACCACAATGGCATCGCTCCCAATGCACTCTCAATATCGCGGGCATACATTCGATCCTCGTCCGGCGGCGAGACCCCCCTCTGTTTCCGGATTTTCAACGGTCGAAAGAAAATCCCGAGAAAACTCGACTCGCGACTCGTTTCTCCTACGTTTTCTTTTTTCCCACTTGTTCGTCATAATATTTCATGTACAAATATTTCGCGATTCGTCACACGGGTCGTTTGAGTAATCAACGAATATTTCGCTCATGGATAATTTTGTTACCGCGAAATTGTCGCTCGTCGGATTGTTTATTATTTATTCAACAGCATTTAAAAGCAATTATACAGCGGTTTTGACGAGTTAACTCCGTTCTCGTTAATTATCCTCGTTACACGCGATTGATATTTCCAGCTTCCGTTACTCGACGTCAAACAGTCGTTTATCGATTTGAATATTAATATTCAGAGCCCTCGTGTGCGGTCCATGAGCCAAACGCGCGGTTCTCGTCGTACGGAGACGTCAATTTTTCAGTGGAAACCGTCCGTTATGGTCAGACACTGATTCAATCCATTTCACATCAAGGAGATTTTCCAATCTTGTCTTAAAAAAAGAATTCGTAAAAGAGCACTCCCGAAACTCTCTTCAGTCACCCAGAGATAATGACATACACGATGGCATTTTTTCGGAGATCGAAAGAGCAAAATATTCCGTCGTTTTATCCCCTTAAAAGCACGTGGAACCGCGTCGTACTTCAGTGGCACAAAGTGCACGGATTTTTTCGACGACAGAGCCAAGTCGGTCGCTTTTTTTTCTGATTTACCGTGGCTGAGAGGCCGGAATTTTCTTCGACCTTTGTAATATTCAATTACGAGATAACGAATCATGCCTCTCGTCGAAACGAATGGCGAAAGTTTTGTCGGGTCGCAGGTGCCTTTCACACGCGTATTATCCTCGTTTTGCGGCTTTGAATATTTTTACTCTGTACGTCATAAACGCGAAAAGACGGGAGGGGGGGCGTCCCCTCTCCTCGGGACCACAGAAGCTCGCTCGAAAATTGTTTCGAGTTCGAGGTAGGATTTGTTACCGCACGCTCGAACCTCCCAAACTCTTATTGTTTATTTCGTAAGCCCTCGTAGCAGCTCCAGCGGTCTCCCGGCGACGTTTCACTAATTGCCGCTCCCAAACGGAATTTCGACCGCGAGTTCCACCGTGGATTAAAATAATCGATACAAAACACGAAATAAAATCGGTTAGAATTCGACAAAAATCGCTGCTTTTTTTTCGTAAAAATACGATGGAGCGTTGCTGAAAGTTTGACGATCGAGGAAAAAGCGTACGCCGGTAACGATATAATTACGAATCGCGGAAGTAATTAGAGCTCGGTGATACCAATTTGGGATTAAAATTGCGACCGGAAGTTCCGGGGGGGAAAAAATGTGGCATCGGCTCGCGTATTCTTCCTCTCCTTTTTCGTTGAGAAACTAACCGCGAAGTGGTCCGAGAATATTTCCGTCCAAAGCACAGATCCAAACGGATCGCAGCTCGAGGGGTGAGGCTAGTTTCCCAAGTCGAGAAATCAGATTGAATTTATGCGGGTGTACTCTCGTTCCTCCTCGCTCCTCTTCCGCAGAGTCTTTTTTTTCTTCGAGATATCGTTACCACGAGACCACGACTAATCCACCAAAATGCTCCTGTCCCTTTTGCTTCCGGTTAACCCTCACCCGCCCCGGTGTTTCTCGTCAAATCCTCCTTCTCGAGTACACCCTTAACATCACAAACGGGGTGCGAAAGATCTCGTTCGCATCGTCGGCCTACCTAATTGTTTTTTTCGCGCCAAACTTCTCGTCAAACTTCGATTTTCGCGAATTAAAAAAAAAGTTCGCTCTCCTGCTCGAGAGTTTGCGAAATTTTCAATTTTCACACGTATCGCCAATCTACTCTCGCATCTCCGGTTAATATTTTCAGTGTACGTGTGTTTGTGCGCGTGGGTAGGTAAAATAATGATAATAGTCGCAGCGAAGATACAGCAATAAAGGGGTAAGAAGGAGGCGAAGTGATAAGGCAGGGACGACTGATAAACTACCGACGTTAAAACCGACACACGTGGAGAGCTTCGCGTGTTGCGCGGTACAGTATTTTACACAATTTGCGAGTGTGCGAGTAACCGGTGAAAAACAGAAAGTGGTATTCGTGTGTGTACCTAGAATCCATTACAATGATTTGCTACTTGCGTTAACTCCGTCGGTAGTAATCGTATGCACACACATAGACGTGTATGTATGCTGCCGCATGTATACACGAGTATTCGCGTCTCAACTGACATAACGAAGCGAGGATTCGCCTGTCGCACGCATACTCCTCATCGGCTTAAGGTAGTTCTATCGTTAGATTCAAATCGAGAAATTGTTTTGCAGTTTTTCTCACATACAAAATGGTTCGCGGGCTTCGGTTAAATAAGAAAGGTTGTTGCAAATCGACTAAAGAACAGCATACTCCAAATTCACGGTCATCCCAGGTGATATGTGCTTGCTCTATAATTACAAAAATTGCGAAAAAAATTTTCTCAAGATTTTTTTGGAAAACTCAAGAAATCTTCTTCGATGTTGCATAAAAATGTATGCAAAGTTTTAGAAGGCTTCACCACGTAGAAGCCAAGATATTCATTGATGAAAATGCAACTTTTGACACGCGCTCTTACGAGAGACTACCGAAAATTGTGATTTTTAACAATAAATATCTCAACTTCCACGTGGTAAAACCTTCCAAAATTTATTACACACGTATATATGACATCAAAGAATACGTATTCAAATTTTCAACAAAATCTTAAGAAAACGATAAAACGATAGAACTACCTTAAACTTATTCCCACGGTAAGCGATTTTCCCGCGAATATACCGCTCCGTTGTGTATAATAAACATTGGATTGCTCACGCACTCGAGAAACACTCCGTTTTCGCTCGAGGGGGAGACGAGAGTCCGCGCTAACGCGTACCGGGTGTCACTCGTGTTTGTCCTTGCGGGTGCGCGAGCAGAGACAATTATTCCGGATTATCGAATCTCGGGGGGTCGATCTGACTGAAAGAGCGAAAAATTGAGCTTCTCGCTTTTGTGTATAACGGTATATGATCATTTTACCCCCGGTGATAAATATGATATAAGCAGATATTTTTAATATTTGATAAATAAAATAGCTTTCGCGCTATTTTATTTTTCATATAGTTTCACTGGTATGGGAAAAGGAACACCCGGTATTTGCGTATCCGTCAACTTTCGCGTCCCCGCGCGGGGGATTACGTCGTTATGGAATCGTCGCTGAAGCAACGACCGCCAAAGTTATATCTCGCTGTAGATGCCGCGGCGGAGCTCAAACACGGCGCAGTTATCACTTACATGCTTTGATAAGAGACACACCGCCTTGTCGTAACTTTGTTGATCAATTTCTTCCGGTACGCGTTCCACGTGGGAAAAACTTTTCACTCTTCTCTCTCGCCGGTTATTTCATCAACATTTGCATCGAAGAGTGTCGCTCCAACGACGCTCCGACGATAACAATACGTAGAATTATGATTTTTCGAAAATTATTTGGCTACATCTTTCTTACAGACGTATTACCGCTTCAGACTGTGTGAAAAATCCTGGCAAAGGGAAACAGTTTAAACTCGCTTTTGTCGATTTGTCTGAAAAATTTTGCGAATGAGCATTTTCGTAGGAAATTTTGCGGTCTACAATATCGCTCGGGAGCTCCAAGGCGCCAGGACGAACGGTTCGGGAGTTATACGAGCTCAAAGTTGACCATAAAGTTGACGTCTTTGATCAACTTTGAACCCGTACAACTCTTCAACCGTCGGTCCTACGGACTTGGACCTCCCGAGCATTTTTGTAGAGCAGAAAATTTCCCACAAAAAGGCTCAATCGTGACATTTTTTCCTCCGCATCGAGCAACGTTTTGCGAAGCTTTTAACAGACAAAAACATACAAATTGTCCCTTTTTCCAGAATTTTCAATCCATCGTCGAGAAACTTTTTTTTTTTTACAAATAGACAGAGATCGAGCATTTTTTCGAGCGGTTTAACGAATATACACGCGTAATGTGTCGCGTGAGGGGGAAATGCACCAAAGACAGCTCTCGGTTTGATCTCGCATGCCTATGGGGATACAAGCTCGAGCTTGAATCTTAAGATTCTGCTGCAACGTTGGCCCATTCATTACGACGATCCTCGAGCAGTTCGCCAACCAAAGCGTGCTCATCAGACAATTTCGTTATAATGATTGAAGTTTAAAGTCCCTCTTAGCGTCCCTCATGTCGTGTTTCTCATCGCCCGGTGAAGGGCTTTCTCCTTTGGAAATCCAACGAAAGTACGACGGGGGAGATGCAGAGAACGAGAGAAAAAGGATGGGAGAAATAGCGACATAAACTGGAGCAAAGATGCAAAGATACACCGACACACACATATGGTCCATGACAGAGAGATGGAGAATGTTACGAGATGCGATCGCGTAAAGATACGCGAATACGCGTGTAATCCATTTTATAGTCTTGCGCCAAAGAGGCGAAAACATAGGGGTTGAAAAGGTTTCCCAAAATGTCGGTTTAAATCATTCTGCCTACGTAAATGACGAGTTAATCCTCTCAATTTATCCGCGACGTTCATTTTCCGTATGGAAATTTAATAAGAAAATATCTGTTGCCCCTTAATTGGACCTTTGAAATTGTCGGTAAGGGGAAAGGGAGAGTGTTAATTAATGGACAAAAAGCTTGCTAATAAACTGGCCTCTCGAGAGTGTCGAAAGCGTTTCTTTTCGTCTTAAGATTCAGGAAATGTATAATGGAGTATTTTGCTCCTCGTTTCCGTCTCTTGCTCATTTTTTTTCTCTCCTTTGTTTCTTTAATTCTCGTTCTTTTTTTTTACCCTCTCAGTTCGTCCCAACGTTTCAAACCTGACCCGCACTTTTGACCAACGAGTCCCGTTCGGATGAAAGTTTAAACACGGAAGCTTCCGGTCCGAGAAATCCTACAATTAGCGCCATACACAAAACTACGTGTGTGTCTATCGTGATTCTCACCAGCCTCTCTCTCTCCCTCTCTCTCTCTGGGGTTTTATTCGGTGTAAACTTTTTTCGCTCTTAAAGTCGAGATAAACACGCTAATTGTCGGCGAAAGATTCAAACGAAAAGTACAAATCGTCTTGTGCTCGTAGCTGATTCTTTTTTTAAGACGCAGAATTCGAAAAAGAAAGATAAACATTTTTTGAAAGTGCTTTGTATGAGTATTTATGGCATTTTTTCAACAGAGTTTTCTCGAGCTCTCGAGTTTTGCGATGGGGCGGAAACATCAAAATATACCTCGTCTGTCGCTGCAGATTGAATAAAACGTTTTATCGATGACTTTTTTTGTTTGATCGATCAAATTTCAGACTGGTATTCTCTCGATTGAAGTTCCACCGGATTTCATTGCCGATGAGACTTCCGGCGACGTGATGATCGGCGAAGGAGGTCAGGTATGAACATTTCATTGATTATTTCGACACATTCTGGGCATGGGTACTGGATATTTCAATGAGAAAAATGTAATGAATTGATAAAATTCGTATTATCGCATTTTTGGACCGAAATATTGGGTTTTCGACGGAATATCGATGTGTTTCGTAATCAGCGGGACAAAATACATCGATATAGACCATTGAAAATAATTTTTGAGTTTCAAAATTTTTCGTCATTTTTTGCCGGATTGAGTTGATTCACTAAAATGCTCGCCATTTTTTTCCCCTTTGAGGTAGACATTCCAACGAGTGCTTATTCTCTTCGCAATTGATGAGGCTTCAAATATGTAGCTCAAATAGAACCATAGTTATGACCACTTGAAATTTCGGTTTTTCGGGGATTTCGTAAAAGTTGGCAAAAAAGGGTCGAAATTTTTTTTGTCGAATTTTCAATTTTTTAAGTGCCTATCCGATCGGAAATTTTCCGCTGATTACGAAACACACCGACTTTTTTCCGAAAACTCAAAATTTCAATGAGAAAATAGTAATTTATTGATAATATTCGTATTATTGCATTTTTCGATCGAAATATCAAGTTTTCGATAAAATACCGGTGTGTTTCGTAATCAGCGGGACAAAATACATCGATATAGACCATTAGAAATCATTTTTGAGTTCCAAAATTTTTCGTCATTTTTTGCAAAATTGAGTAAAATCACTAAAATGCTCGCCATTTTTTCCCCCTTTAAGGTAGACATTCCAACGAGTGCTTATTCTCTTCGCAATTGATGAGGCTTCAAAATGCCGTTTGGTTCATGTCGATATCTTGATTTTTCGATTTTTGGCAGATTTTTAAAGTTGGACCATCGATTTTCGCCAATTTTTCCATACATACCCCTTTGCGTTTTTTTCGCCGATTTTCAACATCGATTTTGAGGGTGAAGGAATTTAGCTATCGACATTTTACTTGCACCGTTCTCCAAGTCTACTCGAGGGCTTTCCAAAACCCCCCCAAAAAATGTATATAGCTCAAATAGAACCATAGTTATGACCACTTGAAATTTCGACTTTTTGAGGTTTCTGGAAAACTGGCGAAAAATGAGCCGAAATTTTTTTTTTCAAATTTTCAACTTTTCAAAGTCTAATCCGATCGGAAATTTCCCGCTGATTACGAAACCTACCGACTTTTTCCCGAAAACTCGAAGTTTCAGTAAGAAAACGCCAAAAAACCCGGTCAAACTCAAGCAAAAAGAAACGAAACGCGCGCATCAGAGAGCAACCGGAATTTCGCCACAAAATTCGTTCTTTCTCCACCGGCTAATCGGGGGAACGAATAAAACGACAATAATCGCGCAATAATACATAATAAACTCGATAATAAAAATAAAACGACCCGAATTTCTTTTCGTTTTTCTTCAACATTTCAAGTCGAAAATCCGTAAAATTCGCCAACTTACAAACCTTCATTCGACCTCGAGTACTTTATTCATAAAAACCTTGCAAACACCTTGAAATTCCCTGTCCGCGCGTTCTTAGCGAACACATAATCGTCGAGTCGTTGTTTTGTGTCAGCAACACCGTCGGAATACCTGCACTTACACTCACACACCGAAGGTATATACCACAGCACGTACACGAACGAAATATCGCCCGTGGCGTTTCGAAACGTTCGATTCTCAAATTGCGTTACTCGATAAACGGAGGTAAACGCGGTGCACGGTTGTGGCTCATCAAATTCTCGTTGAAAATCCCAGGAATTGTTGAGATATTCGTAAAATTCGATTGTTTCAATATGATCCACGATCGTACGCTTCGTTCGGGTATGCCTCGCTCCAAATTGAGATGAATTCATTTTTTATGCATCGGTAATTTCGGATACCAGGCGGGGGCATTCGACGAATGAAATCCTAGCGTCAAAAATATACGTTTTATTCGGAATCACGGTAATGATTTTTGCAATCTCGTCATTGGACGTGCCCCTTAATGAAAATTGAACGTTGAAAAATTCATCGCTGTATTATTAGATTCATCGATCCTCGCTCTAATCTCGTCTCTATCGCGAATTTACCGAAAGAAAGATTACCGATTCTTATTAACCCCGATATTTACACACGATTTGGAACGCCGCTCTGCGCTTTATTCGCCACAGGTAAAACTCACCTGTCGGGCGAAGGGCGTACCGCCCCCGCACGTTATTTGGAAGAGGGAGGATGGACGGAATATCGTGATACGCGAGCCGATATCCTCGCAGTCGCCCAATCATCAGACACGCAGTAAGTTTGATGATTTTCCTCGAGTTCATTTTTACAGCGACGAAACGAGCTTCGTCGTTGGCAAAAAAAAAAAAATGACAAAAATCGAGTGTACCGCAGCAACGATTGTTTTTATTACTGCTGCTTTAGACTTTTTTTTGCAACAAACGTAACAATAATACCGCATTTATGTGGAATTATCAATAATAATAATAATAACAATAATAACGATGACACGACGAATGGGATAATCTCATTTGTTACAGCGACCTCTGTGAAGGAATTTCACGGTGAGGAATTGCATCTGACGAAAGTGTCGAGGAACGACATGGGGGCATATCTCTGCATCGCGAGTAATCGAGTCCCACCGACTATCAGCAAGCGCATAACAATCAACGTGCATTGTAAGTTAATCATAAATTAGCACACTGGCAGAAACTCTCGATGTGGAAAATTTGCGATACTCGTGAAATATTCCAACATGGACGGAGAGAGAGAGGCTGCGAGACAGAAGGAAATAACAAGCCCTCGAAGCGTATTTCGCGGAGCGATCCATATCCAGGGTGTCCCAAAACCGCCCGTCCTCCGGCACTTTGCGCCGATCGCCTCGAAGTTTGTCGAAAAAACGCCGCGACGCGAATCGGCGTGCGAAAAAGCGTACAAAAACCCTCTTCATCTCGGGATTTCCTCGCGAATGTATCTCGATTATCGCCATCGGGACTTCCGGGACACCCCGTATACGACCTTTCGATTTTTATCCATCTCCGAAACACCGTACGTACGGGTGGAATTGCAAGTATGATGGGATTCGAGGGGAGCCGGGGAAAAAGACGATGGAACAGAATGGGTGGGGGGAGGGGAGGGTTGTAAGAGGAAGTTGAGGGCTCTGTTTAACTCCGTAGTCGAGCCTTCCGGGCATAGCGGGAATTTCCTCGATACGAGATTCTACCTGATCCGGGGAGGTGGTGGGCGTAATGTGTATGCGTTTTAAGTGTATATTACAAGCGTGTATATATATATATATATATATATACATATAAGTCTGTATATATGCTTTATGGGTTTGCAGTTCCGCCGGTAATTCACGTACCTAATCAACTGGTCGGCGCGCCATTGGGCACTGATGTTGCCCTGGAATGCTTGGTCGAGGCATCGCCGATGTCGATCAATTATTGGGTCAAGGACAAGGGTGAGAGGACAAACATTTTTCACCCCGAGAGCAGCGATTCCGCGCTCATCCCTGCCCATCGCGAAAATTGTTTTTCGAACGTTCGACGCGATAATTCGCGAATCCGTCTAATTTTTATGCCCCTTGATTTTTGAGCAACCAAAAATGGAGACTGTAGAGTGATTTTTATCGAAATTTATTCATTTCCTCGTCGCCTCTTTGGGTACGTCGTTTATGCCATTTTCGACGATTCGCACAATTTTTTTTGCATCCCGGAAATAACCAACATCCCAGGTGATATTCGCCAGGGTCAGCGGAAGCCCCGGAGGGAGAGGGGAGAGGATCGGGGGTGAAGAACGCGCGAAAATGACGCTCCGCACATTTTTTTTTTTTTTCAATGAAACTGCATCGATCTCATCGGTCTTGTCAAATTGTATTTTTCGCACATTCGTCATTCCGAAATGTCGATATTTTTGTCTTGTCTTTGGGAAATATTTCCGTCCCACATTGGTGAAGCGATTTCAGTAAAATTTGTCCCGAGAGGCTTCGAACGTTCGATGCGAATTTCCGTACAGGAATAAAAGAAAAAGAAAAACTAATTTTTTCTTTCTTTTTTTTGTTCATAAAATTCAACAGAATTTTTTGCTCTTGAAAAAAATTAAAAATTCGCCGCGTTTTGGAGCAAAGAAATAAAGAGTAGAGTCACCGTTCTGCCGTTTGTTCTCAAAGAGCCAAGGAACAAAAAGTCGTACAGTTGGTGCTTGAAAAAATAGCTGTGCGAAAAAGCAAAAAGGGACGAGATTCGGAGCTTTGAAACTCTTTTTCCCGATCGCTGCTGCTCTTTTTTTTCCCACACAAAATTCTCCAATCTTCTCGCTCGCTCCGAATCGACAAAACGACGACGATAATTTGTTCCAGAAGAGATGATAATAACGAGCGCCCGTCACGAGGTTCAAGTGATCCAGAAATTGGCATTTCAGGTTCGTATGATATTGATTATACGAAATCTGCAGAATAAGGACATGGGAAAGTATCGCTGCGCAGCGAAAAATTCACTCGGCGAGGTGGACAGCAGCATCCGGTTGTACGGTAAGCTTTTGGCTCGTTGAAAAAAAAAAAAGAAACACACACACACCGTGTACATATAAAGTAAATCCTGTATTTATATCGTCGTTACTCGGCAGTTTCGGAGAATAATCTTTTCGATAAAAGAGAGAAAAGAAAAAGACGCGGAGTAGAAAATTTACCGAAATTCAATTTGATTCTTTCGTTTCGATTTTTTTTCGTCATTTCCATCGTACTTTCAAACATTCCTCATTTCTCGATAAAAAAAGTTCATCTTCACAGTATCATTTTTCGTTCATTTCGCTGTGTCGGTATGGAAAATTCAGTCTCCGTCGATTTTTTTCCCCAGTCTGTATTTCTCATTCGTCTTATTTTTCGTTATCCCGCGAGAAGAGAAAAAGGGTCTTGAAACGAGTGGAAAATGATACAGAAACGCGTGTGATCTCTCGACCCTCGAAAGAAAACGATCGGTGAAGTGGAAGCATTTGTTTTTCATTTCTTTTTTCCACTCCTCACGATCCGATCGCTCTCCGATACGAATTTGAGTTACTTTTCCAACCAAACTCTTCGCACGTCGCTTTCTTCTCGATATTTTGCGTGTTTAGCGCACACTTTTTTCTCTCCTTCCATTTCTTCCTCTTCCTTTCGTCCCCCTCTCGGGCATCACTTATCCATCTGCCGGTGGAAGCTCGCAACTGTACAGTACCATTGTTTTTCGCCTCGGGGTCTTTTCCCCAAGTTCGTCACCCATAAATCTCCCCATGGAGATATACACATATATATTTTTTTTTCTCTTTCGTATAACTGTCAGCTCTATGCTTCTTTTCCATTTCGTTCCCGCTGCTACACAGTCTCTCATACTCTCGTTCTCTCTCACCTCCATTCCCACTCATGGCCACTGTTAGCCTGTCGGTGATACTAAAAGAAGTTGCCGAAGGATGCTCCTCGTCATTCGGCACGACCCAAGGGGTTTCAACCCTGCAGGAGCACACGCATTTCTACTCGCGGATATTTTATCGTAACGTGTGTATACATACGGGCCATTCCGTGTAAAATTGGCACAGTATTTTTTTTTAAATCGTTAAACAACCGATAAACATTATTTCCGCGTCATTGCCCATTTCTCATCGCCCATCAAAATTCCACGACTCGCGATATTCCCTCGTCGATGATTTTCCTGTTGTTTTTTTTTTTCAATTTAAACTTATTTGGAACGCGACGAGAATACGAAACAATCTCGAAAAAAAAATCAAATTTTCCCTGTTCGAGTATTTTTTCGCGGAATAAAAGAGCCGAGCGGTTTTTCTCGGTCGCGATTCGAGCCCGAGGTCGAAACGCAAAATGGCTTTTTTTTTTTTGGAAAAAACGAAAAAGTTGTTTCTTCCACAGAGATATCAGGTCCAACGAGAACGCAAACCGTCGGACTGCCACCGTTTTACGACGACGAGGATGACATATCGTTCGAACCTGTTGATTCCGACAGATTAGACTCGAGCAAGAGCAATTACAAAACGAACAAACATTCCCCCGTTGACAACACGGTCAACGGTCGTGTCAGTGATCCCTCGGCTTCGAGTCCAAGCCCGACCGTTAAAATGAATAAAAAAATACGCTCGGGACTCGATAATATGTCATCCGCCGTTGGAACCCGAGATTCCGCCTGTCGCATTAGCTTAATGCTTCTCGCGGTCGTCACGGTCGTTGGGTCCGGACGACTTTGAAGATTGAGACGCGAGACCGTGAAATCCCTGCGAAAATACACACATACGCGTATGTTCGGAGAGCTACATCGTATGCGCGAAACCGGGCGTATTTTTGGATAAACATATATGGGGAGTTTCATGCAAAAACTTGTCAAATTAAACAGTCGTCATTTTCAAAGACGGACGAAATGATTTTTCTTGTAAAACGCGAGGAGAATTTTGCTGGAAGGTCGCGTTTCGCGTTTTTCTTTGAAATTGCTTTTTTTCCGAAAAAACAAAGCAACTTTGAGAATTTTTTTTCGTTTTCTGAGCCTGATTAATTTCCGCGCTTTTTTTTTTTCGTTGAGATTGAAAATCTTTCGTGTATTTTTGAGAGGGCGGGGGGGAGGCAGTGTGGAGTGTCGAAATCAAAATCTTTCAAAATTCGCTAGTGAAAATTGGATTTATCACTGCTGTTTTTGCGTACCAGCGTTTTTACCGGTCGTTCTCCGAATGATTTACGCAAATTGTGTAAATATAAATATAAAAATATACGCTAAAGTGTACGCTCGATACACATATCAGAAAAAAATTGATATCGCAGCGATTAGCGCCGCGATGAAACTCGAAAATGCGAAAAACTTTGCTCCTACGCTCCACAGACGGTATGATCTCGCTGGATCCGAACGTCGGATTGATCTTGGAACGTTAAGGTGGCTCAAAAGTACGGATTTGAGGCGGGAGGCTGCATAGTTGATTTATCGATTATTCCAGTAAAAAAAACGACAATTTCACCGGGTTAGATTCGATCCGAAGTATCTTGGGACGGATTTCGAAAGAATCGCGAGTCGAGCAATATCGAAATAATTCAAAATCGCTGTCGAAATGACGGAAATGGAAGGTGAAAGAAAAAAAGAATATTCCGTATCGAACAACGACGGTTTTTTTCCGAGGGAGGGGGGGCTTCGTACGACGCAGTATCGTAAAGTCAATTATGCAACTCTGGCAATACATGTGTACGCGTACATCGACGAGTAGCTGTTTATCGAAAATAACGTCAGGCCGTAAGAAAGTACCGCGTAATTTATCGAAGCCCGGGAGAAGCTTTTCGCACCCTCGGGGGACTCGATTTTCACGCTGTGGATCATCGTTCATCTTTTATTTTTCGTTTCTTCTGGCTCGGTTTTTGTTTCCCCCCCACAGCGTACGGTACTTTTCTTCTTTTGAGCGTACGCGAAGGGTAATTTTATCGAAATTAGGTCGAGCTTTACTCGTCCGAAATGACGCCTTGTTTTACGTTGCTTTTTTGTCTTTTCCGAGGGACGGTGACAGCTCGAGTAAAAAAGGTGTAGAAAAAAACGAGGCGAATCCTCGAAGTTTTCAGGCTGTTCGACAGCTGACATCGCGGGCAAACTCGACATATCAAATTCAGTGGTTTCGCCATGTTTTTTTGGTAAAACCACGGTGACGTTTATGAGGTAGTCGCTTTTTCAGCAACTCGATTGTGCATTTGGGGTTGAAACTCGACACTCGCATGATTACATCGAGTAATTCGAATTAAAAAAAATTCGAAAAGTATCCTGGGCTATCCTGATTGTGCGAATGTGCTTGGACGAAATTTGGAGTAAGAAGGTACCCCTTTTTCTTTGCTTTCTATATCTACACATGTATCTTATGTATCGATAAGCGTATATAATGATTATATAAGAAGAAAAAAAAAAATCAATGTTCCAAAAGCGATCAGTGTGCTCGCTCGAGTTGCGAAGCGAATAAGATCGCGCGACGTCGTTCGTCTTCCTCGAATATAATGTCACGAAAATTTGGGTAATGAAATGACTGTGTGACACGTGGTGCCATTTTTTTTTGCTGATGCAATTTTCTCACGCGGACGCGTGCGACGAAGCAGCGTGTTCAAGTTCGAGTGTGTGAAATGATGTTAATCCTGTGTGGATAAAAAAAATGGTACGCCCGAAAATATTTGCCAAACGGAGTTGTCTGATAGTATATTATATATTTTCGTTATTCGAAGCAATGAACGAATCGCACGACGGATTATTGTGTAAGCAAATGTATCGTAGATCAAACGGCGAATTATCAAGGAGGATTTTACAGTTTCCTTTTCTTCTTCCTCTCGTTTTTTTTCGTTTCGGTTTTTTCTCGTTTTCGACATTCTTCCTCGGTTTTTTTCCTCGCAAGTCCTCTCGATTTTGCATCGAAATTTGGCCTTTTTTTTCTTTTCTTTGTTTTTTTGGTTACATCGTTGAGTTTGATATAATTTGATTATTTTGTAAGCAAATGTATCGTAGATCAAACGGCGAATTATCAAGGAGGATTTTACAATTTCCTTTTCTTCTTCCTCTTGTTTTTTTTCGTTTCGGTTTTTTCTCGTTTTCGACATTCTTCCTTGGTTTTTTTCCTCGCAAGTCCTCTCGATTTTGCATCGAAATTTGGCCTTTTTTTTCTTTTCTTTGTTTTTTTGGTTACATCGTTGAGTTTGATATAATTTGATTATTTTGTAAGCAAATGTATCGTAGATCAAACGGCGAATTATCAAGGAGGATTTTACAATTTCCTTTTCTTCTTCCTCTTGTTTTTTTTCGTTTCGGTTTTTTCTCGTTTTCGACATTCTTCCTTGGTTTTTTTCCTCGCAAGTCCTCTCGATTTTGCATCGAAATTTGGCCTTTTTTTTCTTTTCTTTGTTTTTTTGGTTACATCGTTGAGTTTGATATAATTTGATTATTTTGTAAGCAAATGTATCGTAGATCAAACGGCGAATTATCAAGGAGGATTTTACACTTTCCTTTTCTTCTCCCTCTTATTTTTCTTTGTTTCGATTTTTTCTTGTTTTCGACATTCTTCCTTGGGTTTTTTCCTCGCAAGTCCTCTCGATTTTGCATCGAAATTTGGCCTTTTTTTTCTTTTCTTTGTTTTTTTGGTTACATCGTTGAGTTTGATATAAATTGATTATTTTATAAGTAAATGTATCGTAGATCAAACGGCGAATTATCAAGGAGGATTTTACAGTTTCCTTTTCTTCTTCCTCTTGTTTTTTTTCGTTTCGGTTCTTTCTCGTTTTCGACATTCTTCCTTGGTTTTTTCCTCGCAAGTCCTCTCGATTTTGTATCGAAATTTGGCCTTTTTTTCTTGGTTTTTTTGGCTACATCGTTGAGTTTGATGTAATTTGATTATTTTATAAGCAAATGTATCGTAGATCAAACGGCGAATTATCAAGGAGGATTTTACACTTTCCTTTTCTTCTCCCTCTTGTTTTTCTTCGTTTCGGTTCTTTCTCGTTTTCGACATTCTTCCTTGGTTTTTTTCCTCGCAAGTCCTCTCGATTTTGCATCGAAATTTGGCCTTTTTTTTCTCGTTGGTGAAAACTCGTCAAATCTATTTGAATTTTTCTTCGGACGAGTTGAACCTTTTTGTTTTTTTGGTTACATCGTTAAAGTAAGTTAAGTTTGATATAAATTGATTATTTTATAAGCAAATGTATCGTAGATCAAACGGCGAATTATCAAGGAGGATTTTACACTTTCCTTTTCTTCTCCCTCTTGTTTTTCTTCGTTTCGGTTCTTTCTCGTTTTCGACATTCTTCCTTGGTTTTTTCCTCGCAAGTCCTCTCGATTTTGCATCGAAATTTGACTTTTTTTTCTCGTTGGTGAAAACTCGTCAAATCTATTTGAATTTTTCTTCGGACGAGTTGAGCCTTTTTGTTCTTTTTTGGTTAAATCGTTAGGTTTGATATAATTTGGTCGAAATTCATTTTAGTTCAGTTTTCCTCGTCTTTTTGGTTTTCCTTGTTCTCAAGGCGATCATATCCCTCGTAGCGTGTTGAAAATGACTATCGTGTTATCCACAGAGAAAATAATATATATTATTACATGTATAAATACCGACGAGCGATATATTTGTTATCGATGTCTTTAGCACCGGAAGTGGACGTAAAAGCTTCTGCTTTAGAAGATGAGACTGTCATTGGGGAAAAAAAACAAAGCGATTATTTTGAAAATCGTTTATTCGGTCTTGATTCTCATCCGGAAAAAATCAGCGTTTGCTCGACAACAATTATTGGTAATTATTCTTGAAAATCACGACTTCTTCCGTATGACAAAAATATGAGAACGAAAAATCGTCCCTCTCCGATGATTTTCGCGATCATCGAGAATTCATATCGCGATAATTCGATGAAAAATTGGTTCTCGAAATACTCGATGCTTTGGCCCTTAATTTCGTCAACGATGCAACATCCGACGAATGTTTCATGCACTCGCTGATTTTTCCGTTCCACTCTGATCCGTTCTAATATTTATTTACAAAAAACGAAAGAATCTCCGATATCCCGTATATTTTTGTCATTCCCTTTTTGCGATCGCGAGGCACCTCGCATTGACGTGATTGACCCTCCGCGGCGCACATTTTCCCCGCCACCGAATATTCACGAAAACCGGCACACGGAAATTTTCGAAAATTTTTCGAGGTCCCCGATTTTCCGTTTTTTTTTTTGAAATCGCCACTTTTGAATTTCGCAAATCCGAAAACGGATTCTCAAACAGCGCGAAAATGATTTGATGAAACTTTGAGCCTCCGCGGTACTGAAATCGTAAAATTATTTTCAAAAAACCCCGTAGGACGGAAGGAAAAGTGCTTGAGAAGCGGGAAAACGTGATTTTGAAAAAAAAACGCGGGATCACGGAGTGCCGCAAAGGGTCGATCGTGTCAGAGCCCCAAATACGTTTCGTGGGTTATGAATAAATAAAAAAAAAAAAAAGTAGAATAAAACGTACGAAATTGTTGAATCTAGCGAGATGAACGTCAGGGTAATTACGTCAGGTTTCGTCGTCGACGAGGAGTGGAATAAAAACGTTAGAAGGAGCTTTATCGTAAAACACAACGACGCGTATCGTTAATCAGGAGGATGTGCGATGAAAATGAAAAATTCAGCAAAAAAAAAACCCGCAGTCCTCTGAAATTTCGATACCTCCGTCAGGGGCGAAATTTCGCGACAAATTCTATTCTGCACGATTGTACGAGGGTGAAAAGAAAAAAAAAAAAGCATTTTTCACATCTCGCAATATTGCATCGGAGAACGAGACTGTCTCGCTGATCGACGAGCGAATCATTTATCGATACGCTTGTACGAAAATAATAATAATAATAATAATAATAACTATTATGGAATAACAAAACGGAATAAAACATAGTCAAACGTAAATTACATAAAAGCTTAACGCGTCGAGCGAAGAATAATAAACGTGCTGAGAGCTATTTTTAACGACGTTCCTGCTCCGTTCATCCATGACAATAGGTGAAAAAAAAAAAAAAAAAGCATTATAATAAAAAAAATGAATGATTTTTCGAGGAATGTTGGCGGAAAACAAACATTATCACGTATCAAAGAGGCAAATGACGAGATTCTCGTGAAAATCGTCGTTGCGTCGCGAACGAGAGAAACTGAGAGAGCGAGCAAAATTTTGTATAATCTTCGCGAAACAAGAGAGTCAGCTGTTCGCGCAGCAGCGTATTTGTTTCAATAATTCGTTCAGCGAGAACCGAGGTTTTTGCAGCTGGATAACGAAACCAAAGGAATATTCGTTCCGTAATGACGATATTTATAAATATATGTATACAAAGATTATTCGCTGAGGTTAGAAAGAAAGATTGCGAGGAGCATGAAAAAATGATAATTTTGAGAAGAAACAAGCGAGGCGACGACAATGGTGTATTATTGTTGAATAAAAATGAACCACGAGCACAAGCGTCGCGACGAGTTTTTCCCTCCGAGAGTCGATCCAGGCGAAATCCTTCTTGAATCCTCGATTATCGATCCTCGTTCGACGAGTAGAAAATGAAAAACAAAAATGATCGATTAATTAAGTAATTAATCGATCGTTTTTGGTTGTAGCTCGGATTGTTTTTTGGTAACCCCGAGCAGGGGCAGCACGTGCGCGATAAAGCGAGAATCGAACGAAGAAAAAGCCTTCACGGCGATCCCTCAGAGGCTCCTGTGGCCAGTCTCGGATTCCCACGTTCTTTCAGCGAATAATACGCGCATACGTTGCAATAATAAGCCTTGCAAATCTCGCCCGAAACTCGAAGACGATCCGAGATGTTCCCTCATAAATAAACACGCGACTGGCCGAGCATCTGGCGCGGACGTAATTCATCGCGAATTAATTTAAGGGCTCGCAGCGCGCGCCCTCTTTCCTTTGCGGCGCTGGTACACTTTCATTAAAGGCCTGCCGGCGCCATTTCGCCCCCCGGCTCCCTCGCTACCCCCATTTTTCCACCCTCTACGCCCATCTCGCGCTTTATGCTGATTTTATTTCTCTTCTTTCGCCAACTTTGAGATCTCTCGGTAATTGCGCGGTATTATATTTTATTACCCTAGGCATTACGGGAGCAGAAAATATGGCTCATCGAACTGGCATATTCAGCCGGTGGAGAGAATATTTCGCAGCATCCTTCGATCTTTACATCTCTTTTTCCCTTTTTTACGAAACTTTGCGAAATTTCTCGTTTTCTTTTTTTCTTCAAGTACGTATATACATCGGGGCGTACGTTTTTTCCCAGAGTTCACCATCTTTCGCTCGAGGATGCTGCAAATCGTTAGGGCATAGCCTAGAAAAAACGTCGGAAGACAAACATTTCTCCACAATTTTCCCTTCTCACTCGATTAACGTCAGATTTTCGCACGCTTGAGACTCTGATCTTCTCTCGCTCACTCTACTCGTTCAATCTCAAAACCGTCGCTTCTGTTCCGCCTGCGATCCTTCAACGTCGAAAAAATGTTGTCAGGTGCAGAAAAAAGTTTTTGAACTTGAAAAAAAAAAAAATTCTCCGCGATGTGAAAATTCGTCCATCCAAGTAGGTTTTTCGTCATGACAGGATTGAAAGTTTTCAAAGATCCGATGATTATACAATAGCGGAAAAATAAATGAATTATTATTGAATATTTTCGTACCGAGCCAAAGTTCGCGAAATTTGCATTCTATTTTGGTTTTCCTCGGATTGTACCTCCGTCGGAACATCCTTGAGTATTTGGAGGCAGCCGGAGTGTCAAAGAGGCCTTGACGTCGTATACGAAATTCCCGAAACGAGCCCTTTTCGATTTAAAGCGTAGATATGCTACAGGTATAGCGTTTTCCCGCACCTTTTACCCTCCTGTCTGCCTTTGGCCACGCACGTGCAGTGTAGGATACCATTGAAACACTTGGCACCAGCCGGTACCGGGTATGTGACATGAATATTTGTTTCTAATAAGATATGCTGCATCGCAAACGCCATTTGACGTACCCGCGGAAAACACCCGAATTTGCATCAAGACCATTAACTCGTAAATGAAAACGAATGAAAAAAAACATCCCCAGCACGAAAAACAAGCATGTCCTCTCGGCTAGGCTCGAGCAGAAAGTGGGAAAGAAGCGAAATTCATCGTTGCAAAATCATCCGATAAAAATGCACTTTTAAAAACAAAACGAAAAATGACTGCTTTATATCGAAATGTTACGACGGAATGTTTTTTTTTCTTTTTTTTACATTATCGCGATTGAGGCAAGTTTTACAAGGAATGTTTGTCTTTCACGAATTTGCATCAAGACCATTAACTCGTAAATGAAAACGAATGAAAAAAAACATCCCCAGCACGAAAAACAAGCATGTCCTCTCGGCTAGGCTCGAGCAGAAAGTGGGAAAGAAGCGAAATTGATCGTTGCAAAATCATCCGATAAAAATGTACTTTTAAAAACAAAACGAAAAATGACTGCTTTATATCGAAATGTTGCGACGGAATGTTTTTTTTCTTTTTTTTACATTATCGCGATTGAGACAAGTTTTACAAGGAATGTTTGTCTTTCACGAATTTGCATCAAGACCATTAACTCGTAAATGAAAACGAATGAAAAAAAACATCCCCAGCACGAAAAACAAGCATGTCCTCTCGGCTAGGCTCGAGCAGAAAGTGGGAAAGAAGCGAAATTGATCGTTGCAAAATCATCCGATAAAAATGTACTTTTAAAAACAAAACGAAAAATGACTGCTTTATATCGAAATGTTGCGACGGAATGTTTTTTTTCTTTTTTTTACATTATCGCGATTGAGACAAGTTTTACAAGGAATGTTTGTCTTTCACGAATTTGCATCAAGACCATTAACTCGTAAATGAAAACGAATGAAAAAAAACATCCCCAGCACGAAAAACAAGCATGTCCTCTCGGCTAGGCTCGAGCAGAAAGTGGGAAAGAAGCGAAATTCATCGTTGCAAAATCATCCGATAAAAATGCACTTTTAAAAACAAAACGAAAAATGACTGCTTTATATCGAAATGTTACGACGGAATGTTTTTTTTTTCTTTTTTTTACATTATCGCGATTGAGACAAGTTTTACAAGGAATGTTTGTCTTTCACGAATTTGCATCAAGACCATTAACTCGTAAATGAAAACGAATGAAAAAAAACATCCCCAGCACGAAAAACAAGCATGTCCTCTCGGCTAGGCTCGAGCAGAAAGTGGGAAAGAAGCGAAATTGATCGTTGCAAAATCATCCGATAAAAATGTACTTTTAAAAACAAAACGAAAAATGACTGCTTTATATCGAAATGTTGCGACGGAATGTTTTTTTTTCTTTTTTTTACATTACCGCGATTGAGGCAAGTTTTACAAGGAATGTTTGTCTTTCACGATTTGTTGCTTTTTAAAGGGGTTTTTCGATGAAAAGTTTACTCTTCCGTCCAAGTGCAATTAGAATTTCCAAGAGCCGTCAAAAGGAGACCGAAACGCATAGTTACGTTCGTTCGTGTATCGAGCAACGTCCATTGAATAGGAGAAAATGTCTGTAAATGTAATTACGCGGAGAAAACTGCGATGAAATAATTTTCTCGCGCTTTTCCCATCGAGAGAGATCCCCTCTCTCGAGTCCGTCAATTTTATTTCATTTTATTGGAAATAACGACGACTTTTTTTTTTTCACCTTTCCCAGAGAAAAAGTAAACGTTGTTATTTTTAATTCCAGTGCTCGTTCGAACGGATTGCTCGTAGTACTCGTATACCGTCGAAATCTCCTTAAATACTCGAAATTCTCGGACTCTTAATCACCGCGTCATTTCAGAACGGTTCGTCCGATCGATCGGAGCTTTACCGATCGACGGCGGTGCCACAAAAGTAGCGCCAAGAGAAAACGTTTCTGTCCGACCATTTCATTTCAGTTTCCCTCTCTCTCTATCTCTCTCTCTCTCTTCAATCACACGTCAATTAAATAAAAGATGAATACCATCGACGAGCGTGTGTGCGCAATTGTGAAATGTTCGTCCACCTCAAACGCAGCACGGAGAGTCATTTTTTTGTAAATCCTCTTTCGACGTTCAGTGAAAAATAAAAACAGAGCGAAATGTTTGTTAAAAAAAAAAAAAAGAGGACAATCAGAACGACCGTTGAGTTTGAAAAACCTATTTGTCCGAACGTTCGATTGCAGTTAACTCGAGAGGATTGAACGTTTACGAGTGAATTCCTGATGAATACCGTAGAAATACCCGTTAAGCATTTCCGACGTGAAAATAAATCGACGTTTTTACCTCGCCACTTTTTTTTCGCGGTAAAAATCCAAATTATCAAAAAATTTCATCAAGATTGTAAAAAATGTCGTCACGAAGATCCGAGTAAAGCGAGATAAAAACGAATCGAGACTTTTTTTGCCGAAGGATTAAAAATATAACGCCGCCATTTTCGATACCGAAGAAGCAAATGCAATCGTAGATTCTTCATCTCCGAGTCTTGACGGGTGAGAGAAAAGGCCGTCGAGGAGACTCGGCATACGGGATGCAGCCCGAAATAAAGTTTAGACAGGCTGTGAAAGATCGATAAGTCACCGCGAAATCTCGAGAATTATTTGGATGCTGGACGCGGAAAAAGAATCGCCGCTCGTCCACTCGAGTTGGTCTCTTCATCGATCCTCGTGCAGGTTCTTTCAAACTTTTCGGTAAACGCGAGGCACACATTCTGCACTATTTTCGCGCGAATAAGGAGCGTCGAAGCCAAAATCACGAAATCTTTTAGCGAATAATGGAGCATCCATCCGCCTGCTCGCAAAATGTAAAATAGCAGCGATAAAATACTCACAAATTCTCTCTTTTCTTCCTCATAAACATCACCAATTGTCGTAATTTTTTTCAACCAAGAAAAAATAATTCGATTCCGAGTTCATTTAAAATTGCTAGCTTTTTCACTGGCTCTATTTTTTTCTGTCCGAATGATGCGGTCTTTCGGTGATTCGAGATGTTTTTTTTGCTTCATCGATCCTCGTGCAGGTTCTTTCAAACTTTCAAACTCACAAATTCTCTCCTTTCTTCCTCATAAACATCACCAATTGTCGTAATTTTTTTCACCCAAGAAAAAATAATTCGATTCCGAGTTCGTTTAAAATTGCTAGCTTTTTCACTGGCTCTATTTTTTTCTGTCCGAATGATACGGTCTTCCGGTGATTGGAGATGTTTTTTTTGCACTAAATAACGATATGTTCGCGAGAATAATTACGTTAATCTTCGGCCGAAGCGAATTACATGCACATCCGGTTTTGTGTGTTGAAAAAAAATTTGGCGCAGCGTGCAAGCTTCGGTCGAATATAAACTCACACACACGCGTAATCTTCTCGATCAGGTACATGCAATTCGCCTGGGGATATACTTGCGTAAAATTGCTCGCGTTTTTTTTTCACACCGCGTGAAATTCATTCGCTCGTTCCACACTCGCGCGGAGTCTCGGCTTGTTATTTCACGTAGAAACGCGAGAATCCAGCTCGGATTCGCTTCCTATCGCGACTACAAAACCCTTCCGTCCGACTCTGTAGTCGGTCGCACACTTTTCTCTCTTTCCTTCACGCGGCCCTGCTCTTTCTTTTCCTCTCTCGTAATTCCGTCTCGCACTCGCAAAAACCATTTCCCAGCGACATCAGCGTGATTTAAGCGACAAAACGGAGTGAAAATTTAACGCTCGCGAGGCACACCGGACGAAAGAAAAAACTTGAGAAATTTGAGGAAGAATTTTTTTTCAATCGCTTAAATTTCGGTTCAATTCACGCAGCGAACTTTGAAAAATTTGTCTTTACTGGCTGCCAGCATACGTGGATTTTAATTTTCCGGATCGAAAATCAAGAAGCTTTATTAAAAAAAAAAAAAAAACCTTCATTTTTAGTCATTTAATTCGGTAATTCTCGGACGAGAGGTTAATCCGGCGAATTTCGATGGATAATCCTCGCGCTTTTAGCCTCGCGTGACGGAAAATTCAAATACACGCGCTTCCCCGTTGGAGGAGAATTTTTACGCCCGCATCGTTGTGTGAAAAAAAAAAGAGCGTCCGGATAAAAGCCGAGGGTCGGTCTGTAACAGGATAGAACGTCGTTGTACGCGTAATGTGGATGTAGGAAAAAGGCGGATTGCGTGTTATGGGGTACGAGGGTCGCCTGGCCAGAGTCATTGCGCTGCGAGAGTGGAAGAGAAAGGTCCAATTGCAATTTACCACGTCAGCTTATGATGCTGCAGGGTCCATGGCGAAACGACGGGCGAGGGCAGTGAAAAAGAGAGAGACGAGAGAGTGGAAGAGTGCGAGAGAGAGAGAGAGATGGACCGCAAGACGGAGCAAGCGTCAAAGCTCTCTGACCCAGACTGGACAGACGCACTTACACGCGAGGAGGTCGTCCTGGCCATAAAGAGCCAAAGTATAAAAAAAGCAACCACCATTCGCATCCATAAACGCGTTTTTTTTTCCGACAACCACCGTTGAACATGAATTCTGATGGAGAAAATACGACATACGCGTTTGAACACACAAATAAACAAGAAAAAAAAAACTCTCCCCTATTTTTCACCCATCGCGGATACGCTTATATCGCCCATACGTCTCCCATCCGTCGAAACTCGTCCATGCCGACGAGGTTCAATCCCGAAATGGCTTACGTGGACTTTCACGCCGAGCTGAACAAAGTCCAACGGTGAGAGTTTCACTTTACGAGCGGACAAAGACGTGATCCATTCCGTCGCTGATGTTATCCGCGATAGCATCTCTATAAAAGCTCGAGTTTCCTCCGTCCGCGGATCACCAGCGTGTGTACACGTTTATTATTCCATGTCTGTAGGTGTAAACCCATGATTCCGCGTTAGTTCCGCAACAAGCCGGCAGCCCTCGAGTGATAATACACGACGCCCCTTAAATCCGAGCGGGTGACGTCCCTGAGCATCAGACGCGTTTCGAAACGTCCGTAAGATGCTCGATCTTGTTTTTTTCTCACCTTTTCACGAGATTCCATCTTTCGGGGACAAATTTTTTTTTCAAACCCACGTACTTTAGCCGCTTCTCTCGGTCGGTAGGCAAAGCAGCTTGTGTAGTTTGCAGGAGCTTTGATTCAACGGAAAAGGAGTCGATGATGCTGCGGGGGAGAAGCGAGTAGCCGGAAGTAGAATGGGGATTGGAAATGAGGATGCGATCTTTTTTTTTTTATTTCGTGTACCGTCGGGACTTTTTATTGCACTTTTCACTTATCTGCTTCCGGTTAGTTCACGATCCAGTTTATTCGGCGACTCGTTTCATTGGCGTTTTTTCGCTGGGGGGGAAAGAAAATCACAAATATCAACGATGGCTTGGAAATTTACGACTCTCGCTGTGAGCAGCATTCGTCACATGACGCTTATCGATTCGAGGGAAATTACAAACGGCAGCGGTATTAACGAACGATCATCATTTTGGTCCATGGCTCTTGTAACGCGATTATGCAAGGATGGAGGATAACGAATAAATATTTTTATCATCCCCCCCGCCAACGGATTCGGGATGCGAGAGGTTGATAACGGCACTGATCAAAGCTCTCGTACAAATCCTGTACCAATGAACGCCCCCGATGGCTTATAATTAAATTAATGTCGCAAAGGATCGAAGAATCGTTTGATCCTCTGGATAAAGCGATTATTCTTGCGATTATCATGGTTTTATGTAATGCAATTAAAACAGTATGAAAAAATAACAAAATTGCAAGTAAAGAGACACTGGTTGTATGCTTTTTTGGACAATTTTACTGATTTGGGGTTAGAGGGTAGTTTTTAGTCGAAAGTAACGGGGGTGCGGAATAATTGCAGCATCCTTTTATCGAGAAACATTCGGATAAAATCTTCGCTACTGTGGAATGACTATTAGAGCGCGTTTTTCGGTTCGTTTTTTTCAGACGTTTCGTCCACGAAGAACGATGATGTACTTTTGGGGAAGGTTACGTCGTCGTTTTACCTCTGACGGGGGTGTCTGGCGGACGTCGAGTGCAGCTAGCTGTTTCGCGTTGTTCTCCGTGCAGCAACTGCTGGTCTCTGATACCAACAAGAGAGAGAGAGAGAGAGAGAGAGAGAGGAAGGTAGGAAAAGAGAGACGAAGAGAGCCGACAGCAGCGCCATCAAACACGATGCCAGTTTCGCTGTGCCTTTGCTCACTGGTGGCATTACGTAGGCAAGTTTCGTGATTTATATCTTTGAAAATGAGCGCGAGTACGTATGGAAGAGAGAGAGAGAGAGGAGAGAGAATGAGAGAAAGAGAGAAAGAGCAAAGAGGCGAAGCGCTTGAGGGAAACTCCGCTAGATTCTCCAAGTTGTACCATGAATTTCCGTGTTCTCCATTAATTATGAAAAAATCATTCCCCACGAGTGAATTATCGTGATATAACAGCTGTCCGACGAGAAGGATCGAAATATCCGATACCGCGAGAGCCGAAAATTGTAGTCTTTTACGTCCCTGTCGATTTCATCAAATTTCAAAAGTCCTATGAAAAAAATACGCCCCCATTTGCAGTGGAAAATCGAAATCTACTTGCGATATGGGACTCGAACGAGGGGATGAGAAGAGAGTTAACGGAGATAGACGAAAGTCGCCAAGACGTCAGAGAGAGTACACGTTATTTCAGCGGTTTACGCACACTCGCATTAGTACCCGAAATGAATCGCGTAATAATTTAGGAGCTTGACGACGGAAGAGAGCGCAACAGCTTTTCAGCAACGGATTTAAGATGAAAAAAGTCAGCAGAGATTTTCCGAAACGCACTCGCGAGATCCCAAGATCAATTATTCAGCGTGGCCCTTACGACGCGTCGTAATTTATTGACATTACCCGCGAAACGAAAAAGAAAAGCCCCTCGTTCCCCCGGAAGTCGTCGGAACTCGAGAGACGACTTTGCACAAACCGGATGCAGCTCCGCGATCGCAAGATTCTCACGACGATAAAATATCGACGCGATCGAACATGCAGCGGTGACAAAAAAAAATCACGAGAAACAAAAGAAAACCCCAGTTCCCAGGGTCTTTAAGGTAGTTCTATCGTTAGATTCAAATCGAGAAATTGTTTTGCAGTTTTTCTCACATACAAAATGGTTCGCGGGCTTCGGTTAAATAAGAAAAGTTGTTGCAAATCGACTAAAGAACAGCATACTCCAAATTCACGGTCGTCCCAGGTGATATGTGCTTGCTCTATAATTACAAAAATTGCGAAAAAAATTTTCTTAAGATTTCTTTGGAAAACTCAAGAAATCTTCTTTGATGTTGCATAAAAATGTATGCAAAGTTTTAGAAGGCTTCACCACGTAGAAGCCAAGATATTCATTGATGAAAATGCAACTTTTAACACGCGCTCTTACGAGAGACTACCGAAAATTGTGATTTTTACCAATAAATATCTCAACTTCCACGTGGTAAAACCTTCCAAAATTTATTACACACGTATATATGACATCAAAGAATACGTATTCAAATTTTCAACAAAACCTTAAGAAAACGATAAAACGATAGAACTACCTTAATAAAAAACAAACGGGAAATGATGGAATTTCCATTTTTCAAGGATATATATTTCGAATTATCCGGAAAATCAAAAAGAAAAAGTTTCAAAAAGATACACGTGGGCGCTCATTATCGCGCGGGTACATCCGGAAGTCGATGATTCCGAGGCGGCGAGACTCCACGAACGGAGAAAGAAAAATGGCAGCGTCACGCAAGTCGAATAAGCGTAAGAAGCCTCGGCTCGCGTAAGAGGAAAGAAAGATGATGGAGAAGGCAGCGATGATCGCGTTGGTTCGCCAGACAATGGCAGATGGCGCGAGCGTTACGCGCCAGCCGAATGGCCATCGTTAATCAGACGGTCCTTCTCCCGCTCGCGTTTAACTCCGTTAGGCATCAAAGAGACCGCGAGGAGCTGCCTCGACGTTTGTACATACATACATACCTGCAAGTTCGTCTATGAAATATACATGTTATGTATATATTTATATACAAGAATCATGTATATTTAAAGTGACGTTTGCACATGTACATGTACATGTTTTACCTCATGATCGTGCGATATTTCGTGGCAAGGGTGCGTCGGATATATCGCCACGTGGAACACACCCCGCAGTTACATCGCGTTATATCTCACTTTGGCAGATCGTGACGTTTCACGGTTTCCAGTTTCCCTGATGGTTCCATACCTCGCTGCATTTACGAGACCGAGTAACCGTAGACGAATGGCTTATCCCGTTCATAGATCGTAAACGATCCTACCGAGCAGACATCGGAGATTTGCCCCAATTTCGCGATTTTCAAGCTTCCATCCTTGCGATCCTACGAATTTTTCATTGATTTTTCGGAATTACCACGGTCGTGGAAAGGAGGAAGCGGAAACGTTGTGAAAACCGAGGAAAATTGTCGAGATCATCGTTTCTTCGCGCAAGCTCACTTTCTTCTTCCGCCTCTGACACAGAGACGAGAAGAGCCATCTCCCCATCGATTTCTCCATGTTTCCCATGAATTATCGATGAGCGTGATGTACCGCAACTTTTATGAAAATTTCGTCTCGCTTTTCTCCAGGCGAGACGAAGGCAGAGATACGCTCTGCGGAGATGACTGCGCGGATGCTGCGGGCGGGAGGCCTTCGCTCGCTCAGGTGCGGCTCCGCTTTGCAACGCTGTCGAGGGACGACTTTCCTATTAATTTCAACCTTGCTAATCTCCAATTTGCGTCTCCGTAGTTTGTAAAGCGTGTCTCGCTGGTTTTCCGGCTTTTCCTCTCACGAGGGACGGACAAACGCGGGAGTGGGAGAGGAGAATATGGTAAAACTCGCGAAACGAAGGGTCCCCCTTAATTTTCGATGGGCTCGCGATGGAATAGGCAGCTGACGGACGGAGTTACACACCGCGTGTTGAATGACGCTTTTTTTTGCGCTCGTTCCTCTCGCTCGCTGAATGGAAAAAGCGCGCGAGACGGAGAAGGAATGCACTTTGGAAAGTGCAGAGCCAAGTCACTTTTTTTCCCTCCCCCCGCACCGTCGTAGTCAGCAGTAACGATATGACGAATTTCAGCGATTCGTACAGCCTCGTGGGTTCGCAATAGAAAGCTTCGTCGCAGACTCATCGACGTTCCACACGTGTGCCCCCTCTTCGTCCTTTCACCCTAAATCCATCGACGTTTTTTTGCCCTCTTCTTCCTCTCTCTCGATGCCCATCCTGCTCCGTCATATCTCACAGTCGGATATCTCTCACGGATGATAACTCTGCCGAGCTTCCGCGTTTCCGCTCGCTTCTCCTCTCCGGACGAACAACGAAAAACGAAGAATTTATTTAACTTTTCTTCATCTCCTCTCGTGATTTATCCCGTCAGCGGTAATAACCGTAGCTTCGCCGATGTTTATTAACACCGACGTCATCGTTCATCTGTTTATTTATTTCTCTTTCTCACGCGAGATTATGATAATTTTTCGTTCGTCTCCGTGCGGCTGAGAGGCAGGAATCGAGCTCGCATCTCCTCCGATGCTTCTCGGTCACGTTTGGCTGACGCAAACGACGTGAAACGAGGGTTTCAAAAGCGGGCTGATGCTCCCATCGAGTCGAACACGTTATTACTACTCGATTTATCTCGCGTGGGTCTTCAAAGCCAGCCAACTCGGCTGAACCAAGCTCGATTCCACCGTTTATCCCTCGGCTCTCTTTCCGTATAGAATAGATTTTGAGGAAGGGTGGGTATAATCGAGAGAGAGGCAAAGCGAGTTTGACGAACTTCCGAAATTTCTTATTCCCGTTGGAAATCTCAAAATCATCGCGCCATTCCGGTTCCTCATTCGCTCGCGAATCTCCGCTCTATTTACTCATTCGTTCCTCTTTCTTCCTCGTCTTTTCTCCTCTCACTCGTCGCCGTCTTCCGAGCTCTCCTCCGTCTCTCGCGATTATCTTGGATTTCCCGTCATACCTTCGTTCATTCAACCGTAATTTCGTAGCAGCGCCCAGTGTATTGTCCGCTTTTTTTCTTTATCCTCGTTGATTTTCCTCTTCGCTCAATGCCTTTTCCTCCCTTTCGCGCGCTTTCAGCAACAGAGCGAGTCATGAAAACTGTTTTGCTTGCTTCGAGAGATTCTCCAGCATCCCTCTCCCTCTCTCTCCGTCGTTTCTCTGGACTACCCCAGTTATTGAATTATTCACTATAGATAAGGGGCATCTGCGAACGCTCCGGCGACGACTAAGAGGAAAGACAATTAACAGGAAACAGCGCGAGATAACAACAACAAGCGGCATTTCAGACCATCAGCGCGAGAGCCTCTCCCCGGTTATACGGTTCTGGGCAACATGCCCTCCGAGTCACAGTTTTAATTCCCTCGGTTTGCCTATCTCTACACGTTTGTACACGTACATGCTTCTATGGGCTGTTTCATGTCGAACGAACACGCGATATCGTCCTCCCCCCCCCTTTTCACACTCGCGTATACATTTTTCTTCGTCAACCTTCGGAGACCCGGCCATTTTCCAAAATGGCGCAAAACGGGTGGCTTCTTTTTTTGTCAATTCGTCCAAATTTACCCGGATGCTCGCGGAACGTCGCTCCGTGTGTTGGAATCACTCGAAGAAAACAGAGTCCCGGTGAAAAAGAAGGCTGGTGATTTTTGCATAGACGAGAAGGCGACGTGAAAATTCGTACGCGCCCGACGATTTGGCTCGGAAAGAGTCGAACCGTCGCGAGATTCGAGCGAACAAAACGCGTGGCAGTTCCGTTCCTCATCCGCAGCGTCGTTCTCCCTGGTTTTCCGCTTTCTCTTATCTCCCCCGTGGACTCTCCCTCTCGCGTTTAAATTGCGATATCTCAGATTCTCCGTGTTAATTAACAGGAGATTCTTCGAGGAGAGATGTCGAAATGCATGTATACAGATTCATCTTGGCGAACGAGTATCTCGTTTGTACGCGGCGTTTCAACTTTTAGCAGTTTCCGGCGAACGTTCGTACAGACGGCGTCATTCGTTTTTATTCAATTCGATGTATAATTCGGTGAAGGAACAAATTCGACGGGACGTGGTTCAACGTCACCGGAAATAGACTTTTGGACAAAGAAAATGAGGAAAAAATGGCCAAGCCGCATTTCGTCATCGACGAACTTTTTTGCCTTCCAGCCTTGTATTTTCTCAAGGACTATGAAAAAATCGATGACGATTGGTAATTCGATAAATTATTTCGCGAACCGACGGTTTTTCATACTTCCGGATTTACATAGTCGCCTTCGACGTACCAGGCGGTACCTTAAAGTACTCGGAATGGATTAAGCAAAATCAGTCTCGGAAATGATCCAGACGTCGTCTCGTTTAATTCCGCAAGTCGGATATTCGATCTCGGTCTTTCCCGATGCACACGCAGAGTCGAGCAAATTGTATATTTTTCCAATCGTGCAGATCGAATCAGTGTGTATTACGTTTATTAACAAGCACGGGCCGATATTCAACGTCGTATTCGTTGAAATGTTTTCATACTTGGGCTGAGACGATTCATTACATCCTTCTCGGGGATAAAATCTCATCTCCGAAGAGCCAAAAGCTTCGCTCGCCTCGTCGAGAAAGCTACGATTATTCGAACGAAATCGACGAGCGAATAGACGTTTTCCGGTTGGGAGAATAAAAATGATATCGAAAATGAAGGAATCCTCTCTTACTTGTACGCGCTTTGGTTCGCTCGGTAATGCCCTTTCAGTGTACTCGAGAAGTTTAGGTTCCGAGAGACATCCACTCGTTGTACGTTCTGTTGTACGTCGGTGGGAGAAGATGTGTTACTCTCTCTCTGCGAGGAATTCTCGAATTCTCGCTGCCAGAATCAGCAATAGAGCGGTAAGAGGACGAACACAGCTCGGAGAAGGAACGGTTCACCGTGGTACGAGCTCGAAAAGCCCGGGAACAAGCTTGCTCTATCATCGTGAAACGTCAAAGTTTCGCGGCGTCGTTCCTCTCTCGATTCACCCTGTTTCACAATCAGACAAATTCTCTAAAGTTATTCAAGGCCATTTTGCCTCCACGAGAGGTCCGCGCTAGCGCGTTCTCCGCTATTTTTCGTTCAAACGAAGGACAGTCGTCGTCGTATATTTGCGGTTTGCGAAACTCGTAATTCGATGACGATTTCGGTGGGAAAAAAAAATTGAGAGCCTCGGAGCAATTCCGTCAAAACGTATTTTTAAACGGATCATCTTCCATCTAGACACAATTTTCATATGTGTAACACGCGAGTATACTTGTATAAAAATTTTCAAGAGCCTTCTCGAGCGAGTATAACGACTAGTCTCCTCGTACACTTTGCCAACACGGAATCGGGTTCAAAGTGAGCGTTGTTCTCTCGTTCTGTGATTAAAGAAAATTACATGGAGAGCAGCAACGTAGGAGGGTGGATAATTACAAGAGCCCTCGTTCATGCCTGGTCCAGCCTGGTCGTCCAGGGTCCAAGCTGGACCGCGCATCAGAGATGCTGCGAAAGCTTCGTCGGATATAGGATAGCCCCGAAGAGATAACGAGAGAGGAAGAGAGAGGGGGAGAGAGTCGATGACGTCCCTGGCTGGTCTTCCAACGACGATACAGGGACGAGGCAGGGTTCGACAACTTTCGTGCATAAAGTCCCGAATACCGGCAAGGTCATTCACGCTGTATTTACGGCTAACGTGGACTGCACATATTCATACACATGTATGATCACCGACAGATCTCACTAATTGAACCGACAATGCTCGCTGCTATGAGAAACTGTCACTAAATGCCATTTCCCTTTCTCCCATGACCACAAGGTGGATTTTCCATAAACCGTACATGTCTCCCGGTAATCGGATCTCGTCCTCCGGAACTCTCTCGTTTACCAGCGACAAAGGGAAAACGAGGACTTTTAAAAAGGTTTCGCAGCAGGAAACAAAATACACACGTTCGAGCTAGAGTCCCAATTTTTTCGTCATTAAGACAACGCGGGCTCGTCGTATCGAAGCTTTGAGTGAATATCTCGGGGATTGCAGAGAAATGAGATTCCATCGGCTGCGGAATGATCAAGCTGCGAGAAAAATAACAATTTTTAATTTCTTTTGATAAATTTGTCCCATCGTCCGGATGTTCTCTTCGCTTGTTATTCAATCAGCTTCGCGAGTATACTTTCCGAAGGGTCTCAGTGGGATGGTTTTTCGGGAGAGATTTCAATGGCGAGAGAAAAGGCGATTTTTCGAGATATGAAAATTTCATTTTAGTGGCCATTCCTGTGGATCGAGGGTAAACAAGTTTGGCGAAGGATCGTTGCGATTGTCAAAGAAATTTCGATATCACAGTCGTGTCTGCGGTAATTCAATGGCGGATGTATCGCGAACGCGGTGATGCATATTTATATCGTATACAGTATGCGTATTGTAGCTCGGCAGACGAGAAACTTCTGGACATTGTGGAGGAAAGGGCCTCGTTAGGTGTCAAAGACGTCGAGAGACCGCTCATTCCGCTTCCCAGCTTCCCTCTTGTCCTCTTTGGCTCTGTCGCTCGCGCCAATCTTCTTCTTTCGCATTCCGGTAAACCGGAAGTTGCCCGAGCTATCGCCATGGGTCTCGTGCAACTTTCCATTGGTATCTACTTTCCAGCTATCATGGGTTTCACATTCCGGCAGACACGGCGCACAGAGCACCGGGAATGTGACTAGAAAAATAATCGAGCGTGAAAAATGCCTGCGGTGTATACAAAGAATATTGAAACGTCGTAGTATGCGGCTGGGGATTCCTCCCGCATGACCGGAACCAACAAAATCGCCAGTGGCAAGCGACGAAATTTACCAGGCTGGTTCAAAAGGCCACGAAATTTTCATAATAACTGCCAATTTCTTGCCTCAACTTTGTACAGCGATTTATCGGTTAATCACGACGGAATGGCGAATGTATTTCCTATTTTACACGCCTGATCGATTATTATACCATTTGTTTTTTTTTCGTAGATTTCTTAGAGAATTTTTAAGTAGTATCGGGAATTTTATTCTCGAAAAACCACTCGACAGCCCGTGCGTCACGCCACGTCTGGACCATTAGCGCGGTGGAAAATCTGAGGGTTGAGACAATAATGCTTCTTTAGAATTTCGCGAAGAAGAGTATCGGATTTCCCCGCATTTTTTTTCACACGCGAATGGTACAGGAAAAGAAACAACACTCTCGAGTAGCGCTGCAGCGCACGGGCCGGTAGTGGAATCGAGATGCGTTTCTATACGCGAATCCAGCACCGAATTGCTCCGACAGGGATGGTCCATTTCTCTTCTTTTTTTCTCCTTTTTTCGCTCTCTCCTCTCCACGTGCAGAGTCTTTTCACGCGATTGTCGGACACTTTTTACGTCGTGGGAAGCATTTTAATTCAGTAATTTTCAGAAACGTCCTTTTCTCCGTGGGTGCTTTAACGTCCACCCGTTCGCGAGCGAGGCAGAGAGAGAGAGAGCGAAAAAAATCTTTGTCCGCGTGAAAAATCGATGAGAAATCTTTCCACCGTGGTCATTTCTGACACTGTCTTCAGAGCTGACATTTATTTCGCCGAGTATCTCAGATTTTCTTTGATCAAAATCATCATTTTATCGCGCAAATTTTCCGACATGTTGTCTCGCTCGTAGCGCAAAGAGGAGGGCCGAGTTCCGCCGCGAAACGGAGCGTGGAAGCTGCGTTATCGTATTTCCGATTTAATTATGCAACTCCATCGAGGATCGCGGCATTATCATCTCTACGAGATGTTTAATCACCCGTTTATTTTTCAACGAATCATTCTCCGTTGTAGGCACCCGCGAGCAGTGTCCACGTCGTCAGCGGAGTTGGATTCGCCCGCTGAAACTCGTAGAAGGAGGACTTCTTTCGTCGCAATTTAATTAAACGTGCATCGTAGCATTTCCGGTTTAATTATGCAACTCCATCGGTGAGTGGTACATTACATCTCATGGAATATGATATGCCGTTCTCAGACCGTGGAGACGGAGAGGAAGAGAGCGAGAAAATGGAGATTGAATCAGTGATCATCGGTTTAATGGAAATACGTGACAATTTTACGTAGAAAATTATTCGTCAGTCCTGCACTGAATTATTAACGGTTGGGTAATAAAGCCAAAGAGGAACGGGGCAATCGTCAGCTGCGGCAGATTGAATGATTGCGTCATGAGCGAAAATGCGAATAGATATCATTGGAAAATTAGCTTTTTCGTCGGCGTTTTTACCCTCGCTCGACGATGGCCCGATAATCGACCGATCAACGTCAAAATTAGCGCAAAACGAGAAATTATATATTTGCAAATTGATCAGTTTCGCGATGGCTGGACGAACGTCATTCGACCGCATTTCCAGCTTCTGACATCGGTCAATCTTCATTTGCGCTCCAGCGCGATGACGAGAACTTGGCAAGTTGGGCCGTCGTCCCAGCGGCAGTCTCGTGAATTTAGCTTGATTTTTAAGCAAAAACTCGTCGCTCTTCGTCGAGATAATATCAATATCGCGGAATCCTTATTGAAGATTGCTCCAAAATTATCAATCCGAAATAAGATTAAAATCGATATTCTGTCGCTGATTAATTTTATCCAAAGTGCACAGTTGGAGTATACTCGAAAATTCTTGAGAAATATTCCGAATTTATTGGCTCGGGAATCATGAATCTCTACAAAACTGCCAGTGAAATTAGTCGCAGGAGGATGATACACGGAGTATCAAGTGCCGGCGTGGACAAAAAGGAGTTGAGTAAGGAGTGAGAATTACGAGACGGTACCAGCGTATAATACACTAATGTATGAGCGGAATAGGGAAATAAGAAACGAAACGAGCAGAGGGAAAAAAGATGAGAGCGCGCGAGGGCAGAGATTCATAGAGTATAATTTTGCCCCAACTTTGCGAATGTCCCTTTAACCCACGTGGGCCGGTGGAGCCTGGAAATCGTACTACTTTGTCCATAATTTAGTTAAGAGCGTCATGCGTGTGACGTGCTCGGTATAGAATAGATCGGAACAACCGAAGCGCGAATAGAACTGGCGTAGGGCCAACCCCCAGGTTCAGAATCCGTGTAAGTGACTTATTATCCATGCCGTTTACCTATACGCCCTGCACTCGCTCTCTTCACCCTCATCCCCTTTATCTCCCTCCCTCTCTCCCTCTCTGCCTCTCTCTTTCTCTCTCTCTCTCTCTCTCTCTCTCTCTCTCTCTCCATCTCATCCACAGCTGGACCACTCTGTACTGGTGGTGTTACGCAGAGTGTACATACTAAAGAGGATCGTTTTGTAGATGGAAGCAACGAGCGAGGCATTTATACCGAGTGGGCTAAGGATATTAGCGAGGGTAATGCCGAGCAGAGCGAGAGAAGACACGTTTGAAACGGATGCTAAATACCCGAGAATATTAGAGCCAAACCGCTACCCGCTAGAGTTGAACACATCGGGAATCAACGTCAAACAATTATGAGGGATTTTCGGTATGGGCGTTAACCACGACTGACGTATCGCGGACTGATTTACGAAAATTGCATTCGCGCGTGTGGGTCGTTTGAAAAATTTTCGGGGGATTATCACGCGGATGGCTTTAATTCCGCGGTGTCGACGGAAATTTCATTTACCACAGGTTGAATCCCCGGCGGTTTGCGATACGCGAATCCTCTCGTGTGTATCACGATTTTCCTCATTTTCTCGATCATTTGCGTCTCTCGCTGCAATAAAATCAGTCGTATTTCTCGTTTATTGTCAACGCACGGATTTATCACGATTTTACCGTGAAAGAATCGAATCGAAATGGAAAATATTCTTCGGCTGTTCATTATTTTAGCCTGAATCTTGCTTTCGATTTTTAACACCGAATTTTTCGAACACCCTGTATATTGGACAATTATTGTTTCGTAAACACAAACGGAACATGCGCCGGCATATATCATCGCCGGTACTCACGCTCGGAATTAACATTAATACGCGAATATTCATTCGCGAAAAATGCGTGCAATTATCACTGATTTTTCTTTTTCATTTCTCACGCAACTTTCTTCACTTTCGTTTATACCGCGTCGTGAAAAATACACCGATGTAACGGACTTTGGCTACTTTTTTATATTTACTAGGTTGTGTTTTCCTTTCGAAAACTTGATATTTTAATGAGGAAACAGCAATTAACTGATAAAATTCGTATTATTGCATTTTCGGACCGAAATATTGGGTTTTCGATAAAATACCGATGTGTTTCGTAATCAGCGGGAGAAAATACATCGATATAGACCATTAGAAATCATTTTTGAGTTCCAAAATTTTTCGTCATTTTTTGCAAAATTGAGTAAAATCACTAAAATGCTCGCCATTTTTTTTCCCTTTGAGGTAGACACTCCAACGTGTGCTTATTCTCTTGGCAATTGATGAGGCTTCAAAATGCCGTTTGGTTCATGTCGATATCTTGATTTTTCGATTTTTGGCAGATTTTTAAAGTCGGACCATCGATTTTCGCCAATTTTTCCATACATACCCCTTTGCGTTTTTTTCGCCGATTTTCAACATCGATTTCGAGGGTGAAGGAATTTAGCTATCGACATTTTACTTTCACCGTTCTCTAAGTCTACTCGAGGGCTTTCCAAAACCCCCCCAAAAAATGTATGTAGCTCAAATAGAACCGTAGTTATGACCACTTGAAATTTCGGTTTTTCGGGGATTTCGTAAAAGTTGTCAAAAAAGGGTCGAAATTTTTTTTTTCAAATTTTCAATTTTTCAAGACCCTATCCGATCGGAAATTTTCCGCCGATTACGAAACTCATCGAGTTTTTCGCGAAAACTCGAAATATCAGTAAGAAAATGCAAAAAAACAGTCAAATTCAAGCAAAAACAAAACACACCCGCGCATCAGAAAGCAAACGGAATTTTGCCACAAAATTCGTTCTCTTCTCACCGACCAATCACATTGGAACCCCATCAACTTTTTATTACAAGAATTCAATGTGCATCGAGACGACGGAATATGATTTTTGTCACCGGTGCGGGACGAATGAAAATGAATTTTTCGTTTTTTTTTTTCTTCTCTTCACCCCGCCGGTCTACATTATTGAGAACGCGACCGAACAAGTTCAATCCCCGCGAAGTATCTACAGATATGACGTTCGAGGAGGGTTCAGGGGGTGTGTGGGAGTGGAGGGAAAATTGTAAAAAAAAAAAAAAAAACTGTCCAGAAAGTCGGCGTGTAAAAACTTTGAGGTTTGGTACACGCACACAATACGATGGGGAGGGAAAACTTTGGCGAGCCTCGTCGAACGAAATATATAATATGATAAGGAAAACACAGGAGGGAGAGGGCCCCCCCTCTCCCTGGTATATGAATGTCGGAAATTCGATATGTCTCCGTGTACATTGATTCGAAAGGGACAGTCCGTCGGATTGTTCCCTGTGACAAGAGAGACGAGAGGAAAAGAGCGAAAAACGAAAGATGGAAAATTTGTCCACGTGTCAGCTTGAAGAACTACTCGCAAGGGTCGATTTTCCTTTGACGGTTTTTACAATTCTCCGATTCGTAGACGTACAAACGCAACTTGAGATTATTGGAAAGTCGAGACGGCAGCCAGCGTGCGGTGGTGCCCCGACGTTGCTTTGATAATAAAACGAAATCAAAAACGTGCACTACGTACCGGCGTTGTTTTTCCAATTGCAATCGGAAGTGTTTACCGCGATAGCATTAAAAAAATGTAAAACACCGACTACGGTAATTCTGAAGTTTCTTCAATATCTTTCGGGGTTTTGAAAATTGCTTTTTTCTATTTTTCGAAGCGTTTTCGTTCTCGTTTTTTTTTTTTTTTTTGATTGAACAAACATCGATTAGCGGTGTTTCGCGTTTATGTACCGAATTTGGCGCGTTCCCGAGATGCGTTACGATTTTACGAGGAAATTTCGGAATATCGGAAAAACCGTTGGAGAGTTTGAGGAGGCTTTCGCGAAGAGGGATTGGGGTAGTGAGTTGGGTGGTTCGAAGTACTCGTTGTGGGATAATATGAGGTAAGCGAGAGGCAGGGGGGAAATTCGCGTAGCTGATCTCGGAGGCGTAGTCGTGAGACAAAAGGGGGAAGAAAGAGAGTGAGAGATGGAGAGAAGAGACGAGAAGAGGCGAAATGGCTGTCCGCAACACGTCTCTGCTCTCAAGCATCTCGACCGCCCAAGGCGTCCAAGTTTACTCACAACTTGTCTCCCAACTTCTCAATATTCATCCGAATTATATCGTATAACGAGACGTGCCTGCGAAACCAAGCAATTGTTGCTTCTTCGATAGACACAGTATGTACATTAGGGTGTCTAATTTCTGACCGACCTTCGATCAGGTTCCTCCGAAAACTGACGAAAATACCACACGTTGCGGAAGGAATTTTCACACGAGAAAAACGATTCTCCCTCAATTACAGACTTACTGAATAACAGAAAAAAAAATTTCATGCGCGCCATGGATCAAGGTAGTTCTATCGTTTTATCGTTTTCTCAAGATTTTGTTGAAAATTTGGGTACAAATTCTTCGATGTCATACGTTCGTGTGTAATAAATTTTAGAAGGTTTTAACACGTCCGAGTTGAGATATCTATCGGTGAAAATCACAATTTTCCGTAGTCTCTCGTAAGAGCGCGTGTTGAAAGTTGTATTTTCATCAATAAATATCTTGGCTTCTACGTGGTGAAGCCTTCTAAAACATTGCATACATTTTTATGCAACATCAAAGAAGCTTTCTTCAGTTTTTCAAAAAAATCTTACGAAACAAATTTTCGCAATTTTTGTAATTGTATAGCAAACACAGATTACCTAGCATGAGCTTGAATTTGGAGTATGCTGTTCTTTAGTCAATTTACAACAACTTTTCTTATTCAACTTGAGCCCGCAAACCATTCTGTATATGAGAAAAGCTGAAAAACAATTTTTCGATGTAAATAAAACGATAGAACTACGTTAAACAAAAAAAAAGTCGCCTACAAATGAAACACCCCGATGTACGCATAATGTACGCTGTGTACACGCGCGTGAAAATCGATTTTACACGATGGTAGGACGGATGTGTGCGTCGCGCGCGAAGGACTTTGAAAAATGAAGAAAAAATGAGTAAAATCGGAATTGGGTCACAGGAAATTCCCCTATAATCGTATCGCTGCTTTTGTCACGCGCCTCTCTCGCGAGAACGTCTTCAAACGTCAGCCGGAAGTTGTACCGGTATCTCCCAGATGTGTCTCTCGTAAAATCACATCTGTAATGTTTTCCCTCTCCGTCTCTCCGATTATTGGTAAACTCTTGGGCATATCAATGGTTACGATGACGTTAATTCGCTTCCGAGTTGTCGGTACGTTTGGAAAAAGAGAAAGACGGACGGATGTGCTGGCAATCATGGAAATTACGATGAGAAATAAGGGTGAAACGGCGTAAGAGAGAGAGAGAGAGAGCGCGCGGCAAAGGGCGGCGAGGAGAGCGTTGTTCTCTCCTCGCTTCGAAAACTTTATTCTATCTTCGAAATTAGTTCAGCCGCGTCTTGGCACGTCTTTGTCGAGATGTTGGTGATAAAGTTTAGTATGCTAATTCGTTGAACAGCTGCTCGGATTTCCGTGGCTCACTCTCTTTTACCCTCTCTCTCTCTCCCTCTCTCTCTCTCTTTATCTTACGGCGCAAAATATCACGGAAATTATTGAATTTAAATTGGCGTAATTAAAATGTGTTATGCCCTGCGACACATTACGAATTTCGTGGTAATATCAAACCACCCCTGTCCTTCTCCCTTGTTCCCTTACGATCCCATATTCCGCGTCAGCCTCTCTCTCTCTCATTGTTGTCTTCGAATTCATGCTCTGCCATATTCCGAAACGAGTTTTGTGGAGCTGCTTGTATAGATTAACCATCAGATTCTACATACCGAGAGGTACTTTCCGAAAGTTTGTCCGCAAGCTTATCCACCGGTACGCAGAACGATTCATTTATTTTCAACGAGACATTCATGCCCGTCCCGTACAATCCGATATTTTCATCCAAAGTTCGCCAATTTCTCATTGGATACAACTCTGCGTCATGATATTAATTTAATAAAAAAATATTCACCATCGTGTTCTTCAATAATCCTATTGAATCTTTTTTTTTTTTTTAAAAAACAATAAAGACTCCCGACATTCGATGCTGTTATTATTAGCAGCAGATAGTTTTCGTTGTATCGTCGTATTTTTTGTGTTTTAGAATTCACCGGAAATGTCGCTATTGATTGAGAATACTGTAGAGAATTTTAACAATCGTTCTCACACATGCACATATGTATACGTTTATATGTATTTACAGTGCCTTTTTGTCCTTGGAATGACGCGGAGAATAATGGACCCGTAATAGTCTTTTCAATTAGCGAAGACCAATTAAGATCGGCCGTTTAACGCGCCGCTCGAATCCAAGGGACACGGAGAGGTCCGTAAGTTTAACACTTGGCCTGTTGGAGCTTTTGATACGCCGAGTGACGCGCGAGGGATGATTTCGGATGGCCAAACACGGAGCGAGACGGGAGATGGGAAAATGAGCAGGGGTAGCGTCGCAAAAGGGGCAAAGTAGATCGCGCCATCGGGCGGACAAGTGCGCGCGAGTCTCGCCCGCGCTTTTCCACAGCTTTCATTGCGAGGGATGAATAGGGCTACCTCTGGCAGAGAGCCAGCAGGCAGCACAAGTAACTTATTATATCTGGGCATTAAATTATTATAGAGCGACGGTACCGACAATGGGCACAGCGGAGTGCATAGGAAACGATTAAACTGAATGACGGATCTAAAGACTCTGTACGTTCACTCGCGCTTTTCTCTCTTTCCAGCTCTCACTCTTTCCTCCTCCGTCCTTTTTCTCAAATCCCATCTGCAATTATAAACCTTTTGACTTTTGCGTGTTTCCCGCGTAAATGCCAACTTTCGACCGCGCCCTGTCCCCTATTCCTCATAATCCAAGCATTACGTTGGATGTAAATTGAAATATATTTTGTTCGCTAATTTTTCCGATCGACATTCGCTGGTTTTTAAAAGACGACGTTAAAAAAAGAGCTATCGTCTCCATTCGACCGGCTCCGGACTTTGAAAAAGCCAGTTTTCAGGAAGATTATACGGAAAACTAGAGTTTGAAGCTTGGGGAAAAGAACCCATGAGCCTCCCTTCCGGCTCTGACAATCGCGGGTCAATTAGTGTTTTTTTTAAACGGAAAACAACTTTCCGAAGAAAAGGAGTGCTCTGGATGCATCGAGACTCTGACGTCAAACGAAATGAACGGCATCGTCGTCTTTTGTCATCTCTCGTTCTGTGTCTACAGATACGTTACATTCCCGAGCAATTAGTGAGGATTACGAGAGAGAAGCCCGGAAGTCGATTTCACGTAGAATCTTTCGATACACGCAAGGGGCGCTTGTATGTACGTAGGTACGTAGGACAAGTACTAATACTCTGGAAATTGCACTCGGCCAATTATTTCTAAAGGTTTTTTCGTTCTCGTCTGTTCAAGGAAGAAAATGTAAAAAAAAAGAACCCCTGTACTTTCAAAGAGATTCCTTTTTGCTCGTTGCGACTTGGAGAAAAAAATTATTTCGATGGTGGTTTAAACTTGTATTTATTTTATTAGAAGAAAAAATATTTTATCAAGCACGCATTTCCCTGGCTTAGATACACCGATATATCTGTACGTAAAGGACATTTTTCAACGAGTTCTGGTATAAATTTCATTAAATGTCAATTAAACAAGTCAAATATATGCGCGTGGTAATCCGGGCTCGAGCTTCCTAAAAATAAGCTTTCCCGCAAATATACCTTTATGCATAGATATAGGCGAAAAAAGATCGGGCCACTTTACTTCGATTAATATGCTAATGCACTCGGTAATTTCATTCGCCGGTAATCTCTCTTATTAAGTTCCATTATTCAGTGCAGCGGGTGATTTAAAAAAATCGTTATATAGGTATAATTTTATAAAGTCCATGAAAAACGAGCTTATGCGTTTGACAGCTGCCGATATTATTGTATATAGAATGAAGGGATGGAGCGTGAGAAGGGGTGCAACAAGTAAAGATATTATACATGAACTGTACTCGTAGATGAGCCGATTGGAGCGCTTGACCTTTTCGCAAAAAAGCTCCCGCGTTACTGGGTCGATGATCGCGGTTGTTCCTACAGCAGAAAAACGCGTACCGTACACTCACGATAACGATGGAAAGTGGGAAATCTGCTGATACCAACGATCTGCTTACCGTCTCTTCGTAAAACTCTGTCGATAACCAAATGTCTCTCTTATCTCATCTACTCTGGTTCCATTTCCCACCAAGAGAGGAAATATCGCGCACGAGGCATTTTTCCTATGGTAATTAAACGGGAAACAGCCAAACGAAGTGAAAACTCACTCTTACCGTCCACCGGTAGTATATCAGTCTCGCTCTGTTGCAAACAGATCGTCGATAGATGTCGGGACGGTCGGGACGTTCGCGCTGCACGAGTGTTTGCAAAACAAACGCACGAAACATTCTGTTTTCGTTGTACAAAGAGTGAATTTGCGTCGATCGACTTGATTTTGAAAAATGTTCATAAAGCCTTTCAAAGTAAAGTCTAATAATCAATTGAAAGGAACGGAAAGGTCAGTAACAATGTTCGTATTATCGTAATAACACGTATCGAGTGTTTACCGCGTAGAGAGGTTATGTTTGCCGAATAAGCCGACAATGTGTCGCCTGGCTAATAATCGTTACACTCGTGTCGTTTGTTATTGACGCAGAAAAAAGTTATGCGAGGAAATAGCGGCGTCTTTCCCGTCATTGACCGACGAACAAGTGCAAAATCTTTTTCCGAAGAAAGAGGCTATAAGTACCATGAAAATAATGACGCACAGCGGGCAGATCGGCAAAGTTTACTGCGTCGCAAAAACGCCAATGTTCTTTCAACTTGACCATTTATCGGCGAATCTCTTTCCCACCATATTCACCCTTTGGTCTCATCCGCGTTTGATGTTCACTTTCACGACCGTCGACGGTGTTGTTCCCAAACTGTCGGGCGGCGCCCATTTGATGCTCCCCGGCGTCGTACTCGACGGACCGGCGACTCTTTGGTCCTTTGGCAAATTGGCCAAAGGTACGCCGGTCAGTGTCAACACCGAAGAAAATAAGGTTCGTCATATTTGCGAAAAAAGAAAGATAAAGAGAATTTGAAGGACAAAGTACTTGAAAAATCTTTGTTTTTCGAATCCTTTTTCGTTTTGTTCATTCAAAAACGTTCAAAAACAATGAAATTGTTTCTCTGACTCCTCCGTCGATTTTCTTTTCGCTCGACAGGCGGCGGTCGCCGTAGGATCGACCGCTCTGTCTTCCGAGGACATGTACATGTCCGCGGGTCACGGCAGATGCGTAGATATAATTCACGTAATCGGCGATCAATTGTGCCAACTCGGTCAGCATCCTCCGAGACCGGATCTCGGTCCATCTCGCGTTGAAGTTAGCGAGCAGAGTCCCGATTCTCAACAAACGTCGGAAGAAATTTCCCACGATTCCGATGGGCTGACCGATGGAATTGAGAAAATTGAAGTTTCCAACGAAATCTGCCGCGAATCCACCGACCCTGCGACGGACGTGCGTGCTTTGATTAATTTAAAAAGTCACTATGAGAAACCCTACTTCAAAGTCAATTGTCGTTATATTTATCAACTGTCAAAAAACAAGTACAAAATTGTCATCTACGTCATTTTTGCAGGAAATTTCGGCGACCGACAACCCGCCGGACGCGACGTCGCGGAAAGAAGCAGACCCCGTGAAAGAAATGGACGAATTGTTGGAGTATTGCTTCTTGAAAGCCTGCAAAACGATGAAAAAAACCGATCTACCCGCGCTGAGCTCCAACTTTTTTAAAAATCATTTGATACCCGCCTGTCCCGAGGGTCAGAGTGTCGATATCAAAAAATCGAGTTACAAGAAACTGTCGACGTTCTTGTCGTCGATGAAAAACAAGGGGGTGATCAATACGGAGATACTGAAGGGAGTCGAGAGCATTCTGTCGATCAAGTCGGAACATCCGCTTTTGCGGGACCTCGTGATACTGGAGAAATCTGCCGAAGCCGAGCCAGCCTCCAGCAACGCGCCCGTTGTTGCCGAGTGTTACAAAGTAACGGCGGAAGTTCTACCGATTCTCTCGAAATTCGGTCACGAGTGGGTGATGAATCGATAATTCAAATTAAAAAGAAAGAAAAGCCAATTGCTATTGAGAAAACGGTCGAAACGATAAAATTCATTAGGACGCTTGTGTATATGATTAATAATTGTGTAATTATTCTTGAGACATTTCGAAGAGATCAATCGATCATCATTTCAGCACAATCGTTTAATCGCTCCTACGATCTTCACAGGAAAGGCGACATTATGAAGAGGCTGGAGGTTCGGAGATGTTTTACGGAATACGTAAAACGTGAGAATCTTCAGAATGGAAAGTATGTGATTTTTTTTTTACAAATCCTCGTTGATTCAAAAAAAATTATTTCAAACGAAAATACCAGTAGGTTCATCATTCTATCGATTTTATTACTCGAAGGTTTTTTTTTTCAAACTAACTACGCAGAGATTGTTTCGCTTTTCGTATTTGAGGAGGTTCAGGCGAGTCTGACGGTAGCTGAAAATTTCAGCTCTGTGGTTTGATTTTTCCAACTTTGAGTAGCCAAAAACGAATATAAAACGATAGAAGGAAATGAAACATGTACAGAACACTTTTACGATGCTCGTTGACGTTGAAAATCAGTAAAAAATTACAGTCTTTTGTTCGCTCGTACTCGCGATGATAAAATAATGAATTTCCAACTTGTTTTCAACGATCAAAGTATCCAAAAATTCAGTTATCCCACCGACTCGTGAGATTCAGCGATTACGTCTGGACAGCTGAGAGAAAAAGATCTGTTTCTTGTCCTTTTCTTTATGCTACCCATTTTGCCCCGATTTTCAAGTGAAAACCCTTTGGGAACCCTCGAGAGCTCGGAGTTTTACGCTGTTTCTGTTTTAGACCGCGAAAAAAGTAGCCTCTTTATCTCTCTCGGGTTCCGAAGCGTAGTCTGTCCGACAATCGCGTTATTTCAGGAAATGTCACTTTGTCGCAGGCAATTGAAGCTGGATCCGACCCTCGCCGGTATAATGCGGACAAAGGAGAATCAATTGACTCTCACGATGGAGGACGGGATAAACAAATTTATCGGGCGGATGACGCACGTTCACGAGATAACGTTCGCCGGCACGAAAATATTGCACACGGGGAAATTAGAACCGATCGATATAACAGTTACGACTCGAGCGAGCAACAAAAAAGTCACGCTCATCAACAACCTCGAGGCGTTCGGCATAAAGCTCGAGGCGTTCAGCAAAGAGTGCCAGGTGATTGGTGCGAGCGCCACGATCATCGATGTGCCCGGCAAAAAGACCCCCAGCGTTTTGGTCCAAGGCAATCAAGTTCTCTACGTCTACAAGCTTCTCACAGGTGAATTTATAGTCTCGCGAGGCTGAGAGAAAGGAGTGTCGGTCGCACGCTCGGTGAGTAACGATTTTCGTTGTTGCAGATAAATATAAAATCAACAAGAGCTACATAAGGGGATTGGAATTCGCGCCGAAAAAGAGAAAATGAAACTCGGCGCGGCGCGAAATCGCTATTTAACGTCGATCTAAACTTATTTTTTTTTCTTTCGTTCTCAATCTCTCTGAACTATTTTCCTCGTCGATCTTTCAATAAACATTTAACCCGCCATTGGTTCTCGCCTCTCGAGAGACCGAGCCGTCTCAAGCCCTCCAGCGAATATCAGCGAGTCTGACCTACCGATGACGATAATAATAATAATTTTCCAGATTATTTACGAACACCCCTCGCTTATAAAAAACGAAACATTCGCACGATTTTTCTATTCGGCCCTCGAGGTGAAATTGCCGAAAACTCCAAAATGCGTTTATCTTTCCTCGACGGACGCGAGAGTTTTTCGCAACTTGGGATAAGATTCGATAGGATTTTTGCGACGGAGATGTTTGTACTTTTGCGAAACGGAGATATTTGCAATGTTCCCGCGAAAGAGAATGGTTGAGCGCACGAGCGATCAATCGTCCGTGTGGAAACGTCGAAAACGCGGAGCGAGTGGTACAAGCGCGTTGCGCAGTTCGGGAAGCGTTCAAAGGGAATAACATGGATGTGCGGTCAGACGAAGTAGTAACGTCGTATTTGTTCAGACTTGCTCCTGTACCGTCCTACACCCCTTGGATCGAGTTCTCTCTGATCAAACGCACACTCGATCTACTTCCGGCGTTCGCCTCGCTGTGTCTCGCACGTTTACGATCGTAGCCTCTCTCGGTTTCGGCAGTGTTGACCCAAATGAACGAAACAATGTAAAGAAACATTAGCTGCGGGTATAAATTAAATATATGGGGCATTCCGTGTATAAATCAGGCAACGGGAAAAAGCGTTATTTTTTCAATAATCTCGCGAGAAATTCAACTCGGTCGGATGGATTTTCGAAACTTTTCCGAAATTCGCAAAATTCTTTGTAGCAAAATTCGAGAAAGTATGGTTTTTTTTTTCCATCTTCGAGGTCTGGACCACGTCGTGTCTCGGGAAAAGTCTCGTTGCCTAGGTTCCCCCTGGATCTTTGGAATTTTTTTTCTTTTTTCCTCTTTTCGTCTTGTTTTTTTCTTATAATGGAACAACTTCTTACAAAAATCCGTAGAAAAACTCGTTGACCTTTCGTCGGGTGGAAACGTTACGGTTATGCAATTATATCCTTTTGCGGTGTGCCCCGGCGTATATTCAGGTCGTCGCACAAGTTACAGCATGATAGTTAGTCGGACTGTTTGAAAGCGAGTAGCGTATACGTTGCGGGGTCACGAGGGGCGGGGGTTGAAACGCGGGATGAGAGGTCAGAAACACGTCTTTCGCCGCGACTATCTCCACCCTAGTCAACGAGAAGTCAACATTAGCGGAAGCTTCCCGAGTCGAGATTCTCGCGTGTGTCAGAGCGTCCGTCAACACGTCGAGTTTACCCGGGTAACTTTCTACCCTTAAAAAAGAAAAAAAGAAAAAAAACTAACGCGGCGTTATTTTTGCGCAACGTCAAAAGTCCGGAAACGAAAAATATCGAGAAACTTTCTTCTTTGTCTTTTTTTTCATGAAAAGATGCGGTTCGAGTTGTATTTTTTATGCGGAAATAACAGAGATGAGAAAAATTGAATCGCTCGCGGTTCGAAATCGAAAAAAAAACGTACGAAAAATAATCGTAAGCGTATTCTCGCGTGTGTCAGAGCGTCCGTCAACACGTCGAGTTTACCCGGGTAACTTTCTACCCTTAAAAAAGAAAAAAAGAAAAAAAACTATCGCGGCGTTATTTTTGCGCAACGTCAAAAGTCCGGAAACGAAAAATATCGAGAAACTTTCTTCTTTGTTTTTTTTTTTTCATGAAAAGATGCGGTTCGAGTTGCATTTTTTATGCGGAAATAACAGAGATGAGAAAAATTGAATCGCTCGCGGTTCGAAATCGAAAAAAAAACGTACGAAAAATAATCGTAAGCGGGATGCAGAGAGACCGCCGGGAAATTAATGGACTCGTCGAGATGATTTTTCCTCGGCGATAATCAAACATCGAGAAAATTTAGCGCGATGGGAAGTGGTGGAATATTACCGCGGGTAGGATTCGAGGCTGGACGATTCGCCCGCGACGAGTCAAGGGGGCACTTCCGCTTATTTTGGTTGATTCGAATCCGGGCGACTGCTGACGAAAAGTTACTTAGGAAGCGTGCTCGCTGAGGTGGAACAGAGGGTGGCTTATACTTGGTGGTAGTTGATGGTCGCCAGAGTCAGAAGGGAGAATTAAGGTGGTTGGGAAGAAAGAGCGGGATGGAACGGGAGGGAGGCGAAGCACCGCCGCGTCGGGTTATGGCTCCCTCTCCTGTACCAATGTGCGGTCTCTGGTGCGGTTTTAGAGCTCGCCAGAGAGAGAGTCCCTCGTACACCGGAGGGTTGGATGTTGCGCGAGACGAAGAATCCCGATGCTCGACGGAATCGAGCGACCGAACATCGAGATCTGCGCTTTGAAAGAGGCCAGTCTCTCGTTGGCGGTCCTTGTGCGAGGTCGGAAGTTGAGGGTAAATTGGACGATTAATCGAAAAACGCGGGGGGGGGGACAAGAGGAATTTTGGCAACACGGTTTTCGCTCGTCGCGAGATAGTTATTCCACTTTTTTTTCCCCATTTTTAACGATCGTCACTCGTCGCTCGATTTTCGCTTTTTTTTTTCGTTTTCATTTTCATGTGATTTTGAAAATTAATCGCCGGTGAAAAAGATCGAACGATATTCGTCGGAGCTTGCCGCGATGCCGACCGTCGTCGCCGGGCAATGCTCTTATGACAAATTCAGTTCAAAAGTTAGTGGTGCTCGTGGCTGTTCGACGCGCAACCTGCCATGCCACGTGGACTCGTTCCTCGTGCTCTTCAATATTCTGCTGATTCTCACGCCTAGTAAGTCTTCGCAAGATCCTTCGATCGTGATTTTCATATTTACGCCCGTCGTGAAAACTTTTATTCCTCGAGGAATCATCCCGCTTTTTGCACCTTCGGAGACCACAATCTGGGAGAGCGATTTTCGGGGTTGACATTTTTACGTACGTTAACGATGACTCAAAAAATTCTGAAAAACAGAGATTTTCAAACTCGAGGGTCAAACTTGAGCAAATTAGTCATGAGATTATATTTTCGATCGCTAATGTTGTTTGTTTTAAATAAAATTCCCTCGATTTCCATCTCGTATCGATTCGCGAAATCTACATTGCGCTTTCGTGAGGATTTCGTTCCAATCGCGTTATATTCGTTGTATACTTCGTGTCGTGACAACAAGCGAAATTGAAAGAAAAATTAACATCGAAATGGAATAGTTTTGTTTCAATCTTCTTCCTCGTAACGGTGCATGGCGGTACGGAAGTTCGTCTTGCGGTTATGTAAATAGATGGAATCCTATATATACATTTGTCCCGTAGGTATGTACATGAAGCTCGATAACCCTCCGAAATAACTGTATTTACTTCATATATGTATAACTGCATATACAACCCAGAATAGTACATACAGCTCTGGATTAAACGATCGCAAAGTACGTATATCCGAATGTACATACAAGGTGTCGCAAAACTCGACGTAAACACTTTGAAGTCGGATGCAGGATGAAATTCCGAGTCGAAATGAATTTGGGTATTTTTCCGTACGACCAAAACCCAACGAGTTATCAATCGTCAAAGTTTGAGCCAATCGAACGCGCGCTCTCCCTCCTCCAGCGCGCTCCCACTGGTCCGACTGTATCGATCGATAACTCAACGGGGATTCGTCGGATCGAAAAGTGCTCGGAGACTTTTCGACTTGAAATTTCGTCCCCGAGGGTATTCCGAATCGTTTGGCATCCATTTTTTCGGACACCCTGTATATACACGAATATACATGTACGCAACATGAATTCAACGCGGTTGTATATTTCTCGCAACTGTAGAGTGCAAAGTTAACTCTCGAATTGAACTTTTAAATAGAGTAGACGAGGAGGAATTGTCGCTGCAACTCTAAAACAACCGGCTGTAAAGTCACTAATACGATTGTCTACGCGGCGCGCAAAGGCTCTTACACGTATTCCGGATATAAATAAGCTCCGTGTCTTTCGCCCCTGGGAATTTCGTTACAACGGATCTATCTGAAATTTCGAATAGATCGTGTTGAATTCCGCGATGTATCTCATGTTTTTCTTTGCCCCCTAAATCGATTGGTGCGCGATATGCCATATTTTTTTTTACGGCGACTGGCCATCGTGAGATGTCAGGGTTTCGCGCGAAATATATAACTCGAGGGAATACAACGAGATTTGAATTTTGTCGGGAGAACAATCCCGAATACAAGGGAAACGCTCGTGCCGCGTAAAATCCTCCATGGTACTGGGGAAACTAATTAAAAGTGGCGCTCGAGACAACCAGCCATTAATGAGAGTGGACCGAAAAGCCTACAAACTGTGTATATACGTATACGTACGATTTTTTTCCCTTTACACCCCCCCTCTTCAGCTCCGACCGACGGTTCTTGGTTCTCTTTGTCCGCTTTTCTTCATTTTCCCCTTTTTTTTTCGTTTTTGTTGTTTAATCTCTCTCACCCTCGCTCTTGTCATAGGACAATAACAACAATGGATGTATGCATCCAGTTGGGATTATTACACTTGGCTCGGTGGACGCGAATCGCAACCTCCTGACGTTTTCTTGACGCTCCCGTCTTCGTGCTTCGCTTTTCTTTCGTCATTTTCCTTTTTTCATCTTTTTCCTTACCGAGACATCCAAGATTATATTGGGAGAGAGAAAAATGTCTCGGCGATGGAAAATCGTACGTACGGGAGGAATTATTACGCTCCTCTGAATTAAGAGGAGGGTCCATTTTACGAATATGCAGAGAGGAGCAATTCCCCTCCGCGAAGGACGATCGGCGGGCTTTTGTTTGAGAACGAAATCCATTGAAAATCTACCGGCGAGTAAAGTCGGATGAAACCGAAGAGTTTCCTCGAAACTTTCCTTTTCTTTCCATCCCCAATTACCATCCCCTGTATGGTTATTGTTTTTTTTTGTGTTGCAACAAAGTTGATCACAGTGCAATCTCGTCGGGTCCATTCCGGTCCGGCAATGTTACTTGGTGGACTTTTCCCGGGTATCTTAGCGCAGCGCCGTCGCAAAAGGGGAAACAATCGCGCGGCATTCGTCCATTTGGCAAATAGAACCTGCAAGCGACCCAAACTTTTCTCATTCCGTGACCCTCCGTGGTTCCCAGCGAACGAGCTGATATTAATCGTTTTACTTGTACATACAGAGCTGCGCTGCGACTGAAAAATGTAGCAAACTCTAAATTCATTTTCCACTCGATTAAAATTATCCGAAAGTTCTTTGGATTAACCGGGTTAGGGGCTTACTCGAGTTTACCACGTCCCACCCTCGGATAACTGATGGAGAGCCGTGGCAAAGTTATCCAACGCACATGCCTCGTTCCGCCGGTGCTCTGTTACTGACGTGAGGATGAGAACACGAGAGGAAAAAAAAAAACCGATAGAGTTCTACTCTACTCTCCACCTCTCGATTGATCGTCGCGGACACCAAACCCCGTTGACATCATTCTTCTCCGTTCCATCTGTCGTCCTTGCAGGATCCTCGTTCCGGTCGTTCTTCGGTTAGGGACGATGTTTTGTCCTTTTTTTCACAAACAATTTCTCTCGTGGCGTTTTATCCAGAGATAACACGCGAAAGAAGCGGGGTACTCCGCCGAGTCCAGTGTGGTGGGAGACGCGCGTGGCCGTCATACCTGCACTGGACGTTTTGTCCAGTTGGTCGCTGCCACCAGGGATCCAACTGGGCACCACGGAACCGTGTAATAACCGCATATACAATGGATTTCTCGTATATACGTGGTCGACAAAGTAGACGTGTGGACGTACGGAAACGCGTCCCCCATCCATGTGAGCCTGCTGTCCGTTGGTGGTCGTACACATAGAGGACTCTGTACGCAGTGGATCCTAGCATTACGGGGGTGTTAGGCAACTGCATCGGACTAGAGAGGGTGGCTGATGCCGAGGGTAGCGATGCAGCCCAACGTTGAATCCACCGAAATGGTGGCCGCGACGTTGCACACGGTGCGCCTACGTCTAGGCCGGTTTATCCTTATCGGAGGCTTCCGGGCAACATAAATCACCGTGTTTACTCGGCAGGTGGTAGGTCGCGGGAATCCTCCGTCTCTCTTCCGCTCGCTCTTCGTACGAACTGCTCCTTGATATGCCCACCCGGGGTTATAGAGCAAGGGGGAGGGGGGATACGCGCAATGGGAGTATATACACGCGGAATGACGTGTGGTGGTACGTCGAAAGAGGGTTTCCACGGGTGGAGAACCATCGCTACACGGTATATCCCCTTCCATGTCCCCGCGTGTGTTTCCACAAACTCACGGCTAATAATGAGCACTCCGGATCCCTCTGGCCCCGGGGTTCGACGCTGACCGTAGTAGCTATTCAACGCCTGAACGGTATTCGACCACGATCGCTTGCCCACCGGCGGCGCTTTGCCACAGTAGCCACCAGCCCCTAAGCGCCATTCTCATTCCCACGACCTTTGTGTACTCCTCTGTATTATACATGTACCACAGCGCGGTGTATGCTCCTGCTGGCGTTTCAATACCTATGACGAGAATCCTGCATGCCAGTCTGGAGAAACGATTTGCTCCTTTGGGAATCGGGTCGGTTGTTTGCCATCGCGCGCGCGAAAAAATCCATCGACGTGTTACCGATTTCATCGATCCTTCACCGAGAGATGATCCTACTGGGGATGGTGTCCTTGTGACCTTGACTGCCAAAGTGACGTTAATGACGTTGCGGGGATGTTATTTCTCTACTTTCGCTTCTTTCCGTCCCACCGATGTCGTAATTGGAATTTCGGATGTGGGAACCGGAATGAAACCGGAAACAATGGGATCTTTGATCCGCGAAGAGATGCTCGGGGTCGCGGAACAGAGTCGGCGTTTGTGCTCTTTTTTGTTCCTCGTAAACAATTTAGTCGCCGGAGGGTCTTTGTCGCTTTTGCTATTCACTGATACGATTTGGAAAAAGAGTACACTGAGAAAAAAGATTTGGTTGTATCTTGGCATACCAAACTTTTGTTAGACTTTCAGTGAAATAATTTGTTTGCTTCCAACAAATAAATTCATTATATCTCGACGATACTAAACGTTTGAATGATTTTTAATGAAACTGTTTCTTTACGCCAAATAAATGTTTTCATCGACCGCAATTCATTTATAAAAAAAGAGACCTACTTGACTTAAATAAAATTCTATTTAACGACACTTTTTGGATTGCTATGTCTTGCTATGTCGTTACTAATACCGCGTTGCTATGTCGTTATTGAGAAAGTGTCGCTATGACACTGTCTATGACGCGTTTTTTCTCCTACCAAGCGATTTATTTGAAACAAATGAATAATTCTTTGACACAACGAAATTCTTGATGAATGGAGTACTACATAGTCTAATAAAGCATTTATTTAAATGAAATAGGTAGTTCAGTAGATGATACTTGCAAAACTTGTGAATAGAAATATCACTTTTGTTTGAATCTAATAAAATGTTTCTTTGCAATTTACACTTAAAAAAGAATTTGTTCGAAATAACTAAGGCGAATCAATTATAACTGTTTTATCAAGTCGAACAAATGTCCTTGTTGAAATACACAAAAATTCGTAGTTTCAAAGAGAAAATTATGCTACTATACGCTATTTGGTTGATGGAACCAAACTATTTTTCTCGGTGTAGAAGCGATCGTGCGAGCCTGGCGCACAGTAAGGAAAGTTAATCTCGGATTCAAAATGGTTTTTTGATGAATTTCGCTCGATCGAAGTATATTCCTGACCCTCGCGGCGATGATCTTCGAGGGATGAATTTTTGAGAGGAATCTGATGAATTCAGGCTCGAATCGGTAGGACCTATATTCCGATTCTCGGGTTGTAGGTCTCCGCGGGTTATCTCGGATACGTCTCCTGGCCAACGCGGAAATCAATTTTCCGCAAAATCGATGGAGCGCGGTAGGGCCATGGAGTATGTACAGTCTTGTACTTATGTACCACATAAAACACAATTTCTATCCCCTACGTGTATTTATACACGGTCCATTCGATCTCCCGCTGCGGAGAGCACAAAAAACCCGCGGAGGAAGCGAGTTAAACCCCAAAGTTTTTCTTACATCGATATTTTTCGATTCCCTCGCCAATTTCCAAAATCATTTGCATTTTTCGGTCTATAACGATCATGAGAATCGCGGGAATCAAGGGCGTACACCGTGCGATGACGATTTTTATTTTTCAAAGTCGAATTAATCGCCGGCAGGTCGAGCGAGGTTCGTTGATCGCGTCCCCTGGCGCGTGACGGTGAAACAGCGAGACACCCGGCGTTGGCGTTATCAAAATGCTTCCCCCGAGGTTTTCCGATACGAGCGGAAAGCAAACGCTTTGAAATTAGCGACCCCGCGATATGAATCCCGCTTCCGCGTCAATTGGCACCTGTCCGTGTACGCGTACGCGCATCCGGAGGATAGATGAACGAAAATAAAACGGAGAAATATTCTCCCATCGGTTTATTCACCCTCCACCCTTCCTCCTCCTCCCTCACTCCATTTGTCTTCCATTAATCGGGATGGAACACAAAAGCTGCTGTGCATAGCCGCCTGTTGATTTTACTCCGTATATTTATATACATATATATGTATTTATATGTGTATATAAACTCCCCAAAGCCAAACACCACTTTGTACGCGCGTATAAACATATTGAACGCTAAAACGTATGCATTACGAGCAAACATATGTGCGCATTCATCGTGTTTTACTCGGTTTATTAGCGAGTGGATAAACCGACGCTGGGAAACTTAATAAAAATGCAATTTCCCGGATACGTCGTCGCGAGTGCTTTCACCCGTTGACCCGCGATAAATTCTTTTCTTTTTCGCTTTATCCTCGCGCAACACAATTTTACGACGATGAAGAGGCTATTCTTCTCGTTGTACGTCACACTCGAAATTATAACGCTATCACGCGGTGGGATAAACAGAGGGGAAAAAACGCGACCGAACGAGCGATATCCGACGCATACTTTGCACTCTAGTTTGAGGCTGTACGTTCAACGCGATACATCTCGGAAGCTAGTTATCCACTAGCGAACTAGCGAATATAATCGAACGTTGCTGAAACTTCTTTAGGTGCCTTAACCTACTTTTTTCTCACAACTTTGTTTTTTGAGCCAAAAGTTTATTTTTCACCCTCTAAATTTCACGTCGAAATTCGAGTAAATATATCACATTTCGTTTACGTCTGCAAGCTCTGCTTTTACTTTTGTAGACTTTTCCGAAATGAGATATATACACCCGTATACCAAGCAACTGAGAGTCTTGTATCGATTCTCCAATTACGCTTTGCCATTAATCTTGCCTCCTTCTCATTCTCCACTTTTGCGTTTGTAAGCTTTTTTGTGTATCCATTAACTTGTATTTTCCTTTATACTTGGACCGTGTATATATGTGTGTGTGTGTGTGTGTGTATAAGAGAGAGAGACGAAAGCCGAGGAGCGCCCATTACCTAGGATATAGCTGGGAAAAAATCAAGAACCTTAAATCTCATGGCCCGGGCTCGCTGGTCAGAGACCCCGCCGACGTCGGGGTACATTGCAAAGCCTTTTCTCTTTCGCGGTACTCACTTACTCAACGTCTCTCGGTGGCCGAGAGACGTTGCTATTCCCCACTCGTCGCTCTCTTTTCTCTTTATTTCTTTTCTTTTTCTCATTTCAAAGCCTTCGGTACACTCGTCTAGCGGTGCTCATTTCTCTTGGTATCGTATATATATCGGTATCCATATAAATATAAATGCGAAAGACGGCCGTATCGCGAGCTTTGAGCGCTTTTCCGTGTGTACATTTTCCTCGTCTTCTGATAATCGCACCGAAAATTACCACCCCCCGTCCCCTTTGTACCCCAATCCGCATTCCGCATGCAAGCTCCCGGACCTTTGTGAATAAAATGAAAAGCTCGCGGATAACGAGTTATGAAACTCGCTCGAAACGCCACCGGCCTCTCTCCTCGAAGAGTCTGCAAAGTGGAGGAAAAAAAACGATCCAATCGCCGATCGATGTCGCTGTTCGTTTCCGCTCGTTCGCTTAGACTATGAGAATTTAATTAACAGTGTGCAGATGAGTGCGGCATCGATCGCATCGTCATTTGGATTATTATATACGCCCGGATACGGATCTTATTTAATCCCCGTTAACTCGAGCCTCAACAGCTTAATTTGGCTTTGTGTGGACAGCATTAACCGCACAAAGCCCAAAGAGACCCTTCGACTTCCCGTCCGATTCCATCGTTCCGGACTGCATTCGCTAAATCCGCCCCTCACCGTCCTCCACCGTCTTTGCCGTGTGGGTATGCACGTTCATGCAAGTACACACAACGTCCGCACGTGCGAAATCAGCGCCATTGTTCCCTTGGCCACTCGCTATTTCCGCCGTAAGGATCGTCTTATTAATGCGGTCCTCCTCGCTTCATCGTCGCGTAGAGTGCCTCCACCTATATATTTACGTGTTCCTTCCATTCGACAAGAAATTGGCGTGGTCTGCGGAGTACGTTTGAGACATATGGGGTATTTCATTGAGACGAAAGCCACGAGTTTATGCCTTTTCTCAGAAACTTGGGAATCTTCGTTTTTTGTACAGCGTCGTTTATCCATCGCTCCGTATTTGGAAAAAAAATGGTCGAGACAAAAGCGCGAGTTTGTGGATTTCGTTAGTCACGTGACTATCGATTGGGTTTAATATTCCACAAGGTGCACTTTTGGTTTTATTTCCTCATGCAGCTATACAATTTGACCGGAAATGGACCGCGGTTTAGTTATTCATAGACATTTTCGTTTCAGCAGCAATCATTTCGTCAGGGATTTCGTATTTTTGCGAATTTTATGGCGGAAAAAGCGTCGTCGAAGTTGGAGCGGATTGAAACGGAAACGGTCGACTTTGACGCGTTTCTCGTGCTTTCCTCTATTATTCTCGATACACGGAGTATTATTCTCCGCGAGGAACATTGCCATGATCAAAATTGCATGTCATTATCTCGTCTGACCGTGAACCAAAGTTACTGAAATTCCCTTTCGTGTCTCGCTCGGCCATTCGTTCAGCGTATAATGGAGTGGACGTGCATTCGCATGAATTTACAAACAGTCTTCTCGCGATATCGAGCTCCATTTTGGATAAAAGCTCGACTCTGTCGTGCTGCACAGCGGCGATTGAGAAATCCGAGTGACGTCATTGTTCGAAGGTCAGACACCGCGAGGGCCTTCCCCAGGCTCATCGGGGATCACAGAATTTGAGCAAAATGGCGGAGCGACGCGTTGGGCCTTCAGAATATATCAAAATACCCTTTATTTTTATTATTGTCAATTTTCCATCGTCCCGCAAAGGATTCTCCAAAATTTCTGAAGAAAAAACCACGCACTTCCGGCGAGACAGCGATCTCGATAATTCCGTGGTGTCTCAACGTCGCGTTATTGAAAAAAAAAAACGTGTTTTCCATAAATTTCGCTGCAGCGAGTCTCCTGGAAGACCGGGTTTCGCCGCTGCAGTCTGGCGGCACGGTACAGCCGTATCTACTGCGCGGAGAAGCGTGGCTTCTCGGCTCTCGCGACAAAAACGGATATAACCATTGCCCATTTGCGGGAAAACAGAGTCCCTCGCCTTCTCGCTTTCACAGTGAAAATTCCTGGTACGTTTGTGTCAACAAACACCTCTATAATGCACAGCAGGAACCCGCAAAACACTGTGGGATACAGAGACGTCTAGAGAAAGAATTTTCTTCTTCGGAAAAGCACCCGTGGTGCGCGCAATACGCGTATACGGGGCAGCATTAACGCGAGAACGTTGCTTTATTATTCATGATCGTCAGGAGGGAAAACGTCGCATTGGTAGGACGCGAAAACCACGAACGAACCGCGCGCTTTTCTTCCGACAACCCCGAGCAGCGCCCTTTTATTTTTTTCTCCTCCTCCTCAACCTCGATGTGCTCGAGGAGAGCGAAGAACGGAATTTTCCGTGATTAAAACGTTCAGGAGAGCGCGAATATAAAAATTGCTCTCTGCTGTGGATGTATATACATATATATGTATATAAGCGTGTACATTATACACGTAGTATTTCTACGAGACTGGCGACGAAGAACGAGTGGAGAAAAGTTCAGAGGGAATATTTCCAAGGTCTTATTCCCAGTGTACTTCGCAGGGCGAGTTTGCGAAATCGTTCGACTTTCGTCTATCCCTCGAGATTTCATTTTTTTCCCTCCTCCTCGGCTGCCGTTCGGCTTTGCCTCTCGGTGAGAGCAAAATCTTGACCGATCCGGGGAGGAAAAAAGGGGGGGAAAAAACAAAGAGTACACGGAAAGAATTTTTTAATAATGTTTATTACTGTGAAATCACGGTAACCGGGTGACAAATGTGCATTTCTTGTGGTTTTTAGGAAGTAAATTATACATTTTAATGAGAACGAGGGAAAATTTACCGTTTCGCGACGGAAATTTAAAATATTTTCAAGAATTTTTACTGAAATTTGGAGTAAATTTTCGTTGAACGCAAACGTTGCTACGATAAGCAGGAAAATGTGCTGATACGAATGAAAGTGTACGATGCGCGATGAGAAATTTGCGTGTTTGTCTTGAAGATTGAAAAAAGGAAGCCGAAATTTTCCGTGCCTCCGCCAGAATTTTGACCCTCTTCGCGGGATAATCAGCGTGTATATATGTAAAGGCAAGCTGCGAGAGAGCGCGCGTATGTCTCTAAGCACAGGCCTAATACCTGGCTGACGTGGTTGCATATAAGACGCCCGAGTATGCGCTTGTGTGTGCGAGCGTAGACGAAACCGATCCGCGTTGTTTGGCAACAGAGGCATCGAGCGTACGCACTGCAGAACGAAGCATGTGCCGAGAAAGTTTTGTGCAGTCTCTTGTGTGCTACGCACGAAAGCAGACGGACGTGTGAAGAGACTTTGATGAACGACATCCAAAATGGTACGGAAATATCACGCTAAAATGCAATTTTGTAGAATTTTTCACATCGTTTAATTACTTATTTTGTTTATTTGTCGCAATGACTCAATATTCATTGAAATTTTTATCGTTTTGTGTCGAAAATTTTTCACGATACAACGTAAAAATAGTACCCGCGAATTTTTCAGAATTTTTACTCGGAGGAATGTGAAAATTATACCTCGAGCTGAAATTTTTACGTGCCTAAAAGTAAAATATTCGAAATTAGTGTCAATTTTTAACTGTTTGCCCATTTGTCACCGGGTTCAAGGTTTTTTACCGAGATTTCACCGTAAAAATTGATAAGAAATTCTCCCCGTGTACTCTCGAATCTCAAAGATTCCGCGCGCTACGGAAATATCGCGCTAAAATGCAATTTTGTAGAATTTTTTACATCGTTTAATTACTTATTTTGTTTATTTGTCGCAATGACTCAATATTCATTGAAATTTTTATCGTTTTGTGTCGAAAACTTTTCACGATACAACGTAAAAATAGTACCCGAGAATTTTTCAGAATTTTTACTCGGAGGAATGTAAAAATTATGCCTCGGGCTGAAATTTTTACGTGCCTAAAAGTAAAATATTCGAAATTAGTGTCAATTTTTAACTGTTTGCCCATTTGTCACCGGGTTCGAGGTTTTTTACCGAGATTTCACCGTAAAAATTGATAAGAAATTCTCCCCGTGTACTCTCGAATCTCAAAGATTCCGCGCGCTACGGAAATATCGCGCTAAAATGCAATTTTGTAGAATTTTTTACATCGTTTAATTACTTATTTTGTTTATTTGTCGCAATGACTCAATATTCATTGAAATTTTTATCGTTTTGTGTCGAAAACTTTTCACGATACAACGTAAAAATAGTACCCGCGAATTTTTCAGAATTTTTACTCGGAGGAATGTGAAAATTATACCTCGAGCTGAAATTTTTACGTGCCTAAAAGTAAAATATTCGAAATTAGTGTCAATTTTTAACTGTTTGCCCATTTGTCACCGGGTTCAAGGTTTTTTACCGAGATTTCACCGTAAAAATTGATAAGAAATTCTCCCCGTGTACTCTCGAATCTCAAAGATTCCGCGCGCTACGGAAATATCGCGCTAAAATGCAATTTTGTAGAATTTTTTACATCGTTTAATTACTTATTTTGTTTATTTGTCGCAATGACTCAATATTCATTGAAATTTTTATCGTTTTGTGTCGAAAACTTTTCACGATACAACGTAAAAATAGTACCCGCGAATTTTTCAGAATTTTTACTCGGAGGAATGTGAAAATTATACCTCGAGCTGAAATTTTTACGTGCCTAAAAGTAAAATATTCGAAATTAGTGTCAATTTTTAACTGTTTGCCCATTTGTCACCGGGTTCAAGGTTTTTTACCGAGATTTCACCGTAAAAATTGATAAGAAATTCTCCCCGTGTACTCTCGAATCTCAAAGATTCCGCGCGCTACGGAAATATCGCGCTAAAATGCAATTTTGTAGAATTTTTTACATCGTTTAATTACTTATTTTGTTTATTTGTCGCAATGACTCAATATTCATTGAAATTTTTATCGTTTTGTGTCGAAAACTTTTCACGATACAACGTAAAAATAGTACCCGCGAATTTTTCAGAATTTTTACTCGGAGGAATGTGAAAATTATACCTCGAGCTGAAATTTTTACGTGCCTAAAAGTAAAATATTCGAAATTAGTGTCAATTTTTAACTGTTTGCCCATTTGTCACCGGGTTCAAGGTTTTTTACCGAGATTTCACCGTAAAAATTGATAAGAAATTCTCCCCGTGTACTCTCGAATCTCAAAGATTCCGCGCGCTACGGAAATATCGCGCTAAAATGCAATTTTGTAGAATTTTTTACATCGTTTAATTACTTATTTTGTTTATTTGTCGCAATGACTCAATATTCATTGAAATTTTTATCGTTTTGTGTCGAAAACTTTTCACGATACAACGTAAAAATAGTACCCGCGAATTTTTCAGAATTTTTACTCGGAGGAATGTGAAAATTATACCTCGAGCTGAAATTTTTACGTGCCTAAAAGTAAAATATTCGAAATTAGTGTCAATTTTTAACTGTTTGCCCATTTGTCACCGGGTTCAAGGTTTTTTACCGAGATTTCACCGTAAAAATTGATAAGAAATTCTCCCCGTGTACTCTCGAATCTCAAAGATTCCGCGCGCTACGGAAATATCGCGCTAAAATGCAATTTTGTAGAATTTTTTACATCGTTTAATTACTTATTTTGTTTATTTGTCGCAATGACTCAATATTCATTGAAATTTTTATCGTTTTGTGTCGAAAACTTTTCACGATACAACGTAAAAATAGTACCCGCGAATTTTTCAGAATTTTTACTCGGAGGAATGTGAAAATTATACCTCGAGCTGAAATTTTTACGTGCCTAAAAGTAAAATATTCGAAATTAGTGTCAATTTTTAACTGTTTGCCCATTTGTCACCGGGTTCGAGGTTTTTTACCGAGATTTCACCGTAAAAATTGATAAGAAATTCTCCCCGTGTACTCTCGAATCTCAAAGATTCCGCGCGCTTGGTGCTTTTGCCAAGGAGGTGCCCATTTTCCCTCGACTTTCGTGATATTTCAACCCTTGAAGCGCGCACACCCCGTTTTGTACGTTTATACTACTTCTGTCGTTGTGTATGAGTGTACAGAACGAAGGATGTGTATTCGTTTGTACTCCAGCTCTCCGGTCTTGATACCCGGCGAGCTCTTTACGAGAATAAGGCGAGGTTGGCGGGGTGCAGCTGTCAGTGGCAGCATTTATTGTTAGTTAAACGTAGAGGTTGCCTGGTTTGCCCGACTACCACCAGGCGGAGCCTCTGCGAGTGTATCGTTATGGTGCACAACCGCATGCACATACGTACCTCGCGCGACCGTTCCGTTGACAAGCAAAAGGGCTCAAAATCTCGAATCTCAATGGCCAAACCCGTGCGTCCTGGTACGTTTTTCTTCTCTGTTCGATTATACTCACATGTCCCTATACATGCTTGCGTATAAATTGTAATATATACAATAAAGTGTATAAAATGGCAACGGTATGTGCGTATAAATCCTGTACGTGCGGTAAAAAGAGTGAAAAAGAAAGGGGGAGAGAGAGAGAGAGAGAGAGAAAGAGAAAGAATGTTGCGTAAAACTGGGTAGGTGCAGCGAAAAAAGGACCAAAGGGGATGGAGTCTGGAAAGCCCGCGAGCGTTCCGCAGCAGCACGGGTCACCGCCGTCACGGAACAATACAACTCCGACACCCCCTCGCGCACGAGCTTCTTGATGCTGCAGCGTAAAATTCTCCCCTTACTGATCCCCCCGCCGCCCTTACGTCCTGCTGTTCGCTACACGTACTCTCTTTTACTGCTACGGTAATATACTCACACATATATAGAAACCTACAGGTATTTCCGTCCGAACAATTCTGGATTCGCGCAAAAATGTCGTCGTTTTTCGAATTGAGAATCAAAGTCCCGAAAACTTATTTATTTCGGTGGTGAACGTTTATAAAACAAGTTAATCGAGCAATTAATTTTCTCAAAATTTTCGACCCTTCGCACTCAAGCATGGGGCAAAAGCGTCATGTAGGAAAAGTTGGACGGATTTTTGAGCAATTTTAACATGCTGATTTTTCAATATTTTCGACACCCATTTGACATGGAAAGCCATATATATATATACTACATATATATATGTTTAGTTTTTCAGTCTTCCGCTATGGTTCTCGCCATCCATTCCATCTCCTTCAGTATTACTTTCTTCTCTCTCTCTCTCTCTCTCTCTCTCCTCTTCTTCTATTTTATACTGCACATCAGAGGCATTTCCACGTGGCCTACAACTCGCAAGAATCGTAACTACCAGCAGCACCCGCCAAATCTCCAAAGCTCGCAAAACCCTCTCACTATTCGGTACTTTCGTTTTTCCTCTTTGCTTTCCTCTTGCGCGAGAAAAGAAGAGGGCAAGGCGATAGAGGCACACCGCTGCCTCACCCCCGTGTCCCTCGCAGAGTGTTCACGAGGCCACGAGAGGGAAGTAAAATAAGGGTATTTTTGTGTGTGTCGCTCAGTGTATGTTCATAGACAGACATAAAGATCTATCAAAGTAGAGACTATCGAGATGTACGAAAAAAGGCTGGGATGCTGGGAACAGGAGAAAAGACCGCAACAAGCCTCGCGATGGAGGAATCTCCCGATGTTTTCCCGCGGTTGGTTCCACAGAACGAAAACACTATACATGTAAATTATACATGGACCCTCTGCTTTCCGCTTCTTCATCGACATCTCCTGGCACAAATACGAGAGAATATTTCCGACTTTAGCAACACGTGCAAACTGCTCCAAAGTCCCTCCTTCGCGAATCGTGAAAATGGTCCAGCATATTCTTCCGCGCTTTGATATTTTTCACGCCCCGAAATACTGTTTAACGCTTCTAAAAAGTGTTTTTTTTCTGAAATTGCGCCAAAATCTTGCGATTCATCTTGGAGCTTTTCCTCGGACGCCTCGCGAGGGACGGCATTTTTCTGCATTAAAAAAAATGTATTATTCTCCCTGGGGAGTAATTCCAAAGCTTGGATACGGCGTTTTGTCGAATCGCCGCTGAAAAATATCGTCCTTTCCGGTGTGCCGAGAGCGACGTAAGCTCGTGGTGTTTCCGACACATGCAAGAAATTCTCGGAGAATGCCCGGTAATAACGGACCGTTATTGTATCCCGAGAACCCATGGGCTCTCGCGAGCATTCCCCGGGCCATGGAAACTCGAAACAACGGAAATACAGTGGGAGAAACACCAGCGGTAAGGGAGAAAAGGGCGGAGTGAAACACGTGGAAAATACGGGCACCGAGAGGCAAATAAATTCTGGTCATGCAACATAATGTAAGGCGGTAGGAGAGCTTCTAAATCTTCGTTAAGATGGCGCTCCCGCTGCGCATTGCGGGACAATGTGGGAAACGTGAACAATAAGAGGAGGAGCAGGGTATATAGAGGAGAAAAAGAATGAGAGAAAGGGACGGAGCAGAGGGCAGGGAGGAGATTGAGAAGGAGAGGAAGAAAGATGGGCAGGGAAGCCCTCTGGCATTGCGGGGAAGAGGAAAAGAGACAGGGGAGGAGGCGGTTGTGTCACGAGACATTTCTGCTGGCTCGCTGGCTCTTACTCGTTCGCTTTCGCTTCGAACGTGGCGGCTGTGCCAAGTAAAACTCAGCAAAGTATGGTGAAAAATGGCAAGACTTCGTCTCCACCGCGTCAGCCCCTTTATCTTCCGGTGCATGATAACGTCGACGCAGCATTTTGCATGCTGGACCCGCTAGGGCTCCTGCTTCCGCGCCATCCCGGTCGTGCCCACCGCCATACCCACTGTTCAGGGACCCACACACCCGGACATACGTATTATGGATATACTTGTGCACGTGGGAGAGGACGTGCTCCTCTCTACTATAAAACATCCAAAGCTAGTTTACCTACACTGCAACAAAGCTTTTCCTATTCCGACTTTATCCAAACTCCATCCTCGCGTCTTCTTACACCACTTGCTCTCGTCTCCTTGGTCGTCTTTCGCTTTGACCTTTGCTTCCATCTCGCAGTCGCCCCGCTAGCCTTCCTTCCTGCATACTTTCCCAACTGTGTGTACCAGCGTGAACTTCCGAGCTATATGCAGATTTTGGTGTACCCTCACTGCCGAATCAATTACCCCGGATGCCGTGTGCCTCGTTGGGGAAGGAATGGACCGCGCGGAATAGCAACTCTGGGGATACGCGTATAACTTTCGCCGTTGTAGTACAAGTTGCGCCCGAGTATTTGCACGCGCGTACGAAAGGGTGGTCGCGCGCTCCGAATCTACGTGTATTATGAACACACTCGCGATACGTCAAGGATTTCGCCGGGTTGCTCCTCGCGGATAGCCGAAAGGTCGATGCTCCTCGTAGCACACACACACACACACACACACACAAGTGTTTCCAAAGATCAAGACGCCCAGGGATACAAACATTTACGAGCATAGACATTAAGGATCTCAGACGGTTGCTATTAACGCTCCCAGGCTCTTAGACCGACGTTCTCTCTCAGCGGGTTAATTAGATAAAACTGGCGAATTGTTTAAAGGCAACATCGGGAATACCGAGTGGAAACCAATTCGGTGAGTGTTTTTCAATGTCGCCAGAGCGAGCCGCGGGTGACTCGAGGGAGGAAGAACGAAAGTCGGAACGGAATAGAGAGTCGAACTGTCGAGATTGAGAGGCTGGAGAAAATTGGAAAGGTTTGAGTAGCGATACCGCGGAGGGAGAGGAGGAGGAGCAGGAGGAGGACGACCAAGTTGGATGAAAACAGAAAGAAGGAGATCGCTTACGGAGCAAACACACCGTTTGCGAAACTCGATCCCGCACGGTGGACCGGAGAGGATGTATGGAGGTTTTGCGATCGTTATACAGAGTCGGAGATGGGAAATTACCGAGTGTGCTGGACCACACGCGGGAAGGGTGAAAAGAGTTACGGATGGAGAGAACGGTGCGATGTGGACGCCGGGGCAATAAAGAACAGCCGGGATACTTGCGGGATTGGCACTAATTGCGAGCAACAAAAGAGCCACTGTGTTGTAAGATAAAAAGAAAAAAAAAAGAGGAGAAGAAGGAACAAGCTCGATAAAAAGAGACGAGCGGGTCAACGATTTACCGGACGCAACGGGAGGAAAAACGAGAAGGAAAACGTGAAATTAAACGACCAGGGAGGTGAAACGAATCCCGGACCGGTTGGTACTCGGTTCGGAGGTTGACACCGCAAACACCGACACGTCGAAACGTCCAAGCGGTGTAAGCACTTGTAAACTCCTTTAATTGTCGGTGGCACATGTGGGGGCGGGGGACGAAGAAGACAAACTTACGCGAGGGTGAAAATCGCAGGATCGAACCAATGGACCACAGACTCTGACTTTGCGTGTCTCTTCGCTGCTGCGTCTGTACGTTCGTGCGATATACCCTGGGGAGTCGCCTCGTAAAAGAGAACGAGAAATATATGTCGGGCAGGGAATGATCTTTCCGCATGTAGGCTTCCCTTGTCGTGTTCTATTAAAAATGTCGTTACAAGGGTTGAACGCGCCCGGTGTATCATGGAGAACAGGGAAAACACGCAAACACACAAACGCGAACAAACACGTACGGAGCAAAGAGGCAGAAAAAGCGAGACAAACGTCGGATCTCGCCTGGATGTGGCTGTACATAAAACTCGTGTGTGCATTAGGGTGTTTCAACGCTCTTTTTCATCCTGGCCAAGTTGGAAAACTTTGCCATACTTTGGCATCATTATTTTAACATCATCTTTCCTCGCCCGCAGAGCTCTTTTCGAAAAATACCATCCATACCCTCATCGATTTTTTTACCAGAAGCGTCGTCAGTTTTTCGAGCTGTTTTTTCGAAACACCCCAATACACACATGTACGAGCATCGAGTGCGGCTGTGGTGGTGGTGTCACGCATTAGGAGGTCGCCCCCTTCTCGTTCTGCGACCAACCACCAACCCCTCCAGGGTTTCTCGTCGTACGTTTCAATTTGTCCTCCAGCCTCTGATGTAACCGCGCCGGTCTCATTAGTCGACGGGTAGAGGAGCGTACGGCGATACAAGTGGTAACGGATGTGGTAGTGACGTTTCAGGGGTAGTTGTAGTAATACGTACAGGAAATACGGTCTTACGTTCCACGAACGAAGGAAGAAACGAGACGATGACGACGGCCATGCTACCTGCTGGGTGCACTCTCTGTTCATCTCGTTATACCCACCGAGCTCTTTCTCCTTTTACAATCAACCTTACTCCGCCAGGTTCTTTGTTACATATTTATATACATATATATATATGTGTGTCTATATATAAATACAACAGAAATACAGGCGCGAGGAAGGAATTCCTGTATTTATATATATCGAGGCTTCTCTCGCTCCGTTTCATTCGACTATACCTTGTGGCTGCCAACTTCAAGGTATTATCGTTCGACGAGTTCAGCGCAGGGCTACCGTTAATGTAGACGGTAAAGCGAGGGTGATTGCGTAAATATGATTACGCAAGGTGCGATATTGAATCGCGTTTTCCTCCGCGGAATAAGCCTCGCATTTGCCCGGCTTGTGAAAAAATGGTTGATGTTTGTTATTCGAATAAATATTAGCGCAGAAACGCGTATCTGTAGAGGAAAAAGATTTAACCACGAAGAGTACCTGTTTGGAGCGAAATTCCTTCTTGGAGAAGTGAGAAAATTTGCTCATCAAACGTCCTCGTGTCACTCAGTTTCGTCATTTTTGTTTAACCAACGGATTAGTACTTTTTTCGGGTAAAAAAAATGGATGCTGTTTTCCCTGTCAATAGACGAGTACCGAAAAGCGCAGCAAATGTAAAAGGGTCCCCCCGTTGCGTGTTTTCTTTCCTTCTCGATGAATAAATCATGCGGATACGTTCGTTTGTAAGACAAATAAAGAAAAAACAATTATCGCCCGAGCGCGATTCAATTAAAACATTTCGGAAATGAAAATCACAACACCACCGATGTCTGAGCGTTATTTTACGTGTCTACTTGCCCGTCCGGCACGTCGACGCGCTCACGTATACAATTTTGTCTCTCTCCGGGCTATATAAGCAATTAAACGTGTAATTATACGAGACGACAGTTCGGTCTCGTGTACAAATCCACAAATTCATTCAACACTGACCGCAAACCAAATCACTGTCAGCCAGGGAGAGCCGTATGTGTGTAAACCTCATTGGTGCTTTATACACACGAGACGATGCGAGCCAAAGGGGTTTACAGAACGCGTACACTTCCAGCGCAGCATCACGAAATATCGAAACCCGTCCAGGGCTGTCATATCCCGCGAATGTAGCAAACGCGAATCCTCGTTTGCACATAACCATCTCTGATTTTAATGCACAGGCTGTTCCAGCCTCCGACGGTCCATCGTTCCTCGCGTCGCATTGAGAGCCCAGAGTCCGGAAAGATTTTTCACAATTTCCGGAAGATTATCAAAGTTCCACGTGAGAAAAATCCCGACGACGAGTCGTTTTGATTTTTCCACTCCGAGCTGCGTCGATTTTGAGGTGCCTCGCGACGGTAGGCTGACGTAACGGTATTTCCTGAAACTTCCCATGTACGATTTTGAATTCTGGGTCATCCACGGGACATTTAATTTCTCCGGCTCGCGTAAAACATTGTCGACGTTATTTTCGTGCCTGGGAATTTCATAAACTGACGTTTAATTAGATCGCTGGAGAGAACATCCGACGGACGCTCGGTGGGACTTTGACAATGACGATATTATCGTCGAATGGAAAAAAATGAGGAGAAAGAAATCGACGGAAGGAAAAACATCGCTCGATGAGGTACGAACGCTCGGTCGTGATTATTTTACCATCAGAGAAACGTCTACCGGAAGCTTACGTGAGTCCAAGTACAATAAAATGCCTCGGTTGTTTCGTTAAACAAAAAGGAAACAAAAGAAAAACGAGAAAACACAATAGCGCGAGAAAAACGTAGAGTAAGAAAAAAAATCAAGTAGCACAGACAACACTGAACCGGGAGGGGCCTTTTCACGGTGCATAAACTTGGTTTACCTGACTCGGGATGGACGAGTCGGAGCAGATGCTCGTGACGGACAAGGAACACGCTGTGGCGACGAGTTATCTCTGTGCAATATTGCGAAGAGAGAAAAAGGCAGCTAGAAAGTTGAAAAAAAGGGGGCTAGGGGCAGGGGGGGAGAGAAAAAGAGATGCAGGGATGGATAGGACGAGCCCGATGTTGCACACCGTGTGCAGCTTTATGTTGCGTCAGAGCCCTTCTGCTGCTTCTGCCGCTGATGCTGATGCTCCTCCCGCTGCTGGCTAATATAGCTCAGCGTTTCAAGTGGAGATGCGTGAGCGAGATATACAAGGGCATAAAAGACACACGGTGTGCGGCGGTAAAAACTTCCGCGGTGTGCGTTACACCGCGGATTCCCCCGCTTTGCAAACTTTTCAACGTAATTGAACGTCAACGAGAAACTTTTGCTCGAGCAACGTTCAATGGAATCCCTCCGCGGTAATACATTTACGATAAAGTGAGGGCTTTTTCACGCTGCAGAGGCTTTGGTCATATTTTTCATCCCCTTTCGCCGTCTGATTGCGTTTGAAAAACGAATAACCCCCCCCTGTATCAGAGACCATCGCGTTGAGGACTCTCGCGGCGGGTTTTTGCGAATGTGCGATGTTGCAGAAATTTGGAAAACTGAAATGGGCAGGGTTCGATCCATGACTGCAGTGATGACCATTTCGTTTTTGGGAATTTTCGGGTTGGTATCGAGTTGGGTATCGGGGATACAATTTTCGGTTATAAAAAAGTACCGAGCTCGGAATTTCAACCTGAATCTAGCTTTGAATGATAAAAATCGCGTTTTGAGACACCCTGTGTAGGAAAATCAAACAACATTGTTTTTTTGGCAGTTTTTCCTTCGTATCTCCGATACGAAAACGTCGTATCTCTGATGATGCTCCACAAAGGCTATCCGTCCAATATAAAAGTAGACAAAAAGAGAATACTTTGTCAAACGAGCTCCGACACTCGTTCTTTTTTCATTCCATTAGGGAAAAAGGATACCTGCGAGTATCGCAAAGCCATCGTTCTGAAAAGCGCCGTGGGGGCTCGAAGAGAGCTAATATACCATAAACAATTACTGTTAATTGCCACGTGAATTCTCGCGCTCGATATACGACTCTCGTATGAGACAAACGACTCGCGATTTGTTCATACGCGTGATACTTTGATCGCGGGGACTCTGTAAAATTGTGACGCAAAGGTCGAATGAGATCCTGTCATCAGTCACGTGTTGGAGGAAATGGACATTTTTATTCCCCTTTTTCCCTCTCTCTCGGTACCAGTTAATATACATGTATATGACTGGAGAGAGGTTACACGTGCCCGCATTTAGCCGGTGGTGTTGTGCGAGCCATGTTGATACTCGGAGAGGGATGGTAATTCGAGAGACCGTGCAACCGTGGTAGCGATGATGGTCGGCGGTACAGAGATGCTCGATTTTACACGGACAACGTACAATCTCTATGCATGAGTTTCACTGTTACGCTACAGCTTCCTAAGTACACAGAATACGTATTTGCATTTCCGTCTTTGTACCGATGCCATGTGTTCCTCTTCTCTTCCTCTCTCTCTCACTCTCTCTCTCTTTTTCTCTGTCTGTGACTCTCATCCTCCGTGGGAACGAGAGAAAGATGGTAGGAGAAGAAGAGTAAAAGAGAGATGAATAGAGAGGGAGAGAGGATGAAGAAGAGAATCATGAGGACTCCACCCTCTCGGAGGCACATTGGATCCCACATTCAGTAGCGCGCAAACCGCACTGCGGTTCTTCGGCCAACAGAGCCTCACAGCCTCTCGTTCACATTTCTCTTTCCTCCGCTTCCTTCGTCTCCTTTTTCTCTTTCTTCCACTACCCTCGTGATCAACTCTCGTCCTTTTCTCACTGTCTTTTATATTATATAGATAGTATGTGTATATACGTTTGTCTGTATATAAGCCAACCTCTTCGAGTCTCAGACACCCGACTGTATTTATAGACTTTGGATTTAACATCGTTGAGTACCTACTAGAGTTTGCGAAAAGTATATACACGTATATACACGTGCTTTATTTGTGCAGGCAATTTTTTAATACTACTTTACCGCAGTTGCGACGATACATGTGTGATATTTTCACGAGAGCAAGCAAATGCCAGCTCAATTACGCATGTAGCTCGTTGGAAAGTTCAATTTCACGTTTAATCAACGAGGAAGAATTGAAAAAAATTGCGACTATTTGATTAAATTGGTTTTTTTCAAATTTCGCATTGAATTTTTGAGTTTTCGAGGAAATATCGGTGATTTTCGTAGTCATCGGGAAAAAATACATCGATATGGACTGTTTAATCGTATTTTGAAAATCGAACATTTTTCGCCTTTTTTGGCTGGACTGACTTGGTTCACTAAAATGCTCGCCATTTTTTTCCCCTTTGAGGTAGATGTTCCAACTTGTGCTTATTCTCTTCTCAATTGTTGAGGCTTCAAAATGCCGTTTGGTTTGTCCAGATATCTTAATTTTTCGATTTTTGGCAGATTTTTTAAGTTGGACCATCGATTTTCGCCAATTTTTCCATACATACCCCTTTGCGTTTTTTTCGCCGATTTTCAACATCGATTTTGAGGGTGAAGCAATTTAGCTATCGACATTTAACTTTCACCGTTCTCTAAGTCTACCCGAGGGCTTTCCAAAACCCCCCCAAAAAACGTATATAGCTCAAATAGAACCATAGTTATGACTACTTGAAATTTCGACTTTTTGAGGTTTCTGGAAAACTGGCCAAAAATGACCCGAAATTTTTTTTTTCAAATTTTCAACTTTTCAAAGTCTAATCCGATCGGAAATTTCCCGCTGATTACGAAACCCACCGACTTTTTCCCGAAAACTCAAAATTTCAATGAGAAAATAGTAATTTATTGACAATATTCGTATTATTGCATTTTTCGATCGAAATATCAAGTTTTCGATAAAATATCGATGTGTTTCGTAATCAGCGGGAGAAAATACATCGATATAGACCATTAGAAATCATTTTTGAGTTTCAAAATTTTTCGTCATTTTTTGCAAAATTGGGTAAAATCACTAAAATGCTCGCCATTTTTTTCCCCTTTGAGGTAGACATGCCAACTTGTGCTTATTCTCTTCGCAATTGATGAGGCTTCAAAATGCCGTTTGGTTCATGTAAATATCGTGATTTTTCGATTTTTGGCAGATTTTTTAAGTTGGACCATCGATTTTCGCCAATTTTTCCATACATACCCCTTTGCGTTTTTTTCGCCGATTTTCAACATCGATTTTGAGGGTGAAGCAATTTAGCTATCGACATTTAACTTTCACCGTTCTCTAAGTCTACCCGAGGGCTTTCCAAAACCCCCCCAAAAAACGTATATAGCTCAAATAGAACCATAGTTATGACTACTTGAAATTTCGACTTTTTGAGGTTTCTGGAAAACTGGCCAAAAATGACCCGAAATTTTTTTTTTCAAATTTTCAACTTTTCAAAGTCTAATCCGATCGGAAATTTCCCGCTGATTACGAAACCCACCGACTTTTTCCCGAAAACTCAAAATTTCAATGAGAAAATAGTAATTTATTGACAATATTCGTATTATTGCATTTTTCGATCGAAATATCAAGTTTTCGATAAAATATCGATGTGTTTCGTAATCAGCGGGAGAAAATACATCGATATAGACCATTAGAAATCATTTTTGAGTTTCAAAATTTTTCGTCATTTTTTGCAAAATTGGGTAAAATCACTAAAATGCTCGCCATTTTTTTCCCCTTTGAGGTAGACATGCCAACTTGTGCTTATTCTCTTCGCAATTGATGAGGCTTCAAAATGCCGTTTGGTTCATGTAAATATCGTGATTTTTCGATTTTTGGCAGATTTTTAAAGTTGGACTATCGATTTTCGCCAATTTTTCCATACATACCCCTTTGCGTTTTTTTCGCCGATTTTCAACATCGATTTTGAGGGTGAAGGAATTTAGCTATCGACATTTAACTTTCACCGTTCTCCAAGTCTACCCGAGGGCTTTCCAAAACCCCCCCAAAAAATGTATGTAGCTCAAATAGAACCGTAGTTATGACCACTTGAAATTTCGGTTTTTCGGGGATTTCGTAAAAGTTGGCAGAAAAGGGTCGAATTTTTTTTTCTTCGAATTTTAAATTTTTTAAGTGCCTATTCGATCGGAAATTTTCCGCTGATTACGAAACACACCGTATTTTCCCCGAAAACTCGAAATTTCGGTAAGAAAACACAAAAAAACAGTTGCTACATAAAACTTGCAATTTATTTTCTCAAAACTTTTTATCAGAAGCTACAAAAACATTTGCGGAATAATCCACCATAGATGATATTTTATCAATTCGAACCATACGTCCAATCGAACATTCGACCGTCGATGTATCTTCAAATAACGCGTAAAATGGATTTTCCGGCGTTTGAAGGGTCGTTTATTATTTCCATGAAAAATGATTCCAACTTCCAACGGGGATCGTCGAGCCTCGAAACGTCGTCATCCCGAGAGAGAGAGAGACACCCGATGAGGATGTGCGGGATGGTGTGCGGTTTCCTCTCGACGGCTTCGGGATTGTCTTGGTTAGGAAATCTTCCGCTCGATCAAGTTCGCTTAATTTCGTCGCAGGAAATTCTGCAGAAGTAAATGGCAGAATTGAGTAGCTCGTTGCTCGAGAAAAAGTTCTTAAATTGAGATTCTCTCGTACGGGAAATTAAAATCGAGAGCTCGGTGCGCTGCGTCTCGCCGGAAGCGTCTCAATGCTTCCATCCCCTCGTTCCATCTCCATCTCTCTCTCTCTCTCATCATTCATTTAATCCGTCTGTGTATGTTTTACCATCTTTATCTTTTTCCATCTTCCATTCTTCATAATCTCTTTCTTGAGTGCGGAAATTCGCAAGTGTATGATACTCGACGACTGTCCTTGCAGCTTTAAGAGAGTCCATTGAAATCAGTAATCTTTCCTCTATATCTACATGCATATATATCATATATATTTATATATATGATATGATATATATATATGATATATAGTATATAATATATACATGCAGTGTATATACGTTTAAAGCTGGAGCGTGTATACGAACAGCGGAGGCTAGGAGTAGGGCGGAGGGGGGTTGGAAAAGCTCGCGACCGTTGATAGGAATGAGGATATACTCGGGTTCTGCCATCCGACAAGCCACACGGGATGATCGAGAAGAACGAGGAACAATGGAAACAATACATTGAAATGAGAAAGTTGGTTTGCATTGTTGGACAACCGCAGCAGAATTCCGTCCGTGAGAGTCTTGCAACGGTATATTCCACGTATACGTATTGCCTGCCCCCTCTCTCTTTTTTCACCCTTTAATGCCCCACGCGCATATTGAAACGAAAAAAAAAGAGAAAAAAAAAGATGACAAACCTTCAGGATGAAGCTGCGGCGAATTTCTGGTCCGAGGACTTTTTCATTCCTCGGAACCGTGCATAATTCCCGGGCTCACCCTTCCCCGTATACCAAATCTCATCCCTCTCGGCTCCCGACGTCGTTCGGTCCAAAGAAACGGTGTTTCGACGCTCCGTCGATCTTGTATTACACTCCCGCGCCAACGCCAACGAGAGAAGTCCTCGGGGAATAGCAATTGCATGAAAAGTTTTCGAAAAAGTGTCCAACGAGTCGAGAAACACGCGGGTATGAAGGGAGCTCGTGGTCGGATCGTGAGGAAATGGACGTTTAGGAGACGAGTATCGGTGGAGGTTCGAGCAAGTCGAACGAAACGAATATGCCCGCGCATAACGCAACATCGTCGAGGCATCGCACAAAAGCTCGGATCAAGGACATACTCTCTGGGAAGGATTACGATTATTACTTTCCACTCGGCGGTTGCAAACTCCTCTCCCGTTCCGTTCACCAAGCCTAATCTCCTTTCATCGATATATAATGGCTGCGGTTGAAGTGTATTTGAGATGCACTGGCTCATCAGAATATCTAAACAATGGCGGGGGTGTACACGAGTCGGGTAGAAGGGAAATCTCTCGGTTCCCGCGCGTATATTCAACCTCATCCCCGTGCTCATCGTATCAACCCGCTCGAGGCTCGAGGGTTTCCCTCCCGAGAATCTCTTCTTGCTCTCTCGAGCTCTCCACATCCATCCATCTCTTTGGAGTACTTTGAAAAAGCAAAGGGTGCTGTGCACCCGCACGTAGGCAGGGAGGGATGCTGCCGTTGCTTCTTCCGCCGGTGCTGTATCGCACGTGATGACGATGATGATGATGATGATGATGATGATGATGATGTGTGGATGTATGTGCATATCACTCGTTGGTCTCTCCTCGAGTGCCTTAGCCCTAGTCAACCCTCGACGTCATACGCCGAGAGCGCGGAAAGGGTGAGAAAGGAAGCAATAAAGAGAGAGAGAGAGAGAATTTGCGCTATGATGTAACACACAAAGTTCATTTTTTTGTTCGTTTTTTTGAAACAACGTCCGTGTACAGTCGTCGTTCTCTTCATCGTCTCCTCTGTTGTCATCGTCGACCATCCGTGTAATGCGTTGCGTCAACACCCAGCCACCGGAAGCTCTTTTTTCCCCCACTCGTGCTCAACCCTTCGCTCTCTCTCGTACGCTTCTACTCAACCTATCTCCATCTCGGATAATCACGTTTTCTTTTCTCTCATCTTGGCCGCGGTCCCCTTTGTTTCCTTTTTTCTACTATTGTACCGATGAGGCAAAAGGCAGAGTACACTTTTCCCCGTCCATAGAGGGTGACGATTCTCAGGTGGCCAGCGCGCATCCCCTTTCATTCGACTTTCAGTTGAGATAATCGGACGCATCGGGACTGTCTTTTTTTTCCCCTCAAAAGGGACTTGGAGAACTCTTCAACGAGGAATCCAAAGTTCGTCGGGGGAAAAACATCGGGAATGGCATTTTGAGTTCGTCAAAGCAAAGTCGAGCTCGTTGTCGTTGTGTGGAACATTGGTAGAATTATCTAAAAAAATCGAACAAAAGCCATTTATGACTATTTTGAGAAGAAAAATAATCACAGTGTGAAAACACGGCGCTTGTTCAATGACAAAATGAATTATCGAGTTATTCGAGTTTGTTCCTCGCAATTTATGAATTCAATGGAATTCTCGATGCGACGTTTGAACGTCATTTTGTAATTGAGCGTGGTGCGGATATCGCGCTCGCGTGAGGCTGACAGAGAGGGAGAAAGAAAGAGAGGCTTCCTTTTCTCTTGTTTCCGTACGATTAACGCTTTTAGCGAGGGTAAACCACCCCCCGTATGACCGCCTGTGCATACGCGCTCGAGCACCGACACAGAGAACACCGTCGTTGGATATCCCCGACGCTTGTGATACATGGCGCTCCGACGTTCCAAATTAAATCACCATAAACTGAGTTGAGATACGGTTATTGAGCCGCTGACTCGTGTTTTACATACGTCTCTTGTTTATTTTGCCATTTTCCAATGGAAATGCAATATTCCGAGAGTCTCGACTTCCCTTTGACGCGCCGATCTGTAATCGTAAAAACGTTTCAACGTTCATTAAAACATTCCACCTGGAAACCGGAGGCTGAATTTTCACTACGAAAAAAATGTACGTCTCTCATTTTGAGAGGCGTGCACGCCCTTCCCAACCGCAATTATTCAAAGATTTTGGCAACATTCGGAAAACTTTTCTCTCTCCCGTTGGAGCAAATTGTACGAATTCATTTTTCAGGAAGAGCATTTTTTTCAACGGTTTTTTGATAATTCTGTGATAATATTGTTAACGAACGTTAGTTGGACACGATGGATTTTTTTCGATTTTTGCGGCACTGCGAAGTGTGTCAAATTTTATCTCGTTTTTGCTTTTATTTCGAAATCATTCGTCGTTTATTCGCTAGGAGATTCTCCAGCGTGATAGAATGTCTGGCAAAAATCGCTGGCACGCTTCCATTTGGGCGATATGCTCGGAATCGTTAAGGGGCTTACATAAAACGTCGTACACTCGTCAATTTCTTTCGATCTTTTTTTATACATTTATTAGTTCACAAGCGTATTTGGAAATTGTTATTTTCATCTCATTTTCGCGTCGCATCGAATACAGTACTGTGGAACGTTTATTTACGTTAAAATGAAATTGAAATGAAAGTTGAGCGATATTTGAGATAAACTCTCCGGGAGGGCGAACAACCGCCGTCGTCGATAATTAAACTTTGATAATTCGCGATGTTGATTCTATTGGAAAACCGAAATTAAAGATTATTCCAACCACCGTGTGGCGAATACGTGAGGGGACGCTCGTAAAAAACGAAATATATTTTCCAATCGTCGCAATTTAATCCCGGTTCTCAAACCGTACGCGAAAACGTTACGTTTCGGTGAATTATCCCGGGATTTTCCAGCTTTTCCATCGTTTTGCCGTTTCTCTCGAAAATTTCGATCAATTCCCGTGTACCCTTCTGTTCCATTGTACAAACGCTTTTGTTTACGTGGCCTTTGAAAAGTTCAAACAAACGTACTTCTCGCTGGGAGTCCGGAACATCCTTAAGGGATCTCTTTTAACGTCGAACGGATGGCTGTGGTTGATTCTTGATTTATAATGCAGGCTTTTATCTCGCGGTGTATCAGAGGAATCACGGTGTGTATGAGGGATATGCGATATCTATATCTTCTTTCGTTAGTATTCCGCGATCGATTCTCGACTCCTCTGAGAAGGAAATAGAGAGAGAGAGAGAGAGAGAGACAGAGGGAGGGAGAGTAGGAAGACGCGTGTGGAGTAGCTCGGAGGGTTTCCTCTCTGCTCCGATGCTTCTCCCGGGGCTGACAAGCTCGGTGAGATCACGAGGAGTCTTGATTGCGAGTATAACACGATGACACATACAGCTTCGATTCCGTACAAAGCACACGCATATACATGCAGATTTCACATTCAATGAGGCGCAAATAGCGAGGGATGATAAGCAAAAGGCCCGAAACCGTACAGACGTTAACTTTAGAAGCTTCCAATCGGATACAAGCTACGCCGGATTAAATCCTCGGAAAATTCCGATTATCTCTTCTCTCGTGTTTTTTCCTCGCAAAACGAGTCGGTTTCCTCCATCTCGTTCCCTCTTCTCTCTCCATCGATCGACGGTGGCGGAGCGAGGAAATTTCGTTAAAAAATCGTGGTTGACGCGCTCGATCGACGAATTTGCGGTATATCAACATCGCTGAGCATGATTATTTACGATTTCGTCGCCCTGCCGTTGATTCTTTCGTCAGCCGGTCTTTTAGCGACGAATCACCAAAGGAAACATCGACGTTCTCGATGTAACCGTTGATTAACGACGATCCGCTTCCGGGACACCCGGTATACGCCGTGTAAGACTTTAATTGATTAATCCGCATTTTTCCCTCGTGAGTTAAATAAATTTGTGGATAAATTGAATTTTCCAGGCGGTGAAGCCTCTTACGAGATGCAAGGACCGAGTTTCGTGTCGGAGCCCTTGACGAGGGTGGAATTTACGAACGTTAGCGGCGGCCGCGTCGAGTGTACGGTCAGAGGGAATCCGGAGCCGACGGTGGAATGGCTCGCCGCGGATGGCGGTACCGTCGTTACGATTCCCGGCATAAGGGAAGTTTTTGGAAACGGTACGATACACTTTCCGGCGTTCGAGGCCGAAGCTTTTCGTCAGGATGTTCACTGGGCGATCTACAAGTGTTCGGCGATCAACAGCGTCGGAGCTGTCATCAGCAGAGACGTCACTGTCAGAGCAGGTGATGAAATTTTCTCGTTCCCTCATTTTTTTCGAAAAACAAGGTCATTCGCGAGGTCATTCTCGTTCAACATCGATTAATTTCATTGATTCAACGTAACGGAGGTTCCTCGTGATCAGCAGAGACGTCACTGTCAGAGCAGGTGATGAAATTTCCTCGTTCCCTCATTTTTTTCGAAAAACAAGGTCATTCGCAAGGTCATTCTCGTTCAAAATCGATTAATTTCATTAATTCAACGTAACGGAGGTTCCTCGTGATCAGCAGAGACGTCACCGTCAGAGCAGGTGATGGAATTTCCTGATTCCCTCTTTTCCCCTAATTTTTTTCGAAAAACAAGGTCATTCGCAAGGTCATTCTCGTTTAACGACGTTTAATTTCATTAATTCAACGTAACGGAGGTTCCTCGTGATCAGCAGAGCCGTCACCGTCAGAGCAGGTGATGGAATTTCCTGATTCCCTTATTGCCCCTCATTTTTTTCGAAAAACAAGGTCATTCGCGAGGTCATTCTCGTTTAACGACGTTTAATTTCATTAATTCAACGTAACGGAGGTTCCTCGTGATCAGCAGAGCCGTCACCGTCAGAGCAGGTGATGGAATTTCCTGATTCCCTCGTTTCCCCTCATTTTTTTCGAAAAACAAGGTCATTCGCAAGGTCATTCTCGTTCAAAATCGATTAATTTCATTAATTCAACGTAACGGAGGTTCCTCGTGATGGATTACCGTTGTTTTTCCATCGAGACACTGTGTCTGATTTTTCATTACGGAATTACGCGGTCTGCCGTCTCGTTCGAAAAGCTCGCTGTACAGAGTCACCCTCGCGCGCAACGTTGCGGATAATTTCACGTTTTTTACCCCGGCAATTTCCGGTGAGAAGCCCTTTTTTCTCTCCCGGATATTCGCGGATCTGGAAAAAACCATTTTTCGTAATCGCGGTAATAGTACACGCTGATGGCTAGTTTCAGGGAATGTAGACTTAATTGGGAGATGATACAGCCGCGGTCCGTGGAAAATAACGAGAAAACGTTGCAGCCCGTCGACTGAATATTAAACTCCGATGATACTGCGGAGTGGAACCATGGTTAAGGGGGGGGGTACGCTGTAACGTCGTACAGGGAGAGAGACATTTTTTATATCCTCCAGATTTCCGCGGTTATCCTGAACGTTTTTTTCCTCCCCCGCCCTCCCCAACTCGCCCGCAGCAGCAGCGCTCGGTGACGCGTTTCCATCCGGTGACGGAATGAAAGTCACTCGCGCGCCCAACTTTTGGCTCCGTGGATCAGCGCGGATCAACGCAAACTTTGCTTTTTTGGAAAATAAACGTGGGTGAAAAAAAGAAGGGGGGACACGTACGTGAATTAATCTTTCGCGCATTGAAATATGACGATTTATACCGGGGAATTAAGCAACGCACACGTTTTCGCCTCGAGCATGTTTCTCATGCTCACTTGGCGCTTCTCGTCGCGTTGTACAGTTATACACGCTCGTACGGCCACGATCCCCGCCCGATTATCATGAAAATCCTCCAGCTTCCGGATATACACAGGACCAATGAGAGAGAGAGGGAAAGCGAGAGGAAAAGAGAGATAAAAAGCTCCGTGCTTCGGAGCACATTGTTTCGTGGCTTGAATGGCATATGTATACCTTTTATGTCTTTGGCTGTGTGAGCTTCGTTTGAAAAAAAAGAGAAAAAAAACGAAAATACGGTATGCTCTCTTGAATGCACGCTTCCTGGCGCCAGCTCCGCAGATGCTGATAGATATACCATCCGCGCGAACGCGTATACGTATATATTTATACGAGTAAAAAGGCATACGGTCTATCTGAAAATTGGCTATCGTTAATATTCGGTGCTTCGCTGGCTGCATACGCGAGGGGAAATGAAAACGCGTCGGTAACGATGGAGATTCATCTGCCAATCAATTTTCCATCTGCAGCTGTGTAATACGAGGCGAATATTTTTTTCAAAAAACCCCGAACCCTGTTCTGTTGACCGACAGTTCCGGGGGGGGGGACGGTTCGAAAAAGGAAAAACATGCAGCAGAATTTGGACGAAAAACGTTGATACCCTGCATGTGAAAGCTTACAAGTTGCCGCGAAGGTGATTAACACGGGAGTGGATTACATTTTCATGGTGTTCTCGCGAACGTGTCTATTTGCGAAAAAAAAATGAAAAAGAGAGGCAAAATTATCAAAAAATGTCCGTGCGAAAATGCCAGGAATAAAAACGATAATCGGTGTATCACGCAGCGTTTCGTTGTTGCCCGGGGATTTCACGTACAAAATTGTGGCTCGCTTTTTGTTTTTTTCAATTCGGTCGTTCATTTTCTCGCGTTTAAGGTAGTTCTATCGTTAGATTCAAATCGAGAAATTGTTTTGCAGTTTTTCTCACACACAAAATGGTTCGCGGGCTTCGGTTAAATAAGAAAAGTTGTTGCAAATCGACTAAAGAACAGCATACTCCAAATTCACGGTCATCCCAGGTGATATGTGCTTGCTCTATAATTACAAAAATTGCGAAAAAAATGTTCTTAAGATTTTTTTGGAAAACTCAAGAAATCTTCTTTGATGTTGCATAAAAATGTATGCAAAGTTTTAGAAGGCTTCACCACGTAGAAGCCAAGATATTCATTGATGAAAGTGCAACTTTTAACACGCGCTCTTACGAGAGACTACCGAAAATTGTGATTTTTACCAATAAATATCTCAACTTCCACGTGGTAAAACCTTCCAAAATTTATTACACACGTATATATGACATCAAAGAATACGTATTTAAATTTTCAACAAAATCTTAAGAAAACGATAAAACGATAGAACTACCTTAATCGGACAGGAATATATTTTCCCAATTGCGATTGACGAGCTTTCCTCAAACGAATATTAAAAAAGAGAAGCTCGTTCAACAAGTACACCCGAAGTTGCTCATTTTGCGAAGGGAAGAAGGATAAACGCCTCTCTCGCTCTGTACATTCTATCTGTGTGAATCTCAATGATCTTTCCTTTTATCGCTATCCATGTCTCTCTCGCTTTCTGCGAGCGAGAAATCTCCGTTGACGTGAATTCTACTCCGAGGGTCTTTCCAAGCCCCCCTCTCTCTCTCCCTCTCGCTGACCGTTATGATAAATTAAGGGGGATAAAGAGGAAGAGGTACGAAGATCCGCGAAAGCTTCAGGAGGGTTGATCTCCGAAGCGCGAAGAAGATTTCTTCCATTCCGCTGCTGCTGCTGCTGCTGCTGCTGCTGCTACCGGAGGCATCGAGATTTGCGATAGGCGCGTAATAAGCTCGAGTGGCTCTCAAGTTGCATCTTTCTCTCTCCCTCGTGCTTTTTACATCATTCTCCTGTCCTTTCGGTCGGCTATACCGGTCTCGCAGTCATCTCTTCAACCTCTTACTCATTTTTTCCCATTGCCTCCATCACAGGTGGGCATATCAAACGACGGGTAGATTCTCTACATATTTCATGGTTTGTAAATATTACCCGCTTTCGTAACCCTCGTTCTCTCTCTTCTCATACTTTGTAGCTGTATACATATACACGTGAAAATATATACATATAAAATCCTGTATATAACGAAGAGAGAGAGAGAGAGAGAGAGAGAGAGAGAGAGAAGGAGAGAAGGAGGCAAAAGCGTCTGGTGAGTTTATGCTTGGCCGGGCTTTCCTGTAACCGTAGCTACGATACGGAAAGCAGCAAACTCACCGAGTTTTTACCCCATTCTAGAGTCTGAGTGCCTCGCTTCGCTGACTCTCGAAACGGGTTTGCTGCTTGCAAAACCTTCCTGTATATGTACTGTTGTACATACTGCAATGTGCATTTCTCCACCTTCGTCTCTCTTTCCCCGTTTCTCCTCTCCGTTGCTTTTCTCTTTCCTCCCCGTTTTTCCGTTTCTTCCATTTCGCGTCGTTCTCTCCAGCCGGAACTCTTACCTGCTACCTGCTATATCCACTTTTCCCGAGCTTCCCAAGTATATATACAGAGCACCGAATCCATATATATATATATATATATATATATATATATATACACGATCACTTTTTTCCTCACCGGCTCCGCTCGCCCTACGACTACCGGTGCTCTTCCATCCCCCATCTTGCCCTCCATCTCGACCTTATGTCCCTCTTTTTTTTTTTTTGACCATTCCATCAGCCCATTTCTTGTCCAAACTACCTTAAACCCGGCAAATGTCTTACCCCCGACTTTCCTCCTTCGTTCCAACCTCGCGGTTCTTCCGTCCTGACGTCAACCGTCCCGACGACCTCGCTGACCTTACCGAAACCTCCCTGGTGATTTTTCGCGCCCGCCAAAAACGTCGAATCACCTCGCGTTTTTCCTCCCTCGTTGCCCTCTTGTTTCCCGATGCCACGCCTGCATTTAACCCGCTCCTGTTTCGCCCACGACTTTGGTCGTACTGCAAATTGCTGAGGAACTTTTCCTCGAGAATCGTACGTTGCATCTTTGACCCGCGCTTTCGGGACGCCCTGTATACACCGCGCGCTTATATGCCTTCGCGGATCTCTGTGTTTCAGTGGTGAACCAGCGTTACGATCCGGAAGTTCAGAGTCTCGGTGGTTCCCTGGGTAACAACGTACTTATGCGATGCAACGTACCGAGCTTCGCCCGGGACCACGTAACCGTTACGTCTTGGCTTCAGGAGCCGTCCTTCAACATCTATCCCTCGACTATAAGTGGTAAGTAAAGAACTACATTTTTGCTCCATATAATACCGTTTACACGCGTTTGCGTCCAAGACGTGAAAAAAGCTTCTTACGCCTTTGAAAATTCGTTTATTTTGTAAAAAAAAAAGACTCGGTAAAAACGAGAAAATCGTGTTTGTTTTTTTATTTATATTTTACGTTGGATTTCGCGACAATCGAGCGTCAGAGGTCGAAGCGGTTTTCCAATTTTCCCAAGCGGCGTTTGACGCTCTCGCGCGCGCGTTCTCCATCATTTTTATTTCGCCTCGACGAAATTATGTTTCGATATTGAAATTTTCATGAAACGCCTCTCGGCGACGTGATGAGAGACACGCGTTTTTCCATACGTCTCTTTTATTCATGGGACACCGTTGGTGAGAACCGTACAATGGAGTCCGCGTTGATTGATGGGCTTTATTGTTCGCAGATGGAAAATACCATATGCTGCCGAACGGCGAGCTGATGATAATCAATATAACGCGTACCGACACGCAGATGACTTACCGGTGCAGAACTCATCATCGCCTGACGCAGGAAACTGTCGTCAGTCCGAACATCGGCCGCGTACAATTGATGGGTAAGTTTTCGCGCAATGACGTGAAAATAATGAAAAAAAAAGAGAAGAAAAAAAAAACAATACCTCGAACGAAAGTCAATTTTGCCAGGAAAAATTGACGAAAATAAAGTACTGTTTTGTAGTACGCGAAACGTGGTATGCTGGGTTTTCCAAATTCGCGTTGCGTATCTTGAGTGGGGAGCGAGCATATTTTCGGTTTTGTTTTGGTAGTCGAGCGCTCGAGCGCGAAAAAAAGGGGGGGGAAGCGTTTGGCGAGGGCCGATCGCTCGTTAAGCAGTCGTGGCAAGACGAGCGTGGTAGAAGCACCTCGTGCTCTCCTCGATCCCAATTAAACAATTAATTAATCGACAGATATCGACAAAATACTTTGAGGAGAAAAATGGAGAATAATGAATTTAAAAAAAACGTGCGGATTTTCGGAGCGCCGAAGTAGCTTCTGAAATTTTCTGCAATTTCTGAGGAAACCCTCCGGGCTGGGAAAGTACCTTAAGCGTTGGCTCAATTAACAACCGCACATGCCGGGATTAAGCGTAAGCTCGGTTATTACAAACCAACGTATAATTGCAAATTTAATTTACTTAACCTGTTGAATACACACGACGTGGAACGAGAATCTTTGCGCGAAACGGGTTTTCCATCAGCCATCAGCGGCAAGCTTCGCTTCACCGGATGTCTTCACCTCGTTCGTCCTTTTGTGACACTTTTTTCGCGCAACTTTTTGGCTCTTTGGCCAATTCGTTTTTCTACGGAATTTCGAAGAACATGAATATCGCTCGCGCGAATAAAGACAGATCGACGAATAAATATGGCGGACGGAACGTTGAGACTGAGATGAAACTGATGATTCCATTTTACCGACGGGAATAAATTATTCGAGCGACCGACGAGAAGAAAACGATGTGGTACATGTGCAGCATCGTTACGCGATTTGTTGCTTCCGGTCCGTGTAATTTTCGATTTGCTCGCGCTGAAAAGAAGGCTGCCATCTTTTTGTCTCCCTTTTGTCCGCGGGTATAAAGTTCACACACGCGACACGCGCACAAAGCTGAACGTAACATCGATGAATGAAGGACGAGCCGCGTGTCTTTCACGGGAATAAGAAAAAGAAAACCGTGAAAATACGAGTGTATGACCCCGTACATCGTAATTTGGCGTCTTTTGTTGCACGAATTGCGAGACCGCGAGTCATTATATATCCGTTCCGCCGGGTTGTATAACGAGGTCGTCGTCGAGTCTTTATGAGAGAGCTTCGTCAAAATTGATAAAAATAATGAAAAAAAGAAACAGATCGCGGAAGCTGCGGATGCGATCTCCGCGTGGTTTTCACCAGATACAGGGTGTCCCGATAGTGGAAGGTCCAGAATTTAAGCGATGAAATTGGCGAATCGACGAATCCTCGTTGAGTTTTCGATCGATGTGATAATTTTCAAAATTAATGCGCTGCGAAAATAGCGTTTTGAAACATTTTTCAATTCGTCCGCAACCATCAAAAGAGCCGAGAATTCCGATGTTTTATCGAGACGCGAGTTACGCGAGAAGCCCCTTAAAAAAAGACTGTATCCGCTGTATCCGTTGGGGCGACAAGTGCCAGAGAGAATCGAGTAGCTCACGCTGAGGGAAGCGTCATTAGTTCGATAGACTCGAGTGGATTTACACTCCCCGTCCTTCGCAGCCTTCTCCACTCCATGTTTCCCTCTCGCGAGCGCTATAACGCGCAAAACCATTTTCCCTGAGACTCGATATTTGTTTTCTCATTTTTTTCAATCAAAAAACACAATACAAATTGAACATTACGCTAAAAAGTAAAATTGCATCTCAAAACTACTCGCACACTCCATTTTTCGTAGCCTCCTCCGGGGTGAGCCCTCGTTTCTTTTTCTCGCGCGTATCGTCGATTGGTCCGACGAGGATTCACCCTCGTTATCCTCGATGATTGATCAAGTTTCAAAAAGAAACGAAAAATGACAAATTGTCCTCCTTCGAATACCGGAAATACACTCCGGTATCCGAATTCCCCCGTGACGTCGCTGTAAAATTTCTCGATCGATGTGATGATTTTCGCTGAAAACGCGAGTCATCGTTTTTCACCGAGTTTCGGTCTTCTTTCATCCCCCCTCTCCTTCACCGCTCTTCTTTCGATATCCGACGCGACTATGATCCATTTTTGGTGATAAAAGACAGAGGACCCGCACGTGCCGAGAGCTCGCGTAAGACCCGGTTATATGTGCTTTTTTTGTGCCCGCGGAGGCTCTCACAATTTTCCATTAGGTGAGACCGTGCGTATAAGAATGTCTAGAGGGGTTGTGTACCCTACACAGGCGCCGTTTCTTTGCTTCCCCCGCGTTTATGCGCCATATCATATCGTTTCTTTCGCCGCTCCTCGTCCCTCCCCTCTATTCATTCCTTCGCGTCTCTAAACCGGACGCCGCGCGTGTTATCCTTTCTTCCCGCGAGCTATTTACGTCAGGACCGCATGGGAAAACATTTTCCGCCCATCAGGACGGCAAAACTCGCGCAAACTCGTTCCAAAACGGATTCTCGGGGCTTCTCGCGTTTGTGTATCTCTCCGGCGAGCGTGAGATAAGAAAGAACGCGTATGAAAGAGGCTCGCTTATTTTTCTTACCCCTGTTTTTTTTTCCTTCATCCCTCCTGTGTAGCCCGGAGAGGCAAAGGAGCGCGCGAGATTCTCAAATTGACGTACGGCCAGACTTTTGTACTCGTATATTCGTTGACGGATCTTCTCCTCCGGACGATACAATCTCTTTTATTTCGCCCTGATAAACCCCGAGAATACCGCGAGATACGTAAAAAGCCGCCGAGCAAACACCGACGCGCGTGTGAGCCTCGTGAGATGGGAGGGAAAAAAGTCGTTTGAATTTTGCTCCTTTGTACGACGGGCGGACGAATTCTCTCGATTTATATTTTCACCGAAATGCGTTTGTTGCAGATACACGCGGATTCAGCGCACCCAAGCTCAACGAAAAATTGATCCACGTGGCTGCTCGCCTCGGCGACACGATCGTCGTTCCCTGCGTCGCGTACGCGAATCCATCGCCGACCAACAGGTGAGAGAAAGGAATTTTCACTTATTTCATCAAATTAAGGTAGTTCTATCGTTTTATCGTTTTCTTAAGATTTTGTTGAAAATTTGAATACGTATTCTTTGATGTCATATATACGTGTGTAATAAATTTTGGAAGGTTTTACCACGTGGAAGTTGAGATATTTATTGGTAAAAATCACAATTTTCGGTAGTCTCTCGTAAGAGCGCGTGTTAAAAGTTGCATTTTCATCAATGAATATCTTGGCTTCTACGTGGTGAAGCCTTCTAAAACTTTGCATACATTTTTATGCAACATCAAAGAAGATTTCTTGAGTTTTCCAAAAAAATCTTAAGAACATTTTTTTCGCAATTTTTGTAATTATAGAGCAAGCACATATCACCTGGGATGACCGTGAATTTGGAGTATGCTGTTCTTTAGTCGATTTGCAACAACTTTTCTTATTTAACTGAAGCCCGCGAACCATTTTGTATGTGAGAAAAACTGCAAAACAATTTCTCGATTTGAATCTAACGATAGAACTACCTTAAGCGCGAGGTTTCCGAGATTTTTATTTCACCGAGATTTTAATTTCGGCCTCAAATTTGTTTTTGATTATCCAGGGAATTTGAAAAAAAAAGGAAAAAATGCTCGCTCGCGGAAGAAGCTTTATTATCTTATTTCAAAAAAATATGGACGAACAGCACATACGAGAAAAATAAATGTTTTTCGAATAAATCAGAGCGAGCTGGAAAACTCGTCAAACCGTCGTATATGCACGACATTTTCTGTCGGAATTGCCCGTCAACGATGCATTTAGCCGCACGCTGTAAGCAGAGTGCATTGTCGTATTGGAAATTCGATATCCGTGCTGGAAAAGTAGAAAAAATAAAAAAAGTCGATCGTACGACAGCTGGAACACGTACACAGAGCCAGACCAGAAATATGTGTACCGGGGGAATTAACTAGTCGCGGGTATGCGTTTGATGGTTGCTGCAGCACGGCCGCAGACTCCGGAGAAATTAGCGAGACGAGCGACGAGCGAAATGAAAATCTCAAGAATTTACGCTCTCGAAACGGGCCCTCTTGACGGAAGATCGAGAGAAGCCGGAAGCGAAAGAGAGAGAGAGAGAAAAAAAAGAAGAAAAAAGCAATGAAGCTGCGAAAGGGAGGACGATACCGACGCGGGAAAATTTAGAGAAAAGCTGCATTATCAAGGAGTGCATTATAAAGAGATTGAGGAAAGAGAAATAGCGAGAGAGAGAGGGGGAGAGAGAGAAAAAGAAAGATGGAGAAACGGGAAGAGTGCCTTTTACGAGTACGTTACGAGTGGTGAGGGCAAGGGCAAAGGAACCGGGAGAATGGACCGAGAAACAGAGAGATATAAAGAAATTGAGAGTAGGTCCTGGAGATCAGAGTGGATATGGAGGGAGAGTGAAACGTGTATAGCGAGATTGGAGTTGGAGAACGCTCGAGGCAGAGTTATCCTCACGGTGTACGTACACACAGCCTGCTCTCCCGCGTCTCTCCTCACTCATCTTTCTCTTTGTACACACACGTGTATGACGTACACAAATACATACGTATATTTGTGTGTTTATACTTGCATGGGAGTCTGTACGTGTGTTGCACAGGATGAGCCTTTGTATGAGTAGCGCAAACAAACCGACCGCTGATTACAGAGACTGCTCCTGACAGCCCATCAAATATTCCGCGTTTACGTGTACGGCACCGACGTCACTAGGTATTCCGAGCTTGCGTTCTCTCAGTGCCCTCTCCTACCCCACCTATCCATCCTCTCTGGTTCTGCCCACTCGCCAGGCATTCCTCTCTCGATCGTTTTCCTCGTTCTCCTCCTTCACCTTCCATCCGCACCTCTGTACCTCCTCTTCGTCGGCCTCGTCCTCCGTCGCCACGACCGTTACCACTACACCCCTGGAGGCACTACCACGAGTACCGGGAGGACTACGAGTGTAGTTCTCCTTGTCTCGAACGAGAGGGAGATTCGAGAAGCGAGCGGGAATCGTACAGAGGCGAAGAGGAAGAGCAAGCATCCTGAGGGTTTGCTACCGCAGAGCTTTGGCTTCCGGCTCTCTCTCTCTCTCTCTCTGACATCTCTTTCCTCTCTGCATTCTCATCTCTGGTTAGTTCCTCTCCTCCTCCTCTACCCGATATCCCACTCTCTCTCGATCCTCCGCTTCCTTCCTTCTTACCTCGTCCTTTTCCCTCTCGTACTTATCTCGGGGTGTACTCTCGTTTCCGTCGTCTCGCCTTTCACGCGGGTCTCACCGTCTCCCGTTTACTTTCTCCTCTTCTTCGCCCACGCCGCCCGACCAATTTCCCTTCGTAAATTCGATTATCTTGTACATGTATATACAAACACACACACACACACACACACACACACACACGTGTGTGAATGGTCGTTGGGAAACCTCTTTTCCTAGTGGAGTAAGCAATACGACGAGAAACGATGGAGGAAGGAGCGAAAGTCGCGCAAGGGGGACGCTGAATGAGAGAAAAAGAGGAAGGCGACAAGTTCCCTTCCCGGGGACTCTTCTGATGTACATAGCAAAATTGCTAACGCTCTCTCTGATGTTGGTTTGCTTTCTAGAGCAGATTCAATCGTCCTGTCACGATCCACGAGTTCCTGAGAATACCACGACGGGGCGGGAGATGCAATAAGTTATCGGGAAGCAATTCTGCATCCTCTTGTATAAATATATATTTATATATACACCAATGTGTGTGTGTGTTTGTGCATCGATCGCTACGACACAAGATGGCGCAAGTCTCCGTCGTATCGCGAGTTTAACGCCGTTGGTTACGACCTTCCGCGATTTTGCCCAAGTTCCAACCGCCGCCATGTTTGACTGCAGAACGGAGGAATAATCTCGGCCCTGCAGTCGATCGGCGCAACGTGTTTGCGAACTTTATCAGCGATTGGACAAAATGGCATCATTTTTGCCGAAATTCGCCATTTTGAAAAGCCGGAAAAAATCGCGATTGAGATTTCAAAGTCGCGACGAAAAAGCCCGGTGAAGATGAGAATTGCTTTTAAATAGGAACCCGAAAGGATCGTGGAACATGCCGCCATGTCGCAGAGGGTTAAATGAGGTACATTGTAGTCGTAAATTCATCCGGTATATGGGAGTTGGATAAATTTTCAAGCAACCGCGGTGTCTCTCTCTCTCTCTCTCTCTCTCTGTCTCTCTCCGTCGCTCTCCGATAGAGTGAAAGAGCAACCAACGCTGACTCGTCAGCCCCACCGCCGTGGAGGGAATCCGGAATTTCCGGGGTAACAACCGAAGAGGAGAGAGATTTCCCATTCCCCACGGCGTGATGCTCTCGCGATTATTCGAGTCCGTTCGCTTCCGCGTGTGTTCCGCGCGCTCTCACTCTCGTCGAAGCAACTCGAAATAATTGGGTGGCGCAGAGAGGATCTACATCAGCAGAGAGAGGGTCATAGATATTCCTGTCGCGTCGCGCATCATCCCCCATCCCCCGTGTGCGTCTCCGAGAGCCAAGAGCCGAGAAGCGTCATCTTGGTGCTGTATTATATTCCACGAGGCATTCTTCGTCGACTCGACCGCTCTGTTGGCCCAAATATTTCCCGCAAAAATCGTAGATTCTTCACAGAGGTCTTTGATTCCATGCATTTTTCACGCCGAGAGCGAGGTACCGAAACAGACGGGATAAACGTCACTTTTTTTCCTTTCTCTCGAGATGACGAAAAACGCAAGATGGTTGAGAGAAAATACGAAATTTCGTCATTGTTGACAGTTCGTAATGTCAACAATGAGGTTTTCGATCGAAGATCGATGAAACGCTGGGAGACGAGATTTTTATCGCTGGTATAGCTACGAGGATGAGGGTGAATCGCGAAAGAGTTTGGAGTGGTTGGAAAATAAACGTCTGATTGGGTGGCGAATGCCTCGTGTAATAAAGTACACGCGGTTTACCGTAAGGTAAATTGTACAACATCGCGACGAGGTTTACCTCGCTTCGGGGGTTGTTATGAGAACGTGGATGTATGCATTGTGGAGTATATAGGGTGAGGGTGAGGAGACTGCTGCGCGAGTCGAGGTGCACGAACCTCGTGCCACATACAGGAATTTCCATTATGGACGAGAGATATTATCGGAACACGTGTTTTCCATGAAGAGTATCCTCCGTACGAGGAGAGTTGCCTCGTAGTTACACAAGTACCATATAATTTATACAGTGGGTGCTATCATAGCACGGCGATACAGTCTTTCTTCCACACGAGAAATTTATACGGACAAGTTTATCGAAGCACGATGCTTCTTGCCCTACGAATTTTGCCTCTGAAAAAAGGGTAATTAAAAAAGGCACAAAATCTAGGATATACGGAGAAGATACGAAGGATGCTGTCAATTCACTGCCACGTGGATGGGAGATGAAATTCCAAGTCGAAAAGTCTCTGAGCACTTTGCTGTATATCGAAAAACATCGAGTGCGTTAAGGTAGTTCTATCGTTTTATCGTTTTCTTAAGATTTTGTTGAAAATTTGAATACGTATTCTTTGATGTCATGTATACGTGTGTAATAAATTTTGGAAGGTTTTACCACGTGGAAGTTGAGATATTTATTGGTAAAAATCACAATTTTCGGTAGTCTCTCGTAAGAGCGCGTGTTAAAAGTTGCACTTTCATCAATGAATATCTTGGATTCTACGTGGTGAAGCCTTCTAAAACTTTGCATACATTTTTATGCAACATCAAAGAAGATTTCTTGAGTTTTCCAAAAAAATCTTGAGAAAATTTTTTTCGCAATTTTTGTAATTATAGAGCAAGCACATATCACCTGGGATGACCGTGAATTTGGAGTATGCTGTTCTTTAGTCGATTTGCAACAACTTTTCTTATTTAACTGAAGCCCGCGAACCATTTTGTGTGTGAGAAAAACTGCAAAACAATTTCTCGATTTGAATCTAACGATAGAACTACCTTAACCGAGTGGTCTCGAAATGACGAATTTGTCTCACTTTTGCCAGGGATTTCGAGGATAATTGTGAGATCAAATGATTTTTGATGACGAAACCGCCGCAATAGCCACAGGTGCCTCTTTTTCCACTCTCGCGTGTACCACGTGATTGGAGTGTTATAAATATTCACGAATCATCACGTGTTCGGAAAGGTTGATCCAACACTTTTTCCATACGAGAAACTCATCGCGCACTCGGCTCTATTTTACGCGATATTTCGATGCTCTCTCGCGATAATTTGCATTTACATTGGCATCTGTAAATATACACCGCGATATTTCCATAACGGCACGATCTGGATTTATATTATCGCTAAAGCTGCAACGAACAAAGTGCAGATTGAATATCGAACGTTGGAAAAATATCCAATCGCCGCCGCCCCACTGTGCCACCTTCGCGTATTAACAAACAGCGCGTTTCGCACACCCTTTGCGTGCGTGAAAAATTATGATATTCGCCGATCCCCGAAAATCTCGTATCATAAATTCATCCATATTTATATCTACGTGGTTTTTCTCATCGCACACGCATCAACTTTCAATTAAAATGCGAAAAAACTTGATCCCTCGAAACTCTACACAGTTTTCTCGTCGTCCACCGGAAACTCGCAGAAATTTCGTATTTGTCTCGAAAATATATTTTCGGGACGAATAATTCCGTACTCGTTGATATTTATACACAAATTTCGTTTTACGGAATAACGCGAAACGTCCAAAAAATTATCCAGGATGTTTGAGGTAGAAAATATTAAAAACTGCCAGGGGAACATTTCTCGTGAGGGAATTTACTTTCACGCGTTATTATTACGGTACAAAGTACATGTAATTTCGCGGGGGATTAGTTACGTAACGCCGCAGCCGTATTTTTTTTCCAGATGGTACTTTCGACGCGATCAACGAGAGGAACCGATAGACGATCAATCCGCGCACTTTGCCGTGCGCGATGGCTGTTTAATAATTCAAGGAGTACTCGAGAACGACGCTGGCTCGTATTTATGCACTGCCAGTAACGCCGAGGGCAGCGACAGCCTCGAAGTTAAACTCGCTGTATCCGCACCACTCAGCGTACACGTTCAGCCACCGATCCAAACCGTCGATCTCGGGAAGCCCGCTTATCTGGTGAACATGAATTTTTCAATCCAATCATCGCAAAAGTACCGATAAAACGTTTTTTTTTTTTTCCCACGATTTACGATATTTTTTTCATGAAAATTTCGAGAATTTGAGATCCAAATTTGTCTTTAGAATAAACTGTACATTAATGGTGATGGTGAATAGAAAAAAATTCGTACAAACGCTGGTACGTGAATCGTCTTTGTTTTGTCGCACACAGACGTGCAGCGCCAGTGGTTTTCCCCAAGCTGCTTTATACTGGCTGAAAGACGGGCAACCATTGCGTACGGGGGACCACATAAGGGTTGTTTCGCGCGAGAGAATTTCCGTCATGTCAGTGGCTCGCGAGGATCGCGGCATGTATCAGTGCTTCGTAAGAAACGAGCACGAAATGGCACAGGGAATTGCGGAACTTCGTTTGGGAGGTGAGCGAAACGCGTTACATTTTTTGAAATGATTTTTTGATACATGATTTTCGAAATCATCGATAAATACGCGAAATTCACATTATATCTCGATTTTTTCGGGACGCATCTCCCGAACATCCTCGAGGACAACACTTTACATAGCCGATGATGAATAATTATAAAATCACCCCAATTATTCTACGTGTAATTATCGACTTTTTGGACACCCTGTATATCATGTTCCATCTCGCGACTCGGCGGTGGCGCTCTATCTCTGACGTTTGTTTCACCATACGAGGGTACATAGATATGTAAATAATATACGTACAGAGCGCGGTAGACAATAGCACGCTGCTACTTCCTCATCTCGTTTGATATTAGAGGCTCTGTGTAAACATTATATACCTCCCGCGTAACAGCATCGTGGATAGATCTCAATTACACCGGGAGAGAGATATTGCGGTAATCACGATAATGATACGTTGCTAATTTCTCCACCGCGAAATTTCCCCGTCAGACCCGCAAGGATGCCCGTAATTCGTTTCAATTACACGCAAAGAATTTTCCCCCTCGATTTTCTCTCGAGCTACAATCGAGAAAACGATGAAAAAGTCCATTCTTGCGAGTTTCTCAATTACTGAATTTACGCAATCTTGCATTTCGCGTTTGAGGGATGCTTTTCAGTGTTTTGCCTTTTTTCAACGAGGACAAAATGCGAGAAAAGTGTCGAAAATAATGAATTTCTCCGGGATCGAAAAAAATTTGATGAACAAAGTAATTGACGAAGATAGTCGCGTTTCTGATGGAATTTATCGTAGACCGATGATGGAGCAATAACATCGAGAGACGTACGTTCGAAAAGTTCGATTATTCTTCGTGCTCCGCGATATGATTTCTATGAGCTCGACGAGGTATAAAATAGAATGGAAACGAGGTGTTTTCCCGTACCTTAGAACGCCCGCTATGCAAACACGACATGATAGTTAGTCTCCTAGATTTGCATACGCTAACGAGGTTCCTGCGGTTTCATCAACGCTTTGCATCTCTCGCCGACATTTGCCTCGCGCACTTTGCCCCGATCTGTGTGTACACCGCACATAGAATATAGATAACAGCCAGAGTCATAACCACCGGAAATGCGTCCATTCGCATTACGTCAAGAATCGTCTCGAACGAAGGTTGAACCTGAGACGGAAAGTTCAAGAATTTTCGGGAATTATTGTCCGCGGTAGTCGGCTCGTGTCGGGAGAGCAGAAAAAAAGAATCCAACGCTTTGCTGTGTCACTGAAATTTCGTAAAAATGTCAGTTTCGTGGAAACTCGTCGATTAGAAAAAAAGAAAAAGAAAACGCTGTTTTTCCGGTCGACTTTGAATTGCAAAATGGTCGGCCGAGCGATATATCGAACGCTTTCATCGCAGACAAAACTTCCATGACCCAATTTCATTTCGCGAGGCCATAATCAACGTCGATTAATTGAATGCCATTTATTTTTCTGTTCGACGCTTCGTTGAACGATAATTCGACAATCTCGGCGGCGTCCATTCGCGTTTGTGTTTACATTAATCGCTACGAACATAATAATCGATGTTGGATAATCAGTTTGATTTTGTTTTTCGTCATATTGCCATTGCCCGCTTCGTCGAGCATACAGCCGCGTTTTAATCAAGAAAAACCGTCCAGTTCCGAGTGCTGTTTAAAATTCTAGCGCGACGACGTATTTCATCACTCAAAATACCACTTTTCGTTTTTTTGATAAACGGATTTTCAAAAACAATCGCACTTTTTAATCGTTCGAATTACGCAAAAACAGGTAACGTCGAAATCATTCGAACCCCGAGTTTTGCCTCATCGAGAGGAGGAAGAGCAAAAAAGAAGCGTTCGTGAATATCGAGATACAATTAAAAAAATGAAAAAAAGGAGCGAGGAAATTTCTGATGAAAGGAGAAACTCGAAGGGGTCGGCAAAGGTGCTAGGCACCGCGTTCGGTGTACCTTGTATACTCGGGCGGGTGTGCGTTCTCGTACGAGATCGACCTATCGGTGAATTCCAGCGCCATTCAGCGCGAAAATAAAATCCTTATCCCGAATGCTTCGATACTCGTTTCTCTACGTAACATTGGCAGCAATGGTACATGGAAGAGGTAAACCTTCCACGCGAAATCTCCGGATGCCCGACTGCTATCCATGGTAATCTAAAATCTTAGCGGCAGGATCACCGACGGTAGATTCCCTCCTCGTTCTTTCCTTCCTCCTCCTCCCCCCATTTCGCCATTTTATCTCCGTTTTTTTTTCTTCATCTTTCTATGGTCTTTCAGGATATTCGATTCCAGCGATGGAGCAATGCATTTCCGAACGCTCCTCTCCCCTTCGAGAATATCTCTCGCCGCGGGAGCTTGCTTCTCCTTTCCTCTCGCGCGTGTATACTCGAGGTTCGAAAGATCGCACTCTCGTTCCGAAATGAATTCGAATCTCGAATCGCACTGCTCTCCAGCGCCCTCTTTGATAACCCGCGGAGCAATTCCAAAATCCTCGGAATAAAGTAATAGAGAAAAAACAAAGGCAATGTTCTCCGGGACTTCGTTTGAAACTGGTCGACGCAAAAATGGCTTCGATTAATTACGGAAGCTACCGGGGTATTTTTGATTCTACGATATTACTCGAAAATGTCAACTTTATGCTCCAAAATCACGGAAACTGAAAACGAGATCCCCCGGTGTTTTGTTTTATTGCGACTCGTATTCCCCGACGAACGATGGCCGATATGTCGAAAATGTGTTTTCGTCGTTGGTTCGATACGAATAACGAACGAAAACGAATGATAATGATGATTATAATAATAATAACAGGAAAACAAAGTCGAAAGAGCGTTAATTCGCGCGAATTCTGTTTCGTTCGCGAGCAGAGATATCGCCTCAGTTGGTTTACAGATTCATCGAGCAAACGATGCAGGCTGGTCCGACGGTTTCATTGAAATGTAGCGCAGCTGGAAATCCGACACCCCAAATATCATGGCTGCTCGATGGTTTTCCACTGCCACAAAATGATCGTTTGCTCATTGGCCAGTACGTCACTGTGTACGGCGACGTAATATCCCACGTTAACATAACCATGGTGAAATCAGAGGACAGCGGCGAGTACGAGTGCACAGCATCCAGCCGAGCTGGACAAGCGTCGCATTCGGCGCGACTCAATGTTTACGGTGAGCTCTCGTTGGGATAAATGAATTTTCGCGTAAATTTCTCGTTTCATCAAATCCGTCATCAACGAAACTTTGTTTTTTTTTTCCTGGCAAAATCGGTGGGAAAATGGAATTTTGTTATTTATTTAAAAGCGAGTTTTATCGTGAAAAATAATTGGCATTCGACGAAGGATCCTTGAGACGCGTTGGATGGAAAACATCCGACGAAAGAATCGGAGGCTGCGGATTGTAAGAGCCGAGGGGTGAAAAAAAGTTGAAGAGTGAAGAGAACGAACGGGACGTGGCGCGCAGGGAAAAAGATTGAAGAGCATATCTCTTTAAAAAAAACATCCATCGCGTATGAATTTTCCCCGTGGGGATTTTCGGGGGGAAAAAGCTGTTGATTAATCAACAGTTACCTCCTGTATTGGTAATTATTATTCAGCTGCGTAGCTCGAAAAGAAAAGCTTAATTGGATTATTTCGTAGGTATAACCCGCTTCGACGATCTATTTAACAGAAGCATCGCTCGTACAGCAAAATTATCGAAACGCAAAAAAAAAAGGCGAAAAAAACACCTGGGAAATCGTAATTCAACGAAGAACTGACTGACTTTTATTGCAAAATAATGCTCGTTAAAAACGCCCATCGTCGTAACAATGCATTTTCATGGTTTCAATTTCCCATCGATCCAATTATCGATTTTTTTTTCTTACGAAACTGCGTCGGGACTCTCGAAACTGTCGGATATCGCGTTTTCGTACGTTCCTTAAATACATATAAAATAATGAAGTGGATATAAACGGCTGGGAAAAATATATGGCTAGTGTCGAGCCATATACTTTTTTGAGCGTTGTGATTTACGAAGTATGACGTGTTATATACATGTATATTGTAGATATATACTATATGTATATACCCGATTGAATTTCGCGTAGTTTCGAACATACACACGCGCGCATTTTGCGACAAATCTCGTCCATTATCGGCTATCGATTAGAGTGCTCGGCAAACTGTGGTTCGACCCGAGTCATCGACTCTATCGTCGCTTATGCTTCCTTCATACCTTCGCCATTGTCATCAATTCAAGTGGAATCGATTTCGTCTCTGGAATCAATTAACATTATATGTTTTACTTTCTATAAACAATGCCAACTGCGTCGCAACGATTGCAACTGTGAGACGCGCGAATACGGTGCTTTTTTTATTTTTTTTTACAACTTTGTACGTACGGAGGTTCGAATGGATTCCTTTATTCGTTCGTGAGAATGAAGAGCAGGAGTTTTTTTGTCGGAAAAATTAATTATCGAAGAAAGTTCGGGATTCGCCAAATTCAAAATGGCAGATCGGATACAAAGTTTCGGATAATCGTTATTTTTTAATTAACAAATTTACAGCGACGGGAAAGCAAAATATCCACCGGTGAAGGGGATGCAGCGCGCGGAGCGAGAGTCCGGGGTTTATTTAGTTGAAAAGAGAAATTTCGTTAAAAAAAACTCGGCGTGAAAAGTTTTGAATGAAAATGCGCAAATCGTTAACGGAATCACTTGTTATAATCCTTGCGAATTCATTGTAATCCGGTAACAAAGCTCATGATTCGTAAAATCAGATCGTACGAAACACCGACGTTCGGTCGAATTTCGACAAACAATCGGCTTTGCGGTTATAAATTTGATTACAGGTACGATTAATTCTTCGATCAATGTTGCACAACTCGCAAGGAAGAAGCTTTTTTTTAAAAAAAAACATTTTTTTCTAAAATTTCTCCGGACTTGTTCGAAATTTCAATTTTTCAAATAAATTCTCATTTTTTCTTGTGCCGATTGCACTCACCGATGGAAAAAAGTATCTTCGAGTATCGAGAGAAATGGCCAGATCGAGCAAAGAGTAAAAAGCATGTCGTGCTTTTTTCAGGCTTGCCGTACGTCAGGCACATGCCACCGATTTCGGCAGTCGCTGGAAAACAGCTGCAAATAAAGTGTCCCGTGGCTGGTTACCCAATCGAATCGATAATCTGGGACAAAAGTGAGTACACGTGCCGGTTATGGAGTACGATTTCTATTTTTATATTTTTCATATATTTTTTTGGCTCTTTGAAAAATAATGACGTTCGTACGGCGCGGATCGAGAGGAAAGAGTTTACACTGACGCAGGTGGTATTGTATTTATGCATGTTCGCGATTGCGGTTGGTGCATTTGCGAACGTGCAAACATTGCCGATGCCGAAAGGGATGGCGAACGAGTGTTCCGTACACGTTTAAACACGCGATATTCTCCGGTAAAACAAATGAAACGCAGCCCCATGCACCTCGTCGGTATATTACAATGTTTATTTTACATTCGACGGGAATAAAAAACAAAAATCGCAATATCGATATTTCGCATATTCAACGTGAGGATTTGTTTCCATTTTGTTGAAAAAAAAACAAAAATCTAGATGAATTGAAAATTGTTTTCGTTGTAAATAAAACTCGTTGCAGCGACGTGCTTTCTTCGTCATTTTTCAACCAGGCTTTTTCATCGATGAATTAACGTTATTGATATAATAAAGATACAGCGTCAAAAAAAAAACTGCAATACAGGTTGAATATATTTTTTTTTTAAAACAAAAACGAAAATATTTATACGTGACTTTCTTTCTTATTTTTTTTTGGGCAATATGGTAAAATGTTCGTGATTTCGCAGATGGCACTAGATTGCCGACGAACATGCGCCAGAGGGTGGCAAATGGAACGCTGACGATCGACACGGTGCAACGTAACGCTGATCAAGGAATTTACACGTGCACAGCTCGCAACAAACACAATTACACGTCGCAGCGTTCGGTCGACGTTCGAGTTCTCGGTAAGTTTTAATCATCCGATTTTTCGCCCATACGAGGTACAAAAGTAACACAAAGAAAAATCATAAATCATCGGGACGGTTCGGGGGACTCGTTCGAGTTTGCGTTGCAAACTTTTTTCCATTTTTTTTTTCACTCCATCATCGGAACAAACGCGAAAAGTCCGTGGAACGAAGATCATATTGATTTCGTATGAATTGCTCGCGAGGATCGTATATTCGCTCGGGAAAAGTCGTTTTTTCTCGATAACGGCTTATCGTTATTGGTACGGAGGTCACGAGTGCAATGTGTCTCTTTTTTCCCTCCCGTTATTCAAATTTGCGATACAAAGTTGCGTTCGACGATGCATACGCTTTTTATTAACCAATTTTCACGCACATCTGAACTTGATTTCTCTCACTCTCGCGTTTTTCTCCCTCCACTCCGCAATCTTTTTCCTTCTCGTTTGAGAATCCTTAATGAATGGACGAGAAACTCTGCGGAGGCCAGAAGCATTTCCGGTCTCTCCTGCTCCAGTGAATCTCCGCCCAAACGCTTTTCTCTCCACGAGCTTTACTTTTCTTTTATCGCTCAATGTTCATCGAGCTTGATTCACTCCTCTCTCTCCCTTTCTCCCTTCTTCCTTTATCAGAGCCTTTCCCGTGCCGGCTCAAACTCTCGCGGGTTAACTTTCCAATAATTTACCGGCGAGAATTTCGACGAGAATTTCGTAATTCCGCTCTCTCGTCGTCGAGGACCGCAACGTGAAAGCCGAGAAGCACAAAGTTGGGATAAACCGCAACTATATATGGGCAGTTTCATGTAAAACCGCCCGATCCTAAACTCGGGAACCAACGTCAAATTTCCGCATCGTATTTTTTTAATCGACAAAACGGAATTTGCTAATTTTCTCCGTCTTCTTTGCCGCGATTTTTTATAAATTCATAAATCCGACAAAATGCGACGATTTTAAACATTATCTCGAAATATGAATATGTCGATTTCTTTTTAAACAATTTTTTCACATACATCTCACGTTTGACTGGTGAAAAAACTTTTCGCGAACTTTTCAAAAACGTTTGAACGAAATCAGCGCTTATAAACGTAAATATTTGGAAAAGTACATCAATAACGAGAGACAGAGCCCCACGTGAAATTCCGTCGAATCTCAACGAGGCAACTTTCCCTCAAATCGTTATACAAATCCGACGTTTTCTTTTTTTTTTTTCATCGCAGAGTTGCACATGCTTTTCATCCCCGGCTCCGTTACACGGAGTTGTTGAGTTTTCCGTTTATTTCTCTCTTTCTTTCGACCCAACGAAATTCTCTTTCACGCGAAATTGCGTTATACGGCACTCGTTCCCTCCGAACCAATTAGCAATGAGTACGTACGTGTTTCAGAAATACGAGAGCGATTTTGTTCAGCGTTTCAGCGATATCACGAGAAAGCCACGTTTGACTTTTCATCTCTGCGATGGCCAAATAATATAGAAAAAAACAGACAAACATTAATAATCAGCGTATGAATATTTTCTTTCAGAATTGTAAAAGCAAAATGCGCGACGAATAATCGGAGCGATGATATTTGTATCGATCAGTAGGTAACGCGATATCGTTCGTGTCGCACGTCAAAATTCGTTTTCATTTTCAATGGAAAATTGAGAGGAAATTATTGCTCATTTTTCCACCCATTTTATCATCGAAAGAAGCATCAATGTTTTTTTTTGTAGGAAAGAAATATATTCGATTTGCGGAATAATCGCGAATTCGAACAAAAATTCTTCCGCTCGAGAAACATCGATCAGAGTCGAATCCGATCTTTTCCACGCCCCTAAAGAGGGCTCTCTCGAGTCGTCGTTATGTCCGACGAATGGCTAAAAAATATTGTCTAGAGCCGATTAGGGGGAGGGATGCACCATAATTTCAAGCCCCCTCGTGGATAAAGAGTCAACCAGTGGTGCATAAAAAAAAATATATTCACACCGGGAAAAATAAAATCTTCGCCCCCGAGCACCGCAATTCACTGCACCGCTCAAGCATCCGTCCTGCACGCGCGCCTCCGGCTCTCCGGATCATCTATGTACATAGCTCTCAACTTTTTAATAGTACAGAAAAATCATACATATTTATATCTATAAATATACACCCCTATATACGGAAAATATGAAAATTCTTTTGAAACATATGTACATATTATACGTATAAATATACAGGGTGTCCCAGAAGTCGATGCACAAAGATCCGCGGCTGAATCGGGCGTGAAATTCCGAGCCGAAAAGTCTGTAAAGACTTTTCGATCCGACGAACGCTTGTGGAGTTTTCGATCGAAAAACTGCTCGCAGAGCTTTTCAATTTGGAATTTCGTGAAAAAATTTATCTGAAAATGGTCGACGCCGAGTTCTCGGGCACCCTCTGTAGCGATGGAGGCGATACATCGCTTGCAGCGCTCTGCTGAAAATTACTGTAACCTACTCACGTAGAACGTTAAGCTTTCATGCCCCATAGTGTGATACACCGTCGTCAATCTCGGTGCTGCACTGTATCCTGGACACGGCGACTTACATAGCCGCACACGTGACTCTCTCACACACTCACACGCATTTACGTGCGCTTATGGTTCAACGATCTTGTATGGGGCTTTTTTCACAGCATCGACAAATCCTTTTTTGCTCCTCTTTTATTTTTCAATTTTCGTTTCCAACTTCGTCATACTCGAGAATATACAAACAGAGATATCGTCGACTTTGTACAACCTGTTTCAATTGGCGAGGAAATTTTCGATTTTCGTGCATTTCTGCAGCAATTTTGAAAAAAGTGTTTGAAACGGTGAAACAAACTTTCTTCGTACTTTTCGATACAAAAGTACTTTTTCCTGCTCTTTTTTTTACTCCGTGAATTTGAGGTGTTTTTTCGACGGATACTTTTTTAGCTATCTGTCAATCGAACATACTGTTTTATCCAAGCGTATATATACGGTCATTTGATAAATTGCAAAATTAGCACACCGCAGTAAACCGTAAGAATTCTTTCTTTCTCATGTCGCGAATACTCGGATACAAAAGTACTTTTTCCTGCTCTTTTTCAACTCCGTGAATTTGAGGTGTTTTTTCACGACAGCCGAAACGTGCTGTGAATACAAAGATCCTTTTTTTTCTTCCCCTTAAAGCTCACCTCTACAACGGCAAAAATCGATTCGCCTGTGTATAATAATGCAAAGAGTCTTGAAATTGTGCCAAGTCGAACGCTCTGCCAAAGTATTAAGGGCACAGTCCGTAAAAAGGTAACGTACGTGTATATGCGGTATACAGGGTGTTTTGGAATTCAATGTCAATTATTTACAAGGAGACGGGGAATGATATTTCGAGTCGAAAAGTCTATCCGCACTTTTTGATCCGACGAGTTCCTGCCGGGTCATCAATTATATAACTCGTCAGGGTTTCGTCGTACGAAAATTGCGGTGTCGTATTAAATGCAGCATTTTCATACATGTACAGATATATATTCTCAATCGATGGTCGATAACCGGGTGTTCCCTCGGTATGACTGATTGTTAAAGTTCACGAAAGTATTTCCGGTTATTTCCAACCGTCTCTCCATCAAAACGGAAGGGTTTCGATCGACAAGGCGTTTGTGTTTCTCACTCGCTCAACGACGAGTGTCCGATAATGTTTTTACTGCCAACAGTAGCTTTGAGATGACGAGATTTTTATTTCATTTTATTAGAAAAAAAAAATCTATACAATTTCAATTTACGACAAAAAAAACAACTTTCCATTCCAGAAATCTTTTCAAACAACTCGCCTCGATGAAATTCGTATTGAAATACAACACTTTGCGGGTTTCGTTATAAACTCGCGTGAAATTTCGATGAGAAAATGCATCATTCATCGTGACATTTGCTCGTACGCTCTATTTTTCGCGGCTGAGAAAAATGGGCAAACAAACACCCTTTCGCCGAGTGATACACAGACGCGTTTGTGCAAAGAAAAACGGGCGAGAAGAGACGAAGATTTCTCCTGTTTTCTCGGCCGCTGTAACACAGCCTCGACAGCTGTGCTGTTTCTCATACTCTTGAAATTTTCATCGATCCTCCTTTCGTGCGGTGCGAGAGCACGAAAACAGTCAAAGTTCGTACGACCGAAATTCCCTCTGCACGGAAAGAAGAAGAAAAATATAATTAATTCAAAGTTGCGCCAATTTTTCATCATTTTCTAATTGAATTCACTTTTGAATAAACTTTTATTTGGCTGATTTTCATGAAAAACACAATGCATACCATCGAAGGAAAATTGTGGCAAAAATGAGAGAAAATCATTTTCAGGATTTGAGAAAAAAAGAATTATACGTGTAACAAAATCCATTTTTTTTTGCAAGTTCACTAGGTTCTCTCTCTCTCTCTCTCTCTAGGAGTGCAAAGGTATGAGAAACTTGGATTCAATCGATAAGGTTATGAAACGAGACGACAATATGTCGAGAAAATTTGACAAAAGTGCGATGTTCCTTGCAGTTTTTTTCGCAATTCACACGATGTACAACGGTCTCATTATTTTCATACACTTTTTCCCCACTCTGACAAAAAAAATAACACACAGCATATAAACTCATCATGTACCATAAAAATACACATATCATCATAGCTTCTGTATTAGTATGAAAGGCCCGATCTCGTTGTCGATCTATATTAGCTCCTTTCTCTGTCTCTGTCTGTCTCTCTGACACTTTCTCCCTTTCGCTCTTTCCGTATCTCGATAAATATACATACATACACCCACGTTGGAAAGTTCCGAAAACAATAGACATTTTTCGACCGTTTGAGAAGAAGTTGAGAGAAGAAGGAGCAAATTTTTATCTCAATCTTGAAGAAAAAATTTTTGCAAACAAGCATTTTCGTAGGAAATCGTGTGCTCTACAAAATTGCTCGGGAGCTTCGAGTCCCTCGGACCAACGGTTCCAGAGTTATACGAGGTCAAAGTTGATGGAACCAACCGCTCTGTGTAATCAACTTTGGACCCGTATAACTCTCAAACCATCGGTCCCAGAGATTCGGAGCTCCCGAGCGATTTTGTAGAGCGTCAAATTTCCCACAAAGATGTCCATTTGGGAGAGCCTTTTTCTCCGTCTCGCGCCATCGTTACAAAGCTTCTTCTCGAAAGTCGAAAGAAAAATTCGTCACGAGAAACCGATGAGAATAAAAATCATCGATTTCTTCCTTTTTTTTGGAGCGTTCTCGTACACGTACCGTTGTGTATATATATATATTTATGTATACACATAAATATCCTGCCATCTGTACCTGTCACGTGTCGCAAAAAAAACAAAAAAAAAACAAAAAGAAAGCAGCCAACAAAAAATCGCCCAGCAACAAACAGACAAAACCAGCATCACCTAATTTACGTCGCTGTTCGAGGCAAGAAGTGCTTTTTTTGTCCCAACTTCTCTTTTTCTTTATTCCTTTCGTTCGACAATCCCCCCCCCCCCCCCCCCCGTACCGTTTCTTCCCGTTTTGCGTTTTCTCCAATGGGAATGCTCGATCTCTGTTCTCTTTGTTGTTCTTTCAGTGCCACCTAAAATCACGCCTTTCAGTTTTGCTCGCGATTTAAACGTAGGCGATCGTATAAGCGTACAGTGCGTTGTCGTTACCGGTGATCTACCGTTGACCTTCACTTGGCTAAAAGATAACGTACCGATCGAGGATAACGATAAGATTATCGATGCGTCCGGGGGTTCAATTAGCTCGATAAGGGGCATGGTCAGCATGGGAGGGCCGAACGGTCCAGGCGCGATCACCAACTCGATATCCTCGAGAAATGAGAATAAGCTACGGTCGAGGAACAGAGATAGCGCCAATGGCAAAGCATCAAGCTCGGCCGTCACCATCGGCGTATTGTCCGGTTACGAGGCCATCACCATCCGGCAATACGACGCTTTTAACAGCGCCCTGAGCCTTAGCCCGATTGCACCGGTGCACAATGGCACTTATACGTGTCGCGTGGCCAACGGTGCTGCGACCGTCGCTCATTCCGCACCCCTCCACGTCAACGGTAACGAAAACATCGCGTTGGTCTTTCAAATAAAACCCTTTTTTTTTCTTTCTTTCTCCTCTTTTTTATTTCCGTTCGATTCAATGACCAGCGAACATCGAGAAATGAAAAATGGACGATACCGCGCGCAAGATCGTACTTCGAATCAGAGATGAACACGATTTTGCGATAAATCGCGTAATTACTCAATTTCGCATCGACTTGGATGGAAGGGGAATCGCGCGAAGGCTTCGATAGAGACAAACGAAAATCTTTGCTTTTGGGATCTCGCTTTTGTTTCTCATTCTTCTTTACCGAGCTGCGTAAACACTTTGGTTTTCGATTGGGGTAGTTGTCGAGCGTTAAAACTGCAGAGACTCGCCGAGAAAACTCGGAGATGTACTCGGTTTGTAATTCGGAAGGAAAAAGAGAATTTTTCATTTTCGTCAATTTGTTTTGAATTTTCGTAATTTCGCGGGTACATCGATGATTGCCAAATTTCAAATATCAAATTTCAAATTTCACCCGACGAGGCAACTACCTCAAGCGTACTTTGTATTTCACCAGTGATTCCGTCTTGTCTCGGTGACAGCTGCTGAAAACTCGATTTTTCTCGTGGACGCTTTGTACAAACACGATTCACAAAAAAAAGAAAAGACCACTGATATTCTTTTCGTACGAGGATTTATTTGTTGATTGTTTTCTTCCTGCAATTAAAATGGTGCACATCTCTACTTCGATATGCTATCCGGCTTTACGCGATCGAGCGCCCTCTGGTACACGAGCGCTATTAATTCTCGTATTCTCTCTTTCTTCTCTACTGTACTTGACTACTGAACTATCAATTTATACTATATATATCGATACTGTACTGCTCTTTGTTTCTCGAAGATTTTTTTCCATCTCTGCTACATGCTGAATATCAATTATTGCACGCCAAGGTCCCACCTCGTGTCTCAATCGAGTTTACCATCGTTGCAGGTCGTGTCGATCCGATTTTCTCACGATTTTTTCCTCGTTTCTTATTTCCTTCAATAATTCCATATGCATACACTCGTTGCTCTGGCATCTTGTCATTACGAGAGATCGATACGACTTTGCAACCTTAAGCACTTATTGTACATATAGTATATACACACACATATGTATGTGAGTATACTTTGCGGACCGTCTAAACTGTTCACCATCTTTGATCTCTCTTTACACACACATATCTTTCTACATATACCACAACTATGCATATTATGTATATACATATGTACATACTCGAAGAATCCTGCACGCCTTTTCTCTCTGCACGCGAATTGCACGCTTTGTTTGGATTTAATACTGGATCAAACTATACTGTACATTGTATTCTCGATAACCCACACTCGTCCCATACGCGATGGAAAAATACCAAAAAAATCCAGCCGAAAAAGTTCCAAACGCGACAGCTCGGAGTTTTTCCGGAGCTCTTCGCTATTTTCCCCCGTGAAAATCGTTTTTCTTTTTCCCGTGAAATTAATTACCATCACTGTCGATAAGGAAAATGGAGCATTTTGCGGTGGAATTGACATTCGTTCGTCCGTTAAATTTCTTTCGGATTTTTCTTCCGAATTAACGATAATGATTCTCTGAGATCGATTGAAATCGATGTTTTGAAATTTCCAACGGCGAATTGGCCTCGAGGACGATTCATTTTTTCGAAAACCTTCGATCCCTCGATGATACGTGAATTCACCAAAGAGCGAGAACGCGTCTGGATAAACGCGTTTCCGCACCAACTGGAACGATAAATAGAAACAATTTCATACAGTTGAAAAAAAAAAAAAAAAATCTTCCTCCATTAAAAGTACTCTGAGACGCAGTCGTGCAAAAATCCTCCCAACCGACAATCAGGAACATGCAAGTTATTGAAATGGAGAAGCGAACGAAAAAAAGAAAAAATGATACCCACGTCGTTCGAGATTCCCGTAATTATTTGATCGTTTTTTTTTTAAATTCATCATAGAGCATTGACGATCGTCACACTGGATTGAACGTTGATTAATGAATTTTTATAAACATTGATTGTCGCAAAGAAAATGGGATTGGTGTCGTTGAAAAAATAGAAACAAAAAAAACACGCGAATGAAAACTTTTTGATTTTCATCGCTTTGATGAACTTTGATTATTTTTTTATCTCACGCATTTACACCGCAATCCATGTTTTTTCTTTGCGGTATATCCTGTACGTCGTTCATGACCATGCCCATCGTGTATTCCACTAATAATACAATTGCAGTAAAGTAGGCATTTTGGTTCTCAGTTTCGAATGAATCATGTTACAATTAATATTCGTAATATTAATAAAAATTCATCGTATTTTCCTCATTAGATAATTGTGATTTTTTCGTAAACGTAATATACCGTATACATATTTATTTATTTATATACGCATATATTATACACACGTATATGCCATAAATTAATATATAAACATCATGACATTTTTGGGCTATGTTTCTTCATGAAATTTCACATCATCAAAACGTTGATTACGTAGATAACGATTATTTCGTGGGACTTGTTTGTTTTCGTTGACGTTTTATTCGTTTGTTTATGCGTTTAATTGTACTTGGACAATTTATTACGTATATTATCTACATACATATACGGGGTGTCGCGAAACTCGATGTTAATTAATTCAAGCTAGATTCAGCATGAAATTCCAAGTCGGAGTGTATTTTCTCGTCAATTAATAACCCGGCAGGGTTTCGTCGGATGAAAAAGTGCTCAAAGACCCTTCGACTCGGAATTTCATCCCGCCATCTGGCGTTAAATTATCGGCATCCGGTTTTGAGACACTCTGTATCCATGCAAAAACCATCACAAATCATGTATTGTGTATCTGAATATTGGGTTCGGTAGATAAATTTTATGGTTTTTTGCAAATGTTGAACGAGGCGAGCAAAGACTCGAGTGGTGCATCATCGTATTTGCCAAAGTTCATCTCTCTTCCAGATTGATTTTTTTCCCCCGATACTTTTGAACTCGTTTCACTCCCCTTCTCATTGATTTCTGCACGGTTTATGTTGGTGCGCGTACTCTCGTTTCTCGCGTGTTGGTTCGTGAATGTTTTTTTTGCGTGCTTTTTTTTTTTTTTTTTTGAGAATTCATTCAACGTCGATAATTAAATACAAATTGCGCGGTGCCCAGAGCCACGCTTCTGTGGCTCGGCGTCGACAAGTTTTTTTACCGATATAGCCTGGGTACGGAGACCAATAGTTCGTTGGACTGTTTGCTATAGACTCGGTTATGTGAATTCATCGGTGTGCACATTTGCTACTCGTGTTCCGCGTGTACGAGGCGTTCTCCATCGAAACGCCTCGCTTTTTTTTCTTCTTCCTCCTCCGACCACGTGTGTGCAATTTTTTTGCAAACTTCATCGATGCCGCGAACGCGTACTCTCGGTTCTTCTTCGGGATTAATTTCGCGAGAGATTTTCATCTCCGAAATTCCGCCAGACCGGAGGCTGACGAATTTTCGAGCCTCCTTTTTGACGGATCGCCGAATTTGGCTGAAAACAAAATTCGCGATCGAACGAATTTTGGTCGAGGAACAGGAAAAAAAAGAGCATGACTCCTGGAAAATAATGGGAATGAAACGTGATGTAATTCACTCGATTTTTTATTGTCTTAAAAAAATAGTCGTAAAAAAATCGTCGATGACGATTCGAGGATGCTTCGGATGTATTTCGCTTGAAAAATCGTCGCGTTCGAGACACGGAATCGCGTGTACGTTAGCGCTGAGGGGTTCTTTCAGATCCGCTTTAAAGCGTGCACCAACATACGCGCTCTTCAACCAGGGGGAAAAAGTAAATACCGGCAAACAACCCCGTGCGGAAACCACTCGCGTCCGAGGCTCGCTTTTTTCACTCTCATTACGTAGATTAATTATCATTGAAATCGGTAAGTATGTATGAATTGCGACGAAAGCGTTTCCAAAATAATGAAAAACAATTTTAGTTATTCTCATCGGAGTCACGCCGCAACGACGATTGTTTCCCATGAAATTTCGCATCATCCTCGTTACCGATATTTACGTTCCGTCGAGGGCACCCCCGGGGTAGGTTTTGTTCTCTCGTGGCGGCGTTTTTTTTTCATTTTTCTTTCACACCGACGATCTTACTCACGCGCGTAGCTCGTCGTTAATCGCGAGCGAGTTTGAAAACGAAAAAAACAAGATTTTCTGTGGCATGCTCGATACTATTCCGTCACCTAACCCTTGTAGTTCCGCCCCGGATATCACCGTTTTATTTCGAGAACGCGGTGACCGAGGGGATGAGGACACAACTTATGTGTACGACCAGCCAAGGCGATCAACCCTTCAACATCACTTGGCTCATGGACGAGACGCCGATTCAGGCGAGACGGGACGTTACCACCGAGCAGTATCCCGGAACGGGAACGAGCTACATTCAGATAAGCGACTATTCGCCGTTTTCCAGCATCTTGACGATTAATAGCGTTACCGCTAACCATAGCGGTAACTACACCTGTCAAGTCAGCAATGTCGCGGGTATCGCCGAGCACACGGCTGACCTCTCCGTTTCTGGTTTGTCTCCTTTATTCCTCGTCCCACGCTTTTCCTCGCCCCTCTTGAAGGAAAAGACTAAAACAGTCGTGAACACACCCCGAGATAAACCCCTCGTTAGATCCTAAGATGTTGTAAATACAGGTTGGTCACGTGACGGCTTCGTCGAGGTTCGAAACATGACTTTTTCGAAAAAAAATTCCCCCGGAATCGAGGTGTACCCGAAATTGACATTTTTTCTGTTTTGGTGATTAATGTGACTCGACGGAGACGCTCGAAACATCGCGTTAAGGTGGTTCTTGCTGTAAAAAATCACTGTATACTTTGGGAAACGGTGGGATCGAGTGGTTTCCTACCTTAAGGGTGAAGGCCGGATTCGGTCGAGACGAAAGCTTTGAAGACTGGCTTTAGCTCTGGGGAATGGGGAAAAGGCAGAGTGTGACGCTGTCAGGGCGGTTTATACTGTTTATATATATTTATGACCGAGAGAGAGAGAGAGGAGAGAGAGAAATGGTCCATACATTGTTATTTCAACATTCCCGCACATGACGCACTGCAAAACTCTCGTTTTCCTTCCCCGCGAGGTTTTTTTCCCTCAGCATCCCTCTCTGTCTCTCAATGCCCCTCTAAATCGCGGCGGTTCAACGTTAATACTGGTTTACGCGACAGTTTCGTTGCGTATCCGCCTTGCGCGAGAGGGCGCTTCTTGATACGTCATAAATTCATATTACGCCCGGCTCTCTTTCTGTGCGAACCGATCCACCTGTGCCAGGGATCTCTCCGTACCCCACACTCGCTGTACAGGTGTATAAAACGCGCGATATTCCCATATACGTATGGGCTATTCCGTGTTAAAGCGTTGCCAAAGTTTCCATCTCTCCTGACGTCTCCCGATTGCATTACAGAACAAAAATAAGTAAACGAACTTCCCTCGTTGAGGAAAAAGGTGTATTTGGGGAATTTCGAAAGCAATTTTGGGAAAAAAAAGTGCAAGGAAAGAACGAGAAGGTGTATTTGATGCTCCTCAAGGTCTCCAGGATTTGTGTGAGTACATTCGTTGCAACGTTGTATATGGGTGCAGATTTCGGTCAAACGTAATGAAATCGTATGGGAATCTCTCTCTTCCTCTCTCTCTCTCTCTCTCTTCGTCATTCGTTCAAATTAGTTTGCGAAATTGATGTGTGTTTGGTTATTCCGGCGACTAAAAGCAGAGTCGTACGGATACCGGTGGATCGTTGCATAGGGGATGATTCAACCACCAACTCCATATAGGAGAAGTTGCGGGTCGTATATCTGCGGTTGTTGAACGGTTTGTGGAGATGCTGTGTTGCTCTCTGCTCTCGCTCTCTCTCCCCGCCATGTTTCCCATCCGAGCTCGAGCTTTCGATGCCTCGGGCAATATTCGATCGCGCCCTATGTCGCTCGCTTGCCAAATTGAGTTCATCGTGAACGTAGAATTTTGTGCAACAACGAATATAGCTACAGTGGTGTGCAAAACTTTCGGGCCACTTTATTTTTCACGCGCGTTGCGCGAAAAATATACACCACGACGTTCCGGCGGTCCCTTTCGAGGGACCGAAATTTCGACTCGTCAAAAAATAACCTTCCCTCGATTCGACTTTCTGCCGTTGATTTTTGCTTTCCTCTTGAGCAAAGTTTTCGGGCTTGGTTGACACTGGGTGGGAAAAAAAATATATCATTTAAAAATATCCATGTTTTTGCTCTTTCGTATATGCATATTTGAAATATATGAATATATCGAGGGGGGGGAATGCCGGGAGGAATATTTTATCAATTAAATAAGGGAAATTGGATGACCCGAAGCGTTTGCACGCTACTGTATACATGTTTATGATGAAAACACGTAGCTTACACGACCGGGCTGTGTTTGCTCGCGCTCGCGTGATTCTCGCCACTAGTGACGTTCGATATATGCGACTTTTTTCTTGATTGTTCATTACGATATTGACCGAGTACCGCTGTCGTTAATAAAGTACCCGTCCTTGATACAAACGTCGTGCAAAGCGGACTGAAAATTGGTCCGACAATGTCACATTGATCACCAAAGTCAGCCAACGATGTTTCCTTTATTTTTGAGAATGACAATTTTCCAAAAGCTCAAGGAATTCCTACCCGACGTTCTCCAACGATTTTCATCGTAAGAAAAATCGCACATCGTCGCTGTGAAATTTTCCCGAATTTTTCGATAATCACGAAAAGCATCAAAAGTCGTCAGAATTCTCTCAATTCTTTCCAAAGTATGTTTCGAACCTCGACTAATTTCTCAGGCGAATCGCGAGTGACGTGCCGTTATGAAAAAGGAATTTTATCGCCACTTGAAAGTTTACGCACTTTTCGTACATCGTGTGTGTGTTTTTTTTTTTACGTATAATTAAGCGGTAATGAAGATTCGCGAAGGGGTCCACGTGCGTTCGATCTCACGGTGGGAAACAACCGGAAAATTACGAAAATCCGCGTGCTTTTCGGTCTTGCGTATATTTTATATTTGTGGATATAAATATATGTATTTTCGAGATTATTTCGACCCGCGTACGTAAATCGGGCGTTTTATTATGATTTAAACGTCCATTCATCGTCCGTAGAAATGTTTATCTCGTTAATGAAACCATGTTTCACTCGTCTTTCAGATATTTAACAAAACTGTCTTTCGTCGGTTTTTTCATTCGATATTTCACGTCATTGATTAATTCCATCGTAGAGAAAATATCGTATCGTCGCAAAAACCATTTAACTTTGGTTGTTTTTCAATTTATTTATTTCAACGTAGATGACGTTTAATGACTGAGTAAAATAGAAGAATTTTCTTGGTAACGATTGTTGGCTCAAATTAGTTTTTAAGCATGATTGTTTATCGATTGTACACACTCACACACATGGTCGTCGATTGATTCGTTCAGAGTTTTTTTGTTTTGTTGAAAAACGAAAGAAAAAAAATAACAAAAAACACGCAAACACAAGCGTGTCGGTGGATCGACGTTTAGAGGACGGTGGAAAATTCAATCCTTCGTAAATTGAGGAAAATTTCCGTCAACCAATCGAGTTTTTGCAGGGCGTCGAATAATTACCATGAAAATTTCGTTTTCTTGTAAATCCAAAATGATCAATCGCAAAAATGTGCGATATATAATTTCAATTGGATTATTATTCTTTAACCGATAGATCGAAGATTATTAAACCGACATTTCATTAAAAATCGATTAAAAGACCCGTCGAAGCAGAGGCAGCATTGTTTCATTTCCGTTATTCCGATCTCTCTCTCTTTGAAACCTCGTTGAAAAATAAAATTTGGTTTTGACGTCGGACAACGTCGATCCACGTAGAACAGACGAAAAAAAAAAAAACGTTGCATAAACGATACAACGAAACATCGGTCATCTCAACGAAACGTGTGTTACATCGTTCTTTCATTCGTAGGTTCGTTGATCATTGCGCAATGTAAGAGAAAACATACATACTAATTTTGGAAAACTTGGTAGAATTGCATGTCGTTTGAGATAAATTTGTCATTTTTATACGATAGTTTGTGGCTCAGTCTTGCGTTTCCGAACAGGTGAATCAAAGATTATTCCTCGCGATGGAGTGTTGAAAAGATAACAATCACAATACCTTGGAATTTTAAATTCATCGACATTTTCGATATTTGGCTCGTTCGTTCGAGATGGATTAATTTTTTTTGGCTCAAGTAACGAGCCAAGCATCGAGGAGGCTTTTGTAGAGAAGACGCGGAGATGCATCGACTTGATAAACCCTGCTTCGGTCTCGAGAATGTTGCCATACTTCAATGAGAGATCGATGAACCCTCATTCCCTTCCATATAGCCTACGAATCTCACCACTGCACGGAATTTAACCAGATTGTATTTTTAGTACCTCCACGATGGACCGTGGAACCAATCGACCAGAACGCCATTGTAGGTCACGCCGTTTCCATTCCCTGTCGTGCCGAAGGATTCCCAATTCCGACTGTGACTTGGAAGCAATCAATCGGTACGTTACTGAAGAAGCACTTTGATGGAAAAATAAAAAATCCTATTTTTTCATCTTTCTCCCTCTTCACCAATGATCTTTCTCTCCGTCATAAATATTCGGTGCAGCATCATTTTTCCATAAAAACGTGTTGCAGAAATGTTCCCAGGCTCGAATAATTTTTTTACAAAAACGACGAATCAACAGAGCGAATTTATTATTATTCTCACCCGACGTTGGCTCGTTTGAGCAACGAGGAGGAACGAGCTTTGTAAACGTACTCGGAAAAGCGTTGACGTTCATTAAAGTTACATAATCGCGTGCAAAACTTTGGTACATCCATCACGAAAATTTTCGCTGATCGTCAACGTCCTCAGCAATTTTCATTCACGGGAGCAGCACGCTTGTGCTCGGAATGAGACCTCACTCGGTGCTCTACATACCGAAAAAAAGGAGCGAGAGAAAGCTCGGGTAAATGAGATGAAACGTGTGGAAGAGAGGACGAAAGCGAGAGATGGGAAGAGAGAGAGAGAGAGAGAGAGAGAGGAAAAAGGAGAAGCGAAAGCAAAATTAGTTTCATCAACTCGTTTCGTCTCGATATTACTCCCCCGCGAGGCACCAAGCTCTTCCTCCGTGTCCGCCTCACTCTCTTTTCCATTTCTCTTGCACGCCTTGTTCCATTTCAATTTGTCATTAGCCATGAGCGTTCCAGAGCGTTCCAGAACCGCGTATACCTCTCTGGCAGTCGTGCGTTTGAGTATCGGAACTGTTAACAATGGATTTTTAATATCCCTGCGTTGAATACATATACATGTACATATCGTATACAGGGTGTCCCAAGAATGGATGCTGAATGATACGACGCTACATTGGGGATGAAATTCAAAGTCGGAAAGTCCTTGAACGTTTTTTTCACACAAAAACCAACAGTTCGATCTTCATTTTCAGTTGTAATTCGAAAATCGCAGATTTTTTCGTAGATTTTATTTTTTTTATTTAGAATTTATTGTAATTGAATGGAAATTACGATAATTACGTTTTTTTTTATTTTTTGTTTTTTGATTTATCATCGCTGTGTACATAAATTTCTCACGAGCAGGATGTAAAGGACGTCTTTAACTGATATTTTGTTTCGCGAAGGATCGAGTAGAGCCGAGGGGGACATTAAAATTGTTGTCGTTTTAGACTCGATGTGAAATTTTATTCGTATTAGGGGAAACGCCTGGCGACTACAGGGAGCTCGGTTACGGCGGTACGGAAGGGGTTGGAGTTGCCGGTAACGGCTCCTTGGTGATTCCTCGCGTGTCGCGCGAACACACGGGCTTCTACCTTTGCCAGGCAAGCAACGGCATTGGTCCAGGTCTCAGCAAACTCATCCGACTAACAGTTCACGGTAAAATATTCATCAGGGCAACTCTACTTACAACGTCAAATATGCATGACAAAACGATCCTCGGAGCTTACCCTCGTGACGCCACGTCATTTATACAGTATTTTCCACGCAGAATCCGTGAAATCTTATCTCTTCTGTACTGTCGCGACTTTGACCATAGACTTTTGTCAACTATTTTTCTTTTTCGAGTATTATTTTTCATTATTATTGTATAGGGGATTGTATATATTGTACATAATATATAATTATATTTAATATGTAATATATGCTATGTGTAATGATGAAAAGTTGATGGGGGCCGGGAGTTGATCGTAAATCGAAAAAGTATCGCGCTATTGTTGGCGTTTTACGGAAATTCCGTTTGCTCACTGAAATTTCGAGTTTTCGCGAAAAACTCGACGAGTTTTGTAATCAGCGGAAAATTTCCGATCGGATAAGACTTTGAAAAGTTGAAAAATTGAAAAAAAAAAATTCGGCTCATTTTTGGCCAGTTTTCCAGAAACGTCAAAAAGTCGAAATTTCAAATGGTCATAACTACGGTTCTATTTGAGCTACACACATTTCTTGGGGGGGTTTTGAAGAGCTCTCGAGTAGACTTAGAGAACGGTGAAAGTTAAATGTCGATAGCTAAATTCCTTCACCCTCAAAATCGATGTTGAAAATCGGCGAAAAAAACGCAAAGGGGTATGTATGGGAAAATTGGCGAAAATCGGTGGTCCAACTTTAAAAATCTACCAAAAATCGAAAAATTAAGATATCGACATGAACCAAACGGCATTTTGAAGCCTCATCAATTGCGAAGAGAATAAGCACTAGTTGGAATGTCTACCTCAAAGGGGAAAAAAACGGCGAGCATTTTAGTGATTTTACTGAATTTTGCAAAAAATGACGAAAAATTTTGAAACTCAAAAATGATTTCTAATGGTCTATATCGATGTATTTTTTCCCGCTGATTACGAAACACACCGGTATTTCATCGAAAAACCGATATTTTGGTCCGAAAATGCAAAAATACGAATTTTATCGACAAACTATTATTTTCCCATGGAAATATCGCGAGAGATCTTTTTTTAATTGTTTTTCTTACACGCAGTTGGCCCAAAAGTCATAACAAAGACGAGGCAAACGTCAGCGAAGAGAGGCGAATCGGTCACTCTTCGATGTGACGTCGAAGGGGACGCACCGTTGGACGTGACTTGGCGCGCTCGTGGTGGAAGAATCGAACCGGCCTATGACGTGAGGTTTGTTTCATTCATTTCCCAGCTTTATATATATTTATCTTTTATTGTATTATTTGCAAAGGAGCGTTCGCAAAATAGACCGTTCTGCATACGCTCCATTTTTATCGTCGAAATACTTGAGTAGGCTCGATTTTGCTTGTTCAATGAAACCTTGTTAAAATAATGTTTCTTTATGTAATGCCGATAATAATATCCGTCGAATACGATAATTATTCAGTGTTTCAAGAGACACCAAAAATTCGTATGATACTTTTTTATTGTACCAAAAATTCAACCAAACAAGTAGACGCTGAATAATCCGCCCAAAAGTATCTTTTCACCGATAAGTCGTCATCCATATCGCCAATTTCCAATTTGAGCCATTTGTCTTTAATTCGCGACAAAAATCGGACGTTTCGATATTTTACAAGAAGAAACAAAACCCAAGAGTTAATCGTGGCAACACGGGGTAAAAAAGATTCCATTTTCTCAAAGTTGCGAAACGATGAATTGGCGCGGGGTAAATATTCTCAAGCTTGTTCGGAAGAATCATGCGGATATGCTAATCGCGGTCCCGCGAGCTGTCAGGTGAATCTTGCATGGGAAACTTGTGCAATATTCTTCTCTTTTGAGTCGAGCCAAAGTTCGCAGCGTCGTTTTACGAATCTCAACTCGGATATCCGGTATAAAAGACTTTTGATACCGCAATAACCGCGAGATATTACTCTACATGTACTTCCGCTTCCCTTCTCCGTACGTCATACGGCAATATTTTTTTATCCACAAACTCAAACGCTCCCTTACATTCTTCCACCGTATTTCCATCCGCAATATCTCGCTCGAAAATTATGGCTGTTTCGTAAATAAACCTTTCGCGCGGTTCTCAAAGTGTCACGAAGAAAAACTTTGGATCGCAAAAAATGGAGCAAAAATTGATTCGAGATTCTCAATCAAAATCGTGTCTGAAAAATATCGAGAATCGCTCCGATCGATATGAAAATTTTCTTCCAACAGCCCGTTTCATTTTCGAGCGGGATCATGTCTCGCGGCTGTATAACGCATCAGACTCGCGGGAAAGGGATGAAACGTCGCCTCGAGATTACCTCATTCAGCGCTGTTGCGCCCGGGAGCCAATTTCACGCGCCAATTTGAGGTTTTATCATCGCGTTTTGCGAGACCGTGTGCATATACGTGTAGAGTGACGAACGGATGCCAAGATCGTTTCGACCGAGAGTAGAAAAAAGAAAAAAGTCGTAAAAAAAATGAATAAAAAATTTCTTAATCCCGCCGAGGGATCGTTGGTGTTTGCGATACGAGAAACGGTGTAAAATAACAATAATAATAATAATAAAAGAGGAGAAAATTCATTCGGCGTCGAAAGACCGTTAACGCGACGTTTCGTCATTAATTTCAGTTGAAACATCGCCATTCGCGCGAATCCCGACGCGTCGGATAATGTTTATCGATAAAAAAAATACTGCAGCTCGACGAATACCAGAAAAAAAGCGCGTTTTCGCAGCAGCGCGGAGTAAAGCGAAAAAGTTGACTCAATTTTTTGAATCAATTCAAAATAATGGAATGGAAATTACACATTTTTTCTTGTTCAACTTACATCGCCGTGGAAGCGTGCGTTTTTTCAGTAGATTTAGATTCAGATCCTCGTCGATGAATCGACGCGCGATTTTCGTTTGTTCGAGAGAAGAAAAAGTGAGAAAAACGAAAATACTTTTGGAAATTCAGGTATTCGCTGGAAAATACGCAGAGCCCGAGGGGTCTTACGTCGGAATTGCGGATAGCGAAAGCCGGCCACGAGGATCGCGGGGAATACGTTTGCGCCGCCCACAATCCGTACGGCCACGATCGGGCGTCGATAAATTTGCTCGTTCAGGAGCCACCGAATTTTCCGCGCAATTTGCACATCGCCGATCAGAAGAGTCGCTCGATGAGGCTGGCCTGGTCCTCGCCGAGTGGAGCGACGGATCCGTTCAACGGCGACACACCGATTACGAAATACGTCGTACAGTACAAAGAGGTGGGAGGTAAATATGGCACCCTTAAGGCCATGGGGGATACCCCCTCCCCTATCGAAATTTAGAAAAATTCTCAGGCAAAATCTATAAATCGGATCGATTTGAAATTTTTTGTGAGTATTTAGTGACACAACGCGGAGGGAATGACGATTTCGCAATTTCGAAATTTTTCAAAAAAAATTTTTTGTACAGTGAAAAAATTTTCAAAATTTCGAAATTCTAAAATCGTCATTCCCTCCGGGCTATATCACTGAATACCCACAACAAATTTCAAACCGATCCGATTTATAGATTTTGCCGGAGAATTTTTCTAAGCTTCGATTTACGGATGTAACACATCGCCTTAAAGATCGCGAGAGGTGAAAATCATCGTTGAAAAACTTGTCATTCCTTTACGCACGAATCTCATTCTTTCAAAAATCCAACTTTCCCTTCGACAAGATGGAAACAAAAAAAACGCCACTGGTCGATGAAACAACATCGAGTCCCCAAAGTCCGACGATCGAAACTTTCACGCGCCGAGTGAATAATTGAAAAAAAAAAAAAAACAATTTCATTCGCGAAAATTGTTTTTCCACAGCGAAACTCGCGATATCGCGTCAGCTTTGTCGCAGCTCGAGTTTGCAGTCAAAGTTCGCGATCCCCAGTCGGGGAGCCTCGAGAGGGTATCAAGCTTTAACAGTTTCTTCCTCGTTGACGTTCGCGTGAACCATCTCCTGGAAACGCGCACCAACAGCTATTTCTCGACAATTTCAGTCCTGTTTCAAATACGCCAACGTCGCACACTCGTACACGGGGCCTTTGACGCGGACTCGTCCCGAGGTTCTGCTCCTCGAAATCACTCAAATCACAACTAAACAACAAATGGACCGATCTTTGTTCATTTTTCCTGATAATTACAGACGCATTCGTATCTTCCGTCGGATAGTTTGACGTTGAAAAGAACACGCGTGAAGTTAGAGACAAAAAAAAACGACAAAGTCATTCGAAATCTCACAGCATCCCTGTTTTATCGAAATCTTGCCTGGAAAATTCTCAATTACGAAATGCCTGGACCAACATTTCGGAGAGTCACGTTTTGCCGAAACTTCGGAACGTCGTCGAAGACAAAAGTTGGCGGTAATAAAAAAATGGGTCGAATTTGCGTGTAACGTCCTGTGCGCATATCGCGAGATGAGGTACATGCAAACGTTCGGAACAACCGCAACTCATGCACCCTCCTGGAACAAAGGAAACATCTCGCGTCTCCGATAAGACGAAAGAGTGACGTGTATACGTGACGTGATGTATATGCAGTTTGGTGAATATTCTCAGTGTGGCAGAGATCGTTGTCGCTGCGTCCTCCTTTTTGTTCGCCCGACGTTTGAACGCGTGAGAGCTCTCTTTTTCGCCTCTTTAATTATTCGTTTTTTCAAACGTGCTCACCGCCGGAGCTGAATAACATCGGACGTGCTCGAAGAACACGTTGAAAACGAAGGAAACCTTTTTTCACGCCCGTGGATGCTGTTTCTCTTTTTTTTTTATCTCGTACACCCCTTTTTCGGAGAACCGCTAGGTTTATCTTCGCGAATGGTTCGCGAATGATTCTTCCCTTCGTTTCCGGTTCTCAAACATCCGTCCACTCGATCTTCTCGAGTCCACGATGTTTCTCTGCGAATATCTCGATTCGCAGAGGCGGAAAAGTTTTCGAGCACGAATGACCTTGAAAAATGAGTGAAATTATCGGATAACGTTTGATAAGAAGAATAATAAACAATGGCAAAGTGTATTAACGTTGTAAGACCGTATGTCTTGTGTGTACCCGAAAGATGAGTGGCATGACCACAACATGCAGCAGCAGGTGACCGGAGACAACACGTACGCTCTGGTAACGCAGCTTAAGCCCGCAACGACCTACGACTTTCGGGTATTTGCGGAAAATCATCTAGGAACTTCGGCCCCGAGCGACATACTTCGTGTCAGTATCAATCATGTTTGAAAAACAAAAAAAAACAAAAAGAGAAAAAAAAGATATATTCATGTTTCACGAAAGCTCATCTCATGTACGTGGGAATTATCGAAAAATCAGCGGCGACTTCGTAGGCTCTCTTGTTTTTCAATCGTGCATATCGTAGGCCCAAACGGACGGCGAGGTACCCGGTGGATCGCCGAGACACGTGCACGTCGAGCCCCTCGGCCCCCAGCAATTGAAGATCACGTGGCAGCCTCCGGATCAGTCAACCTGGAACGGAGAACTCTTGGGGTACACCATACTCTCGACGATTTTAGGGTAAATTCGCTGTCGAATTTTATTCTGATTTTCTTTTACCGTTCTTCAGCAAAGCAAATTCGCCATTTCTCTTTTGTTTCGTCATTCTTCGACATTTTTATTTTGGCATCGAATTACGAGTTACAAAAATCCCGCGGTTGCTCCTATAAACGCGGAAATCCGATCTCTACCCTTCACAGGGGTGAGGAGCCCTTGACGAATACGACCAGGGTGGGCATAACGGGAAATGGCGATGGCTCCTACGAGTACAGGCTGGCGGGACTTCGAAAGTACACGCAATACAGTATCGTCGTAAAAGCGTTCAACAGCAAGGGCGATGGTCCTGGCTCCGATGCGATCATGACGCAGACTCTCGAATCCGGTGAGTAAAAAAACGTGTCCATTCTTGATTTACCAAAAAAAAAATGATCGCCATATCGATCCTGAACTTTGCACGGTTGAGCCTGAACGAGAAACCGAAAATTACTCCATTTTTACAAAATTGAAAAATTTCCGGAGCGAAAATGTTCGTATCTTCTCTCTTTTCACTCACAAGTGTCTTAATTTCGAAAAATTGCTGCAAAATATTCGGCAAATGGTGGAATATCGCTGGGAAATGTGGGTTTTTCGCAGTTCCGAGCGCCCCGCCGCAGAACGTCGGCTGCACCCCTCTGACCGGACAGAACATTCAGGTGACCTGGAAATCACCGCCGAGCGACAAAGTTCACGGTGTTATTCAAGGTTACAAGCTCCTTTACGAACCGTCCAACGACGTTACCGCCGAAATTCACGGCTCGAGGGAGACGAAAATAGCTCACGGACTCAGCACCGTTCTCCATGGTCTCGATCCGTACACGAATTACACGGTCCAGGTGTTGGCGTACACGAGAGCCGGTGAGGGCGTTAGCAGCAATCCAGTTTCTTGCACCACCGAAGAAAACGGTGAGTAAAGACGATCTCGATGACGACACGATTTTCCAAAACCGCTTTTAGAAGCTTATGGCTGAGATTAAGGTAGTTCTATCGTTAGATTCAAATCGAGAAATTGTTTTGCAGTTTTTCTCACATACAAAATGGTTCGCGGGCTTCGGTTAAATAAGAAAAGTTGTTGCAAATCGACTAAAGAACAGCATACTCCAAATTCACGGTCATCCCAGGTGATATGTGCTTGCTCTATAATTACAAAAATTGCGAAAAAAATTTTCTCAAGATTTTTTTGGAAAACTCAAGAAATCTTCTTTGATGTTGCATAAAAATGTATTCAAAGTTTTAGAAGGCTTCACCACGTAGAAGCCAAGATATTCATTGATGAAAATGCAACTTTTAACACGCGCTCTTACGAGAGACTACCGAAAATTGTGATTTTTACCAATAAATATCTCAACTTCCACGTGGTAAAACCTTCCAAAATTTATTACACACGTATATATGACATCAAAGAATACGTATTTAAATTTTCAACAAAATCTTAAGAAAACGATAAAACGATAGAACTACCTTAAAGTGGTGCTAAAACCGTGGCGGAAAACACGGCGGTATTCATGAGTTATCAGTCATCAAAAACGTATAATTCATCTCGCGACACGGAATTTTTCATTTTTCGAATTCAATGGGGTGAAAATTGGAGTATTTTTTTTGCAAAAAAAAAAAAGAGCCTCGAGAGAAAAGAAGAATGACGAATATATATTTTGAAAACAACGCAAGATTTATGATTTTCATTTTTTTCCCCCGTTATGGAGAATTTCAAATTTCGAAAAATTGAAATTCGATGTAAACGGGTTTGAACGATCGGCGAGTGGTAAAAAACGTAATTGAGTTTCGGAATCATGCTTATCTCCGGATCTCGATAGTGCCCGACGCGCCGGAGAGGGTGAAGGCGGTTTCGAGCGCCGAAAATTCGGTCGTTGTCTCCTGGTTACCGCCGAAGCGACCAAACGGTGTGCTGTCAAAGTACACGGTTTACATACGAGCGTTGGATCAGGGCCAGGAAGTAAAGATCATTAAAGGCACCGTCGGGGCTCGGGAACTTCACTACGACGCTGTTGGTCTCAAGTTGCGCGAGTCGTACGAGGCTTGGGTTACGGCATCGACGAAAGTTGGCGAAGGACCACGCACCCCCGTTATCAAACTTCAGCCGACGACGTCGAGTGAGTATAAAGCCACAAACGTTGCAACATTGATATTTCGCCGGAGCGAAGAATAGTAATTTCGAAAACGAGAAAAATGAATTTTCAGCGTCAAACGTTTCGCGATATCTCCGAGGCACATGGGAAAATTTCAACGAAATTTCGTTATTTTAGACACTGAAAATATCGAAAACATATTTTTCAACTTCCTAGCGTGTTTGTTCAGTGGAAGAGAAGGAACCTTCATGCAGCGGAATGACGGATAATTTCCAATTATTTAAATGAATTTTTCGTGAAATTTCCAAAATTCGCGATGATTTGTAGGATATTTATTTACTTACGATTCATTTCTATTGATTTTTTTTATAGAATTTTTTGTTAACTATTCGCAAAGAGCCGGTAGAAAATCCGTCAGGGTTTATTATTTTATTATTTTCCCTCGTTGGAACGTCTCGATTTTCCGCGCCTTTTTTTTTTCCACGATGCGTCAACAACGGATTTCTCCGTTCACTTTGCGCTCGCGTCGTTCGTTCGGTACTTTCGAAAGTACGGAAGCATTCGGACGAAATCGTCCCCAATCAAAGCAATTTTTTACAATTACTTTCGTCGATTTTTTCGATACTTTCGATATTTCGCGGGAGCGAAGAATAGTAATTTCGAAAACGAGAAAAATGAATTTTCAGCGTCAAACGTTTCGCGATATCTCCGAGGCACATGGGAAAATTTCAACGAAATTTCGTTATTTTAGACACTGAAAATATCGAAAACATATTTTTCAACTTCCTAGCGTGTTTGTTCAGTGGAAGAGAAGAAACCTTCATGCAGCGGAACGACGGATAATTTCCAATTTTTTAAATGAATTTTTCGTGAAATTTCCAAAATTTGCGATGATTTGTAGGATATTTATTTACTTACGATTCATTTTTATTGATTTTTTTTGTAGAATTTTTTGTTAACTATTCGCGAAGAGCCGGTAGAAAATCCGTCAGGGTTTATTATTTTATTATTTTCCCTCGTTGGAACGTCTCGATTTTCCGCGCCTTTTTTTTTTTCCACGATGCGTCAACAACGGATTTCTCCGTTCACTTTGCGCTCGCGTCGTTCGTTCGGTACTTTCGAAAGTACGGAAGCATTCGGACGAAATCGTCCCCAATCAAAGCAATTTTTTACAATTACTTTCGTCGATTTTTTCGATACTTTCGATATTTCGCGGGAGCGAAGAATAGTAATTTCGAAAACGAGAAAAATGAATTTTCAGCGTCAAACGTTTCGCGATATCTCCGAGGCACATGGGAAAATTTCAACGAAATTTCATTATTTTAGACACTGAAAATATCGAAAACATATTTTTCAACTTCCTAGCGTGTTTGTTCAGTGGAAGAGAAGGAACCTTCATGCAGCGGAACGACGAATAATTTCCAATTTTTTAAATGAATTTTTCGTGAAATTTCCAAAATTTGCGATGATTTGTAGGATATTTATTTACTTACGATTCATTTTTATTGATTTTTTTTGTAGAATTTTTTGTTAACTATTCGCGAAGAGCCGGTAGAAAATCCGTCAGGGTTTATTATTTTATTATTTTCCCTCGTTGGAACGTCTCGATTTTCCGCGCCTTTTTTTTTCCACGATGCGTCAACAACGGATTTCTCCGTTCACTTTGCGCTCGCGTCGTTCGTTCGGTACTTTCGAAAGTACGGAAGCATTCGGACGAAATCGTCCCCAATCAAAGCAATTTTTTACAATTACTTTTGTCGTCTTTTCCCGCTTGCGTTTTATTTTCTCAAATTCTCTCCCCTCTTTATCGTCCTCGAGCGTCAATCATCTCCTTTGTTCACGGTTAAGTTTCGCCTCGGGAGAAGGAGAGCGAGGATGAGGCTTGGGGAAAATTGAAGCAACCGAAGAAAGAAATAATGAACAATCTTGTCGGAGTTTATTCATCGAAGGATCGATGTACATGCGATATATACATGTACATAGACAGCATGTATTCTCGGTTATACCTGAGGGAAACTTTTCAACAAAACTTTATCCCTTTTTGCTTCGTTTCGTCCGTACGCTGCGTTCTCCGAGCGATCTATCTTGTTCCATCCAGCGCTGAGCACAGCATCTTCCAGCGAGAAGATTCAATTTTACCTCTGATGATTCGATATAACGTTTGTATATTATATACGTAAAATACATAAATACTTGATTGCCGGGAGCGAATAATTGGATACTTAATTGGAGCTCGAGTATTTTCCCCCTTAAGGACGGTCGGTCTCGTTCCGAGAGATCTTTTTTTTGTCCCGCACAGTCGACTCTATCGCGTATCGGACATTCTCTCTCCATTCTTTCCCATCGCGAAAAGAAAAAAAGGATCGTTCGAAATATTCGATATCGAATTAATGTTCCACGCAAGTTTGACTCTCATTCGTTCGTCTCTCTACTCGCGACTTTTCATTTTTGATTTTCGATCGAAACAGTGAATGATCCTCGTCGTCTCTGTACGATCGGTGAGATTTTTTCGACGATGTTTTCTCGGAATTCCCCATAGAATCGTCGGATTTATACGCGAGTATTGCATTTATATAAATTTATAAATACACAAGTGTGTATATATACATTTAAAAACATTGAATTTTCTCGAGGTTCTTTCGTATTTCCGAGTCAAACGCGCGAGTTATCTCGTCTCTCGTTAAAGAGGGAACGCTCCCAGCGGAGACCCACTTTTTCTTATTCCCCCGTCGAGCCCTTGCTCGTTCAGCTGCCAGGACAGAGAAAAGGTAAATACAAAGCGTTAACGAGCAGTCGCACCGGATATAATGGTCTTTTTATTTTTCCATCATCCCCCATTTCGAATTCAAAAGAGCCTTCGCGCTTCGTTTCCGGCTATACGTTTCGCGTTCGGCGGCCGTGCGCGCGCTAAACTTCCTCGCTCTTTCTTTCCCTTTTTTCCCCGACTGTTTTTCTCCATTTTTCCTTGTGTCTTTGGGCTCTTTAATCTTGCCAAAGCGGCTAGCCCGTCCAATCGCGAGATGAAAAAGCGAGTATCAAGCATACGCCGGACGCTGCTTAATTTCATTTTTTCCCAGATTTTCCACGATCGAATCTCGCTCGTCCTTGAAAAGCCCAAACCACTATTGATTAATTACGAACCAATAATTCCACTCAGTTCCAGCGGCCATTGTGTCCTTTGGCGTGCCGGTTATCACACCCTGGCGAGTCGACGTTAATCTAGCCTGCCGCTCGGTCGGCGTGCCGTTGCCGAGCGTCGAATGGCGTCACGGCGACGCCAAAATGCAGAAACATCAGAGGTGCGTTTCGCATCGATCGCCGCTGCTCTTATTTTTGATTATCGATTATCGATTATTTTTTGTCAGACCGAAAACCGTCGTCAACGGACAATTTTCCACGAGTTTCCTTATTCTTTTTTTTTTTTCCAAAAATAATTCAGACGTGAATTCAGCTGTGTTCAGCAATTTGACTTATTCTCGATTGTTAATATCGTTATTGTTGTGTCAAGATACGATATCGGACCCGACAACACACTGACTATGCGAAACGTGCAAAGAACGCAGGAGGGCAATTATTCCTGTCACGTGAAGAACAATCTCGGCTCGGACGAGATCGTCTACACTCTCCAAGTGCAGGGTAAGTCGTAACGTCAAAAAAGCGCCATCTCCGATCGATCCATTCTCGGAATACATACACGGTCTGCGGACCGGTCGCATAGATGCTCGCGGAAAAAGGTTTAATGCAGACTGCATTTTTTTTTTCGTATAAAAAATATATATATGCATATATCATCGATTTCCGCGAGATACAAAGGTACAATTCGCACAATTAAATATGCAAAAGGACGCGGTGTACATCTCTGTGTCGGCTGGAGCTCGATATATCTGCATAAACGGAATACTATTGAATTTCAGACGTCACAAAGGTCGCCCGATCGATAAACCTCGAGGCTGTACGCTTTTCGCTCTGTTTCATCGTGTGTGATCGCTACCTTCGAATTCAGCTCTAATTAATTTATACGCGAGATCAACCTGAATCTGTAATATCGAGGAATCAAACAGTCGGCGAACTTTTAAGATTCATCCGAAACTTTTTTCTTTTCCGCGGTTTTCCATCGGTGATTTTCGCGCGGAATTCATTTCTTCTTCGATTCGACGTTTTGCCCCTTTTTTTTCGATGAGAAAAGTGCCGAAACTTTGACGATCGATAACTCCCTCGATCTTTGTCGTACGAAGAATATACCAACTTTTCTTTCGACTCGAAAATCCATCCAGAATCGTACTTGAAACTGTCGGCAACGAGTTTTGGGACAGCCTGTATATTTGTATATCGGGGAGGAGGAAGAATGGCAAACGATTCGGGTTCATCGGCGGAAAAGTCTCGCTAGCTACGGGAAATCCTCTCCGAATATCTCCTCTTGGATAACTTAGATTACAAAAGTTTTCCCGAAGCAATCACGCGTACGCCGCAACAATAATGAACAGGAAAACCGTACATATACATTGACGAGAATGCCGTATAACAGGCAGGGAAGACCGGATCGCGAAACCCCCTTAAAAACCCGCTGACGCGTTTCCTTCCTCGCGTACAATTTTTCACAAAATTGACATGTTTTCCAAGCTTCAAACAGCTCCGAAATGGGCACGGAATTACCCAGTCCCAGTTTGCGGAAGAACAAAATCAGACTTCCGAATGACTTTTGCCAAAAACAAAAAACCAAAAAAAATCCCGGTAGATGAAAACAGACGATGATTTTCGTTCGAAAAGTTCCACCGACACCGCCGACGCTGCTGGTCACCGGTACGACGATGGACGCCGTGCAGCTGCAGTGGAAGCAAGGCGACAACGGCGGTGCCCCGATCAAAGGTTTCGTCCTTGCTTACCGTCGTGAATTCGCCGAATGGGAGGAGGTGATGCTGGACCGACGGGCCAACACTCATCTCCTCGGTGGGTTGCAATGCGGCACAAAGTATCAGTTCACCCTGGCGGCGTTCAACCGTATCGGCAGCGGAAGCGCCAGTCAAACGGTTTCGGCAAAGACGAACGGCTCGAAGCCACTGGCACCGGCGAAACAGCATCTCATCAGAATAAACACGACCTCGGTGATGCTGGAGACGGCCACTTGGCAGGACGGTGGATGTCCGCTTTTGTACCTCGTCGTGGAGTACAGGAGGCTGCCGGGCGATTGGCTCTTGGGTGCGTTCATCGAACCATTTTCGGGATTCCATAATTACGACAAATTTCCCAGATTTTTTCCAAGGTCACGAATAATTCGGCTCTCTTCGAAGGGGCATAGAAAAAAAGCAGTGTTTTTTCTCCGATGGGTTCACTCGTTCCCGCCGGAAGCGAATCGGGCGGATAATGATATACTAATTAATGCATTCGCAGTTTCCAACAACGTTTCACCGCAGTCGAGGTTCCCGATAGTGGACCTGCAGAGCGGAACGAGTTACGAATTGCGGGTAACCGCTTACAACAATGCCGGCTCGACCCAGGCGGAATACTTATTCAGTACGCTGAGCTCGACGGGAAACACAAGGATTTACGGAAGTCCGCCTCACGCGAGCGAGGACACGCCGTTGTATCTCGATCCGCAGGTCCTGGCGCCGAGTGTCATATCCATCGTCGCCGTTATTTTGGTCGTCGGCGGTGTTTGCTTCTGCCTGAGAACACGTGAGTAAATCCCCATCTTGTCGAGCGACAAAGAGACGCGGAGGAGACCGCGAGGAGGATTAATCGATCCTTTTGTACCCTACGCAAAGTGGGTTACAACGCTCGGGAGGTTAAAAGTTCACGGGAAAAAGAGGGTGACATCGCGAGGTGAAAAAACGAAAATTGCCCGCGCGCGATAATTAGCTCTCTCGGAGCCAAAATCACCCGTTAATTCTAGGCATTTACGCGTATACGTTATACAAATATATATAATACACATACGTGTGTATAAACGTGGGTACATAAATACAAATGGGAAAGAGGACCGAAACTCGATTTGCATGTAAATTGCCTCTCATTCTCCCGGAAATATGTGTATACCCCGAACGAAACGGACAAATACTCGGACCGTGGTGCAATTTGCGAAAGCGTCCTTGCCCCAATTGCCGCCGAAAAGCGAAAAGAGATCGCGCGTCTGTGGAGGAAAAAAAGGGAGGGAAAAAAAGTCGCGATACAACGTGGTAACGCGTGTATCTCTTTCACGTTCTAACGGCAGATCCGGGTCGCGCGAGAGCGTCGAACGATCCCAACTCGCAGAATCAAGCTGCCCTCGATAATAAGCACAATATGGAACAGAGGGAGCAGTATTACGCGACTGTGAGAAAGCCCGGCACGCAGTCGCCCTGTCGCGAGGTGAGCGCACTGGAACGCATACCCGAATATTCCGAAGACATTTATCCGTACGCAACATTCCATCTTCCCGAGCAGGAAAATCTCTCGGCGAATCCCAGCAGACACGCGTACTTTTACGAGAGAAGCGAGACTATGCTGCAAGGCGCTCAGGTATTTAAATGTGTGAGACGAAAAAAAAAAAAAAAAAAAACATCGCCGTAGAAAGATTGAATTGGGAGTTTTCATACCGTACCGTATTTTCGTACCGATCAAAATTCTTTTCGTCCGATTTTGTCGATCCTTTCTCACGTGACGCAACAACGGATCTCGTTGCAGTGCGACGTTGATCAGTACATGAAGGTGCGCGGGCGCGCAAGACGCAAATCAAAGTCGTTCAAGTCCGAGTCGGAAGAGTACGACACGCTCGGTTCGGACAGCGACACGGAGGTCGGCACCAGCAGTCGTACCGAATCGTCGAATCATCTCGACGACTCGGGACCAGCTTCCATAATAGCGCGCTCGCCCGGTCCGAATTCGGGCCCGCAACGCGGCAGAGAACAGAGACTGGCACTCTTCCCAAGACCGGTTCATCATAGTAAGTTAGTATTCGGTCTTTCTGTGTTTGCATCTGATACAATCTACGAACGATAACAAATGTTTTCGCCGCTGATACTAATCGACTCATGATCAAACGATTTTCATCTATCCTTCTCTCCTCCCTCTCCTCCGATTTTCTTTCTTTCTCTCCCCTTTCTCTCTCCAATCTGTCAAATTTCGACCATTTTTTGCGTTTTTCCACTCCTAACCCTCCTCCCCCCTGTGCCGCTCGACGTCGCCGGCCGCAAACTCAGATGTGCTGTACCACACCCACGAATCAAGTACATCAACCGAGCCGTCACCAATTTCTGAGAGGAAAACGTTCCCCAGGCCGGAGAAAGCAAGGTACGGAAATGGCTGAGTACCGAGGGCCACCACCGAGTACGTTCGCTTGTCCGTTATCGAATTTTCGTCCTGCCAGATTACCGTCAAGTAGCGTGATCCTTATTTATTAGTCTCGCCGCTGACGTTTCAATGCAACGATAGAAAAGCGCGACTCTCACGATATTTTACGAAAAATTTAAGGAGTCGAGGAGGGGTGACGCCCGAGATGACGATCGAGGGCGGTCGCGCGACGGCTCAAGCTGCCCGCTCGGGCCAGCACAAATTGTCCGACGCGGAGATATCGGCGAGGCCGTATTCGACCAGTCCCTCGCCGAGTCATCTTGCGCTCGCGGCGAGTCGCGCGCGACAAGTCTCTTCCGGCGGTGGTGGGAAAAATGATTCAGCCAGCGGACGTTCGGTCGAGTCTCTCTGTCCAGCGACGGATCAGCAGCAGCAGCATCCGAACAAAGTTGGCCGAAATTACCAACGAAACGCGAGATACGACCAAACTTCCGGTCCGAACAAAAGCAACGACGACTGGGGCAGCGAATTGTCGACCCTCGAGCTCAAACCACCCTCGGGCTTCAGCGACGCTCACGAAATGAGCGAAGCCGAATGCGACATCGACATGAAACTCAAGCTACATCGAAAGAGACCCGGACCCGTTTGCAACTCGTTGTCCAAATCGCCGAAAGACTTTACCATCACCGTGTAAAAATATACTGAATGTTTGAGAATTAAGTAAGCAAAGAACGAAGAAATTGCGAAAAGCGTATACGCGCCGACACACACACACACACACGAATACTCCATTATTTATGCGCTAAGATCGAAAAAAAAAACGGAAACTCTTGTTTAAGCGATTTAACGAAGGAACGAAGAGATCGTACGGGACACACCGGCGGTCTTCGAGTACCGACGATATTAACGATCCGTGTACAATAAAGACGTATTTTTTTTAGAAAATACACCTTGTCTCTGTTGCATCTTTTTTCGCAGCTTCCGCCGTGGACCCGAGGGCACAAAATGGCCGTGGGCTTCCGAAGGTGTCGCGACACTCGAACCCTGCAACTTGGTCCTAAATTTCCTGCAAATTTCCACGACGGACGGCGGTCCACCAAATCTCACGTTCGAATCATGAAAAAATTGCTCTAAAGTCTCTTTTCCATTTTCTCTACTTAAGGTAGTTCTATCGTTAGATTCAAATCGAGAAATTGTTTTGCAGTTTTTCTCACACACAAAATGGTTCGCGGGCTTCGGTTAAATAAGAAAAGTTGTTGCAAATCGACTAAAGAACAGCATACTCCAAATTCACGGTCATCCCAGGTGATATGTGCTTGCTCTATAATTACAAAAATTGCGAAAAAAATTTTCTCAAGATTTTTTTGGAAAACTCAAGAAATCTTCTTTGATGTTGCATAAAAATGTATGCAAAGTTTTAGAAGGCTTCACCACGTAGAAGCCGAGATATTCATTGATGAAAATGCAACTTTTAACACGCGCTCTTACAAGAGACTACCGAAAATTGTGATTTTTACCAATAAATATCTCAACTTCCACGTGGTAAAACCTTCCAAAATTTATTACACACGTATATATGACATCAAAGAATACGTATTCAAATTTTCAACAAAATCTTAAGAAAACGATAAAACGATAGAACTACCTTAAAAAAACATTCACACGCGCAAAGACGTTTGACGTCGTTTTGTTTCAGAGGGCCGTTTCCGTTTCCCCCGTATCCGGTATTGGAATGAAAAATGCACGAAAGACAAGATCAATAAACAGTTTATTACATCGATGTATGATTACAATAACTCAATGTTACGCCGATTGGAGTGGCACAAAGTTGTTGCCCGTTGTGATATACAAATGTGTTGATTCAATGGCCTTCTCCGATCGGGATCCACTCTCATGTGTGTATATGCGTGTACGTATCTTCATTTTCATGATTTTTTTCTCCCAATGGTTTATAAAACGCGAATACGCGCGACGACTTCGGAATCTACGAAATCCGAAATTCGAGTGCTACATTTTGCGACGCTTGTGCATATCCGACGATCGTTAAATAATTGCGCATACCGATTTGGTACATCGTTGTTTCACGAGTATCGATTTGTCGTCGTTTTTTTTCGTTCTTTCGTTCTCCATTTTGTTTTTTACGGTAAAAAAGAAAGAAAAAAGAAAACGCCACGAGAAGAACGCGCGTGATTTTCATCCACGAAACGACGGATTCTCGTTTATCTTTGAACACTCGTGATATTTTCGTTTGGACAAAAAGGAACCGGTTTATTATTATTATTATTGTTATTTTCTCAATGGCCGGATGTTGGTCGATATTCCTCGGATTTCTATATGCAGTGACGTATACACCGAAAGCCACACACAGAGCGATTGATGACTCTCGTTTTTTTTTTCTTCTTCTTTAAACATGTATATTCGATACGTTATAAATCGTCGCGTAACGACGATCCTCCTCGATATCTTTCTCTCGCCTTTAATTACACTCGTCTCGCGACTTTCGATACTTTTTTGTTTTTTTTTCGTGTTTTTCTCTTTCGTTTAATCTATCGTCGTTATTCCTCGCTTTGATTTATTACAAACAATTTTTCTATTACGGTAATAATAATCATAATAATTCTCTAACGGTAAGATTTGTTTCTCTCGGTTTTTCCTGTTGTCGAACGCTCCTGCTGCTGCTGCTGCTGCTGCGGTTCTCATCTCTCGTCGTAATATATGTATAATTTCATCTCGGATGCTTCTCTCGGAGTATTTACAGTGTCTAGGTACAAATACTGATTGGAATGGCAAAAATAATTAGTGCCGTGTGTGTCTCGACGAATGCGACGACCGCGACGCGGTATCGGTTCGATTTCATCGATAATTATGTTGATCGGTGAACGATAGTTCTAACGCCTCTCCCCCCATCTTACTGTCTCTCAGTTTCCGACACGCTGGGGAAACAATTTACGACTCGAATCAATCGCGCTCGACCGTCTCGAATACTTTTTTTCTTTTTTCGCCGATATGATGTACAAAAACTACGATACGAAAAAGTCTCCTCAATCTCGTTTCCGAAATTTTCGAAAATGCGCTCTTTTCTTTTTCACGGAGGAATAACGATACTTAAGGGGACTCGCGCGTATACCTCGCGGCTCGAAAAATCGATGGAATCTTTTGCTTCTTTTTTTCACTGCATGTTTTTTGACTTTTGGGATGAATGATTGTGCGAAAAAAAATTTTAAAACTTCGAAATTTTCATTTTTGGTTACTAAAAGTTGGAAAACTGTACGAGAATTTCAGAAATGAGGATGTTTTGATTTTTTTTTCGGTAATTACACGCTGGAATCGTGAAAAACTTTGAAGATTGTCGTTACGGAGTATTTTTCTGAAATACCGTAAAATTCCAAGCCGCAAAGTTGGAGTTTCCGGACCCGCGCGAGCCTCCTTAAATTCGCTAATCGGTGGGTCGATAAATTCGTGAAATTTCGATGTATGCCTCGCGTTAATCGACGTGCAAAAGGACAGTAACGCAGAGCTGAGAGATACGAAAAAAAAAACGTCGTATCTGCATTCGCGTGATACCGAGAGTCGAGAACGAGACGAGTCCGGAAGCGGGCGCGACAAGTTTTCCCGAGCTTGCGCGCGTTTTCGATTCGTTTTTAATTTTAATACTTTTTTTTTCATTTTAACGATAGCTTACTTCTTAATTGGTCGGCAAGATACGGTAAGAAAAAGAGACTCTCAGACGGAGACGAAAAGTGTGCAAAGAGGTCTTGCCGTGGGCGTTAAGGTGTTTGTACAAGATCGTGCGCCAGTGTTTTGCGTGAATTCGTGTCTGTGATTGGGTAAGAAGTGATTTTTTTTTTTTCATTTCACCGGGACGGCTCACGTTCGCGACAAACCCTTTTTCACTTCCTCCCTCGTACGTCGATGTGACTCGACGCACTCGAGATTTCCCAGGCTCGATTTCAAGGATCGTTTTTTTTTTTTTTCATTTTTCACCTTTGTTTTTCACACGAACGACAATCACGCGGATTTACCGAGATTTTCCTGTCGCACATCGCGCCACACACCGCCCTTTATTCTTCACTTCGTTAATCTGATTGTGGTTTTTTGTTTGTTTTTTTTGTTTTTTTTTTTCGATTGTAATTTGTAATTAGTAACGTGGCAATTATACTACTCGATCCATCGATAAATACGTCCAACATGGAATTCTACGAATTTACAGCAGTCGCCAATCACACTTTCTTTCTCTACGAGCTACTCTGTTCTTCATTCGCATTTTTTCTTCATTTTTCTTCCTCACTTTGCGTTTTCATTCTCGCCTTGATTGATCTACTTTCAACGATTACGAGGATTATTACGTAATTGTATGATATACACGCGTCTCTCCTCGCATATTTACTCTTCGATTCTAAAATGGATACATTGACTAGAATCTAATACACTTTTCTCTCTCTCTCTCTCTCTCTCTATACACGATTTCACTCATTTCACGATTTCATTCGTCTCCAAGGAATAAATATAAATATGTACAATATACACGAGTTAATATTATAATTTTCCTAATTATTATTAATAATAATATCGTTATAATCGTTATAGGGATTCACTACAGCATAATTACACAGCATTTCGTTATACGTGCGATCTGACATCGAGTATAGCTTTTCAATGGAGAATTTTCCAGAGTTTAATCCAAAAACTTCTTCATCCCGATTCGTTACAGGATCAGACTTCAATTGAATCGAAAAAAGAAAAAATCGCCTCGGAAAATTTCGCCAAATTTCGTTACATCTCCCTCCGTAATTATTATCGATAGCTTTCGTTGCTCGATACTTTTTTTTTCCTTTTTCTTCTCGATATTCCCTCGTCCATCAAAACTCCAACAAGTTTGCGTTTTTTTTTTCGTTCATCCTCTCTCGTCAAATTCACATCTCGTTATTTGCCAACGTCGAAAGTTTCATCGCGCTGTTTATTCGTTAATTCTGTTTTTTTTTGCCCTTATTTCGATTTTTCCAAAATAGACCATGGTTATGAATAACGGATCGTTATATTCGATAGATCGTCCCAGTCGTTACAGAAATTACATTTTTAAGACACAGTGTTAGAGCATTTATATATATATATATATATATAATTGTTTTCTTTGCGACGAGACAATCGCGAAATATCGTAGCAACAATTTCAGGTTGGGAATAAAGAGAGTAATTGCGAAATTTGCATTTCATTAAAAAACTTGGAAGGATGGTTTTTTTTTCTCGAAACGTTTGCATAAAGTTGGTGCACGAGTGACGAAAAAAAAATGGACTGTTTGGAGTTTGGTGAAGATGATTTCGCGAAAATCTACGAATAAAGTTGAAATAAGAGGGGAGAATGTAACTTTTTTTTTACATTGTGTCAAGCTACACGTTGCTACGTCACACACACATGCGAAATTTATATTCACATATTGTTTTTTGTTTTTTCTCGAACGATAGATCGTAATCTTCCGTTAATCTTGCTGGCAATTTATTGCAATTCATTTACGATTACTTTCCATTTATTCAACGATGTTTCTCTACATATGAGGCATTCCACGCCGAATCAAACGACGCACCTACGATTTTTTTTTTTTAAAAGATATCCTCAAAATTGACGTAATTACAGACAGGAGAATGTAATTTTTTGTCGTACAGAGTACCACCGGAATTTCATCTTGAATATTTCATTAAATTTGAAGCATCGAAAATACGTTGAAAAACGAAATTCAACATTTTATCACAATTCGTCACCGATTTTCAGCCTTCCAGGATTGAAGACAATTTGGAGCGATTTTTTTCGAGAGATCGTCGCGGTAGTGACGCGTTGATACACGATTTTTTATTTTAAAAAATCCAAATAATTGCAGTTACGTCACAGCCGTATAGAATCGTCGTGGAATGCCTTTTATATTTATGTAATTAATATGTTTATACGAATAATAATAATACAGATTATATCTATGATTCAAGTGTGACTACTCGTGAATTGGGATTTACGAATTTCGTTCTCACGGACGCGTAAAAAGTCCGAGTGTCATTTTTTCCCTTTTTAATCCTAAAAGTTGACGGCTCGTTTGAATTCGTCTCGTTTAACTTTTTTTTTATCTTTCTTTCGTTACAATCACCGCTCGGAATAATTATATTTGGATGTCGAACGCAATGGAGGGATATTCAATGGTTTCTTGTTGTTCTTTGCTTTTTTCTTTCTCTCGTTCGATGTATATTCTACATTACCTCTCCGGCAATTAATTCGAACTTGATTTTCTTCTCGTCGTATTGTAATTGTGCATCGTAAAGATTGTACAGGAGGGAAAATCACATTCGCAAAGTGGCATCGTTCGAAACGAAAAACCAAAAAAAAAAGGAAATTTGAAAATTGTGCATGAACATTTTTGCGTTTTGTCTTGTTTTTTTTTTCTTTAGAAAATTGCTTAGTCGTCATTCTTTCACGGTTCTTTAGAAAAAAAATAGGCGAGTTTTAAGCTTCCATCGTTTTGTTTTAAATTATTCCTTTCGTGCAGCCTTGTAATTCGATTGATCGACAAAATTTGTAGTCGTTTATTTTACAAATGTGATTGAAACGTTGATTCTCGAAATTCTAATTTTCTCTAGACTTTTTCACGCTTTATACCGAACAAACGATTCTTTTTCCTTTATTTAATTTCATGTACACTTAATTATATGCATTTGTGTGTTATATATATATATTTATTTATTTATATAATTGAAAAAGAATAATAGATTTCAGTCTTTACAGGCACCTTGAAGATAGTGCGTTGGTGGATGAGGCTTGGAACGCTGTTTGTTTTTTCTTTTTTTTTTTTTTCGTTTTTTAATCGAACTGTGATTGAAGAACGAAGAATTGCGAGAAGTTTCGGGAGAATTTTTCGTCGCGGTGTCCGCGCTGTTGATGAAAACTCAGCGAGGAAGGCTCTTTCCTTTTGGCCGAAGGAAATGAGAAAACGAAAAAAAGAAAGGCATCGTGATAATCGAAAATCGTTTTTTGCCGATGGACGATTGCCTCGCGAGGAAAATCTCCAACGAGCGATCGACCAAACTCGCGATATTCGATCGTGAAAGAATTACCGAGGCGATTTAAACATCGTTTGGACTGAAAATTTTTTTTTTTTAAAACCAGAATAGAAGAAACAAACGTTTTATTGGCTCTCGCGAATTTCCCATCGAAATTTTATTGCGTAACAAACGAAAGAAAAATAAAAACGTCAAACAATCGGCAGTGTGTTGGTTAGGCTACGTAGATTAAAAAACATTTTTAAAAAATCGTAAGTGCGCTGTAGAGGCTGTTTTTCTCAAAATTCCTTATGGAAATTCACGATTTTCGATGATAATTACTTCGTTAACGTCGAGGGGAAAAAAAAATGCGAATAAAAAGCATTTTCCAGAATGTTTTTCAAAATTCATCGCTATCGCTTTAGCGAAACTGCCACGGATGAATTTTCATCAGTCTCGTGAATTATCATCGTGTTTATTTTCGGTTTTTTTTTTCAATAAACACCGGAACGAAATTGACGAATGGATTTTTCATTTTCCTTTCTTTTTCGCAGAGATGCACGTGCTCGAAGTATCTCCACGAGACGATGAAGTTTCACACGGATGGAAAATGAGAAAAAGAAGAAGAAAAACAACGCGACAGGTTTTTTTTTCTTCGTTTTTCTTCCCTCCCTCCTACATCATCGTTTGCCCCGACTTTTACGACTAAAAATACACACATTAATACCTAATTCTTTGGCAACTAGGTTCGTCGGATGGTCCGTGAAATTATTTACAATCAAGATATACAAAATTCATGACGGAAAAATAAAGAAAGAAGAAAACTCGCTCCCACTTTTCTTTCTTCTCGTCGCGTTCGCTGCGGACTAGGCGGATCAGCTTTTTTACGATTCTACCAATCTCACTTCCGGTCTAACTTTTGCACAACGGGTAGAAAGCACGAGTGATAAAAAAGAATAACGATCAAACAAAATACAATAAAAAATGGCGATTTACAGAACTCTTTTTTTTTCCAGCTCGTGCGTGTGTATAGAAAAAAAAAAGACAAAATGACGAACTGAGCAAACGAACAGTGGCTCGCTCGTAACCGTCTCATTCGCGCAAAAGTTTTTCATCTTCGATCTCGTCTCTCTCTCTCTCTCTCTCTCTCTCTCGTCATCATTTCTATCCTACTGATTTTCTCGAATGATTCTCGATGATTCGTCACGCACGTGACGTTTTCAATTCGTCACCAGAGTCCCGACGTCGCGAGGACGTTGAAACCCGCGGGAAAAAATCTCGCGACGACTTTCCGCGTTTTTCGTCCCAACCGGAAGTTCCAGGCGTTTTTCGTACGTTCGAAAATGATCAAAGTGCCAGGAAGGATCCCTCCATCATTGAGGTGCGATTCTGCAGGTTGATTCCATCCCCTCCGGTGGTATCCTCATGCTCCCGTTGGTGATGTACCCATTCGCGTCTATGGTTATCTGTTCGACCGGATGTGCCGAATAATCCGGATTTCTCAGTGGTATCGTCGCGCCGTCGTTCAGTATGTGGTCGTCGTAGTCGGCGCAGCCGTCGATCGTCGCGCAGCCACGCTCGATGTTTATGCTGTTCATACGATTCGACATCGTGTACTCCTGGTGAACGTAATCCTGATCGTTGCCCGTTGTCACGCTCGTGTAGTCGCGAATCGCACCCAACTTTGACGGATAATCCATCGTCGTGCGTTGCGCCTCGTTCGCCTCGTTGTTCGCGCAATTAATATGGCCGTTCGCCATTATGTAGAGGTCCGGCTCTACTCGACTTTTCGACGACAGTACAGCCTCCAAACACTGATAAACGAGAACGTAATCCTCCTGCAAAGACCCACGAACCAACGAAAAAACTATCAATTTGCGAAATTACCGATCGACATGCGTTTTTTTTTTTTTTTACAGAAATATCGAAAATTCCAACGAGATTTTCAAAAAACCCAGTTTTTCTCGGATATTCAAAGAAAATATACTCGAAATTGACGCTATTGGTGATTGCCGAAAGTCGATGTGAAAGATCGAGGAGTAATTTAGAAAATTACCTATTGGAGTAAAATTTCAATCGTGAGGAATAACAAAAAATGGAGTGCACCAATTTGCTCTTAGGAAAAATCTTCTCACCTTTGACCTTATTATACCGGGTCTCTTCATGTACAATAATTTAGCGAACATGTAGATGTCTGCTGACTTTTCAAACTCGAGCTGCTTCATCAACGTCGTCATTAGAATAAATAGACCAGCTTCTATTCCACCGAATCTTGAAAAAAAATGAAGAAAAAAGCGTAAGCAACAAACGCACAGAGTAGGATACACTTCCGGTCTTTTCTCCAATGTTTTTCGTCTCATTTTTTTGTTCCTCCGTTAATAATCTCGGTCCACCCGTACCTGTCCATCACGACGATCGGTCCATTTTGATAATCCCTGTGAAAATCTTGAATAATATCGACGAAAGCTTTCGGATTGTTGTTGTGAGGCCAGGGGCCGGATTGCGAGACCGGACACTGCACGATTCTGGCGCTCAGTTCGTAATCGTCCTGCAGCGACCTAACGACGATTTCACGGAGCACAACGCCGCTGACGGTTTTCTTAACTCCGCACAAATGGACCCGGAAATTGTCGGTGTTGAGTTCCTCGCCCTCGCTCGGCCAGAACTCTGGATATTCCTGAATCGCGAAGAAGAATTTTCCAAAAAAATGAGAAAAAAGAAAAACGGAGTAAGAAAAGAAAGGGCTCGAAAATTGTTAAAATTAAAGAAAACGGCACGATAATGCTTTTCATCTACCTCGTCGCATTCCGTCAGCATGACGACGGTTTTTGCGTTGTGATCCCACATCATTTGCCAAAACTCCTTCGTCGTGTGTTTCAACGGATGCTGCGTCACGATGAACTCGCGATTTCTCTGAAAACCTGGCCGAGCGAGATATTACAGCATTTTGGTGAAAAGAAAATTTTCCAAAATATTCAGAAATTAAAGACATTCATAAAATGGCAAAGTCAAAAATAAAATCAGATAAACGATGTTTACCCGGAAACCACGTGGCGTTGATGTAATCACTGCCGTCGATCCCGGCCTTCGGCGTCAGATGGACCCTCGCGGTTTCGATCGGAACGATTTCCGAATTTCGATTTTTGCTCGCGTTGAAGACTTTCGCGGCTGATACTAGATTAAAATCCTTTGGTTTCCACGCCGTCACGAGCTGCAATGAAAAGCGATATAGCCGTTTTTATGCGCTTGTTTTTTTTTTGTTTTTTTCGATTCTATAAGTTTGGTTTTTTTTTCTTTTTTTACTTTGTACTGAGCCTCCAGATTGTTCCAGGGATCGGTCTTGGCGTTTGAAGGCGACAGCATCTCCTGCACGTGCTGCAGCAATTTTTCCATCGGTATATTCGTTTCGCCGCTCTCGATGGCTTCCTGGAGCGCGTCGTGAATAAAAATATATTGCTCCTCGGTCTGCACCAGGGAATAACGTTGCGTGCGTATGTGCTTCAAAAAGCCAAACACGTTTATCTCGTTTTTGCTCTTGGCTTGCTTGAGCATCGCGTCAATAACGATGTAGGCTCCCGTACGTCCCACTCCAGCGCTGTTCACGATACAAAGAAATTACAATCGTTCGGATAAAAAAAAAACCTGCTGCGAGAATTATTCATAAATTGCATCGGATAAATTTGAAGACGATTCTTTATCAATTTTGTTTCTCTTTTTCGTCATTTTCGCGAGATTTCAGGTTTGAGAAAAATGCAAGTTTTTGCCAATTCGCACCTGCAGTGAACGATGATCGGTCCGGCTGCTGGTGGATTGGCGTTCGATGATTTACGAATAAAGCTTAAAACCGGAAGTGGATGATCGGGCACTCCGTGATCCGGCCATCCTGTGTAGTGATATTGGTAAACCGTTCGCTCGCCGACGTTGGCGCCATTTTTCTTCTTCTTGATCTGCTTTAATTTGCAATCAATGTTACACACAGTCGTTCCGGCGTGAAGCGTGCAAATAACGAAGCCCAGCGAAGAAGGATGTACTCTGAATAACAGAGATCTTTGGAGAAAAAACAAAATACCTTGAGATGTCGAATGTGCAGAGTGCGAATGGTGTACGTTGCCATAACGTCCTCTCGCAGAAGGGTCACTTGGATATGTCCGTAACTCTCGGTGCCTTCTTTAGGCCAGTACATGTCGCATTTTAGCTGCAATTAACATGGATCGTTTTTACTTATTATTCACACTATTCACACAAAAAGTGCCAAAATACATTTCGACTTGGAATTTCATTTTGAATCTAGATTCGGACGATGGTGGTCGTATTTTTGGACGCTCTGAATATTAATTGAATTATGATTATTTTTTATTATAATTATAACGATGAATTATATTAGAGAAAAAAATGATAATAAATCGACCGACTTACTCGACCACGCTCCACGAGATTGGTGATCATTACGATGATGGATACACGTTGCTCCCAGACCATTTGCCAGAAGCTGTCGATCGTCGATGGCAGAGGCCCTTGCGTCCCGATGTATGCCCGCGATTTTTGCCAACCGTCGATGTAATTCGCGTTTATGTAATCCTGTCCCTTGCTCGGTGATCCACTGGTGCAGGAAAGTAGTCTCACGCGAGAATGATCATCTGGAAAATAATACGTCGAATCGGACGCGAGCACGATCTATAAAGTACTCCTTAAGGGGGCTCACGCGATTCTAATGTCAACCCACTCTAACGGTGACTACTCCAAAAAGTCTTGAAAAATAAATATCCTTTTGCAAACTAGACTCGTTTCAAAAATTATTTATGAACTTTGAAAAAAATTCGAGTTTTAAGAAAAACTCCGATATTCGTAATTGGAATTACGTCGTATTGGATCTGTCATAAATTTCAGGAGAGTTTATTGACGTTGAAGATGAACATTTTTCGACACTCACATGCTATGATATTCCCATAACGATTTTTCGACTGATTATCAGCGTGTTTCGAATTATCAGCGAGATACAATTCAGTCTCCTTCGGGAACAATTCGAATTCCTTGCTGAAGCCGATGTCACCGTCGGCGTGCAGGGCAGCAACGTGCTGGACGAATCGTTGTACAGCAACGGCGGTTCTCTCGCCGTCCTGCTTGCTGTTTTCCCATTCTTGGAGGGTCGGCACGTTTCTCGGCGGATAATCGAGGAAGCAATAGGTCGTCTGAAAGCATTTTCTGAAAACGCGCCTGAGAGGCGGCCTAATTAAATTATCCATTTATTAATAACAATAAAAGACAAAAAAATAGATATTTCGAGATTTCCCGACATCTTCGTAGTTTTGTCGCAATTTTGTTGTTTTTTTTTTTATCAATTTCCATTGCTTTTTTCAATAGCGACTGCTTATTTTAAATCCATTGAAAGATGAGAATAAATTTCGTCAATTTTATTGAAATTCCTATCATGGAATTTCGATGAAAATTACAGGCTCGAAGATTCGAGTATTTTTCGACTTTTTAATTCGGGCGTTGCGGGTTTCGTTTTTTTTTGTATGAATATATCGTTTCGAATTTGAAAAAAGGTCGGAACTGGAACGTTAGAATTCGAATGATCGTTTTTGTACGTTCCGGGGCAGGAGAAAAGAGCGATACGAACGGGTGAAAATAAACGAAGAGAAAAAAAAGAGCACGATGTTTGATTAGCTGCGCGCGTGTATCTCGTAATGTATATTTTTTTTCGTTTTCTCTCCCGTATCTTATCGGAGGGTTTTCAAGATGGGGCAACCGTCTACGAATCCTAGTTCTTTATCGAGAATGCCAGCAACGCGACGGAATTTGCGTCGCGAGAATGAGTGACGAAAAAAATAAATAAAATACAAATACAGAAGTAAAAAAAATGAAAAAACTCTCGTTACTTTTGCAGTCCACAAAATTTTTATTTTGTAACATTTCGCAACATTTCGCAATGAGATTGAACGTCAACAGGAATCGGAAATAAAAAAAAACTGCCAGACTTTACAACGATTTCGTTTGTTGTCTTTTCCTGAATATTTTCACCCCACGATTTTGCGAGTCTTCTCGACGTTCGATATTGCATAAATGTACATTATATTCTCCAACGAGAATGTACATGAAATAAAATAAAACGCTCTTTTGTTTCTTCGATCCCTGCGCTATTTCCTATCAGCGTATTATCGTTATCGACCGTGCAATTATCAGTCTGCTGAAAAACGTCGGACAATTTTTGCCTTTATCATCGCGTATATGCGTGCTACTGTGAAAGAAATATTCATCCCAACGACTCCAGGCTCGCTCTCGTAGTCGTAAAATAGAACAAAAATGAAAAAAAAACACCGAGAAAGCAATTTCGTCATGATCGACTCAACGAGTGAGGAAGTCGCGATAAAGCGTGTGAAAAATGTCTTATTCAATGATTGCGGAACTCGTAATTCGGTATCTCGCGTTCTCAAATTAAAAAAAAAACTCGCGAGCCGACGACTCTTCAAACGCGATGACGCAAAGTTCGGAAAATTACGACGTTTTTGAGTAAAAAATGCAGAGAAAATTGAAAAAAGAACAGAACGAATCTCACCTCCATAAAATCAACGAGGCTATGGCGAGCATCACCGCGAAACAAGCGCAGATCATTCCAGCTATGACACCCGCGCTCAACTCGTCGTTGCTTCGATGCATCTGAGGTGGCGTTTTGTCGCAATTTCGAGCCAGTGCTTTCGTCACAGGCGTGCTGTAATTTCCTCGTATCGTCAGATGACGTTTTATGTGGCTCCTCGTTGCTCCAGCCACCATCACTTCGTAAACGGTGTTCATCGTCAAATTTGGAATCGTTATCTGCGACGCGAAACATATTTTGAAATTTCTTTCTTCGTTTATTCATTTATCCATCAGGATCTCCGTTATTTCGTCGTATCACCTTTTTTCGACATTGACGAACGATCGAGAGTAAAATAAAAATTCGGACAATGTTTTTTTTTATGGAAGAGAAAATCCTACCTACAGTCTTATTTTGCGATATTTTTCGAATTAATATTCTCCAATTTTTCAACTCACTCCGCTGTTGAGATGTTCCGTATCCGCGGGAATCTCGATCTCCTCGTAATCCTTGCTGTTTTCGCTGCGATACATTATATGATAAAAATCGATGGAGCTCAAAAACTTTTCGGGTCTCGCCCAATAAAGATATATCGCGTCGTGAGACTGGCACGTTAAATTGAGTATGACAGGAGCACTGGGTCCCGACACGTCAGTCTTTTTGATTATGTGCTCGGAGGGTTCTCCTTCGTTTTTCCACGTGTATGCTTTCACCCATATCTTGTACTCCGTGAATGGGTCTGGAAATGGAATTGTTCGAATTCAAACGAATACGAAAAAAATGTCAACATCGAACCATCGTTCGAGCTCTTTTTGTCGTTAGCCATCGTCATAACGGAGTAGATATACAGGGCCGGTTCTACTCCAAGATCCCTGCACCAACGTTTATCGGCACTTAGCCGAGACTCGAACCCCCTGGAAGGGAGGGAGGTTCCAGTGGGTGGGATTGAGAGGTCGGCGGGGGCGGAGTATCCGTGATTGGGGTGGGATGGGCGGGATCGATATAATAATAATAATTCATAATAACAATAATAATGTAGTTTTATTTGCACAACCTTTTTGATTTTTTACAAAGTTTTTTTTTTACATATCGTTTTTCTTACTTATCTAACGTATTGCCTCTTCTTTCTATCCCACCCTTACCCTTACTCCATCCACTTCCCCTCTTAGTGCCGCGATCAACCCCTCTTTCATTGCTCTTTCCTCCTTTTCCTTCGTCCATATTTCTACTTCTTTCCTGCTTTCCTCCTTCACTAGTTCCCTTCCTGTTTTACATACGAGCCGGTGCTCTATCGTCTCCTCCTTTTTCTAGCAAGTTCTGCACCCTGACTCTGCTTGTCCTTTTTCCCCCGCTCTCCCCACATTCCCACATTTAAATCTTGCTCACGTTTCTTTGTTCCTTCCTTTCACCGCTTCATCTGACCAATATCTCCATGGCTCCTCCACATTTTCTAATAATCCTTCATCTTCTACGACTGAACCTTCTTCTCCCGATCTTTCCAACCTTTCACCATTTCTCGCCTCTTTCCAACTCTGCCAAACTGTTCCTCAGGACTCCTCTTCACTTTATTTCGGTCTCCTGTAATCCCCTTATCTATGAATACACATTCCCTTCGCTTTCGCTTTCTCCATTCTCTTCCTCTGCCATTTCTGGTGTCATCCAGCCCCATCACTTCGTCCCCCGCTTCCTTCATTATCCTTCCGTTATCCTCGGCCCGCTTTAGCTCCTGGGCTAAGGCGGGCGGTGGGCGGGGCCAGTAGCCACGCGTACTGGACCCAATCGCAACGCTCACTGGCCCAATAGCAACGCTCACTGGCCCAGGGCAGTGGGCGGAGCTAAGAGGTAAGTAGTGGGCGGGGCTAAAAGCTGAGTGCCAGTAGCCACGCGTACTGGACCTAATCGCAACGCTCACTGGCCCAATAGCAACGCTCACTGGCCCAGGGCAGTGGGCGGAGCTAAGAGGTAAGTAGTGGGCGGGGCTAAAAGCTGAGTGCCAGTAGCCACGCGTACTGGACCCAATCGCAACGCTCACTGGCCCAATAGCAACGCTCACTGGCCCAGGGCAGTGGGCGGAGCTAAGAGGTAAGTAGTGGGAGGGGCTAAAAGCTCTGAGTGCCAGTAGCCACGTGTACTGGGCCGGTGAGCGTTGCTACTGGGTCTAATCACAACGCAGTGCCCCAGTGACCTCACTCGCTGCCGCAAAACGACGATCACTGGCCCAGTGACCGCACTTGCAGGCGCAAAACAATGACCACTGGCCCAGTGACCTCACTTACTAACGCAAAACGAGAATCACTGTCCCATATGACCTCACTTACTAACGCAAAACGAGAATCACTGTCCCATATGACCTCACTTACTAACCCAAAACGAGAATCACTGTCCCAGGTGACCTCGCTTACTAACGCAAAACGAAAATCACTGTCCCATTTGACCTCACTAACGCAAAACGAGAATCACTGTCCCATTTGACCTCACTAACTAACGCAAAATTACGACCACTGTCCCGTTTGACCTCACTTACTAACGCAAAACGAGAATCACTGTCCCAAGTGACCTCACTAACGCAAAACGATTATCACTGTCCCACTTGACCTCACTAACTAACGCAAAATTACGACCACTGTCCCATTTGACCTCACTAGCTAACGCAAAATCACGATCACTGTCCCATTTGACCTCACTTACTAACGCAAAATTACGACCACTGTCCCATTTGACCTCACTAACTATCGCAAAATTACGACCACTGTCCCATTTGACCTCACTAACTAACGCAAAATTACGACCACTGTCCCATTTGACCTCACTAACTAACGCAAAATTACGACCACTGTCCCATTTGACCTCACTAACTAACGCAAAATTACGACCACTGTCCCATTTGACCTCACTAACTAACGCAAAATTACGACCACTGTCCCATTTGACCTCACTAACTAACGCAAAATTACGATCACTGGCCCAGTGACCTCACTAACTAACGCAAAATTACGATCACTGGCCCAGTGACCTCACTCGCTGGCCCGGAGCGACAATCACTGGCCCAGTGACCATGCTCGCTGGCCTCGAGCAACGCTCACTGGCCTGGAGCAACGCTCACTGGCCCGGAGCAATGCTCACTGGCGTAGAGCAGCGCTCACTGGCCCGGAGCAATGCTCACTGGCCCGGAGGAACGCTCACTGTCGTAGAGCAACGCTTACTGGCGTAGAGCAACGCTTACTGGCCTGGAGCAACGCTCACTGGCGTAGAGCAACGCTTACTGGCCTGGAGCAACGCTCACTGGCGTAGAGCGACGCTCACTGGCGTAGAGCAACGCTCACTGGCCCGGAGCAACGCTCACTGGCCCGGAGCAACGCTCACTGGCCCGGAGCAATGCTCACTGGCCCGGAGCAACGCTCACTGGCGTAGAGCAGCGCTCACTGGCCCGGAGCAATGCTCACTGGCCCGGAGGAACGCTCACTGTCGTAGAGCAACGCTTACTGGCGTAGAGCAACGCTTAATGGCCTGGAGCAACGCTCACTGGCGTAGAGCAACGCTTACTGGCCTGGAGCAACGCTCACTGGCGTAGAGCGACGCTTACTGGCCTGGAGCAACGCTCACTGGCGTAGAGCAATGCTGACTGGCCTGGAGCAACGCTTACTGGCCTCGAGCAACGCTCACTGGCCTCGAGCAACGCCCCACGCTCTGGCCTTTTAGTCCCGCCCACTGTGTATCCGTGTGTATCCCGAGGAAGCCATGACGAGACGAGTAAGAGACGTGCAGAAGTGTCTCGAAGATATAAAGGTGTACGAAGAGATGCATGGAAGAAAAGCAGAGGAAATATGGAAATATGGAAAACTTTGGCTGGAGGAAAGAAATATATCAAGGGAAAGGCACAGAAGGTAGCGAATGCGGTGTAGGGAGTCTGGAAGAGAGCAGGAAGAAATGTGATGGAAGAAAAGCTGTCTTTGATGGAGGCAATACTGAGAGCGGGATTGTTGTATGGAGTAGAAGTATGGGGAATGGGAGAGATTGAAGTGATGGAGAGTGTCGATAACGGGTGTTGCAAGAAATGGATATAAGAACACCAAGGTATGTATGAAGAAAGGAAATAGGGGTAGTAACGATGGAATACATCATTAGGGAAAGGGCACTGAGATATGTACGAGAGGTTTTAAGGATGGAGGAGGAGAGATGGCTAAATGGGGTTCGAGTCTCGGTTAAGTGTCGGTAAACGTCGGTGCAGGGATCTTGTGGAGTAGAACCGGCCCCATATACCTAATTAACGGTTTTATCAGAAAGCAAAATAATGTGGATTCACTGATTCAATCGTTTCGTTGGAAATACAAATTCTGAACGTCGCAGAGTCATTGGGGAAAAAATCAAGTCATTGATGAATAACAGTTTTATGAAAAAAGAAAAAAAAAGGAAATACTCACTGAGATGATTCAGTACGAACTCGATGACTGGATGATTAGGCTCGATGTTTTTCTGGGTCCTAACGTCCGTGTAATTGGAATAAATGAAGTAGACTCTGTATCCTTGTATGGCACCGTTTGCATTTTCAGGCGGCGACCATGACAGCTCGATCGACGTTGAGTTTATTCCATGGGCAGTGAGATTGAGCGGTTTGCTGGGAACTAGCCGAGAATGGACGACGTTCAATATTAATGAAATCTCGTCAAGGAGGATGTAAAAAGCGAGAGCCATCAAACAAAACAGCACAAACGACCATTTCCCAAGTCCTTTTCTCGTTTTTATCGCCACGACGTAACCTCACGACAATGAGCGTCAAACCTTGAGTCATCAGCGATTTTTTTTTCTCTCGAGGAGCCTCGACGTTTCGGAATGCACGACGGCGAAGAATTATTTTGATCAAGGATATTACTCCATTCGGTCGAGTTTGTGACACGAGTGTAAATAACTTTTTGCGTCAAAGTAGTACGCGCTTGAAATTCTTTCAAATATTATATCGTTTTATTGGTGTTATTGTTATTTTTTTTTTTTATAACAAAGAAAATTTTTACGTCAAGATTTGAGAGACGAGGCGGGTCGTCGCTTCATCCGGTAGAGTCAAAAGGGAGCCTCTGTGAATACGGACTACACCCTAGAGGGTACAGCGATTTAAACGTGTCTCGTAGGTGCATGCTTTCTTGCACAGAGTTCTCTGTGAAAATTTAAAAGCCCTGCGTTTTTATTCCTCGACCGTGTATTTCGTGGACGAGCATTAAAGCGGACCCGAGCGGACTAATGATTGTCCGACTCGGTGTATTGTTCTCGTGAGTCATTAATCATCAGGGTCGTTGGCTCGACGTTAAACTCTCGGTCGTCGATATGAATTTTGTATGAATAAATAAATATTTCAGCTGCACAGTAATGAACACGTTTACGAATCATTTTTTTCGAAATAACTCTGTTACGAAACGTCCCAAGTGCATGATACTTTTGAGGGACAACGCCTCGATTCGTAAAGATCGCAAAATTACGTCGAGGTAATGCCGAATGAAGTAGGAAAGTCAAATTTCTGTTACGTTTCAGTTGTAAATTCACGTGAATTTCTGACGCGTTCGTCGTATTTTATTTGCGGGACTATTTTTTTCATTTTTTTTCGAGAGAAAGAACGCAGAACTCGTACGGTCGTCAGGGAAGTCGTAAATTGCTTCATTTCCGACGTCATGTCATCCGTAAGTCAGTGCGAGTCTGACACACGTGAAATTACAAGATCCTGGAGCACTTTTTTTCCTTTTATGTAGGACGAATTTAAATACGCAGCTGGATTGCTCGCACGAATTTCGAATGAAAATGTCAGATGTCAGGGGCGTTGCTCCAATTTTAACCGGTCGGTTGGATTCGAGGGATTTTTTTGGAAACTATCGCAAATTTCAATTAAAAATATAACTTGTTTCGTTGTTCGTTTGTTCTTGAAAGTAAGAGCGATATAACATTCTTGTACGTCAAGTGTCGGGCCAATTACAGATCGGGCTCGTAACTAGCGTTAAAAATAAATGTTCAACAATCGGAATAAATATGTTGAAGAATGTCTTAGACATTTAAAAAATGATATTGTTTAAAATAAATATCGAATCTACTTCGAGTTTGCTTTAATTCATTTATTAGGATTTTCGTGCGATTGGATTACAGAAAATGGTTGATAATTTTTTATATAAAGTGTTCTCGTTGATACAAGACGCTGCTCATTATGGGAAAGTTTAATATATACGGAATTCAATTTGTTTTTCTATTAGAATTAAAAAAAAATGTTATTATTTTCTATTATTGAATGGCATAAAATCAGACAAGCGTTCCTCGATGACAATCAATTCGTCCTCGGGGCTAACTACGGCTTATCGTTATTCCACACGTAATTACCACTTTACGGCTCACGAGCTCGTGAAAAATCGGGAGAAAGTTTTATGCTCGTGAAAATAAAATGTCGTTTGCTCAATATGTTTTCACAAAAATATCATCCAAGGGGAACTTGATAAAAATACGCGAGCTTGAGTGAATTCAAAATCGGAGTATTTATTTGAGCAATTTTCCAAAAACGTTCAATGATTCATTTTGTAAATTACGATCGCACGAAATTTTGGCAATGATAGTTATTTCGAAAAATTGCGAGAAAAAAAGTCACAGAATCTACTTCCATCGTGGTGGTATGAAAAGATGATTGCCGCTGCAAGTTGAATTAATTTTGCATCCGACTGTACGAGTGGATCCTCGAACAAAAAATGTGTCAGAGGGCACATGCGTTGATACTTTATGTCGTGCCCGGAGAGAGAGGAAGACGCGAATGCGGCGCATAAATTTCGTCGACTTCAAAAAAGACCTACTCCGAATGGCGTTAAGGTAGTTGACTCGCCAAGAGTCTTTCCTTAGTTTTTGTATAAAACTTTGGGATAATCGCTCGTAATTATTATCGTAATAATTTATCGACTCTAGTCTAGATTATTTTCTGCCAGCTCTGCTCCATAAATGAATACAAAAAATGGCTGTCAAACATTTTTTCCCAACATTCATTGTGCCCGCAAATTTGGAGCAAACCCAAGTGAGAAAACGTCAACTCTGAAAATGGAATGGAAAGCGAACACTCTAATAATAAAAAACGCAAAATATATACAAATAAAAACGCAATTTTATAGAAACGACATTTAACGCCTAATGTGTTTCTGATCCAAGTTGCTAAATAAATTTTTAACCGTGTCTATCGCCAGACAACTACCTTAATAAATCGCGTGTCATCCGCGGGACTCTCTCACACGTATGTACGCGCACGTTCAAAGAGAGGGAAGAAAATTGGAGCTCGTTGAGTTCATTGAAATGTCCGATTTGCATTTGCGAAAGTACAACGAGTGCGACGATTTTTATCCTTTTCATCTCATTTTTCTTAATCGATCGAAAAAAAAAAAATCCACCGTCGAAACATTACCTATATCATCATCGTCATCGGTACTGTTATCCGCAGCTGGATATCCGAGTGTCGTTACGAACGGTCCATCGCTGTCATATTTCTGAGAATTTACGATAGTCCTTCCGAGCATCCACAATAACGCAATGAGAAAAAACTTTGTCGTTTTATCAGCGCCATTTTGAGCACCACTTTTCATCCTCGGAATCGACATTTCACCCTGTATCTCGTTTTTCTTTTTCACACTCGATCTTTGCGGCTCCACCTCGACCCACCCCTTATTTCCCTCCCCTCCCCCCCGGCCCAAAAAAAAAAAATCACGAATTCAGCTGTGCATAAGAGCGTAAATATATTATTCACACGAGGATTCAAAGGGACAGATTTTGTCACTCTCCCTCCCTCTGTATTTAACCGTTGATACTTTTAAATTCACACATATTTAATGCACGTGGTGATACGCGATTTTTTTTTTCTCCTCAAAATTCTTTATAATCCCGTGTCCTCGAGGTACAGTCTCTCTCACACTGCTGGATATTCACGGTTCAGCATGTTGCAGCATCATTTGCAAATTTTCTCAATTGTACGAGCACTCCCTGGAGATATCGCGGAAACACATTTCGCTGCATCGCGCATTCACCTCCGTCTGCGATTTCATACATGTCCTGTACATACATATATACGTACATATATAAATATAAATATATATATTTATGAATTTAACACACCTTTCTCTACGATAGGAAAAAAAGAGAGAGGGGCTCGGCGCTTTTCCCGAGAGCGTTACGTGGCAACCGATATTTTTCCCACGGTAAAAAAACCTTCGGGTACTTTTACGTGGGGGGAAAACGATTTTCTCAATTACAGGCTATTAAGAAGAAGCTGCGTCAGCGAGAGAATGTTAAATCGTTCAACGACGTTAAATGCGTTTTATCGATATGCCGAAATTTTAATTCGCATTTTGCGTATATCGCTATCTTCTCGAGATTGCACGCGTGTACGTATAGAGTAGGGATCCCTCGATCGCTTCCTGTGTCCTCATTGACCCAAAGTGTCAGCTGCACTAGATTCGCTCAACGGTTGCCGTGCGCCGAACGCCTCTCTCGCGTCTGCACGGAGTTTGTACTCGTATTTGTTACGACAACGTCATGTACAGCTCACACTCCGTACGACTCTGTCTTTCACATCTTTATCTCCATCGTTAATCCTATCGGTCGCGAAGCTTTTAATCCGGGCTAATAAAAACGAGCGGTGCTGCATGAAATCGAATACTCAAATGTTTGAATTGAACAGATTTAGCAAAAAAAATCGATAGAAAATTGATAGAATGAGTAGAATACGACTTTCGATATTGAAATATCGATCGGAAGAGCAAAATGTCATTTTGGAGTAAAAAATTTCATTTTGGAGTATTTTTTTTTTTGGAGTAAATCTCGTTCTCCGGTTATGGGGGCAATTTTTTTCCTCGAGATTCGCGATTGCCCGGCTATATTCTCGTCCCAATGCGAGCCGATAATTTGGGGAAATCTCGAAGATTGAGAAGAAAAAAATTATCGCGATGACGAGGGATGTTCAGCGGGTGTTTTTTGCCTCTTTGGCTAATTTTCTATCCGTACCTCGCGCTTTCTCACAGGTTGAAGCTGCAACAAATATGATTCACGAGCTATCTCTCTCTCTCTCTGTCTTTCCTTTAAATTTTTTTATTTCTCGAGTTGAAGTCTCGAATCCTTTTTTTTCTCGTCCTGTACCACTTCCGCGTCAGTCTCGACGTCCTACCCAACGGCGGTCTTTCGAGATACACGAGAAATTACAAATGTGCCGAGGCTATAATAACTCTGACTCATCTCCAGCAGAATCATTCAGAAATTCAGTACCATCGGTGTAGCAAAGTTTGCGGTGACGAAGCCGCGGAGATTTTCACTCGCGATATTCATCATTTAAAAACCTCCAAAAACAAGCAAGGTTTTCATGGAATCTCTCACATCCAGCCGCAAAATTCCCGCAATTATTCCACATCATCCCCCCCTTTCGTCCCGCCCTCGCGATATTCGCCGAAAATAGCACCGGAAGCGGAGGATTTTCGGGGTGGCTCGTAATTTTTTCAATCGAGTTACCGCAACACCACGTGCTCAATGCCGTCTACAAAGTCGTAGGCTCCTTGACGTAAAAATCCTGTCTTTTTCTTGCGAGAAGGATGATGCATGACGCGTACACACATATGCACTTTGATGGAACATACTCCGAGGCGAGTTTACAAAGAATGTACAGAGAGAGGGATAGAGAGAGATAGAGAGAGAGAGAAAGAGAGAGAGAGAGATTTGAGAAGCCTCCGCCTGGTAATCGACCGGCGCACAAAGCTTCACAAGCACGTGAACACACACGCTTCTCCTCTCGCGTCTGTCTGTCTCCGTTGCACTCGTTTTGATACAAAACGGAGCAGCAGACGCGGGGCTCGCTGACCGTACCCAAGAGCTGTCAGAAGCCAGCCTAGGGTTCTCGACCTGGCCTCCCTTTCTCGTTACACACACACGTACATACCCATAGACACACATACACACACACAGAACACACAGAAGCACGCTCCTTCTAATATACAAGCACGCATTTAACGTTCGTCAGTGCATGTACGTGTTCTTCTATATCTCTCATTTCCCCGCACTGACTCTATCTCTTTCTCGCGCTTCGGATCCTTCGGAGGGCCCGGTGTTTGGAGACCTGACCCAGCTCCATAGCTTCGAAGTAACACGGGGGTTCAACGAGTTTCGAGGGATACGAGAATTCGCTCCAAAAAAAAAAAACAGAACACCGGGTGGGAGACGAAATTTGAGGGATCGATCTTACGACCCATGCCAAGAGATGAACACTCGTGTATTAATATTATTATTTTTTTTTCATTCAACTTTGCTAATTTTTGCTTCTTTCTTAAAAGATTCTCGTGTACATAAAGTGAACGCAACGAATATATCTCATGTACTTGGGTAAATATATGTATTATTTATGTACGTATATAAGTATGCGAGGGATTCGTGATGCTGCTGTCACTGCCCTCGGAAAAACGTCCGAGACGCCTTCTTGTGTGTTTAAAAAAAAAAACGAATTTTAATACCTCTCGTTTCGAACATTTCATTTCACACACTTTCTCTCTGGGAAATATCACGAATCGTAAAAGACGCACGGTTTTTTTCTTCTTCTTTTTCTTTTCACTCAATTTTTCACGCGTTTAAAATCGCAGTTGCGCGCTTGCGAACTCGAGAACGAAATCAGCGTTCGTCCGCCCATTTACGATCGACTGTCATAGCCGAGTGACGCTGAATGAATTCTTTAATTTTTGTTATTGTTTCAATCGGAGGAGCGCGACGCTCCCGCGGGCAAAAAGAGATACGAGCGTCGCTCGCGTTCGCGCTGCGTCACAACCAAGACAGGACAAAAACGGCGTTAACTCGACGATTTTTTTCTCCCCCCAACGCCGCTATTTTCACAATTTTTTCCCATCGAACTCACGATTCGTACGTGCGCGCGTGTCGACATTTTTCCCGAGTGTGCGTCTCTTACGTGTGCTCTCGTACGCGCTCGCTCACACGTGTTTGAGCGATCGAACGTGTGTGCGACAGCCGCTCGCGAATCCCCGCTCGACAGTGACAGCCGTTCCTTCGTACGGCGGTGAACGGAAGCGTAGTGGGGGGACAATTGCCGCGAGAGGAAAGGAGATGACGAGAGAGACAAGACGGGAGTTTCCCCCTCCTCGGAGACGGGAAATGTCAGCGAAGTAACGAGGAATTTTCGGGCCCGAATTTGTTCGAGAAAAACTGAGCGATTTTCTTCGTTCGTTTCCGGAAAACTTGGTTCCTCGTATTCTCTCAAAATCGTCATGATGATCCGATGATAATGGTCATTAAGGGCCAAGGATTCCTGGAAAAGTGTGAGGGTTTTGTCTTTTGTTTGTTTTTTTTTTATGGTTTTTCTTTTCGTTTTTCCTGCGGTGTTTATAGTTCCTGGTATTTTGCATGTCGCGTCGAGAGTTTGCGCGCCGAATCCGCCTCACCGATCGATACGAGGGTACATTTGAAATTCATTAATAGTCGGGAAAAATCGTCGCTTTTATACATCGCGGGCGATTTTTGACTCCTCCGGCGATGATAAATCGAACGGGTCGTTGAATAAAATGTAAGAACATTGACTTACGTTTAAAGGGAAATAACGCTTGTTTGCTTTGATGGTCGAAGAGAAAGGACACGAGATTCGACGTACAAGGAGAATATCGTGAGAATGAATCAGAGAGAAAACGGAGGAAAAAAAAATATCCAGTGCAGTGCACGGACCTTCGAGCGCCATGAGTTTCTATGGAAAAAAAAATGACGGCACTCGCGCCGGTCTTGCCTAGTTCGGACAAGGTTGGGGAATCTGATGAGTATTTTTTTTTTGTAGATTTAATGACTCATACGATCTTGTATTTGGTAGACAGAGAAAAAAAATCAAATAAAAGAAAGCGAAAAGCGAAAGCGAGGAAGCCTTTGCAAAAAAAAGGGTCACTTAAATATTTCAACCGACGATGTTTTGAATTTCCTTTCGAATATTGAGGTTTTTGTATTTTTTTTTAGTTGCATTAATCGAAGATTGCTAAAAAAATTCAAGAGAAAAATACGTCGATTGTGGAGCATTGACTCCCGAGCGGAGTTTAACCGCAAATTATCTTGGATGCCTGCCAAATTAATCGAAAAAACCAATGAACCGAAATATTGAGGCGAGCCCTGAACTTCTCCCGCATGAACAATTTTTCATCGCATGGTTTTTCCATCGATTTACACCTCTCACATGTGATGTGTTTTTTTAGCGACAGAGAGACCCGAAATACCGATCGTCGATAATTTATCGAGGACTGATAAAACAGGTTTCTGCTATTGCCGATTTTCGGGAATTTTTCTTAGCGACGGAAACCTGACATACCGATTATCGGTAGTGGAGGAAATGAAAAATGAAACAGATTCCTGTATTATCTGTTGTCAGCCATTCTGTAATTTTCTTCTTATCAACGGAAGCGCGGTTTCACCCGTTGGATTTGGGAAAATCGCCGCTACAGTGCTTTTTCCGTGACGCACGAATGATATTCAAACAAACTAAAAAGAGTTGAAAAAAACGCTACTTACCGCCTTCGTCGGTCATTATAACGACCGAAGCGTTTGGTCCTGTTCCTTCGGGATTGAAAACCGCCACTGACACCGAATATTGCGTGAACGTCTCCAAATTTTGTATCGTGTGTCTCTGAAAAAAAAAATGGCCAATTTAACATGAGCTCTATTCGGCATTGAAAAAAAAATGACAAAAAATTGGAAAATATTGATGAAATATTGAAAGAAATCCCAGAATATCGAAATCGAAAAATAATACAAATTTGTAATATTAAAAATAACGATTACAACAGCTCGATGCTCACCTCGGTTTTACGATTGCGTATATAAATTTCTTTGATATGCTCGGGTCCCAAATTACGAGGCTTGTACGCGATTCTGTAGCCAAGAAATTCGCCATTCATCGTGTCGAGACTCGGTGGTTTCCAGGCAATGAGTATGGACGTTGCCGAGGTGTTGTGAGCAGCGGTGATTGTGGGTTTGCCAACTGGAACTGGAACACACGAGATCCCCCCCGTGAATGATGAATTTTTAATACGCCAACTTTTCTCCTTCCCTCTTCTTCATTTCATTTGCTTAATTTATCATTTCTTTTTTTATTTACTTATCCCTTTTTCCGTTCAATTCGACGGTAAGAGGTCGTGTGAATTTTAAAGCGCCGCTCGGATCATTAATCCCAGTCGCCTGTTGTAGAAAATTTATTGCTCTCTATTTTTCTTCGTGATATATATTTTATGCGTGCATATATATACATGTGTGGGTGTGTGTGTGTGTGTGTGTGTGTGTGTGTGTGTGTGTGTGTGTGCGGCCCCACTGAAAATGCGCTTGGCTTTTATACGACCTGTTCGAATTACTCCTACCCACGATAGAGCAGAAAGGTGGAAAAGACAGAGAAGGAAAAATAAGTGGAAACTGACGTTTAATTGACCCGCAAACTTGCGCCGTTCAAAAGTTGCTTCGATAATCGTTTGTGACACTTTTTACATCCTGTTTAAGAACCCTCTCTCTCTCTGTTATTTTATTTTGGCGTACTGTACGTACGGTCGTCAACTCGACTTGGTTCTCGTGTGAATAAAAAATTTAAGAGAAAATTAATAGCGAGGAAACGCAGGGGAAAAAAGAGAGAGACACGTGCAAAAACTGCGAATGGCCTCGGGTGAAATGCGCGAAATTTATTAACTTTATGCTCGGGTGGAAAATTTTACTTTCAACGGAATTTTGTAATTTCTCGGCTCATCGAACTTTGCGTCGTAATCTCAATGATGAATAACCGCAAAAAGAGCGATGTTTTGAAAAATTGCGAACGGAGAGCGTCGAATTCGGGCGCTGAAATTTTTTAGGAATTTTTCAAAAAGAGAAAAAAAAGTTTTTCAAATTTGCACGGAATTGGAAATATCGCGGAGCATCTTTGAATTTACCATGGATAATGCAGACGTACATGTTTGATTACTATCCGCGTTTCATTGAGGCTATTGGAATATACGAAAATTGCGAGAACGTTTATCAAAATTTAATGCTGAATTGACTCAATTGAATTACGGTATAGTTATATTAAGCGATTGAACCATTTGAAATTCTGTCTGAATCAAGACTACCTTTGGTCCAATTACCGGGGAGTTTAGCTTTTAGTGTTCGTCGAAGAGCCACGAATTCTCACGTAATAACGCACACTACGCGTCATTCAAAATGCAAAGCGCAACCTTTTCGTGATGATGCACGTCAATACAGTTTATGCTCCTTTTTGTAAATATTGAAAAGTTTATTCGAGTGTTAAAAAAAAATGAAAAAAAAGACTCTGATGAAGAATTATTTTTCGTTTCGTACTTTTAATAATATTCCTCGGAATATTCTCGTTCCAGCCTCATTTTTTCCATCCCAAAAAATAATACTCAAAAACACAAAGCGCTTATTTCTAGTCATCCAATTGTACAATTTTTGAAAAACGTAAAAAAAAAAAAAATTTGACGCGATGTATTCAGCCTCCGCGTTTCATCCCGATGGTTTCGCTCGTACGAAAATATGCTTAAATATAGTTAATAATTGTTTATCGAGCAGATATCTCGACGGCCGAATGTTGTTTCACGATTTTCACGCGTACATGCTCAGCCGGGACCGCTGATTGATATAATACACGATCGGTGAGCGACGATTTCATTGCCCAACGGTGGTGTACCGAAAAACCAACCTGTACTTCCGTGGGTTGAAGCACAGGGCGATGAACGACGAGCGGTTAATTTGTCAACATTGACAGACCGGAAATGGGTTTTGTTATACGTATTTTAACCATGTTAAACACACGTATCGAGCCCTCGTACAATCAAAAAGGGCCTCTGAACACCATGTACTCTGACGAGAGTAACGTTACGTGGGGAATCCTTTGATTTTCACCCTTAAAAGTATGCACGAGCATTTTCAAACCCACCGCGTTACTTTTTCTCGTGGAAATCGGTGGTTCATTCCGCTGGATTCCCCGTGGCAGTTTACCACGGTGATGGGTATAGCGGCCGCGGCTACCGATTCTAATTCGCGAGGGTTACACGTCAACATTTCCCGTGGGTGAAACGGACAGAGCGAGGACGAGAGATGAAACGGATAGATGAGCTCGAATTGTCAGCGAGAGAGACAGAGAGAGTAACTGTGCGAGATAGACAGAGAGATAGAGGTATGCCAAAGCAATTCCCAATAGCTTAACTGAAACCCTGCTCTCCTCTCTCCTCCTTTAACGTCGCCGCTCGCGGATCAATAGAAGGACTGCTGCTCTGGAGCAGGAGGATCAGGAGGAGGAGGAGGAGCAGCAGCAGCAGCAGCAGCAGCAGCAGCTCCAGCTCCAGAGCGCTTGCATCGCCACGAAATTTCTCTCTACCCACTCTGCACTCAACCGAGCACTCTCTCGCTCTTGTCGTCAGAGCGAGAGTCTTCTCTCTTTATCTTTCCATCTATCTATCTATTGTGCAGCCACTCTCTCGCAATGTCATTCCAGTTTCTCTTCCTCATTCCGTTAACTCATATACGATGGCCTCTCTCCCACCATCCGCGATTCTGACTTTCCTCGAGTGCGAAATAGTTCCTTCAGGATTTATATCCTTCAAAGTCGACGTCCACGAACGTCACATCGTTTCCCATTCGACTACACTTCCCTTTTCTTCCATCCCCCATCCGCTGCATATTCCCCGTAAAGACTCTTTTGACGACACACCATACGCTTTTGTCGGACGAATTGACTGTGCATCGCGTGGATTTATGATTCAATGATGATCCACGCGAACTTCCCCGACGATATCCTACAGCTTTTTGCATCGAAAAACCCGTAGGAATTGTGGCTGATCATCGCAAAGTGCCAGCAAAGATTGATTCGGGTTTTAATATATACTTTGATTTAAATTTTGTTGCGTGGTTAAATTTTGATGGAGTTGTCGATCGTTCTTTTCATCTGCCGGTACTTAGAAGGAGAAAAAACTGAACATAAATTTCCGGAAACCGGACATGAAGCATCTTGTTCGGAGCCGTTTCCTTTATGCGTGGTTAAATTTTCATGGAGTTGTCGATCGTTCTTTTCATCTGCCGGTACTTAGAAGGAGAAAAAACTGAACATAAATTTCCGGAAACCGGACATGAAGCATCTTCTTCAGGGTCGTTTCCTCTATGCGAGGTTAAATTTTCATGGAGTTGTCGATCGTTCTTATCATCTGCCGTGACCTTGAAGGAGAAAAAACTGAACATGAATTTCCGGAAACCGGACATGAAGCATCTTCTTCAGGGTCGTTTCCTCTATGCGTGGTTAAATTTTCATGGAGTTGTCGATCGTTCTTATCATCTGCCGTGACCTTGAAGGAGAAAAAACTGAACATGAATTTCCGGAAACCGGACATGAAGCATCTTCTTCAGGATCGTTTCCTCTATACGAGGTTAAATTTTCATGGAGTTGTCGATCGTTCTTATCATCTACCGTGACCTTGAAGGAGAAAAAACTGAACATGAATTTCCGGAAACCGGACATGAAGCATCTTCTTCAGGGTCGTTTCCTCTATGCGAGGTTAAATTTTCATGGAGTTGTCGATCGTTCTTATCATCTGCCGTGACCTTGAAGGAGAAAAAACTGAACATGAATTTCCGGAAACCGGACATGAAGCATCTTCTTCAGGGTCGTTTCCTCTATGCGAGGTTAAATTTTCATGGAGTTGTCGATCGTTCTTATCATCTGCCGTGACCTTGAAGGAGAAAAAACTGAACATGAATTTCCGGAAACCGGACATGAAGCATCTTCTTCAGGGTCGTTTCCTCTATGCGAGGTTAAATTTTCATGGAGTTGTCGATCGTTCTTATCATCTGCCGTGACCTTGAAGGAGAAAAAACTGAACATGAATTTCCGGAAACCGGACATGAAGCATCTTCTTCAGGGTCGTTTCCTCTATGCGAGGTTAAATTTTCATGGAGTTGTCGATCGTTCTTATCATCTGCCGTGACCTTGAAGGAGAAAAAACTGAACATGAATTTCCGGAAACCGGACATGAAGCATCTTCTTCAGGGTCGTTTCCTCTATGCGAGGTTAAATTTTCATGGAGTTGTCGATCGTTCTTATCATCTGCCGTGACCTTGAAGGAGAAAAAACTGAACATGAATTTCCGGAAACCGGACATGAAGCATCTTCTTCAGGGTCGTTTCCTCTATGCGAGGTTAAATTTTCATGGAGTTGTCGATCGTTCTTATCATCTGCCGTGACCTTGAAGGAGAAAAAACTGAACATAAATTTCCGGAAACCGGACATGAAGCATCTTCTTCAGGGTCGTTTCCTCTATGCGAGGTTAAATTTTTATGGAGTTGTCG